>OW971884.1:10000000-11225864 GCA_943193645.1 Acentria ephemerella | reverse complement strand
TCAGTATCTTACTTTGTTATTGCTTATGTTTAATAGATTTTAAAATGCTACCTTCCACTGTGTAATATATCTATTGCGCTGTTTTTTAAACATTAAGACTGACCATGTCTCGGTAGCTCATGGTACTCGACTCCAGGGAACAGCGCGTTCTCTTCACTGTTCGGGAGCGGGGGACACTTGGAAGCGCGGCACGGAGGTGTTAGGTTTGCAGCGCTGGCTAAGAACGCTGGCAGTGGTGGAGGAGGCATGTGCAAGATGGAATCGGGCGGAGGTCCGATGGACAGGCATTCTGCGCCGCATGTCATCCTAAAAGAGTAAAGAAAATGAAATTTTCACTTATGTTAGAATAGTCAGTGTAATAAAAACTATTTTAATGTAAATAGGCATTGTTGCGGTGAGATAGCGAGTTCCTCTGTGTTTGAGGAATACGGGATGCATTTAGCTCGCATCTTCATCCTTATCAACAATATCTTATTTATATTATTTACAACAAGCCTTTTCTAGATCTACTGACAACCGAGCTTTCTGTAATTCAATCGATTTATGAGAAAACAAAATATCCTTTGATCAAAATATGCGCCGATTATTGAATAACGCTCCCAGTACCGCCTCAGTACCCATTGAGGTTGTACCTTTTAAGTGAAAATCACAGAGCAAATTGTTCATTGCTTCGTTTACACTAACTTCGCATTACAATGAAACAAAGTAGCAGCGGACTTGTATATAACTTGTTCATAAGGCGGCGATCTGGTCTAGTGGTGAGTACTACTGTCTACTTACCCAGAGACTACGGGTCGAATCCCGGTAGGGGAAGATATTTTTATGATGAGAACGAATATTTCTCCACGAGTCATGAATATTTGTATGTTTATTTAGTATATTTTTGTTATTTATATACATATTACTATCTATATTTTTCCGTTATCTAGTATCCAGAGCACAAGCTCTTAATGATGCTTAATTTGGGCTAGATAATAAAAGACAGATACTAAGCCAATAGGCCCTTTACGCTTTTCTGTTTACTTCACATTCTTTGACATAAATAAGAGACTAAATAGTCGCAAGACTACACTTCTTGTGCGATTTAGTACGCGACGTTATCTTTGCGTTTAATGTTCAATCGCCAAAACCTCGGGTCTACTATTCATATTATATTATAGACACGCTTCCACTAATTTTTATGTTTGTTGTACGCTTTATTTTATCTAGTTGGTCTCCCACACGAACCTGTCCCTCTCTTTCTAGTTTTTTTAAGTTCTATAGTGTAAACATACCACATTTTACGATGACATCGTAACTGAACCAAAAATAATTCGTAATAAAGATTTTAGGATCCAGTATGAATAGGTACAAAACAGATGGTTATTTCAAAGAGATTTTTTGATATTCAATTTTTTATGCAAATAGTATTTTAATGTAATATTATTTCATTAGAATTCTTCTATAAGAAGTTTTTAAAATAATAAGAAATGCATAAGTTTATAAGCAATCAGTTTATTATGTATTACTCTTAATAAATAAAAAAATATGAGCTTAATGATATGTCAGTATTTTACGCATGGGTCCACCACTACTGTGCCTACTTCTAGTTCTGCCTGATTAAAGAAAAAATAGACTTATTTCCCGCGCAATGTAAAGTTTTAATAATTTTTTTTAATGTAATAAATCATATATTAGTTGGTGCTCATAACGTTAAGCTTAGCTAAAGTGAATATTATAAATTTATTTATTTATTTTTGGTTACATTTTAAAATAAAAACTTATTTATATATTGTTGTTTCAAAATTATCAGGCAGAATACTTTATTTCATTAAAATATGTAATAAATATGTGTAATATATCATATTAGAATAAATTATAACTTATTCCAAGCACTTAAATAATGTATCACTAAAAAATAGACCTACTCCTCCCTATATAACTATCTAGATCGTCAACATTATCATGCATAAGTATAAAAATATTTTTTAAGCTTTCTGTAAATGAATACCTAATTTTCTTTCGGAAAACCTTTACCGTCCACACTACGTACACCTTTGTTTACACATAACAGAAGGAACACTATTCCTAAAATTTTAATTAATAAATTCAATAAGATCATTTACCACTGTTAGTAAATATGTTGTGTACAAACATAAACAACTTACATTAACCGGTTATTTAATGAAAATTTCCACAAAATGGATGCACTTTACAGCAGTTTCGGATTACACTTGTTCATGTATTGGTCCACGGATGCAGGGCGCAGGCGCGAATTTTTACCAAGAGCGGTCCAAACATGCTTGCTTATACAATCGTTTTACTTAAACCACAACCATTGCTGCTCTACTATGTTCATAATACTTAAACGTTAGAGATGAATAAGCAGTGGATTAATACTATTGAAAGTCACCCTACAATAATAACTTGCTTATCGTGTCGCAGTATGAAGTAAGTTATTGATTCGCGCACGCGTAGGAAGGGATTTCGCGACCCTTGAATCAGGGTTCGGATTAAGGGTTTAAAAACTAGGGATTGATTTTGTATTCATCTCTGTCCTTTTAATACTGCAAGTAATAAACAAGAAAAGGATGGATATGTTCGGATTGTTAAAATTTAATGTTAGTGAATTTGTAAAAAAAAAAGATATGATGAAATTTCTATAACCTTATTAATATTTGTTTTCATTGCACCAATGCTACCTGCCAAGGCATTTTAAATTCAATTTACTCACTTTTTATCGTTCCAATTAAGAAGACAATATTTTTTGAAATAGGTACAATTAGTGGTATTGGCCGACACTATTTATTTCATTTGAAAATATGAAAGATAATTACTGTACTTATAAGCCCAAGAATGTTTTTTAAAGTAAGAATAATATTGTTTTCACTCAGACTTATAAATTAGCCTAAAGTTGTGGATACTAGATAACAGAAAAACATAATTAATACAAACAATCATCCCTGAGAACAAATATAAGAATTAATAATATACTAATATCCCTAGACCGGACTCGAACTTTGTCGTCGAGTGTCTTATATGTACCTAGCACAAATAGGGTTTATTTATATCTATTACTATGAGTTTCACCTACGGTTTCGAACGTGTTATTGTCGATCATCAAGGATGCGGTCGAAGTCATGGATTGAAAATAGCCTTCGTCATTATAAAGCCGTTATTCAAAAAATATGTCAATCCATTGCTCTATAAAATTTATCCTACTTGAATCATAAAAAGTATTTGTACTATTCCAAATTATAACCTATCTCTGAGTAAAATTTTAAACAGTTCCGTCCTGTTTGAGTAACACATACATTTAAACTGTTGTATTTATAATATTCCATCCATCCACAACCTACATTACATAGGTCTCATGATTTTGATCATAACACTACCACAGTGGCCTTCGGTTGTTGGGTGGAAGCGGTTGCAGGAGTTCGAAATAACATATTTTGATTGTCCAAAATAGATGATATTATGATTTACATAATATAAGTTTAAGACACATTACACACGTCAATTCAACTTTACACCTTATGGTAAGTGGTGAATCTAGGCTAGCTGCTTGTTATTAGTATACTTAATCGACAACTATGTGATAACCAGGACAGTTGAGGAAACATTCGTTCTGTTCCGCTCTTAAAGAAGATATAAAGCATTGCATGAGAAGTGTTGTTTGGATAGGAACTTGGTGTTTCTGCTCCCCATAGGTAGGTAATTATTTTAAATGACAGTTAAAGAACATTTGAATTCAGTTCATTTCTTCAATACATAATTAAGAAACGCCTTGGTATAAAGTTATATTTTAAGTAATCTAGTCAGCAAAGTATTTAATCAATCAAACTAAATGGCACACAAGAATGTTTTGTGTCAAGTAAAACCAACCAACAAAAAAATGTAAAAACAAACTCAATATTCATTTATCAAATATTGGAACTAACAGCATCAAATTTTGCTATTAGGTAAAGTAATTACGGACCTCGTTTTAAAACATCTGAAGCAGAATGAAGCCTACTTCTAATGAAATTAATTTAGGCCAGATAATAAATTGTGAATTTTTGACAAAATTTCATTAATTAATTATTAATTGGTTCGTCCTTAAGTAAAAATGTTTTTAGGGCTTTTTTTGAGTTTACAAATCTCTCAACGTCTAAGGTATAGTTTGTTTTTTTTGATAGTACCTTCTTATTTATTGGTTTCATACTAAGTAGTTGTACACGGTATTTATGCTATGCCACATTTAAAAAAAGTACGGCTGAAAAACTGCCCGAACATATCCATATACGAAATGTTAGCATATGAATGGAATACGGATAATATTTCATTACTTTTTATCTCAAATGTAATTACTTTAATAACATAACAACTTCATTAATAATTGATTCCATTTTCATATTTTTTAGAAGTAATTTATTGAACACCTTTGATATTTCATCATTAACTCATTGTTAAAATTATAAGCAACGCATTTGAATAATAATTATTTACAATCTTTTTAGAACAATATTATTTCGTATTTAAGATTCTATTGATTCACTTTATTCTCTAAATTAAGAATTGTTATTAATTATGCGCTTTAAAATATAGTTCGGTTTTGTTTCTCTTAATTTAAAAAGATGGTATTTGATATACCGGTGAAGGTAGATAAATAAAAGCATCGGAGCGCTCCTGTCATTCGGTGTGCGAAGTTAGTGTGAGGTGGTCGAGTTATAAGGAGGGAAGAATAATAAATACATTTTGAAGATTTGGGAGTTTTAATCCAAGTTACCACTTCTGAACCCTTTAGTTCAGAAGTGGGATCAACGAGAATTATCAATCTCTCGCGCCACGCCCATATGGAAAACGTAAGTAATTTTTTTTTCTCTCTGTTTTTCTTCTTCCTTCTTATTTTATATGTAATGATAATTATAAAGTGTGCTTTTGATATAATTTGTGATAGCAAAATAAGTGAAGCAATATTATTATATATTTAGTCGTGATTAATTACAATTTTGCGTTAGAAAACAGTTTTTTGTAGGTTGATTAATTATTTTTAGTGTTTATTAAGATATTTACTAACTGTAAAGATATTTACATCCATCAATTTTAGGTTTTGTATTTTCATCTTACATTAGTACGCTTTTATTAGGTGATAATGTGGGTAAATTTGTTAAAAAAAAATGTAGTGTTGGAAAATTTGTTAAGAAAGCGATCTACTGTATTCAATTATTTTTTTTACAAATTATGGTATGCGTATCAACAAAACATAATTAAATCTGTGTGATGGAATTGAACATAGATCAGCAGCTTAGATAATTAATAAAATAAATAATAACCAGATTCACACAATGAACTATCTTTATTAAAGTGAATGATGGTGATATAGGTACAAAACATTGGTCCGTTTAACAGCTTGCATGCAGACTTTTTTTTAAATTCTTAACGAAGCGTATGGTGCTGTGTTACGGAACGGTCTTGGGTTCGATTTCTGTCGGACTTTAAAGGATACTTCAAGCAGTATATCGGACGAACGAAATATTTAGCGGTCTGTGTGACGAATCATTATGGTTCTCGTTAGTAATGATATCTAGGTATAACTCTTAATATTTTAATTAAAAAAATGATAAATAACAATACTGATTTGACTAATAATTATTCTTTTTAATAGCAAATATTGTGTACAATAGTATATATACGTGTTCCTTTCATGAGTGGTATGACCGTTTATACATTATTAATGCTCGTGAGATGGAAAACAAGAACTAGGTCAGTTACGGTGCTTCTAAATAAACCTCAATCTATAATATCTTGAGCTTACACGCAAATTTACTAGTTTCAGATGGATGAAATGAATTCAATACATGAAACGGCTGGTCCATCGAGGCAATCACGGTCGAGGAGCCGGGAGCACAGTCAACGCCAGCGATCTCCCAGCCTGCACATGTCGAGCAGGGGCAGTAATCGTGAGCTGCGTTCCCCTAGTGGAGGCCGTAGTAGAAGTAAGAATTTAATATTTAATTCTTTTAGACGGACGAAGGCTTTGAAGCCAACTGATTCGAGACGTTATTCGGGTGTCGAGCATGAGCAACGCCCTTCGCGCAGGATTAACGGAAACCCTTCAGATGATGAGCATGAGCAACATCTGAGGGATGATGCGAATAGACGTATCCGCAATAAAAGTGGTGAGCATGAGCGACGCTTTTATTGTGCTTACAAAAACCGTTTTGGTAGAGAATATGACGATGAGCAAGAGCGACGTCTGTTCTCTACACACGGTCCACACCGACAGCGCGATTTTGACAATGAGCTTGAGCAGCGTCATAATGTTGTCTTACAGAACTTTAAGCGATCTAGATCCCGTTCTAATCATAGAGGTAGGGACCGTAATGTTGAAGAAATACCCGAATATTATGCTTTTAATCGGTCGTATAATGAAGGTACTCGTATGCGATCGCGGTCACCGTATGGATCCGAAAAACATTCTAGAAATGTAAATTCTAATGCAGTTCTAAATCAATTTATTGAAGCACTGAAACATGTCAGTAGGGCAGGTAATCATAACATAACTTCTGTCGGCAATGTAGTTCCCGAATTCGATCCGCTGTCCAAAACTCAAACCATTTTAAATTGGCTCACAAAAGTAGAGGAGTGTGCTGACATATATGAATGGGATGAGCGAGAGACTATCCATTACGCTCTACCAAAACTCACAGGTCTAGCGAAATCGTGGTACCAGAGCCTCCCTACTGTAAAGTATTCTTGGATTGAATGGAAAAATAAGCTAGTAGAGACCTTTCCATGCCGGGAAAATTACGCTGAGATTTTAACCGAAATGCTCAATTTAAAGGCTAAATATGGTGAATCACTTGAGCAATACTACTATGCCAAATTGAATCTATTAAATAGGTGCCAAATTTCAGGAAAGAAAGCAGTAGACTGTATTTTATATGGCATAGAAGATAGAGCGATAAAACTGGGTGCACAAGCTGCTTCGTACGATCGCCCTGAAGAAGTCCTTAAATACTTAAAGAGCGTCAAAGTCGGTCATGTAAGGGAGAACCCAGTTGGTACTAACAGAGGCAGGGCAGATCGCAAACCACAGAACTTTAATAATAAACCTAATGTAACGGTTAACAAACCACCCATAAAATGCTTTAACTGTGGTATAGAAGGTCATCCCAGTTTCAAATGCCCAAAACCGCTTGAAAAATGTAGCAATTGTTACAAAATAGGTCACCGCACGGTATCATGCCCCGCAATGAATACCCCAAAAATGTCTGAAGGTCGCAAAGATCAATGTAATGAAAAGGAAAAGCAAGTGCTTCGGCTTGACTTGAGCATAGAGGATAATGCTCATAAAGATAAATACCTTCTGACAGTCAGGGTAAACGGCAAGCCCCTAAAGTGTTACGTTGATCTGGGGAGCGAATGCACTATTATCAGACGCTCTGATGCAAATGAGTTGGGTCTTGAGTTCTTGACCGAGAACTTACCTTTAATGAGAGGCTTAGGCGGTAATCTAGTGGAGCCTATTGCTAAGACTGTAGCTGCTATTGAAGTTCAAGAAGTTAAGGAAACCGTAGAAATATTAGTAGTAGAAGATACTATTCTAAAATGCCCCTTACTATTAGGTCACACGTTTACGGAACGACCAGGCATCCTTATATCAAAAACACCCTCCCGCCTTATCTTTGAGAAAATTGATGGCACGAAATTGTTTATGCTCGTACGTCATAATACGAGAATTCACCAAGGCGAGATTAAGGCGATACCCGTGGAATGTGATCGCGCTTATACTGGAAAAATTTATGTAAACGGCTCAGTGAGAGGCAAGGAAGGACGTGAGTTTTATTTACTTCCCGGTGAGTACGATTTGGTCAATGGCGTAGGAAACTTATTAGTACAAAATATTTGCGATCAAGAGGTAATTTTTACGGTAGATACTTTGATGACGCGAGCAACCCCTATAGTAAATACACAAATTGTTTGTAATTCGACTGAGAGTGATTACAAAAACGAGGTGGTTAATTACGGAAATGGACTAAGTAAAGAGCAGATTTCACAGCTTAATTCACTACTCGAAGAATATTCTAGTTGTTTCTCCAAAAACTTGACTGATTTAGGTTTTACTACTGCTGGTGAGATGAAAATCAAGCTAAAGGATTCGGAGCCTGTGGTTTATAGGCCATACCGAATGTCACATTCTGAGAGAAATGTTGTCCAAGGAATGGTGCAAGAAATGATAGAAGCAAATATTGTACGTGAATCATCATCACCTTACGCGAGCCCAATTGTCTTAGTGAAGAAGAAGAGCGGAGAAAAACGACTTTGCGTGGATTATAGGGCTCTCAATAGTAAGACCGTAAAGGACCATTATCCTCTTCCTAGGGTGGAAGACCAACTTGATGAGCTTGCTGGAAATAAATTTTTTACTACCCTTGACTTGGCGTCCGGCTACTACCAAGTGCCTATAGCAGAAGAATCCATACCTAAGACTGCTTTCGTTACACCGGACGGCCAATTTGAATACTTGCGGATGCCGTTTGGACTTGTAAATGCACCGTCGGTTTTTCAACGGACTGTTAATAAAATATTAGCTGACGCTAAAATAAAATTTGCTATTATTTATATGGATGATATCCTGATCCCGGCCCGCGACTTTAGAGAAGGATTGTCTCGATTACGTGAAGTTTTAGCTTTGTTAAAAAGTGGTGGATTGACACTCAAACTAACCAAATGTCACTTTTTTTATAACAATATAGACTTTTTAGGATTTGAAGTTGGTGCAGATGGCGTTCGGCCAGGTAGTCGAAAAACCGCTGCTGTAGAAAAGTTCCCTACCCCCAAAAATCAGCATGAAATTCGTCAATTTATGGGACTGGCGAGTTTCTTTAGAAGGTTTATAAAAGATTTTGCTATTATTGCCAGACCCCTGACAGACCTTCTTCGCAAAAATGGTGAGTGGAAATGGGGAGTTGAACAAGATACGGCTTTCAGTACTCTTAAAGGTGCTCTTATTGAACGCCCAGTCATTGCGCTTTATGATCCACATGCCGAAACTGAAGTACACACAGATGCATGTAAGCATGGAGTTGCAGGCATTCTTATGCAAAGGAGTAAAGAGGGATTGCTGCGACCTGTTTCTTTCTATAGTAGAAAAACGACGAGTGATGAACAAAAATTGCACTCATTTGAACTAGAAACGCTAGCTGTGATAGCGTCGTTAAACAGATTTCGCGTATATTTGATTGGGGTACCTTTTAAAATATATACGGACTGCAACGCCCTGCGTACCACCTTAACAAAACGTGACCTAGTCCCACGGGTCGCACGATGGTGGATCCAATTGCAAGAGTATGACTGTACTATTGAGTATAGGGCAGGCAACAGAATGGCTCATGCTGATGCACTCAGTCGGAACCCAGTGGAACCACCAGTACCGGAAACACACGTCTTAGATGTACTCGACGTAGATACAGATAATTGGCTGAGCACGGCCCAAACTGTAGATGAGGAAGTCACGTCCATCAAGACTATTCTTAGCAGCCCGGATATAGAAAAAATTGTCGACGTGTACAAGAATTATAAGTTAAAAAATGACCGCGTGTACAGAGAAACAGATGATGGCCTGCGCTGGGTAGTACCAAAGACCATAAGATGGCAAATACTAAAGCGCAACCATGACGATATCGGCCACTTCGGTTTCGAAAAGACGCTATCAAGAATTAAAGAAAATTACTGGTTCCCGAAGATGCGCCGGTTCGTTAAGAAGTATGTTTCTTCGTGCCTTGAATGTGCTCATCACAAAGCAGTTGGCGGGCCAAAGGAAGGTTACCTCCATCCGATACCCAAAGTTGAAAGACCATTCCACACTATTCATGCTGACCACCTCGGGCCTTTTGTCCGCAGCAAACGTGGAAATTCATATCTCTTAGTAATTGTGGATGGGTTCACTAAATTTGCGAATATCACGCCGGTGAGAAATACTAAAGCTATGACCACGATAAGAGTGATACGAGACCACATTAGTTATTTCGGTGCACCTTCACGGTTGATATCCGACAGAGGTTCTTGCTTTACCAGTCAAGCCTTTCAAAAATTTGTTAGAAGTACAGGTATTAAACACATCCTTAACGCAGTCGCTACACCAAGGGCTAATGGGCAGGTGGAGCGATTTAACAGGACAATCTTGGACTCACTATCTACTAAAACCCACGGCCAAGACGAAAGGACATGGGACGAGCACATACCCGACATACAAATAGGTCTAAATACAACAGTACACAAAACTACACAAAAAAGTCCATCCGAGCTTCTATTTGGTTTTAGAACGACTAATTCTTCTGAATCGATTCTGAATGATATAATAGATGATACAATATCCATCGTACCACCAGAAAAAATTACAGAAGTAAGGGAGGATGTAGGAGAACTTATTAGGACGCAACAAGAAAAAGACAGAATCAGATACAATAATAAGAGAAAAACGCCACATAAATACAAAGAAGGGGACCTTGTTCGCGTTGAGAGAGACGTAACTACCAATGACGGGAAGTCAAAAAAACTTGTGGCTAAATACCAAGGACCTTACAGAATCAAGAAAATCCTTGCCAATGATAGGTATGTCATAGAAGATACACCCATCACTAGGAAACGTAAGCAAATTTACAAAGGTGTAGTTGCTGTGGATAAGTTGCGTCCCTGGCTAAGTCTAAATACAGATTTGGAAAGTTCAGCAGAAGAGGGAGAAACCGACAAAAGTGATGACGATAACGATTAACCTATGAAATCTACAACTATTTCTTGTTAGGAATACAATGGAAGTAATAAACAATAAATAATGATTGAGTCAGTAATTAATGCACTAAAATATTGTTTTCCTTACCGAAATGAATTCTACCACTTAATTTCAATTATTAATATTACAACTAGATTAATTAATACTATAACTAGATTATATAATTATAACTTAAATTACATATACGCTGTTGTTTATCTACCTTACTATGACTATGATGTTACTTGCCTATTTAAATTATATTGTCTATAAGATAAACTATCATAATTATTCCATGTTATTGTAACTTCCTATTTTTATTGATTGTATCTACCTATACATTAAAATTCATAAATCTATGTAAAGTATAGTCATCCTATAAATTGTATTCGTTTATATGTACTAATTAATTATTAAATTGAAGTAGCGAAATTGTTATTATTTGTTACACTATACTTTAAAGTGAATATACCACTTATACTGCTTAATTATTTTTGATTGAATAGACAAATGTCTAAAATGAAACCATACAATTAATATTATTTAGATTCGATAAATAATACGTGATGTTGAGCATCTGCGTACTTATGTATGAACTGACTGTAAAGGCACGAGGACGTAGCCTTAAGTCTGATGGCCGAACTGTTAGCATATGAATGGAATACGGATAATATTTCATTACTTTTTATCTCAAATGTAATTACTTTAATAACATAACAACTTCATTAATAATTGATTCCATTTTCATATTTTTTAGAAGTAATTTATTGAACACCTTTGATATTTCATCATTAACTCATTGTTAAAATTATAAGCAACGCATTTGAATAATAATTATTTACAATCTTTTTAGAACAATATTATTTCGTATTTAAGATTCTATTGATTCACTTTATTCTCTAAATTAAGAATTGTTATTAATTATGCGCTTTAAAATATAGTTCGGTTTTGTTTCTCTTAATTTAAAAAGATGGTATTTGATATACCGGTGAAGGTAGATAAATAAAAGCATCGGAGCGCTCCTGTCATTCGGTGTGCGAAGTTAGTGTGAGGTGGTCGAGTTATAAGGAGGGAAGAATAATAAATACATTTTGAAGATTTGGGAGTTTTAATCCAAGTTACCACTTCTGAACCCTTTAGAAATAAAAATAAAAAACTTTTTTTGGTGGTTGCGTTACTACGCAGGGCCGAAAATGTTACTATGAAATACCTTACCAAAGTTACATTACTATATAATGAATAACGTATGACGATGTAGATGGCTTGGACATTAATATTTACACACCAGTCGTAAAAATATTTTACAATAAACTTACTATTAATCTACGAACTTTAAGATAAAATGTAAAAACACGAAGCTACAATAAAATCAATATGGATTAAAAATATTGAACAATCGTCAACAAATTGATCGGGTTTTACAAAGTACATGTCACTTTAATACGAAACTTCGGCAAAAGTGTTTAGTTAAAAAATCGTTAGTTATCAAAAGTTGACAAATATAAGAAGTCTAGGTTTTAGATAGAATATTTTGACAAGTGATAAAATCAACACAACAATTATGACAAAAAGTCGATCTTATCTCTACAAGCGATCTCTACTCTACTCTGTAACCATAGGGTTCATGATATTATCAGTTAGTAATAGATGCGAAAAAGTAGATAAAACTGTATAAAAGGCGTGATATCAAATTTTTTTGTTCGGTGTGGTATTGAAAGACATCATGATTATAGAAACAATGGAAAAATAATTGTTTCTATAGCATGGAAACTGTTATAGATAGTTCCATACAATTTGAATACTATATTTTTTGACCAGCCTAAAAACGTTCCCAAGTAACTGGTAATGCAGTATGACGTCACACCGTGGTATATTGTATGCGTTGCGGAGCAATTCTGTTCGACACCTATTTTATGTTACTGTAAATGATTTCACAATAAAAGTTTATTGAAATTGTACGTATGAGTCTAATTATCATACCATGTATGTGTCAACATGGTATGATATTCGGTCATTGTTTATTCACTTAACAATTTGATTTTGTAATAATATTTGGTTGGCGCGGCCTAGTAAGTATAATAAAACCCTTGGATCAGGCAGTCCCGCTCTTTCATACCATTTGAGAGAAATAAACAATGAGTGACTTACAAGTTAACAGGTTTTTTAAATAAAAATATTAATTATTGGTACTTAAATTGGTGAGTGTGTGCGTGCGTGCGTTTTGTAAGACTGGTGTCTGTATTTTCCACCATATGTTTGATAGCAAATATTATATATAATATAATATAATAAATAATAATTATATAAAGAAAAGTTTTATCGATTGGGTTCCCTTGCCGTATATATTATTATTTCCGGAAACAGTTCTCTATTTCTGTTTATTTGGTTTGGGGTCTTATCTATGTTTATTAATATTAGATTATATTGCCTGCTCTATTACTACGGTTCCAAATTGATTTCAAACAATTCCAACCGCCTCACTAAGCTTTCAATATGGCTGACACTCCATTACCAAGCTATTTTCAGTTCGTTAAATGAACCCCTAAATTTGTAATGATTTTATTTCGAAACAAGAACATATTTATTTTAATGGTAGCCGGCTAAACTGTTCCCTTTTATGTATTCAGGCCACAAAGATTTTATACTTTGTTCATTATAGCTTATAGAGTTATATCTTAGTAACGAAATATGTATTATTTTAAAAAATGTATTAATTCTTATTTCTTTTAACTATATGAAATAAGAAATCCGAAAAGAAAGTATAGGAAGATTGATTTGATGGCATTAATATTTTTTTCCTAACGAAATATAAAATCATAATAAAACTAGATTGAGCAAATGATATACTAGTGAATCGATATTAATGAGTTCTTGTTTACATCATTAGTAAGAGATATTTGACATCTGTCAGAATCATCAAAATATAATGAACAAACAATAGGTTCTCAATACTGTCCCCTCTATTTATTTATTGTAATAGTAATGGCAATGTAGATCATCTATACTTTATTGTAAATCACGTGCTGCTTAATTAAGGGGTAAGTATGATAATAAGCCTTTTTACGCAGAAGCGAATAGGAAATATACTTCAGAGAAAGCCTAAAACTTTTTTCATTGAGTTACGTAATAAGTTAGTAGTTCAGAACGTATTTATGTTCTGTACAATGAAATTAGTGGAACAGTAACATTACGACCGCATAGCTCAGTTGATTTACATAGTAAATAAACCCCGTTAAAATTAAATTGGAGCAGAATAGGTACTTATCTTTCTTATAATGTGGATAGCATGAGTAAATTAATAAATAAACTAAAAAACTCGACTGTAAAAAGGTTTTTTTTTTAAATTATATAGTCTATGACGCTCCCGTAAAGAATACGAATTTAATGACACATGTGTCTTCAAAATCAGCCAAACAGGTTTCAAGAGTTCACAATGGAGCAGATTTGTAAGCCCACATAAGTGAAAACAATTACCCTTCTTCTGAGTCAAACGGTTAAATGCAAATGGATATTAGCTCGCTGTCGTGGCGTTTTACATTAATCATAATACTCATAACTATTTACAACGACATAAGAACATACTGTATTATAACTTAAGGAGTCTATAAGTAATGTATATGATGTTCATTGAGTATAGCCTGACCCACATGCCTTGGGAGCCATATCTGATGGAACGGGCTTTTACAGCCCGTCTTACTCCTCTGCACGGAAGCCGAGAAATCTCAGTAACGACCAGTAACCCAGCCCTACCAGGCTGGTCCGGTCCCTATCCGTTCGGGGGTCCGAGAGAGAGCTGCCGTTCGAAAACCACTAGGGGGCCAATCCCCCACAGACCTCCAAACCACCCCTACAGTCTGCCCATGCCTCGCAACCTGATCTCTCACCAAACTACTAGACGGTCCCAGCCGCCAGTCTCAGATGTCGCAACATCTCAACTAAGCCATACCATCGGCGTAGTGCGTCCACTACGACACCCCGGACATGGCCGGTGAGAGATCACTTAGCACTCTCCCCGGCCGCTGTTTTACATATCAGTCGGACCATACCACACGAACTCACATAGATCCTTAACTAAGCCATCAGGGACTTACCACTGTACTATACTCACGCATCTCGACTCACGAGATACACATCTCGTCCACACTCACCCCCAGGTGCCGAGCAAAACTTTTCTCACCGCCTTCCTTCGCGCCATTCCCGGCTCTCTACCCACTGTCCTCTCCACAGACTACTAAACGAAAACTGCCCATCTGTCAAACAGACCACAGAATAAATAACATAATATTGCATTGTTGCCATTTCATAAATACAACTTTAATACTGACCATGTATAATTACTCACCAAGAAATGGTTATTCGTGGAACTCCACGACACTCGCAGAGTGAATCTTATGTCACCGTTTTTGGTTATAATAAAGTTTTTTAAAATATATATATCTTTAGGTTATGTATTCTATTCTTATTAAATATCTCTTCTCTCTTTTAAATTCTGTAAATCTATTTTTATGAGAAAAACCATGAAAACATATGTAAATAAATAAACTAGTTAATCACAAAGATTAAAATCATTGTAAAGATGTTATAATAGTTTCTCACTTCAAAATATGTCATAATAATAAGCTTTTATATAACTTACGTTTTCGTATGTATTTAAGTAGTGCGTCAAAATTTGCAAACTATTATATATTTCATTTGTTGGTATTTGATAGAGCTGAAATTTTGCATATATCTTCAGTTCTGGTGAAAATATAATGCAATACTCAATATTTAATAACTTCAATATGGCCACCAAACCAAGATGGTCGATAACATATATTTTCTTAAACCTTTAATATGAGTATCAAATGAAAGGGCTTGAAGAGTATAATCTATAAAAATAGTAACATCACAATTAATTCAATATGGCTGTCCACCACTCCACAATGGCGGCTTACAAATATTTTCTCAACCCTTTAATATGGGTATCAAAAAGTAAAAATAAAATGAAAAAAATATATATTATTAAAGTGGTCATTTCAAACATCAAAAAACAGCTTACTTTAAAAAAAAATATGTAAAGGAAGAAGAAATGGCGTGAAAATAATTAAGTGACATTTTTCATCCACCGGCAAAATTGGTGAACGATTACATTATGATTACATATATGCTTGTTTTTTACATTTTTTAATTTTTATTTTATTTTTCCTGATCAAAACGCAACAGTTACAGCTCCTGTTTGTTTCTTTCGTATAGAATTTGTAGTACTGTCCTCAACCACACGCAAATTTTTATGCAATATTTTTTCAACGAAATAACTATAGTAATTAAAGTGGAATTACACAACTTTTACTTTCTTTGTACATACTTTCTAGTAATAACAAATCATACAATACACTTTATTTAAATAACTAAGTTCTTTAGTCGCCGCAATTAAACCAATTGACACATATAGTTACGAGTATATATCAATATTCATAGGTCTGTAAGAATAGGTAATTTAATAAATCATTTAAAGTAAATTTTCATGAACATAAATAAAAATTATATATAAGATGTATGTAAGTATATGAACAGTTTTCTTTTGCTCTCATATTAAATTTAAATTGCTTTGGGCATCGTTTGAGAAATTCGCGGTCTCTGCTCTCATAAATTTTACCGGATGAAAACAAACATTACAGGCTTGGGTTCGCCATGTTCTGACGTCACGGCATGGCCGCTCCATTGATAAACCGTCATGGCGGCCGGTGGCGGCAAGCGCGCAGGTCCGTCGTTATACAGCCATTGATAGTGTGTTTTGCCTGCTTTATACGATTCGAGAAGCTTTCGATTTGACCAAGATTTTGTAATAAATATTTGATTGAAAAATCTATCTGACCTATATAATCTTTTGTACCAGCCACAAAACACATAACAGACAATAAAAGGAGTATAATATAATTTAGAGACATAGATCTCAAAATTATATTATAAAAACGAAAAAAGATAGATCAGAAGTGAGAAGTACCTTTGTATAATTTTTCACTATGATTTGAGGTTTATTTAAGAGCAAGAAATATGTCCCACGAGAATCCTATAACGGCTTCAATTTATTAATGATGTTAATATTGTCAAAGTAAAATTTTTTATGAGCAAACGTTCGTGTAAACTTTCTTAACTAAAATTGTAATTTATTTTCTTGTTTATTCTATAGTTTAAAAATAATAGAGCTCTGAACAACCAGTTAGTTTAAGCTGTTAGAACTTTGATTAAGCAAAATAAATTGTCATACCTTTTTTTTCTCAATAAGAATATTTCTACAACTCATAAAACATTATTTAAATAAAAATAATTATGTAAAAATATGAAGAGAAATTATAAATGAATAAAAAATATCGTAGGCTATAAATAGTCTTCGAAAGCTCATTTTAGAATAAGTCGCACAGCAATATAGGCTGTATCAGATGCCGCCTCTGCTACACCGAGGTCGGTCGTTTTGTGTTGACGCGTCGAACGCATTCTAAAATTAAATTTTCGCTCCAAAATACTCAGGCTTTATAAAGTTTATTTTTTATTTAGTCATGCTTTAGAGAAAAAACTATTCACGCGTAAAACTTTTTTTGTGCAGGGAAGAGTTCTCATCGAAAGTTTGTGGTAAGTTTAGTTATTATAAAATAAATAAATTAATATTTAAAAATAAAATACTTTTAAATAATAATTAAATAATATTACACAAACTTTTATTATTTATAAGATGATTATTTCTCTTAATAAAACGACTCTAACTACCTTCCCTTGATTTGACCCGGTCGGGACTCGAACTCAGGAGTCCTGACCGAGTAGCTTGTAGATACTAACCACTCGCTCAATTGTTCGTCTCATTATTATTAAAAAATGGTACTGCTGCATTTACACAAAACAGAAATCAGAGTGACCATAATGATAATGTATTGCGGATTTACCATCTTCGTTTCGTTTTCTGGGCTACGAATCATAGCTACGAAAGTGTAGCGTAGCACTTGCTACGAACTCGTAGTAGTAAAAAAACTATTTCCGTACGAGTAGTAATAGAAGTGGCAATAAACGGTGTTGTATATAATAATACATTTTCACGAATAACAAATAATAACTATTTAGTAGAACCTTCACAGTTTCGGAACAAATTTATTGTGAATAACTTTAGAAACTTTGGTGTTAGTATTCGGTAAATTTTGTTATCCCTTGTTTCCTTTCCATAAAAGTATCGAGGTTTAAGATATATTAATTATTTTTAAAAATGGAATAAAGAAATAAAAAACGACTCAATGAATGGTAATTCAAACCATGATGCATCTCAAACTAATCTTCCTGTATTTCTATTTGCATGGTTATGGTACTATAAAGTATAAAAATAATAAATGAATTACTTTAAGAAGAAAATTTTAATATAATGTTATATTTTGGTATCTTCAGCTGCTGTATAACAATTATGATCCATTTTATTTACTACTAAAGGTAAATTAATTATTGAAATCTTCTATATGTTTAATCAATAGAAAGGGAACACTGAATTATAAAATAGGCGTAAAGGAATTAGACATTATAACAAATTATCATCTATCGAAACTGGCAGTAATCGAATAGAAAGTATAAAGTAATTTGTCTATTACGTTTTCTCAATACTCAAAATCGATCCACAGTTTAAATATATCGTTTTTTGATTATGAACAGTTAGTTTATAATCTACTTGGTGAAATCGTATTTATTGACTTCAATAATTAAGATTTGATTGATTACGACAAAGAACAAATCAATTAATAATATTTATTTCCAACCGCGTTGTGTTGACGAAGTAATTCTTTTCTTACTTTTGACACAGGCAGATGTTCCATGACTATGTTTCGCCGTGATCACTTTTCTTGTGTGTGACGAAAGCTTCCATTCATATTGTGATTGTACACCATCAGAATTGGGTATGAACATTAGACCATAAGAAATACCTTGATAAGCATGACCTTTCCCTCGACCTTTAATTAATTAATATTTTCTCTTTCTTTGAACATTAGACCTCATTAATGGGGTATTTCTTAAATGTTTTATGTAAAAACTTGGTTTTTCGGTTACAGAGCGAAAAGTATTTTCGCTCGAGAAACAAATGAGGAGACTCAATAATTTACATTTCTAAAAGTCAATTAATTCAATACACGAAACGTGTGTATTGTAAATGGATAATTCAAAAATTTAATGGGAGTGATGTTTTGGCCTACGTGATCAGAGTTTCATTTAGTTTCGGAGCAATTTTCAGATTAAATTGAATTCACCTATAGGTTCTGTATTCTTGTTGTAACGTTACAAGGTGATATTTGTGAAGCACCTAATCCGAAATACATTTAAGATAAATATTATTATTGAATAATTCAACACGTCTCAATATATATATTTTTTTCACTAGTAAGTTAGATGCTAACGAGGAGTAATAAAAAGGCGAAGATAATAAAAATTTCAGTCTTTTTAAGACAGATTTCTCAGCAATAACAATATATTGCGTAGTAAAGTAAGACGATAAATTTTATGAACAATTAGAATTCCTCAATTTTATTTGATAAATTTAAGTGTGTAAATATGTGAACTATGTAAAGTCATATTTAATGAAAGGATGCGAATTCATTGTCATTCAAAATCAGGATCGCTGCTTTGACCTTAGAGTGGTCAACCTAGTGAATTTCTTAACATAAATAATCAAAGTTGATAAATTTTGATTATCGCTCGCTTGAAAAGCTTTGACTACTGAGGTATTACACTTGTGAGAGCTATATAATTTCTTCAATTCTTTATATTAATGATTTTAATATAGGATTTACCAGAAGAAGAATAAAATATACTACAGGAGAGCTATATGATCTTTTTTTATTGAAAATTATATTGTCTACAGTATCAAATGTTAGCTCCTATGGTTTCTATATGAAAATAGTATTCAAATGAGGAGCAACTAACACGAGAAGCGTGATTGCTAAGCGTAATAAAAATATTATATTCAATTAGGATGAGTATACCGCAAAATTTATGAATGATCTACCTATTTAAAACACTACTTAATACATAATTAAGTTTTATAACGGGGACAAAGTCAAAATATCTTTACTTAAATAGATTCATTTACTAAGTTCTTTTAAGTCGTAATTACAGTGAGGGAATATGTATCAGATACAAGAAATAAATGTAATGATAGGTAATTGTGATAACTTTAAGTGGTTATTAACCGGGTATTTACAAATATTCCCAGTTTAATTAAATAAATTATTTTAAAATTAAAACTAACACTAGTATGCATATTCCCAATTAAGCCTACCACTGCTTCGACGAATTAGTAGTTGCAGAGAAGTGGCTAAAGAAAATCTCAGCCTTTAGTATTTGTAATGACATTTACAAATTACCTATGTCATTATGTATTAGTATTACAAACATATTTTTTATTTTACAGTGCGATATTTTATACATCGGTACGTATGTATCGTCATTTCTGGTTTGATTAAGTTTGCCTAAAGCTTAAGTTTATTTAAATTGCATTTTTAAATAGTCCATGATTAGTCCTTATCTCCTAAATATCTTTTCATTAAATTTTATTTCATATAGTCTTTAAATTGTGTATAGGCAGTTCAGTTCTATTTCTATATAACTGATAACTGAAGAGAAATAGCATTAATTATAGAATTTGTGATGGTAACGGACATAGCCTCAGTTCTTTTCATATTTATCGATTTGAAAGCGTCTAAGATCGTGTGAATATTTATTTCGTGGAAATTGATAGGAGTTTCGCCCTTTTGGACATTTGTCTTAAGGGCGAGCTTAGTGCAGGAATTTAACTCTTTAGTAAGTTTTATAGACATTTCGGAGTAGAAAGACTCAAAGGTATTTCACCACCACTTCACCATCTTCTTCTATATTATTGCCATTGAGATTAATTTTAAAAGATCTATCAGTTACTTTACTTTTACCAGTTTCCTGATTTCTCATTTTCCACATGGCTTTTATTTTATTATCAGAATTCTTAATTTAATTATTACGAGAGTTTGCTTTGGCAGCATTGCAAGAATAATGCATACATAAACTTTAATATACCTGTTTATTTTCACGAGGCGGATTAGTTTGAGTTTTATAGTAAATACGTTAATAAATTAATAATAATAATTTGGTATAACACATGTTTTATTGTAAAATGAAGACGTAATATCAAATTTAATGTAAAAATATGTAAATTGCGACAGAATACCCAACAACGCCTGAAATATACGCGCACTCATTTACATTTGACCTTTAATTACACATACTTAGTTCATGTTTCAATCTGCGCAAGCCCTTGAACTATTCATGTCAGATTCCGGGAAGTGTTCATGGGTCTACCTACAATTAAAATAAAATGTTCATTTATTTTACGCTTGTTTACTCTGAAGAAGACCCATCTACGCAGTTAAGTGAAACATTTTTCGTTGAATCTAAAGGTAAAAATAGATGCAGATTTTGTCAACATTGTCGATTATATAATACATATTTTTTAATAATATTCTTTCTTTGTTTATTATTCGACATTTTAATTTATACTTTCTATAGAAAGTTAATAAAATCTTATTTCAACTTAATTTTAATATTTTTATTGCAATACATAAAATAATAGATTACTAGTCGTAAATCTATTATTTAATAAAGTACTTGAATTGAATATATACAAAATGATTAACAAACAATTAACCCTAAACAAACATTTTTAAAAATTATAAGTTAAAAAATATATCAGCCCCAGGGCTGCCGTCAGGAATGGTTCCTAAAAGGCTAGCAGCATTGCCACGTTGGATGGCAAGGTTGATCTGTTGACCAAGATAGCTGCCAGCCTTTCGGTCACCAGACACCTCGGTGAGTAACATAACCTCTCTACATATAGGCAGTACTTCACTTGCTGCAGGTGCGACGGCGACTTCTGCTGTGTTCCAAGCGGCGCAAATATTCAGCTCTCAATGAGAGCTACATATTTGTGCCATTTGGAGTTGAAACTATGGGCCCATGGGGTCCAAGTGCTCGTTCCTTTTGTAAGGACCTATCCAATAGACTAGTTATGTTAGATAATAAATTTACAACCAATTTTTGTTTCCATGACCTCGCACCTGTGACCTGGGTAACAAAACTACTGAAAATTGGCGTTATGCTTTAATTAGGTAAATTCATCGCTGAGTTTTAACCTGACTGCATCGCAGTGACTCAATTTATTTATATCGAATGTTATTTAATTAATTAATATTCAGTATACCATACCTAATTTTTGTCTTCCTTAAATACAAACTTCCGTGTGATAATTAAATATACCTGTACTCTACCTACGAGATAAAAATGGACCTTTAACAGTGTATTTAATTAGTAAATTAATCTTTACAGTTCCAAAACAAGCTCTGCTCTACTGTATAATTATGAAGTTGGTTTTAGACGAGTTAACTTTACAAAATCAACTTTAAATTCCAAAATTACGAGAGGGAGAGTAAATATAAAATAATGTAAAGCTGGCTACTTAAATTACAATGCTACTTAAGCTACCTAAATTACAATTTTGTTAAATTTATAAATTTGTTTTAGAGCTTTCACAAGGTAAAACTAATTAAAAATGCTTACTTACTTTTGTTTATTGAAAGATCAATCAAATGACTCCATTTCACCTGATAGAAAGCACTAGCCATGAGAAATGAGAAATTACCACCAGAAAATGAGAAATTTCTACTCTATGTGCTCCTTTATAGGACCTCTTACCTTTTCTTTTGTTTGTCTTTTCTTCTTAAGGATCTTAAACTTGAGTTGTATTATTTTGTATACCAGCATATTTTTGAGCTTTTATTGGAGAATTATTAAAATGTTAACGGCTAAATCTTTTATGATTACATTTATGTTAACATTTTCCTCACTATAGTGATGAAAATCGTGATCACCGGTAGTTCGACTATCCAACCGACCCATGGCGTAACAGGATGAGCACTGATCCTCCGAAATGGAATTCGTTTCAAATATTTCATAAATACACGAAGTACCGGGAGGGAATGATTCGAAAACTAAGGTTGACGCAAATAAGCGTTAAAACTTTTGACGTTGTCGTCAAAAATGTTCGTGGTCACGTATCAGAGGATACGTCCTTCATATACTGTGGGCAATAGAGGCTTGAAAAGGTACTTGTACGATCAGCAAGGCGGAGGCAGCCGGCAGCGCCTGGTGGTAAGCCATAGAAGGTGTCTGAGACATACTTTACTAGCCACCTGCACCATACCAGCCCAAAACGTCCCTTCTCACGTCTCTTATGAAGAAACCCATGTTGTCTGAAGGAGAGAATGCGTGTGCGAGTAAGGAATTCCATGCTCTGACTGTGCGACAAAGGAAGGAGTCACCAAATATCTTTGTGCGTAAAATATACGTGGGAGTTTCATATTCTCGATGCGTCATATCAATGCCATATTTCTTATTCCGCGTATAATAAAACTACATAGGAAAATTCAATGTAATTTTAACGTACTGTACGTAGAATAGTTCTTATAAGAGTTATAAATATATACCCATTTTAGTTATGATCTGTATGATTGGTAACTGAAATACATTATGCAAAGAGGTAAATTATTATAACGTTTCTACGTTATCTTTTATTTATTGTATATCAAACCCTTTGAATATTTCAACGACAAGACACCGTAAAAGTGAATCATTAAAATATCGAACATTACGAGTTGAAAAGAAACGATGACGACGTAAAAGGTTTTTTATTTAATTTTCTGATGAATTCTATTATACATTGAAAGAACACAGCACCTGTCAAATTATAAATCTTTTTGTAATATTTATTTATAAAAATACTGGGTTGGAAAGATACGGTTTCGGTAACGTTATAGAAAATCCACGCAGAAATATTCGAAAAGAGTAATAGCAACGGTAATCAGGTAACCAGGTAATGACAAAATTAATAGGCATCCACACACACACACACACCCACAAACACACACACACACACACACACCCACACATATTATACCTTGGTGGGACGGAAGGTTCGAAATTGATATGCGATTTGTCTTTTTATGATAATATAATATTTCTCACTCTCACATATATTCTCTAGCCCACATTAACATATATAGATAGAAATATAACATACAGACATCCATAATTCGTGAAAAATATTTGTACTCCTTATACAAATATCTGCTTATAAAATATTCTAACCCGTCTCCTCTGGCTAAGTAGATAAAAATACAGACCACTCGACCAAGCAAAATATAAGAGGCAAAACTAACTCATTAATAGCCTTCATAGCAGACTTTATCTAGCTTTATTATTGAAACAAACTTGGAACGACTATCGATATTTCTCCCGTATATTTCAGTTTATTTTATCTTACTCAGATACGAAATAAAGAGTTATTATTGATCTGAAGGAGGTGAGACCAGAGCTAGATTGCTATTGTTCTTCGATTCGAATGAAATAATATTCATACAATGACACCTATTATTTAGTCCATACTTTGGACTAGGGTTTTTGGTTAGTGTCTCGTGTTATGGATATATATAACGTATTAACCATAAATATTCGTTATTATATTATTCATTATTGTTTATCACACGAACTCTTGTTTTTTCGGGATTCAAACCAGGAGCCCTTCTCATCCGAAAAACGAATCCAAATTGCAATGTAAGTTGCTATATTGGATAACTTATAAAGTAGTATGAAATAATACAACTGATTGACATCATTAGAGCAACTCGAGGCATAATAAAATTCATTATGCATAAAAGGAGTCTGGTACAAAAATTCAGCAGTTATCGACAGATGTTATAGAATCTCCTTTTAATAATATAGAATATTTCTTACACTCACAACTTATCTTGCCTAAATTAAGCATACTTTCATGTGTTCCTAAGAAGTATTAGAAATAATAGATAAGGGAAAATGTAGATAGAAATACTTATGTATACAATTAGTATCACAAGGTCATTAGGATTGGGGAAGCACAAAAGATCCCATTGGGTCGACGTGCTCCGGGAGTAATCCTGGCCCTACATCAAGATAAGATAAGATATGTATACAAAGTTTATAGAAATATACAAACATCCATAACTCATGATGAAATGCTTTAACCTATCATAGAATCATCATCTGTCCCTACCGGTATTCAAAGTAGGCTTAGAGGCCCGACTACTCGACTAGACGACGGATAAACTTTGATTTCATTAATAATCCCTGTTATAAGTACTTTCTGTACAAACAAGGCAATAGCCATTTTCGTTACACATTATTATGATTACATCATACCACTCTATCTAACCCCGTAATTTACATCGTTACTATGTTAAATATTTATTGTTCAGAGTGGGCTGTGTGACCTTGGGGTACCAGAGCAATTGTTGGAATATGGATGAGACTTTCAGTTGTCTGTCAAATTTATTTTATCCCTGCCAATCCGGCGGTAGATTTGTGACGTGGGAAAAATTATGTCTAAAAATATCTTTTACCAGTTCAGTTAAATAAAGAATTGGATTGCCGATTGTACTAATGGAACGGATAATAAGTTTTATCGTATCACTTTTACTTATTTCCAACTTAATTGGTATGTACGAGTAGCACAAGAGTAAAAGTTAACATATAAGATTTAATGGCGCTAAACAATCGGCGAAGCAGCTTTGCATTGAATAAATTGTAAGCCCAAGAGGTGTAGTAGATAAAAAGTAAAATATGCTTCATTACATTCTAGTACGTTAGTTATTGCATTGATTGAAAAATTAATTTGTGATTTTCTCTTGTTTTTTACGTGTCTTGTAGAAAATATGGTCTAATTTCAGATGCCTATTTGTATGTTTATACTTTTTCACTTTACTTATTTTGCCTTGTTATTGTTCTTATGGTCTATTTCTCCATCACATATATCAATTAATAAATGTCTAATGACCTTCGTTTTTGTGTGTACATTCATGATCCATATCAAGACAATAGATTTTCTATTTTGTGTTAGCCGTGGCAGATAAACTAGTGTCTTAGCAAAGATTGGTTTAATCTATTTTAGCGTGACGCTAGCCTCAATTCCGTTGTATATCAACTAAATTAAATTTAAGTTATTCGCATCTCTTTCAAACCAATTCATTAAAGGGTGGCAGAATGACTTTATGTAATTTCAAGTTAGTTGACGCCATTTTAGAAATGTCAAATGACGTCATCGGTCATCGGTCTTTTTAGTTGTATTGTACTGAAAGAGTAGTATTGAACTTAAATTTAATTAAGTTCGTGCAGTACGGAATCCGGGCCAATGTTTAACATGTTGGTGCTAAATTGCTACCATAAACAATAGAATGTGAAACTACAACTCAATTACGGATTTTTTTGCCTTTTTAGTTTCTTGAAGTCTTACATTTATGTCGCAACTATGCTAAATCCTTAAGTTATCAGCCTCGAGTTCGTTGTAGTAGCGATGTGATAAGATTTGGTATTCATCGACACTAACGTTTCAACAAAGAGCACAGCGTTTTTTGAAAGTTTAAAAAAAATCTAAAATATACGAAACTAGAATGAACAAAAGCATTATTACCACGAAAATTCTCTCAATTCACTATTGTAACCCTAAACCGAACCGCAGCAAACGTGGGCCGAATATGAAAATATTTTTAACTTATTCTTATTGTCACAGTTACATTCAAACTTTTCGGTAGGGTGTAGAAATATTTATAATAGCGGGGAGCTTCTGTAATGAATACTTTTTTCGCTTGAACGACGGTGAAAGCCTTTATCAATATTTGACTTTTTTAATAATACCCAAAGGAGATTGCCCATTCTCATATGGCGCTTGGGTTCAGGTATATAAAAAGTCCTCATTAGTAGTAGTTTGGTATTTTTATTTATGACAGAAATGCTATCATTTAAATTACGATTGGTAATAAAAACATTTAATTTAAAGTGCTTTGTTAAAAAAATTGGTATGTAGTCGTCGGAATAGAGAAAAATCACTTTCTCAACAAAATTAACACCGTTTATTTGAAATCTTACAACTTTTTCACATCTATACCTATGCTCACCGTTCACCGTTACAAAATCACTGGACAACTGCCCATTGACAACCACTGTCACATATTCTTTTCTTTTTTATAGTTATCATAGACAACTTATTTTTGTTATGATTAGTTAGTTATAGTTGTTCTTAATTACAGTA
This sequence comes from Acentria ephemerella, assembly GCA_943193645.1. Lineage (NCBI taxonomy): Eukaryota > Metazoa > Arthropoda > Insecta > Lepidoptera > Crambidae > Acentria > Acentria ephemerella. The sequence continues at coordinate 11,198,982 of OW971884.1, read as the reverse complement.
ATGTTTTAAATTAATTTAATAAATAGGTTCTCTAATACATATTAAATTTAACTGTCTTTGTACTTGTATTCAAAATGAGCAAAATTCATTGAACACTTATTAAATATTGGAATCATTATAACCATATGAATTTGTGTTTAATAAGTTTAATGCACTTACAAAATTTTTGCATCAATTATTAATTTCCTCAGAGATCATTTTATATGATAGGATTTTTTTTGCAAATAAACATAATTTTTGATAAAACTAACATAATATGACAAAAAGGCGGTCCAACTATATTTGTAATAGGTTGTAGAAAAAGTTTCTTCGCATTTAATATGAAAATCCAAGACTTTTTTTAAAAAGTTAATTTACATTTAATTACATTATTTATATATATGCCATTTTATTTGTAGACTTTCTGCCATTTTGTAGGTAGAGACATGATCCCGTTGCTGTAGATGTTTTGATACTTCTAATCAAACAAACGCAACAAGTAGTTTTGGCAGTCCTCTCTTGATGACACTGTCTAAAGAAGAGACTGAAACACGTGAAATCTGAATTAGCAAGTTCAGGGCTATATAGCGGATGCATTAACACCTCCAAACTCTCTTAATTTTTGCTGAGTGGCTAAAGATTTAGCATTATCGTGATGAAAGACCTCACCATTTATATGAATCAAAGATAAACAATTTAAATTTAACTTTGACTTTAGAAACTCAAAATTGTAGAAAAAAGTTTTATCAAAGTCAAACTTATACTTTAAATGATTAAATGATTATTTTCGCCTTTTGTGCTAATTCAGTTATCTGTTTGTGAAAAGGTAAAGTTAAAAATAATTTCGGCAGAATTGTACAAACAAATGTCAAATTTGTGTCAACAAAATTGATACCATCTTATAACGTAAGGGAATTTCCGATATAAGTATTCTATATTACACTAGAACCTTCTTTAACTTCAAGTCCCAATTTATTTATTTCACGCTTACTTCACAAGGCCATGGAAATCCTTGTCCTGATATATCTATATATGTTTTGTATATATTCATCTGTATACGATGATATTACATTGAACTTAATGAGGAATTGTTTATCTACTTACGCAGGAAGTAGTGATTTGTTGTATTACAAATATAGTTAGGTCAGTAACATGGTAATTAGGTTAAGTTAAGTAATAACTGAACTAACGTTCAGTTGTCTGTAATATCTAACTATCTTAGAATGGAAATAGCTCAATGAAATGGCAGGTCATAAAATATACCTGAGATAAATATAAATCTTATTCACCCGCTATAAGCATTTTAGGCATATTTTGTAAACAGTAATTTACTTTGAAAATTTAACATCAATGTTTATTTACATAAAAAAGAACATTTTGTCACGCTCTGTTTACCCAAGACGAAGTTCCAGAGGTGCGCTACTCAGGCAAACTTCCCCAATTGCGCACACAGTAGGGAGTGTACAGTGCAATTTGCTTAGTATTTATTATTCCCAAACGTACGGAAGCCGTTACGGTTCATGGTTAACGAAGCCAATGTGCTCTGAATATCACTGTAACAATGCAATTTAAGATGCAGTATAAAAGTATACAACAGCCAAGGAAATTAGCTGTTTACATAGTAGATAGGTAGAACTCATTTGTGTCTTCACTCGAGTGATTTGGTTTAATTACGAAAACAAAGCGATTTAGCCAATGTCGTATGGTGGAGTCTAGCCTTGCGAAATACAGAACAAACACAGCAACGCATGAAGTCACTTGTTTGGGTATTTCCTCCTTTCGCACTGTTTTAGGTTCCAACAAAATTTTACCACTACACAAACTTCTTTATTTTTTTTATATAAAGCTCAGCAAATGACTCGACACCGCCTGATGATAAGCAGTAGAGGAGTCTATTTGTGAAGCATACAACATACTGCCCTAGCCACCCTCACAGTTAGTGGTTTAGGTAAATTAATGGAAGTTAAAAAAAAATTATGACGATATAACGAAACAACGATTACGACTAAGATCAGACAACAACAAAGACGACGGTTTCATACAGATATTATACAGGTTTCATACAGATATAAATTATTGTTTGTTCTGGAGATGAAGACAAAGTAGCAACCGTCTTAGATTAATTGCTTCTTAATAATTTTACTTCAAAGGTGAAATTCAAAACTAATTGATATTTCACTCGATAAGTTAACATACAATTTAATTAATATAATCCGTAATTCAACGCAAAGGATAACATTCCCAAGAAACCATTTTACTATAAATATCTCATGTATTGCTACCTCCTCTGGCAAAAGGTACAACTCGAAAAACAGTACTTCATGAGAGTTATAAATATTTTGTATAAGTAATTTTTAAATTACTAAACGGATTGCTTCATGTTTAATACTTTATCTGCTTTATATAACCAAACCACATAACATATCAAATTCCATAGCAAGCAATCGACGGCAAAATGATTTTTTAATTAAATACAAAGGTTTTATTGGACAAAATTCAACGTTTAATGTTGAATTTTATTATTTGCGACAGAAGGTATACAATCATAACATTGCAATTGTATCTAAAATAATTCTGTATAACAAAGACAAGCTAGTCCATTTCAGTATTACCTAACTTAAACTCATACGTGCTCGTATTATTACAATATCAAACGTTGAATCCGAACCCATAAATTATACAAAGGAGCTGCCCGGGCATAAATGAGGCTATTGTTACATGAAATATACCACAGATTCATGAAATATACTTTCTAATATTTATTTTCATTAGTAATTAATTACTAACCACCACCTGGTCGATAATTGACCCACAAGTTGATATCTCTATCAAGCTAAGTTCCGGTATCAGTATAATGCATGTTGATCTAAAGACAATTGAAGAGGCTTTGTGGTACACAAATATAATTTTGTTATTGTCATAGACTTCGAAATCGCCATAGTAATTGAATCGGTGCACCGGTGCACCGATCTTCGAGCGAGGTATTCCGATAGCTTTTACGATATTGGGCCTTATATACATTTTAATTACTCGATCGAAATTTGTTTGTTTTTTAATGAGATCCCATCTTATATTATTGGCAGAAAATGAAAGAACAGACCTCTTGACGAGACAAGCTGTATTGATCGGCGGATTTGCCAAATATGTTACAAAAAGATATTAAATTTAGAATTTTTTAACAAATACTAATACAAATCAGAAACTATATATAATATAATAATACAAATACGCAAGTATAAAAGTTTTTTGTTAACCGTCCTTTGAAGACTTAAGTTAGTGGTCCGCACAATTCACGACTGACTCACTTCAATATTCTTATTGTGACAGTTTAGTAAAGCATTTTGTTTATATCACTCGCTTGCACACCATAAAAGTCAAAACATAGGTTTATTGAACAAGTATGATTTTATTAGCTTTTCTTAGGTAAAAATATAAATATTTATCTGTATCACTGTCAGTGGTCTCTGATATAGTAATCTTTAAACTCTGTCTCCGGTCCGGTCTGTGACTCTCTCTCTCTTCTTTTCTTAACAAACAGAGCATGAATAATTAGTTGAAAGAAACCGAGGCGTATTTTTTGCACCACAAAACAATCAATCCTCAACAGAAAATGCTTTGAAAAGGCATTGGCACAAAAATATAAATGTTCCTGTTGCCAATCAAGCTCTGGAGAATTCACTCGTGAGAAGCTCGTTGTCGTAGTGATTTGAGCGCTCTGTTTACGATGAGGAAAACAAAGTAACTTTCGCTATGGTTGGTCACTGGATGGATTAATCTAAATTTGATATCTCGAGCTCCTCCGTACTAAGAGGTACGATACACCTATATGTAGCGTACCTCTTAGTACAACGTTACAACCGTAGGGTTTATATCAAGCTCCTCCGTATTTTAGGAGGTACGTTACACCTATGGTTGTAACGGCAACCGCTTTCAACCACCATTGTATTGGGCGAGCGTGCTGGTATTATGGCCCGAACTCTTAATGTACGAGTATTTCTCCAATGTAGAAAGGCCTATACTCAGCAGTGAGACGTTTATATGATGTCGATGATGATGACTCGTAGCGTTTCATCACCAATCAATTAGGAGCCTATATATGCAGGTTAACCGTTTGTTATGCGATGCAGTTTTATAGTTTTCTTAATTGGAGAAATAGAGGAGTTTATACCTTAAAACCACCAAAATGCGGGCTGGTGCGTAACCAAAGCACAGAGTAGCTCAAGATAGTAAAAATTTCAGTAGTAACATGTGACTGTGATATGTAAAGCCATATTTATAGTAATAGACAGCCGGGGAGTTAATTTACAAGGAACAGAAAAGAATATGTGTGACGTCATATTATTAATTTTTGATCGTCATACCACTTAGTACATCGCGTTACACATGGGAACATGTTACAACGAAGTTGTGTAATACCAAGTCTTGGTATTACAATATTTAACGAGGAATCGATTAGCGCGCTCTTACGTCACCGAGGTCAGAGGTCAAGTTTATTTGAAGTATAATAATTTTCTAACGTTGCACTTATAATAGATATGAGTCATATTTAAATTTTTACAAGGAGAAAATTCTGTTTGATGCAACATAAGGTATGTTGCAAATATCAAACTGAATTTCCTAAATTATATAAGTAATATATTATTCTAGATGACATTTTTATTAAACAAAAGTAATGTTCTTTAGAAGTAAATAATAGTGGCTTGTATTGTCATTTATAGTATCTCTTAAAACAAACATATACTTTTTTGTTTATTTTTAGTTCACATTATATTGTTACTGTATTTTTTTTAGTTTGAATAGTCTTTATCTATAAATTATTAAGAAACAACATTCTTCGTTTAATTAAATATTTTAGTATGAGTTTTAGAAATGTTTATTACATTTAGCTTTAATTATAAATCCGCAATATAGTTACTAATTATAACGTTATCAAACGTTGGTAAATCATTAAATTAAATTAAATAAATGGCTAGTGCGGTACTGTTTTCGTAATAGATGATCTATAAATGACAACCTTAAATATAATAGTTTGTCTATTACGAATGGAACCTCAAAGATTTTTTTGCTTTTTCCGAGAATATTATAAAAAAATCCCTTAAACCATTCCCCAAAATATATAATAGCAATTAGTGTCATTAACTGTGAAATTACGATAAGTAACAGTTCATAACATTTATTTAGCGCCAGGCTAAATGTATTAATAAATTTTTACTAACTTTTAACTTCTAATTTTGTTCTGTGGCTCTGTAGAAAAGCTAGTATGGTTTGATGTTTTTGGTTGATGCTGAATGGGCAATTAATTCGACATTTCATTGGCCTTGCAATTCGAGTCCTTGGCCCGCCGTGTAAATATTTAATTTCAAAATCCTGTACACCTAAATTAACAGTGAAGTTAAATAAAACAACGAATAAATGAACTTCAACTTTCAACGACAAATGACACCTGTAACAAAACTTAAAAGTATATTTTCCAATAAAAAATAATTAGCCTTACTGTCTATTCAGCAACAATCTAAAGCTATATAGAGCGGCGGACGTCATAGGCACGTCTCTGAGTCACGCTGCCCCTGACCTTGTGGGCCGATCGATAGGTCCTGCCAGGACCAAGAGTACCTTACGACGTTACACCGTGGTATTTGATAGCTAGCATGCGTTAATAGCTTTTAGGAGCAAAGCCGAATAGGCGTTAATTATTGTATAACCCTGAAGGAGTTTCTAGTCTGTAAAGTTTTTAATAGCTCATTGTTCATTTTAAACATGTGTAACGCTATGTAGTGTTGAAGCTCCAAATGTATAAACTATTTAGCATAGCAGACGTCGATTTAAATAAATACGTCTGTGTTTATTCAAAAAACAGTTTTAAACAAAACTAAAAACTCACTTCGAAATACTAAAAAGGCAAAGTAAAGCAAATTAAGTATCATTTAATTTTAATGTATTTTCGAAGTCGATACTTTACTTTCTATTGTTTCTAGAAAGTGAATTGTAATTAATAAATAAGTTATGTCAATTTATATAAATATTAGATAAGAACTTAAATTGAATTATTGTTGCCGTTTTGATGTCTGAACTTAATTTTTTTTGACAATTGAAAAGAAGTAGAGTCTGACCAACGAAACATGACACTGACCATAGACTAAGATATTGGCAAATTAGTTATACATTTCTTCACAACAATAGATTCAAGAAATTCAAGCATTATGAAGCACAGTAATGATGAATGAAATTGTTAAATATCTAGTCTAGTCAGTATCATGTTTCGTCTGAAGACTCTAGACAGAAGAAGTACTCTGGTAAGAAGTAGCCTAACTCTTTCATTACACACCAGCCAGAAAAAGACAGATTGCTATCAAATGACGTCACTGAACAAAGTCAAAGTCAAAATATCTATATTTAAATAGAGTCAATTCCCAAGTCTTTCTTTTAAATCGTCATAACAGGGAATATGTTCGAGAAAAATAAATGAATATAATTGAAATTATGTATCTAGTAATAGTGATAACTTTAAGTAGTTATTAAACAAGTATTTGTAAATTGTCCCAGTTTAAAAATTTAATTAAATATTTAATCAATTATTCTAACATTAAAACTATCACTAATATGATAATTCCTAATGAGCCCTACCATCGCTTCTACTAATTAGTAGCTGCGGAGAAGAAGCGGTGCAAGAAACTCCCAGCATTTAGTATTTATAATGACATTTATAAATATCCTATGTCATTATGTGTTAGTATTACAAACACATTTTTTTGTTTAACAATTACATATTTTATACATAGGAATGTATTTTCGTTTCTAGTTTGTAGTTTATGGTATTCTGTCTGAGCCAGTTTACTTGACTAGATAAGTTGACTAATGATTGAGTAAATAATAATAAGCCTTGAAAATGTATTGAGAAGTAATTAATCAACATTAAACATATAAATAATTAATTAACCTTTAACAATACAGATGCTTATTAATCTAGTACTACAAATTTAATTGTAACTTCTAAATACCAATATTTCACATTTACTATGGTGGCACTTAAATTTCCTTTATCGAACTCTACGCGGTCGTCATAGCAACCGTTTAATCTTCCAAGAAATTTAGAGAACAATTTTCATCAGAAACTTGGAATTGAAAACGAAATTCACCAAAGTCTATTATATTAACAATGAGTTTTGTACGACTTGGATTTATGTTCGAGAACTGTTTTCAGAAGAAATCATATCATAACAAAGTATTTTTTTATTGGTTGAACCTTCACCGTAAGGATTGTTTTGATTATTCTATGCAATTATTGAATAACAGACAACGTATTACCAAGAACAAGTGTTACATAATTAATAAGAAAACATAATTTAAGCGTGTTATGTAACCAGATTACTTGACTTCACTTACAACTTCTTGGAACCTTCAATACAAGAAGATATACGTGCCCAAGTGCGAATATAGTCTTTGATTGTTAGTATTCCAACCTGACGACGAAATGTTCACATGAGTGGAAGAGAAATTATGAATTTTGAATATTGAATTTTGATCTTAATACAGGTGTACGTAGTGGTCAATAGAGGATATTGGAGAACACTCGATTCTTATGAATACTAAAAGTGCACTAAACTTAACGTGTCCTTTGATTTATTTCCATGGCGCAAAAGAGACATACTTTTATTACTTATTCTTTTCTTATTTGTAATTTTTAAGTACTGCTGTCTTTAATAATCTCAATAAAAAAAATACTTTAATAGATTGACGACCTTAAGTCACATCCCTTACCTGCAATTCAGTTCTGATAGCAGTATCAATTTCTTGCAATAATATTGTTCCATAGCGAAGTCTATGGTTTATTAAATAATTAGGCACATAGGGACTGACAATAAAAAAACCCATCTCAAGACCAGGGTTTTCTATTATTACAATGTACGCAAAATATTATTAGTTTTAATTTTTACGACAAAACACGGAACAAATTTTCTCATTCGTCCGGCGAGTCTGATGAAACAAACACAATTGAGTCCTTCAAAGATGCCTCCTAATCGTTTGAGAACTAAGTAATCTTTAAGATTAATGCGATAAACATTCATTTCGTGTTAAATCGCGTTGAAGAGAAAACAAGATTTGTGCCAATTGTTCAAGTGACAATTGTTCTGAATAATAATAATTTATTTTCACTAATAAAAGAGTGTTAAAGATAATGTAGTAAGTGTATTAAGCATTTACATACACATTACGCATTACATACACAACAAGTGTGTGTAATGTGTGTATATGTATGCGTAAATGTAAATGTAATGTATAAAGTAAACCTTTTTCGTTACTAAAATCAACATACTATACGGCAGCCAGTAACAATCAACTTACCTTTTTCTTTATAATATCTTCATACATACCTATTGACTTACTTGAAATATTTTTTCATCGTATAAATAAAGTTTATTTTTATAACAAATAAATACAGTTTCTCCCTATTTTAATTACCGTACCAAATTGTGAGGTAGTTTATATAATCATTTTTTCGAACATGAACGGTGTAATTTTCACGTTACTTTATTCTTATATTCAAGTTTATTCTTAAATTACTAGTACTTAAAGATTTCTGATCCGATTATCTTGATTCTGTTTTTTGTTCGATGTGGAATTTTTTAGAATTTAGGTATTTATGTATTGGGTTTGTCAACAGTTGTTACAATAAAACATCAAAAAAGATCCAAAACTTACATTAAACTTATTGCACAACCTATTATAAACAAACACAGCATGCTATTGTGTTTTACAGCGAAGGAATAATATTATTCAAATCATTAATAACATTTTTAGTAATTATTTGAAAAGACAATCAAATTAAAAGTATAAACAAAGTACAAGCTGTATATAAGAGTTATGTATGATTGATTAACCAAAAAATAAAAATGTATATCAATAGTATAAGTAAACATATGAGATCCTTAAGTTTTGAGTTATCATTACATTTAACCTGACAATGGAACCAATAGATGCTCGATAATTAGCCGACGATTTACTGACTGAATTAAGAATGTCTTCAAATGATGTGAATTCATTTCTACTTTTAAATATTATTATACAATCTTCTCAAGACATAAATAATAAAATAAAAAAAATTACTTAAGTAATATAACATCAAATCGAAATGTTATTGGTTTGTACAGTTCACAAAGCAGAAAAGTAACATCTACCTGTGAAACTACTAATTCTAACAGCAGTAGGAGTGTTTTTTGCAGTTACATTAAATGTGTTGCATACTGTACTATTTGCTAGGTTACCGACAAATATATTCATTGTGGGCTGTCGCAATCAGTCTGAGTGATATTTCTCCAGGGAAAATGAAAGGTCAACCACAAGACTACAAATATCTGTATTTGTGAATTAAATAATCTAATATATTTGACAAATAACAATTTTATATTTTGGCGACAGAAATAAACGATTATAAGTATGACGGTGTCGAGTCATTTGTTGTTCTTTTTTTATAAAAAAAAGAATATGAATTTTAATCCATATCAAAATTCGGTTAAAACTGCGTACCACTGCTCAAAATTTTGACGTTTTCTTATGCAATATAACTAAATAGAACTGAATACAGATAAAGCGAGAATTAATAATTAGAATAGCCTAACAACTTAGTATTACTGAATCAACAATAGCTGTCTTTTAAGTATTAATTAATAATATTTGATCAAGCAAATATAAACTTAGTAGTGACGACTTTTAGACCCATTATCAATAAATTGTGCAGTTACAAAGTGCTTCGGGCAAGTATTCTGTCTGTAAAAAATCCATATAAATTGGTCTAGCTGAAAGACACCACGCTTCAGTTCTTTTACAGGATAGGGTTACCACATGCTCTTAGAGTTATATTTCACGAAAAGTTGATATTTAGTCTCCTCTGTGGTCTAGTGGCTAAAGTCAGTGGTCAGTTCTGGTGGTCCGAGATTCGATTTCCCAGTGGGATGATATTTTCTATTCGGTTTGGTTGGTGGCAGAGCATTTTCGTAGTCCACCTGCCTAGCTAACACCATCTTACCTAAGCCTGCCCCCATTATGTTAACAGCATTGCTGTGTTCAGGCAGTTGGGGGTAGGGTAGACTGTTTTTCTGTTATTGAGGAATCCAGGTTTAGTTTGGTTCCATCTTCGGCTTTATCTTCTCTTACCATCAGGTAAGGTGAAAGTCAAGAACTGCCCCATTAAGAATTAAAAAAGTATAAATAAATAAAATTCACAGTTCTTTGATATTTATCTATTTAAAATGGTCGTGCGTTCCATCTAATAATCCAATATTGTCAATATCTATTTAAACCAATCGCCTTATTTTCATCAAACTCTCGTCTCCAATTTAATTTCATTATGGGATACATTTTCAGAAACCTTTTCCTAATTCTATTCTTATCCCCCTATTTGTTATCGTGTATAGTTTTCTTAACAGATATAAGTACTTAATGACAACCCTGAGTCATTGGGTGAGCTTAATCTACTCTGTTCATTGATTAAAGGCTCAATTGGTATTTGTGTTTCTTTTCAGTTTTTCCAATGTTTGTATTAAAGTATGTTTGCCAGCACTTTGAAGACTGCTTAGTTATCGTCATTTCCTCGTTCGGTACCGGGAGGCTTACGAACACAAGGCAAACAGAAGAGAAAATGAAAAAAACATAAGCGAAACGCTTAAAGCCGAATTCGTCGAAGACCGTTCGAAGGAGTTCCGAATACTGGCGACTATTTTATATTTATTCAATAATTTCTGTATGTGTTATCTAGTACCTATCCAACAGTTTCAAGAACTAAATCTGTTAAGTCTCTTATCTATCCCATCTAACTTTCATATGAATTTTTTTTTTAACTTGAAGTTTGGTGGTATGACATCGTGTGCTATAGCAACTCCTTCCACCTATGTCATCAATACTGGCAATATTTTAAAATCATCAATTATTTAAATTCAAAATTATGACATCGTTTCGGTTTCACCTCTCAAATTTTCGTTATACTGTTGGCGTTCTCCGTTTTCGCTTGTAGTTATATCTAATCAAAGTTATTATTATGTATAATAAAATAAAGTTCAGAATTGATTCAATTTAAAATTCCTTTTGTAGGTATACTATAAGTCTTTTTATATTTATAATCCATCCAGTATTCCGTTTAATATTGTTTTATTTTTCCGAATTTACATCATCCAATATAATTTAATCATATTAAGTAGAGCGCAAAATTGTGTGTGGAATTTCTGAGAAAATACTTACTTTACCGAAGGAGTGCCTATTTCAACAACAGACGAAAGTAATTTCAATTTACCTTCGTAAAGATTATTTCCTAGGCTCTTATTTTAACGATTATTCTACTAACGATATTCCTCTTTGAGTTGAGTCAAAAGGAGAATTTGTCATATTTATTTATTTATAAAAGTACATGCCACATGATACATATTGAAACAATATTAAAAAACAAATTAAAACTAACAATTTATTTAGTACATATTTAAATTCTATAACTGGGACAATTTGTAAATGCCCGGTTGATACCCACTTAAAGTTATCACTATTGCCTTTAATTACATCTATTTGGTTTTTCTCATACATATTCCCTGTTGTGACGATTTAAAAGAACTCAATAAATGAGTGTATTTAAATAAAGTTATTTTGACTTTGCCTTTAAAAAAAAAACTTAATCTTAAATACATTTGTGATATGCATTAAAGTAATGACGTATATAACAATCGAAATAATTCAATGAACAATTTAAACTAAAAACTAAGCTAATGTAAAAAGTCTTCAAGCTCAGAGTACCTATCAAGCCAATGCTAAGCCTGATAAGCACTCCGAGACCAAAGACGTTTCAGTTCTTGAAATATATTATGAAATATATCTAATTTAGGAGTAGTATTACTAATAAATGGTACTCGAGAGAAAAATCAAATTAACATGAAATTCCAATACATTATTTGAAAAATTACATTATGAAATACAAGGAGAGGGAGTGTTTCCATGTGTCAGTTTTTAGCGGGAAACGGCCATTGAAAGCATCAATGTATTAGAATACAAATTGAAGTCGATTGTTTGTTTACTAATTGAGGATATTTCTCAAGACAGTCAGCAACAAGTTAAAATTAGATACCCCAAAACGATATTATTAAGAGTATCATTTTCATGTTTAATTGAGGGTACGGTACTTACAAATGTTTGAAATAGACGACTGACACTAGGTGATATAACACTATGATAATAATTTATTAGCGGCGTCTACTCGGGATTTACGCCATACCCTAGCAATTATTAGTGTCATTCAATACCTCGACTGACTTGACATTGTCAGAATTTAATGAAACGGTGCCACAATGTGAAAGATGAAAACAATCTATGCATATCTTGTGTCAAAGACTAACTACTTATTAATAATTTCGCAAGTCAACTCTAGGTACCAAGTTCATGTCGAGAAGTCTAAGTTGAGAATTTCAAAACATTTCAGTATCATTATGAAATAAACTGCATTTGTCTTTATCTTTATAAAATATACTAATTCCGCCATATATGCTTACGTCCGTCATATGTCACTTTTTTGTGCAAAATATTACAATAAAAAGTTAGAAGAATTACTTTAATCGAAAATTGAATACTAGATAGAGGTATTCGCATTTCCCTTCAATTGAGTGTGTAACAGTGAACACGCGACGTGCATCTGAAGACTGTATTTGTCACTTCCGACATATACAAAGATTCATACCTTTAGTGAGCCTTTAACCGCTTATCTATTTATACACCACCTGGATAATATCGATCACGTATTGGATTACCAATAGTTGTAGTAGTATGTGTGCCGAGGTTGCAAATAAATTTATATAGAGGAATATTACATCATAGTTGTGTTCTAGTGGTAATATAGTCAGTTCCTTTGTGGTTGAGGAATCCGGGTGTACCTTGCTTCCATCGTCTGTCTTACTTAAGATCAGGCAAGTTAAGGCCAAGAGCTACCCCTCTAATAATAAAAAAAATGACTAATGTATGGCAGGCGGCACTGTTCTATGCGGCTTGAAGTTTAATTTGGAATTCAAATTTCGAATGTGAATACAACAGTAAAGCGTTACCCAAACCGATTTTTAAACGGCTTACCCCTTTAATAATAAAAAAAATTACTAACGTATGGCAGACTAACTGTTCTATGCAGCTTGTAGTTTAATTTGGAATTTAAATTTCGAATGTGAATAAAACAGTAAAGCGTTACCCAAACAGATTTTTAAACGGCTACATAATATGATTGTCATTGATGTGCGGCCAGTATAGGGTTTGCTGAAATCACAAGTGGCTTGCAAACTTGAAAAATCGCCCTGTAAATACTCTGGCTGCTTTTACCTTTTTACTCACTCACATGACCATAAATACGGGTCTATAACTTACAACAGAAGCATGTCTATATTTGTTGTCATACTTATAATAGACACATTTTGGGTTTACCCTATATTGACCCAATATTTACGTGAAAGGAGTTATTTATGTTCCACTCACAAGAAGGATTCCGCAAACAACTGGGCATACACTACCGTGAAGTTTTGAACCCTTTCCATGCGAGCAAATAGAAGGGTAACTTATGGGGTTTGACATAAAGTAATCAAACGTGATGGCATTAAAGTTTTTGATTATAATGTGGTCGTAATTGCCAATATTCTAACGCCAAGCAAAGTTAAGTTTTAAAAAAATGTTAACGAATTGAAAGGAAATAAGTTATTTAGAAATAGGCACATTAGAAATACACACCTAGAAACCTCTATAAAGAATGTCAGGCCAGGGCAAACAAAACCAGTAATGTTACTTAAGAAACATATTGTATTTCGATTCTAAAAATAAATGTTTTTATGTTCTTGTTTTACTATCATTACTTTCATTATTAATTACATACTTACTCAGCAATAAAAAGGGGTGGGGATAACATTAAGTTTTTTATCTTTGTTCTCCCGAAATTCCTCTAGAGTACCGCCTTCTCATTTTCGCCCTTCAATATAAACGGGACGTAAAAATTGAATCATATTTGCGCTTCATAAAATTTGGTTTTAGCAACAAGGTATTGGCACTTTGCTGTCGATTTTATGCTAAATCGATTATGATAGATTGCTTTATCACAATAAACTCCCCTTTTCATCTTATATTTAGGCTTATGAAATATGTTTTGTACTTCATACGTACTTTTGACAGTTCTATATTGATTTCTGTAAAATGTAATATTTTTTGTAGGTTATATTTAAAGAGGTTATATTAAAAAATGAGGACCGATAATTATTAATAATAAAGTACAGACATAAATATATCTACATCTTTGATAAGTTCTCTTTATATTTATTATAAATTACATTTTTCAATTGTTGACAAAAAAAATTAAAACGTCATTGTATTATATTTTATGCATTCTATAGAGCATATATAAAATGTGGTTCCTCTTTGCGCAAGATTAAAATGCAGTATCGTGATAAAAAATGACAAACTTGAAAAATGCGTAACATTTTTAAAAATCTTGTGAGGGTTACCTTACCCTGCTTCCCTCTTTCTGGTACGTGGTCGCTATGATAGAATCGTTCGCCCGTTGTACGTGCTATGTCCACTGCCTATGGACATATAAACTTAATAATCCTATAACCATATCAGTTGCTTTAGTATTCCCGTGTATACCTAATCTTTGATTCAATACATTAGGGAATTATATACAATAGCTAATTCCATAGCTCGTTGAAAGACTGTGAAACAAATAACACGATTAAATAATTTACAAGATCAACCTTATTGTCTCTTGCCTGTTCTTATTAGTTCAAGACCCCGTTAGATTTACGAACAGATGATATAAATTTACGTTTTATAAGTGATTATTAATATTCAAATTATTATTCATTACATTACTACAATATTGAAAATAGTATGTTTACAAACAGCTATAGAAGTCCGATGCGGGAGGGATACAACCCACTGCTAATCCACATCAAATACACATAAGTTTATTATAAAGTTACCGATTTGATTCACATTAAATGGACCGATTTGATTCACATTAAACACATTAAATATAAGTTAGCGTAAACTTTTTCATAAATATAAACTTCTCGTAATTTAAAATAACTCAGTTCGAGTATGTACATACTTTATAACGGCCAATTAGTTGTGACATATCTAGAAATATTAAATGTAGCCTCCATCTGTGATGTTAGCATATAGAGTGCACTGTAGCTCTCAAAGTTTGCCAGAAATACCTTTATATGAAAATAGATATAGAATAGTACAATCTTCATATATTATTTTAATGATGTGTTTTTACACTGAGTTAAGTCGTTAGACACAGAGTCCTGAGAACTATAAAAACTTTGCATATAACGTTTTATTTAAATTGTCTCTGTTACCAGCACATATAAATGTAACTTTTCATCGGAAACAGCATTAGCACTAGCCTATTTTGATATTATAACGTGTTTTTCAAACTTTAGTGTGTACGGCATTTAATTAGTTCGGCATTTTTGGGAATCGTAACATTATAATAATATTAAATCCATTAAATTTGTAGTATCTGATCAAAGGTCGTCAAATGTTGTAGTAGAAAGCTGAAGACTTGTCTCGTATATCATCTTTTTTAGAATTATACAGGTTAATGGACAAGTATCTGTCCTTGTGTAGTAATTATAGGCTTTGATAACTACTAACCGCTAGGCTGACTGTAGGCTTGTTTCTTGCCATGGTAAAATAATCAGAGTGTAATCGTAGCCAAAGTTTGAGAAACACTGTCCCTAAACTTTTCGTGGTAGGTCTAAATTAATGACTGCTACTAATACTAACTAATCGTCTGAATAATCGGTAACACGCGACTTCTTCATTAATGCAACAAATAATGTTGGTTTAGAAGGCTGTTATTACTTTAGTTAGATTTTAACGATTTTCGCTATTTTAAATACACCAATACAGTTGTTAACCATTTTTTTAAAGATAATAATATTAAATGAATATTCTTTTCAAAAATACTATTCCCAATATTGATATAAGTGGCATACCACAATCTTACCTGCAAGATGTATTTCAATGATAGAACTAAGAAGCTCAAACGCACGTTTCTTTAAATAATAATCTATTCTAAAAATAATAATCTCTGTGCCAGAAGGTGTTATTGTCAACTCGTAACTCGTTATAAGGTAAACGCCATGTTTTTTAAGTTAAAAAAGAGGTGCTCCCTCATTTCCTTACCAAAGTTATCTTATAGGATACCTTATTATAGTACATTGGTCGGTGCATTATTATTACATTTATTATTTATTTGGAAAATACATTGCTGTTTTTTTATTACGAGATACTCTTCACGCGTACGTCATCCAGGCAATAGGCCGTTACTGAACGTATAACAATTAATTTAGAATTAAGATGAAATATTAAGTGTGACACGGAATGTGAGCAAGAATTAATTTACATATTCATGTTCGTTTCTCATATTATAAACGTGTTCTAATTGCTGACAGGGGTGCCAACTTTGCGGGCAGGCTTAAATGTCTTTGTAATGTAAGCAGTGTTACCAACTGTACGAATATGTGCATATGATTGTTCAGTAAGAATATTTTGATAAAGATGATAAAAAAGAAGAACAGAAATGTTTTAACGAATAATTATAATAAAATTTTGTAATGGTCAAAATTAATTATATATACTAGCGTGATTGATAACTTATACTCAACGAAGGACGAAGGAAATAATACTCAAGGAAATAAACACGAAATTACTTTAAAACACAAACAAATCATCACTTACATCATGCAGTAATCGACGACCAATTTCTTGCGTACTCTTTACCGAATTCATATCAATTTCATTTTAATTTTAGAAACTGTAGCAAACTAGAAGTTCCGCGATTAAATCTCAGTTATCCAGTATCACATATAACTGTTCTTTACTTTATTATTAAATTTGTTACATCGTTGACAACCCTATCAAATTATGTAAATAGCACCTGTGCTCTGTAGGCGCCACTTATATTTCTGCTTCGACGACGATTTTTTCAAGTTTAAGTTTTTAAGTTTTGATTTGTTGTGACATTTATCTACCTGAATTGTTTGATCGTAGTTTATTTTCTGGAATCTCATTAAAATCTATATATAAGACATTTGCTATTTCTTAACAAAACTTTATTTATTTTATTTATAAATTTAAGAATCAACTTGTTACTTATCATGTTACCTGAGGTATTATATTTAAACCGTTCATTTTGCTTTCTTCACAACTATGCATGTACTGATGCTTATCATGGCCTCAAGTTAAACAAGATATTTAGTATAAGATTCTGCAGCTGCTAAAATGAACATAAGGAATAGAAAGTATTTCGCTTGTGCGCTACAGCAAGGAAGTACACAATCTCAGTGAAATGATCATTACAAAGTCTGAAACTACTGATATTCAACGACACTCAGCAAACGGCCTGCAAGATAAGATACAAAAGCGTCAATTTTGCAATCTTAGATATTGGTAATTCTGATTATCATTCACATGACTTTGAAGCGCCCGACTGAAAAAGCACTTGTACATAACTTACAGAAGATCGAAGCAAATGAGAATATTGTATATTATGCAACAGTGAACAAGGTGTTTTAGTTGGAAAGTCTCATTAGTCAGAACGTTGCGTTCGGAGTAGGGGCACTATTTTTAGGTATATCCATATCAACTGTTCAGTAATTCTGTATTACAACGGTGATTCTATTAATATGAGCCATTATTAATACTAATACTGCTAAAACAAGCTTCTTGAACTTCGTCTGCTACGTGATATTAAGGTGAAAAGTTACCACTTCTTAGTTTAATCTGAAACTAATCAAAACGATAATTAATAAAGAGGAAAACCTTTAACAAAACGTTATTCATTTTTATTTTATCCTACTTGATCCGGTAAACTTTGTATCGCCTACAATATACCACTACCGCCATCTGTTAAAAGAAAAACGAAGTAGCTATCTAAGATATGTGTGTTTTAATGTTTTACATGTCAGTTAGACGATTAAGGTTGACCTTAAATCATCTATTTTACGACTTTTCTTACATGTTTTCCTTATTATTATTGTCCAATAATATCACAATAATAAAAAGGATTGTCTTATTAATACTATAATCATAATGATAAAATTGGCAAAGTGTAACGTTAGTTAAAATAAATGTTATTTACATTTTTCATTTAGTTTACAAGTACGAGAATAACTTTAGGTACTAAAATCTTAAGTTCACTTAGTAAATAATATGGATCCTTAAAACTCGAACTTACAAAATATCTCAACAGTTATTTTATACATTTTCTAGTCAGGCTAGTCTATTTTTAGAAAATGTTTAGTATACAGCGTCGGCGTTGCGTGGGACTAGCAAGATATAGGATTTCAACAATTCATATCGTAATTATTTCAAGAAACTTGCTTTCGAGTCTTCTTACATTGTCATTTGTTTATTATACACATTTATTTCTTTGTTAAATATGTGTGTATATGATGTGTATGTATTATGAATTTAAAATTTTTTTCCCATAGCTTGACTATGTATGAGGGTACAAAAACATTAAAGATATATTTATAATGGTCCGAGACAAAACATTTTATACTAAGGTTTTTGAACTGAAATGCTCCTTCATATTTTCACACGCTGCCTATAGTGAAGAAATTTTTATCCCTTTTGAAAATCCGCTCAGGCATGTGTGTTAGTTGTAAAGTAAGTGGGTAGGTCGATAATTTATTATTAAGTGGTATGTTACGAACTGGCTGAACATGAGCTAAATACGCC
Source organism: Acentria ephemerella (assembly GCA_943193645.1). NCBI lineage: Eukaryota > Metazoa > Arthropoda > Insecta > Lepidoptera > Crambidae > Acentria > Acentria ephemerella. The sequence goes on along the minus strand of OW971884.1, from coordinate 11,180,250 downwards.
TTTTTACTTTCGTTTTGTTTATGTATATAGTTTTGATTTTGGACAGCCAGTGTTGTGTTTGATTTGTTATTTTGCTCTAAGTTCTTGTGATTTAATATTTACAAAATAAACCCTTTTTCCCTGTTACCAGCTCCCTTTTTATTTACAGTCAGTAATATGGTGTTTATATCATATCAGTATTGTATCTTGTAGTTTTAAGTCCCGAGTTTGCAAATGGAGTGTATTTAAGTACCCACTTTTAAAACTTTAAAAATGAAAATTGGTAGGATTTAACTAAGCCCACCTCAGATTTAGAAATGTCATTGAATTGTATTGGTACCAAAAAAACAAAGGTACAGTAATAGTTATGTTCGCTAATGGCTGCAGTACTTGAAAGTGAAAGCATAATAATATTAGAACTGTGTATTATAAAACTTTTTTTCTGTAATAAATAATAAAGAAGTTTCCAAAGTTTACTTATTTCTCGAGCATTTACAAAAACACGCGGAATAGACACGGCAATAAAATAATAACCTTATAATAATAATATTACGTAAAATCTTCATCCAGAAAGGTACCAATTTATTGTGGTTTATAACGGAGTTTTAAACCATATGTTTCTGGCACGACCGATGACAGAGAGCTCTCAAAGTTTACGCACGTGTTAATTGATAATTAATTTCGTTATCACTTGAAAAATTCAAATTGCTTTCGAGCGACGCTTGAGCGAGGGCCGAAGAATTTATCCATATCCGTACGGTATTTTTAATTCTATGGAATATAAAAGTGTATACTTTCATGGTTACTAACATAAAAATTAAAATTCTAAATAGGATATTTTCCATGTAAATTGTTTTTAATGAGTTCTCGATATTTGCTGGTAAAAGTCAATTTAACTGCGAATAGATATATCGGTTTATCTACATTCGTTGATGCTTGCTACGATATCCCTACTATCATACTCATTATCACTACTAATAACTACAGCTTCCCAACACACAACACTCCCAGTCAATCGCGATAGTGTTACGGCACAATTTTTGTTACATAGACAGGTCTATGTAATTATGGTATGATCCTCGACAGTTGAAACCCATCTACTCGATTTAAATTACTATGTTTGTGAAATTCATGTAGTTTTTATTTTATATTGCTTGAGTTCTCATTATAAAAACATAGTAAATGTGTTTCTTTATTTATTTATTAGATTTTCAATAGTGGAAGGTAGATAATAGTATGATTATTCTGTAAATTATAAACATTTAGAAGCTGAGAAGTTTCTTAAGCCGTTTTCTCTTTACAACCTAAGCATTTGTCGGAGCGGTGATTTTTCTCAAATTTTGGCGCTTCAATAGAACTTAGATGTACTTGAGCTTGTTTAAATAAAAATCTTTTCTAATCTGTTCAACATTACAAGTAGTGGTTTTTACAAAATATTTTTAAATTATTTTTTGAATCTACCGCGTTAAATTCGTCCTGTAGTAGTTCATTATGAATTGAGAGTACAATCGATTTTTTCTTTCCACTTTCCGAAATAATCTGCATCTTTAGGAGACATAATGAGATGCATTTCATTAATCTATATTCATTATCGTTATCATGAAAACGCTCACGAGTAGATCGAGATTTAATGTTTATTTAATTATTGTCCCCCGATTCTAATATTATACTATAGAACAAAGTTCAGTACTACTATTTCATTACCTACCAACTCAAAATATACAGAAGACGATCCTTAAAGTCATTCTGTCCCTATCGTAGTGAATTAGAATCAAAGAATTACAAATAACTTAAATTCAATTTTATCCCTACACAACAGAATCGGTGCTTTGGTTTAGATCGATATATGGTCTGTACAGGTATTTTAGGTGTTCGAAATAGTTTTAAATTTTAAGACTAGATATGCAATAAATTTTCCTACACATTATTTTAAGCATGGAATTTCGTCAAATAGTTGTATTGTCAAAACATTTTGTTATTACCTGTAAGGAGTGCTTAAGTGCTACGGGCTACGACGATCCAATTACGAGTGCAAACGCGCTCCTGCACACACACACACATCACGCACTAGGTACACTTTTCCTATACACCGCACCCGTCGTACAAGGGCGCGAAGACCCGGTCTACATTCGTCGCGCTATACCAGGTACAGATACGTACCTGTGCGCTTCTCTCCTCCACGACACGACTCACCTGAGCCGAGGTCCGAGCCTTTAGAGGCACCCTCAGGTTTGTCGCTCCCTCATGGCTCGAGCGCCCTGGAGAATCTAAGAGACAGCGGGACACCTCCCCCGGAGGTGATGCCTGTCGATTAGAACTCCTCCAGAGGCGAATCGCCCCTTAAGGCTTGAGGACTCTCCAAGGTTCTCGCCTCTTTAAAACCCCGGTAACGCTGTAAGGGCCATCTGCGGCCAACAGTATTAGTCAGTCCAAAAAAAAAAGCTACGAGCTACGGGTGTGCGTAGTGGGCATGTTGCTACGATTGTCTATGAGCTACGGTAACCGCTTGCGATCAGTGCCTACTATAATTTATAATCCTATCTAGAAGATCCGATCGTAGTTGCGTTCTGCTGACAATCGAATATATAAAATTAATTTCCAATACAACGTGTACATGTTTCCAACAGAGGCGCTGTGTTTGGATGAATTTTGTCAGCTGATGACAAACACAATTAAGTGAGTGAGTCTTCTTAGTGGTGATTTGTCTGTCAAACCCGTATATGAAATTTAGTTTCAATACTTCACAGAGGCACTGCTGTCCTTGTCATTAGAATTTTACGATTGAATGCAAAAAAAATTGCGATGATTCTGTTTAGTTATTTGGTTTACCAGTTTTGGGTACCATTTGTTGCACTGATTAATTTATATGAATACAAAATAATGTATAACTTATAGCTAAGTGTACAATAGACAAACGGTAAACACTACATGCATATTCTAGTCGGTAAGCTGTAATAAAATATATTAATCATATTGGGTTATTAAATTTTTAAACGATATGTAATTGATGAAGTTGATATTTGAGTTTGCGTAAGAATGGACAACATATGTCTATTTGGGTGTTATATTTGTTGTGAAGCTTACAAATTTGTAGCTTACAAAATACTACATTTAAAGTACCCATAAATAAAATACCATTCAAAATGCAATGAAAATATTTTAATTTAATTAATTAAATGATTATATTGGAGAATTTATTATTTTTTTAATAAATCTTATGGTAAAGACTTTTAATTTATTTTTATACAAACCTTATCAATTTAAGCGACGTAAATTCAGTATTTTTTTACTTAATACACAGACATCAACATCAAATACCATTCAAATTCTCGCGACGTCTAGAAGGTAAATATTCCAGAGAAATATTTGTGGAACTTTAAAATTTCATCACAAGAATGATAAACTCAATTTGACCTGAAATTAAAATATAGGTACTCTCGAAGTAAAATATATTCTAGAAATATCCAACGAAACGTTAAAGCGTTGCTTATTGAACAGGGGAATTAAATTTAATGCATTCGCTTCGCTGAGTGTAATCGCTGGCTGCTCTTGAGAACTTTCTTCTGTACTTTATTTATTCCTACGAAATTGAAATCGCAATAATTGACATTGGAAATATTGATTCCTTGCAATGTACCGTCTTGCTCGGCAGAGCCAAGATACCTGCGACATAAAGATTGTTTTTATGTCGTCGTTCGTCAATTGTGTCCTGGGTCTTAATCATAGTGGAGTTGTGGCCGAGCCATATTACCTTTTTTATAATTATTTATGGTTTTTTATATAATTTTAAAATCACTCAAATTCTTGTTTTGTCTTTGCTTTTTTCTCTTGTCATTATTGTTGTCTTGTTACGTAGTCTAGTTTGTTCAATAAACCCATTTTTTTCTTTATCGTTCGCTCGCCTTTTCATTATTTAGGAGATACATCACAGTCCATTAGTTCTCCGCTTCAGGAGCCATAACTAACTATAATGGAATGCTTTGAACTAATGTAACTATATTCTACACACTGCCTTTTTTCACTATTTTAGGCGAAAACGGGTCTAATTAGTTATCTAGTAAGTCATGCAAATTATAAAATGTTTAATAAAAAATATTGTTACTCTAAGCCGCTCAACAAGACACAATTAAGTTTCAATTGTTTCGAAGTTCCCGGGTGTATATCGTAAGCCGCAATATCCTGCAAACATAAAACCGTACTTTTTGTAAATTCCAACGTGATTACCCCATACCCGTGAAAATATATTTCCAAATAATTACATATTCATTGTTATAAAAAATTCCCTTTCAGCTTTTTTCATTCGATCCGTTGATATAGATAATATTGAGAAGTTCCCGGAATATTAAGCAAGATATCGGAAGTATAGTGCTTATAGTTTTTTTTTTATGTTAAGGAACCTTTTTTAATTCACTATACGAGTATACCATAGAGTTAATACCTAGATACCAGATCGATCAAAATGCACAGTTTATTTACAAAACAATTTTTATATCTGGTTCATTAGTGTTGTATACTAGTGAAAAGTATTGTTTAGTCTTGACTGACGATTGAATACAGCGTCACGCTGCCGCTGACACGTCGAGAGTCACAATCAATCAACCGTAATGTCTCGTCGCCCACTCGACAACGATCTTAGTGTGACATGATTTAAGCTTTGCACACATTGAAATGTCACACTTCAAGCCTATTTCACGCCTAGAAAAGCAATCTAATGTTAAAGTGACACATTCTTGATAAAGATTAAAAACATGATGCCTATCAATAGCAAAACTCTTTATATGATATATTCTGAAAAAGGTAAGATTTGGGGTTATGTTTTGCTTTAGTATCATCATGTATACCTTTGTGTACTATTGTATATCATTGTGTTCTATTCTATACTATTATGTACTATTGAATACAGTTGTGTACTATGGTATACTATCATCTACTGTTGTGTACGATTGAGAGGTTCCAAATTTACTATAATTTATTTCTTTTACTAATTTAGGTACATGCAATAAATGGCACTGCTCGTACTTATATTAGCAGCACTATAACATTGTGCATCAGAAATAGATTGATAGTTTAATACCATGATACTTTAACTGTTAAGAATACAGTTACGTTTATAAACATATCTACTTTAAATGAACTATTTGGTGTGATATCGAACGACGCATTTGTTAAACAAAGATTGTATATTTTTTCAAATACCGTCTAGAATAAATTGCTTTTTCAGCATATTCTAAAAGGTTTAATATTATTTTATAATAATTTTGTGTTAAAGCAATAAGTATAGATAAAATAATAAAGCTACTGGGTCGTAAAATCTTCACCTTATCTAATAATGAACTTCACCGAAATTATTAGATAAATACTTACAATTGACTTCATGTCTAGTCTTAAAATATTTTAGATGTAAATTATTGTATATATTTTGCTTCATAATTAAAATGGAATTTAATTAATTTGTGCGAAAAGCATTAAATAAAATATAAATAACGGTTATTTTAGGTAGACGTGTTTTTACACAATTATATTTGGCTACCGATCAATATACATATTAATATACAATTACCCTTAAAAGGATATTGGGAAGACACCTTACGCTTACAATTTCGGGAGCACGTTCATTTTGCTAGCAATAAACAAAATTTCTACTTTTACCATAAGTCCCTGTGGGCTACGGAGACTTCAAATAACAGTTAAACTAAAAATTTATTTTATTTCTCTAAGATCTTCTGTTATATCCTAATGCACTTAATTTTCACCTATATTATTATACTTTGATGCAGGTAACCTGGTAGAAGATGCGGTTAGTGATGCCGGGGTGTGTGAGCGATGCCCGCAACATGCCTGCCTTACGAGTGCTGCTGCTGGCGATCACCATGGCTCTGTACCTCACTGCGGGTACGTATCACGGCATGTCACAAAATGCGGCTATGAAGGTTCGACGGTAAATGTGAATGTAGTTTTGCTGAAGAATGGCTATAATCGGCCAACTAGATTCTCTGTACTGCTATGTACAGAGATTCTCGTTGGACAACACATGCGACAGAAAGCTTGCTGTTAAGCTAATGCAGTATATAAAATAGGGGTTGGTTTTAACAAAGTTTATTCATTCCAATACACACTCTATGTATGTCAAAATTAAGTACATATATCTTTGTAAATTTCCGTAAAAATTATCTAAATCATAACTTAAAATCAATGGATCTGTTTTCTTCTTCAAAATAGTCCGATTTTGTGATAATGAATTTCTCGTTATTTACTCGATTTATATACATAAAAAATTCAATATATAATTTTAATACTATATTTAATAAGCAAATTATAAACGATAATAATTTAACGTCATTGAATTCTATAGTATACTGTTTCAAGCGGGGTGCGTGATATTGAATTCTGAAGAACCTTTACTTGGGGAGTTAATACCAAGATAACTAATTTGTATTTTGCGAGCAGCCTCTTAAGCCAATGCCTAGTAATTACTGACAAAAACCTAACCTTTTTACTTAAACATACATTAATTTCTAGTTTTACTTACAGTTTATTACTTACATCGCAGTTCTATTAACAAACTGCTCCTCCCATACAGAGTTTCAGAATTCAAAGAATTCTTTTAACGCACATAATTTTGTTTGTGAGTGTTATAAATCTCTCTGTGAAGTGAAAAAGTTTCACAGGAATTTCGCACATTTTTCACCGAATCGGGCAGCCGTTGCTATCTACGATCTTTTAACTGAAGTTGCTCAATCTTTATTTGAATTTTGAAAACTTGAAAACTTTTAAAATATTCTTATAACGGAGTGCTAAGTATTGTGATACACGGTCTTACATGTTGAAATATTACAATGCTAAAATTCCACTAGCTATGACAATACTTTATAAGATTAACATGTCAAAATTGTAATAAAGATGGAAAATTGTAGCAACTATGCGATAAATGTGAGAAATATATGGCTCTTAAACTTTCTTAAAGATCATAAAAATATCTGCCCCTACCAGGATTGGGATCTGGGCCTATATAAATACGGGTACTGGTCACTGGCCATCTAAGCCTAATGATGCTTTTATTAATGACAATTTTTTAAACATAACGTAGTAATATAAAATCTGTATAAAGGTTGAGCGTATTCCTTGAATAAATATTTATTAGTTACATGGTCTTTGTAAAATGTTAAAGACTACCAAGTGGTAGTATATACTAGCGATAATAGTGCACACGCGAGTACTAAGTGACCATGGTAATCAAACGTTAATTAACTTTTATAATTACAAGATAATATTGTATGTACATATAATATAATTACCTTTATTATTGTCGGACACATCGATGGTTGATTCATGCGTCATGCCTGTGAACAGGTGCCGGTAACGAGCTCTGGTCTACTCATGTTCTCTTTATATATTCTTCAAACAAAATATAACATCCTATATTTAAATATCACATTGCAACTATATCGACTGCTGTATGGCACAGTATCAAATAAAATAATCTACTGGATGGCTGTTAAGTTGTCCTTCCTTATAATAATTTGTGTATAGGTATTTAAAATCAGTATTTAACTGACCGCTAAGTATAGTACAATTTTAAGTGGCATATTTTTTACTTTTATTATTAATATTAAACTCAATACTTTTTAGTATTATAATTATTTTACTGACTTGAGACTGAATAAATGTATTTTTACTTGACTTTAAATGGGCATGTAATATTTCCGCTGATCATTTGTTCACTTTATATTAATAGCGTGGATATTAATCCAATTAATACATTAGTATTAAATATGCATGTTAAGGATCAATTATGCAAGTTGCAATAACAGAAACCATAAAACCGCAAAATTTTCTAATATAGATTGCCATTTAGTTATTGGTAACTTCCATTAATGACATCAATAAATGGTGGGTAGAGCTGTAACGATAATATTTAATGGATATTCCATTTGTTGGCTGTATGACGTAATACTGTTGCCTGTCTCTATTGGATGAATCTTTCTGCTACTACTATTAAATTAGTTATTTATTTTGAATCGTCAATATTACAAATTTTAAGAATATTATATATTTGTAAATATAACTTAACAGTTTTAATGTTAAACTTAACAGTTGTTATGTTTTCATGATTTGTTGTACAATAGGAAAACATTTTAAAATAGATACAATTAAAAATTTAAAAATGCAACAAAATTAGTTAGCTTAGCCCGATAATCCGATAGACAGCTCCGAGCCCCATTTCATTGCTTTCCAATTAAAAGCTTAAAAATATAGCTGATTGTTCAAACTAATTTTTCAGCTTTTTTAAACATTAAAGGCCTTTTTCTAGGAGCCACTGTATTCCAAGCCATCGAGGGTCCTCTGGAGCGAGAGACAGAAGAGAATCTCGCGAAGCTCAAGCTGAACTTCCTCAGGGACCATCCTTGCCTTTCAGGTTAGTGAGATGCCGTTTACGTCAAAGCTGTTACCATGACAACTGGTCTTAACGTGCGAGTTTCTGCGAAGCTTGAGATTACAAGTTACAAATATCAATCAGATAACGAGTGTTAAAAAAGCAAATTTTTTTTTTTTAACTAATATTTTTATTCATAAGAACAATAGTGTTTTTACACAAAAAATTAGATAACATACAGAATCTCCAAAAAATGGCTTTTGTGGGAAAATATTTAACTAAAAAATAATTTTTGCGTATGGGAGGGGGTTGCAAAGTATTGAACAGTGATGTTAAATAAAAAAGTATATGTCACTTGACCGCGACCATAAAATTTCACCGTATGTACACTTGTTAAGGTCTATAATGGCTCGCTCTCGCACGTCTTTAATTTCTTACGGATGATCTTGTCTGTTTATCAAGGAAAATATTTTTAGGAAAATTACGACTAAGTTGTTCCTTTATCAAAAAAAAAATCAAAAATATCTTTATTTACTATACTATATTTGGTAAAACTTTAGCTTTTTTTCATACTGTTTAAATTGCATACAATTTTTTTGACACTAAAAACTCTTTAGATTGCTGCAAAAGTTACATAGTCAAATTTGGATCGTTATTTGTCTATAACCTATGACCGCTTAGCAATATCTATTTTAACGCATATAACCCTAATATTTTTTAATTTAAAGATCTTTAGAATCATTCAGAGTTAAACTTGTAACCTACCACATTAGCATTACTACAATGTTATTTTAATTCGAAGCTTGGTAAGATTTACCCAAAGTGTACATAGTTACATCTCTAGCTTATTATTCTTATCTTTGCTAGGTATTCTTCTCCATCAATTAGTAACTATATAAAATAAATCCAAAATTAAATTTAATGTAATTGGGTTTTTTGGTATAAAACATTTCTCAAGTTAATTTACTTCGATTGTTTTCTGACATAATTCATTATAAAGTTGGTCGGTACTTGTACTGATAATTAAAACGAGTTAAAAACATTAATAATGTCATAAGATTATTATAATAAAAGTCAAAAGCACTTTATCTTAGACGAATGTCTCTTACACAGAACAATAAGAATAATACGAAAATAGAATTCCTGGACGGGAAAGGATAAAACTACAAATATTTCTTAACAATGGATAAATAATGAGAAAACAAAAGATAAATGACAGACAGTAAATTAAAAATATATATTAGAAGGAAAGAGTTTTTATAGCGGAAAACTTTTTTCTGAACAATTTTAATTTTTTTTATTTTTAAATTGAAGTTTTGTTAACTTTATAAATATTGAGTAAATACCATACGCTTATGGTCTGATAGACTTACGCTTTTAATCTTTGAAAGATCTCTCTCAATAAAAAGTAGTACGAGGACTTTCATCTGAAGTAGGTATTGGATTGGAAATTGAGTTCTGATTCATAACGGCTTGTCTTTGAGTAAATAATTAAAACTTTTCGTGTGGCAATTAGTTTGTTATCAGTTAATTAACAATATTCTGTAGCCAATCAGAATTATCGTTGCGTAATATCGTAACGATTATAAATTTAATGAACGATCGGGTTGCTTGGAATCAAATATGTAATCGACTTCAGTATCATCATTAGAAGTTGAGAATTGTCCTTAACCTCTTTATTATAAAAACATCTACAATATACATAAACATATAGTATGTAAAGACGATTGTGTGTTCTGAATTTAAATACGTAAGGCTAATAAAATATTATTCTTCTATGGTGCTGGTGGTATTAGTAGAGAGTAAAAAATACTGCTAAGTGTCAAACGTTCTTCCATATCACTTCTCCTAAACTAATCATGAAGTTCTGTTGCGACTCACTGATACTCATTTTTTGGTTGACAAGTCTAATATATTTTCGCCCCCAGTCCTATATATCCCAACAGTTACCACTGTAAGGATATGTAGGACTTGGGGCGACCCCCACGAACCGCTAAACATTATCTCGGATATTCCTATTTCAAATCCACCTGGCTCCACGACCAGACCAGATGTTTTGTCAAACTATTCAATATCTTGCGCAATTCGTCACTTAGTCCAAAGAATAGTTTAAAAAAACATCTGATCTGGTCTACATTGCGACTGGCCATAAACTTGCGTGACATCATTAAGAGGGTGTGTTGCATGCCTAAGTATTGTCTAAAAAAAGACGCAAATAATAATTATATTCCTATTATATACCTGGGAAGTTACTCTAGCTCAAACTTTGGTATGATTAGCCAAAGTTGTGTTGACTTACAGCCGGCCACTCTGTGGAGATAACTCTGACGAAAACGGCTGCCCTTGATATTAAGAGTTCAACGCTTACTTTCAAATTTTGGTAAATCATGAAACATGTGTTCTAACTAATGGAAAATGTGTTCAACTTGAACAATTTCGATGATTTTCAAATTTCTAAGGTATTAGAAATTACATCTAACATTACATCTAATTTTAAAATCAAAAAATGAAATTACATCTTTACATTATCATTATTTTTAAGGTATTACTATTATAAGGTATTACTATTATATTTAAGGTATTACTATTAAGGTATTACTATTATAAGGTATATTATTAAGAGTTATACCTAACCCTAGAGATGTAATTTTGTTTTCAACACAGTTGCTCGTAAACTGAGCATTATAAAATCGCGTTTGGGGATTAACCGAACATAGACACGTGCATAATTCATTACACACTAGTGCGTCATAGACTAAAGGCGAGTAAAAATTGACTATTTATCCGGGAAATACAGTTATTTTTAAAGTAAAAAGCAATAGGTTATGGACCGCTGAAAATCCGTATAAATTTCTGGATTCAATTTCAGTTCTTATTAGTAACTTACTCACAATTAACGATATTTGTTTATAAAATATTAGCATAAAATCAACTTTTATGGGGAGTGTGGAAAATGAAATAACGGGCCATTTCCCATTGATTTCATATTCTGTTTTATTTTTCGCTGTATGGTAATTTTTTTTTTTCATATGTATTGAAAAACTTTTGAAATTCGTGAGCTCGGCTCATTGCACACTCACTCACTCGGCTTGTGTGTAATGAGAATATTAGATCACTTGTATTATAATATATTATTAAACGCAAAACCTTTATTGCTGATTATGATAACTCGTGCCCATGTTCTTATCTTTAAGTGTCAATGCTATTACAAACATGCATATCTTAACATAATCTTATTTGCATGGACGCATGGTGCATCTATATCTAAATAATCTTTTAATTAATAATCTGTGCAGCGGACAACCGAAAAAAAAAAATAACAACAACAATAAATAAACAATAAACATCAACATAAATATTGATAGTAAAAGTAACTTAAATGTGGACGACAATATTATTTACTCATTTTTAAAACGTTAACGTCTAAACTTCTGAATCAACATTGATTCCTGGTCCTATCTAATAAAAAAACATGTCTATATTAAACCTGCCATCAATATATTAATTACATCAAAGTTTGTTAAAACTTTTTAGATATTTTCTTTACTTTATTTTGTCATTATTTTTCCGTTGTTAGTTGATCAAAAGCTTTCTCATATAACTAAGAAGTAAATTGTCGATAAAAACCTAATTTCAATTATCTACTATTATATTTATACGCAACTAAAATCTCCTCCTTTCCGTGCCGGTCTGTCAATCACAATGAACAGTAAATCTAGTGACTTGACATTCTTTTAATAATTTACTTGACATTTTAATAATTACTGCCTAAATTAATGTAATTAGGCGCTTTATCCATTACTCGAATAAATTTGTACAGGCTAAAGTAAAAAGCTTTTTTAATGTGTCTCCACCAATGTAAACTGCAACACGGTTCGTATCACTAATGTCGAATTATTAATCTGATTGTTGTTAATTGAAAATTTTATTTGACGCCAATAAGTGCATTTTATTGTTGAATTGCAATATGATGCGATTGAATTATGTGAATTATTTTTACTATTTAGGCAAACAAATAATAATTATTATTTTATTTTTGTGGTCCACATGACGGTAACCTTCGCCATAGACAATAGAAATATGCGTTGAGATTCTTTAGACAAGAGATGTTAATATCTCCCATGCATACAATTTCAATCTATATCCATTTATAGGTCTTATTAATAAAAATAAGTGTTGTACATATGCGGACTAGTGTAAGTGAAGTACGATAATATTATTAATTAAGCTTCATGTGTTGTAACTACGAACAGCCACTGTTTCATGTGGTTTAGATTGTATTGTCGTTACAGGTCTAAGTATAATTGTGGCCATTTGCATGTAGGTATTCTGATATAATTAATTGTTTAAAAATAAAGTCTGAAATTATTACTTATTTACTCCTTTCGTTAAAAAAAACAATTTTTTATTTTTCTTTTTTGTAAATAATCTGGTTTCCAATTATTTAATACTGGTATTTTTAATAATAATTTATATAATCTTAAACATAATTCTCCAACCACGTTACCCGCTAAAGGAGTCTATATGGTAGTCGAAATAGATCCTTTTGACGGTTAATGACTCATATTTCAAAAACAATAACGGCGAGAAGCTTACTGATAACTACACTGAAAAACTATACAAAAATTGAATAATAAAAAATTGGACAAGGCTTTTTTCTCAGCTGTTCCAGATCTGTCGTATGTAAAACCCGAGTGATTGGCTAAAGTGACCTTTTTCCTATAATTTATTCCCTTCCCTTCTCGATTCCTCGACGCTACCAGTCCCAAGAATTTATACCTACAACAAGTTTATAAAACAACCGTCAAAATATCGATCATATTTATATTTAACTGCTTCGGTTATAAGCTAGTTTTCAAAACAAAAGTCCACTTGTGAAGAGGAAAGATTTAAATTTTAATGAAAAAATCTATTCGTTCTTTCGAAATATTCTATTTAGGGACGTTACTTTTAACTGGTAGTGGCAGTATTTTAGATTTAATTTAATATTTAATTGAAAACAATAATTGAAAAATGAAATAAATAACAAGACGAAGTTGCTTACTTTAAATTTTTTAAACTCTATTAAAGAAATCTAACTAAAAAAATATGCTGAATTTAACATTTAATAAAATAGTAAATCTATGATGTCCGATTATATTTTAGGTTGCGACATTTTACAAAATGATTTTCGTAACGCACTCGACCATTTGTTTAAAACTAAATTCAAATGAAAAGAAATTTTATTTGTCGCATGAAAGTACAATACATATTGACCAACAGTCTATAACTATACAAATTAATACAAACAGTAGTGTGTGATGTGAGTGTGACAGTTTGTTTATTTTATTAATTCTTATCACAAATCAATAAGTAATATGTACAAATTAAATAAGGTTTTTTTAGTTTTACAATACGATTACTATGTTACATTTACGTTATAGTATTAAGTATGAAATAAACTAGGGATGTTATGGATATGAAATTTCGGATACGGATTGGATACGGATATAAAAATGATTATTTTACCGGATACGGTTACGGATACGGATATGAAATTATTTCGGATTATCCGTTAGTTTCGGATAATTTCGGTTACGGATATTAGATTTTTAAGGAATTTAAGAAGTATTAAATATAAATAGCTAATAAAATGGTTTTATTTGGTAGGAACAAAAATCATCATTAACATATTAAAATTAGAATTACATTTAGAATCACATTTTATTACTATATTTTAAGTTTAACGTAACAATCACAGCTTTCTTTAATTATTATTATTAGTTACTAAATTTTCAAGGCTAAGAGAGGTACTGTCTTACTAAGGTACTTAAACTATTGTACTTAGTATGCATTTTCGTGCAAGAACGTGTCGCAATTATGCTCCGCCCCTATCCGATATTATCCGAAACTTTTATTTCGGATTCGGTTACGGTTATGGATATTATTTTATATCGGATATCCGATAGTTTCGGTTACGGTTACGGAGCTCCCTAACATCCCTAAAATAAACAATAACTCGTCATAATTACGAAGCAGACAGCAGACAAAAGATCATAGAAATAGCAATGATTTCCAGGTCCATATTATATTGTTTTTAACTCAATAAATTGTTACATTGCTGTAATAATGAATATCTTACTTTTAATATTCATATTTCTATATATTGTATATTCAATATAGTTGTCGCCAACTTACCTTGCTAAATAATATAGTTGTCTGTAGGTGTAAATATAATATTCAATGATTACATTCGACGGTCTGGTTGATTGGTCGATACCTCTGTCTACTTAGCCAGTGGTTCCGGGTTCGAATCCCAGTGGGAGTTAATATTTGTACGATGAATACGATTATAAGTTATAATAATAATATAAGTAATTATAATTATATACGAATATAAGTATCTAAAACATTTTTATGATTTTTTAAATACAAGTTTTATATTTTTATCAAACATCAGTGGCATTAAGCTACTCGGCCTGGTACGATAAACGAGATTGTGGACTCGGGACATGGTTTTTTTTATTCATGTTGGCATGTTCATTTCTTATATTCTAATACGAATAATTTAAAATATAATTTTCCGTTAATTATCCATAGCACAAGCTCTTAATGATGCCTACTTTGGTCCAGATAATAAATGTGAGTGTAAAAAGAAAGAAAAATAGATAATTCTCAAAAACAATAGAGTATGTCTGTAATACATATATGTTTCTTATGTGCCGTGTAATAAATAACAGTAGTTTTTTTTGTTTAAAACATAGTAAGAGTTAAAAGGTTTAACACCGCCATCGCCATACAGTTTTAAATACAAGAAATTTTAAAATATTATCAAATTAATTTAAAGAATCACTGCTGCATTAAAGTACATCACTCCAAAAAGATAATACTCTATCAGACTCCCGCTGTCAACATTACTCCACGATGAAGGTAATTTACAAACATCGTCAACTTTTATGATAAGATACTTTTATTTGCCGGGTACTCGGAATTCTGTCAGTCTACCGCCGGTCACTGCCCGCTCAGCTCGTCTGATCACGTGCAGCTAAGGCTTCTTACTCAATTTAAAAATCACAATAGTCCTGGTATAAAATGTATCAAAATGATCATTCTTAAACTCGAAAAATGCCGTTGCGACACTAAAGTCACAGAAATCTTCGCGTTGTTCTTCGAATCTAATCACCCCAAAAGGTTTTACAAGTACAGTTGACTGAGATCTCGCGTGTTCCGGGATTTTCGGTTTGTGTTCTGGAATAAGTGGGTTTTACAAGCCGGTTAGTTTTAAATTGCGATCATTTTGCGCGTGCAATATTTGAGTTTGGAATCTGAAAATTGGACAGGATTTTGACGTATTTTGGTGTGAAAATGGACAAGCTCGGGTATCCTAGAATTCAGTCGTATGGGAGCATGTGTTCAGGAAGAAGCGATGATGACATGACAGTGCATAGTCAGCTGTACCCATATCCAAAGAAAATGCGAGTTGAAAGGGAGATATTGTATGAGGAGGAACACCCACCGTTCCAGCCACTTATTGCGACCTCAAAGTTGTTCGGGAAGGCAAGATTTACTTGTCTGATTCTGATGTATATCATCTTCTATGTCATGTACTTGCTATCCGGGGCTTTGGTGTTCTCCGCCCTAGAGGCTCCACTGGAGAACCAGATCAGGTTGGACGTAATCAGAGCCAAACAGGAGTTTATGTTGAAACACCCTGATGTTACAGGTACGGCAATTACTTTTCCCCAACTTTTATTGGATATATGGTATGGGTTGCATCGACTCGTGCTTGTCATTCTCTTACACCTCTGCATTTTGTAGCCTAAATTAAGCATTTTTTTACATATAGCATTCTAGATACTAGATAATGAAGAAATAAAGATACTAATATGTATATAAATATTAGAAATATCATATTACTAAATATACAAATATCCAGAACTCGTAAAAAATATTCATTCTTATTATACAAACATTTTCAAACAGATTTCGAATCCTGATAGCTGTCCCTATCGCAATTTGAAATCGGGAACATTGGTCTGGTATTTGATAGTAATCCTGATAGGAGCGCCAGCATGAAAATTGTTATGTACCTACTATTTTGGTCAGTGCCGAGAGTGCCTATAATTCTCATCGATCACGATCATCTCTTTAATTTGTTATATCTTTTTACTTAAATAAACTTCACTGGGTATTTATTTATGATATTACAAAGAAAGGCCCACGTGGTACTGAAATAGACAATAACAACATCTGGTCGGGTTTTGAAATATTAATTCACTTATCGAAAGTAATATAATTTTTTTTGCATTAGTATATGCGTATGTGTTTCATGCCTGTTTTATAAGGAGCTGCTTCCTACTGCCGTTAACCTTCATTAAGCAATATGCATACAATCGCGATTTAATGCTATTGATTACGAACAAAAAATTATAAATCAATTACGGATAAAGAACTATAGTAAAATTTAATTGGCCCGTTATCGTTCTCTGAATATGATTTCAAAAATAACAGTTAACATGTCACCTCACCATTCTTAACCTTTATGAATGTCATAAAATGTAGGTGAGAAAGGATCTTCAAAATGGTCTCCATGAAAACTGTCTTTATGCAATTTGACGGTTCATATTTTTTTTGGGAAGTTCAGGAAAGAGCTCCTTGTAACAGCGAAGACAAGGAAAGATAAGATAACATACTGTTGATTGTTATTCTGTGTACTATCGTTGTTATAAAGGAAAAGTAAAGCCCGTACAGCCATGGCCTAAGTAGTTATTTCTTCTTTATTTATGACTTCGGAATACCCGTATAACGTGTCCCTTATGTTGATGACAAGTGAAATGAAATTTAATGTTAATGAAATCGATAAAATGTTACTGATATGATACGAGAATAATCAAAAATAAACGATCCTTTAAAAAAAACGATTGAAAATAAAATATCACAAACTTAGCTGGAATATGTCTTCGTCTAAGTTTGGGACACTATATATTGAACAATATGACAAAACTATGCCATTTTAACATAAACAATACACTTCAACACAATTAACGGAATAAAAATTAAAATATAAGCCGAAGCTAAAATTACCCGCCATAAATTCCTTGACAGTACTTAATTTCTGCTATCCTTTTTAAATATCAAAGGAGTTTTATATCACAAACCAAAAGCAAGAACTGAAATATGAACAATTAACTGTTTACTTGAACTTCTTCTTCATTGCTTCTATCTAATCTATTAGTTATCAATTGTAAATATTAAATGTTATTAAGTACCATGATAACTTGGCCTCAATACGATTTATCAAATATACAACGAGCTAACTTTTGTTGTATTCGCGTTAAATTTACATTTATGTTTGCGATTAACCTAAAGTTTAATTGAATCGAGTAACGGTTATTAATCACTAACTGAACTTTATAGTTTATCTTGATAAATGCTGTGTAAGCATAGTTATCTAAAAAATTAAAGCGTGTTATTTGCTAATGTTAATGGCTGACCAAAATATTATATTTCGATTTCGATTTTCAGACAAATACCTAAATAATTTGAATGTTATTGGTAACTTTTAAACTTAACAGCCCATTGACAGGAATAATGTCACATTATTTTTTTATTAAAACATCTTACATATACTAATATATGACAACAAGGAATTTGTCGTCTTTTAAACGATTATTACCTAAACATAGTGTAAACTGAAATAGATTAAACCATATTTTTACCTGATGCCGTCTTAATTTGTACTTACCAACAAAATCTCTGGATATAACTAAATGATACATATATACCAATAAAGTAAAACTATTTTACCCAAAATTTTTTATATACGTCTTACAATGATAAGAACTTATCTTATTACTTACCTACACGAGATTTTATTGATTTTCGAGCGACCAGTGGGCTGGTAATAAGTAAAGGTAGAATCTAAGACAAAAATCTTTCTTAAAGATAAAAATTATAATTATAAACCGGATTTTTACCAAATTTGTATCACATACAAATTACCATTAACGCTACCTATCTAAAGAAACCCTAAGTCGCGATGGAAGAAATTACAATTCTAATGTCACGCATAGCACGATTTATATCCGGTTATGATACCAATTATAATGTTAGTAAACATACATAATAGAATACAAAATAAAATGATAATTACATATTTTATATTCAATAGAAACACAATAAGGTGACTTTATCATTTTGTTTTAATGACACTGAGCAGGGAAAATACCCTTTCCCGGAGAAAATGATTTTGAAATTTCATTGTCATGAAATAACAAACAATTTGTCTTCAAATTCATTGTATACGTTCTTAATGATAATGGCCTCACTCACCTAAATGATTTCGTTTAATAATTGTCACTGTTTCAGTTACGTATTTGTTTATTTGGAATCGTTTTAATATAATTATGTTAGTATCAAACTTTAAAAACACAGTAAACAATATGATTTGGATGGGATTATATATTCTAGATAAAATCATAATAAAGATAAAGCAATAATTAACTCGGTGTGATTAAAGTGAAACATGTTCTAAATTAAATTTTCGTCTCTCTATTAGATAAGTGTCGCTCCTTTTGTGCAGTGACCTTGCAGGGTGTTACGTACTCTATGTTCTAGTAGTCTCTTTGAACACCTATGTATCTATGAGACAAGTAATAAATACGTAAATAATGTAGAAAGATCACTAAAACTGCTTATTTTCAGCAAAATACATTAAGCAAATTACATTTGTAAAATAAAAATAAAAATGCAAAGTTTTGTTAGTTGGTTGAGTAAGGTAAGTAAGGTAAGTAAGGTGATTAATTACATATAAGCTCTTAATATATTTTTTGTTGCTGGTTAAATTCTATTTATTTAATAACATAAGTACATAAACAAATGTAATATTGTTTTGTTTTCAATTATGTTTATTGTTATTAATTATATCATGGTAGTGGTTAATATAAGAAATTAAAATATCTGTGTTATCTTGTTTTTGTAAATAATTCATATTAAAATCATGTATAAATCTACAGTATATTTAGTAACTATATTCTTACTCTTTCTTCCTAAAAAAATGTGGCCAAAGACCCTGGTATCGGGCTATACGTTTGTCTACAGCGTTGACAATTGGTATATAGAGCAATTAATAGCCATTTTTTGGATAAAATATGCCCCTACCATTTAAAGAATATTTATCTAGTGAAACGTACACAAAATGTTGTGTAGTTGCAAGTGTTTTATTAGTATCTTAGAAAAAAAGAGTATGGTAAAGCAAGTTAAAAAACCTTCTCAAAATTTATATCAACCAGTACTAGAAATACATGTAGAAAAATATCACTTAATACTAGCGTATAAAAAGTTTAATTAAAGAAGTTCGACTGATCGAATTCGTGTAAATTAATTTATCTGTCAGAGTTATTTAGTAAACACATTCAAAGCAAACCTTTCACGTTGAAGTTTGATTTTGTGGCCAGTATTTGAGTGTCTGAGCCTTTCATGGTAGTTAACGAGTGGATTGGTCGTAAGCTTTCATTTCAGTTGTCATTTGGTTTTAACTTATCATTGGATATTTATTTATTTTTCTGCTATCCTGTGTGTAATTATATAAATTACCTACCATTATGTGTGTGTTATTTAAACTTGATAATTTGTGTGTGTGTGTGTGTGTGTGTGTGTGTGTGTGTGGGTGTGTGTTTGTGTGTGTGGGTGTGTAATTTTTTTAAGAAGTGTAATAATAAGCTTCAATAATTTAATAAAACACCATTTTTAAATATAGTGGGAAATGTCTTCATTAAAATTATGAAGTAATATTTTGACATACTCCTAGGCAGGAGGTCCGGCTGTCATGTGTGATGGTGTCGAGACTCAGCGAAATTGACCAATACACATTTGGCCTTCTTGATTGACTTTGGCCTTATCGCTCTACTTTAGGGTAGGCTCGAGCCCATCTGTGGCCATATATATGAGCTGTTGATAATAATGATGATGTGTTATACGATAATTTAATAAGTGTTTATGACATTTTTATTATTCAACTTACATTAACACAAACAGTACACCTGCCTACGTTAATATATTGTTAGGAATTTTATTTCATTGTTAATGAATATTTCTTCGACTATTTATAGTCTTTGTTTTAATTACGATGTTTTGACAACAAGCTTATTAGATAACGATTGATCTTTTTGAAATCGATGCAATAAATTAAAAAATTTATATTGTGTTCTAAATTCCAATTTTAAAAAGTGAAATTCGGTTTTTCGCCTCAAATAAAACCGTTTTAATTCTTTTAAATATAAGGTAGTATTTAAAGAATAAAAATACTCATAAGCACTAACTAGCACAGTTTCTAGCCTCTTCTCTAGAGATCATTATAAGTTTAGCTGATTATGAGATACAAATGGTGTAACAAAAGTGTCTATGTTAATTTAAATTAGAATTACATTCCCCGATATCTGAAATACGTTTGGAATTCATCTTATTACTATAGACTTGTAGTGAAGAGAAACGCGAGGTCGATGCATTTTCCACTCGATATGTGCTAACGCTCCCTAGATAGGTCAGACAGGTAGCGGCATAGTCATAAGCAAAAGCGGTAACGGCGTTTAATGTAAGTCATAAAATAAAATGTTTTCCATCAGTCTTCATGTTTTATGAAGAAGAGGTAAGAGACTGTGAGGTTCTAAACACACTACTCCGAAAATACCCAACGAATTTTTGGTGCGTTTGCGCCTGTAACGTCTAGACTATATTATTGAAGAAATTATGTAAATACTCTAGCGGAATATCCTTCTAGTGTCTATACAAATGATACAATTGCTCCCAATAGATGTTATATTAAAAATAGGTCGAAGCTCGTATAGTTCTTACTTATATTCCTGACTTCTTTGAAAAATGGGAGATTGCCTTTTAACATATTTAAAATACATCACTATGGTAAAATTATTGACGAGTAATCCTAAAATTTACGAAGTAAAAATCCAAATGCAAAAAAGGGGCAAGGCAAAGGAAATTTGATATTTCATGCTATCGAAAGGTAGCTTAACCATCTCTGTTCATAGTTATTATAGTACTACTGTCAATAACCTTAAAAACTTCTTAGTAATTTTATTATTATTTCATTTGACAGTTAATTGAACAAATGAAAGAAAGACAGCTATAATCTTTAATTATGTAAACTCTGTACGGATTGACGCGTATCCTATCCATTATGTCCGGAGTTTTATACGAGGTGCCTGTTGAGGTCACTATTTCTGCTGCAGGGGGTGTGTCGAAGCGTCGCTTTCATATTGCATTAAGTTAGAACTGATAATGATAAACCAGATATATTCCATCATAATTATTTAAAAATCTGTGTGGTTATATATAAACAAACAGCATTATTCTTCAGTCACATAAGAAACACACGAGAATTCCATACACACCATCACGCTGTCCAAAATTGAGTCAGTAGAAAAAAGTAAGGTAGAAAAGGTTGCATCACTGCAACTGGGTGCAATGCTGGTTAACATGCCTTCCGGAAACAAAAATGGTGAAAGATTTTTGGTTTTGTGCTTAAAACCAAAACGCTCAAGCCACTTCTGGTGTTTTTAAGATCCTATATTACGTTGCCACTTCATCTCGTTATTCGTCGTCCGATTGAGAAAATCAAGTAAAGACCACTCTTGAATGAACTCAGTGCATAAATACAACAAAATACATTTTAATATTTTTGAACATTGATAGGAAGGTAGGATTTTATTGTTTTAAATTCAGACCAGATTCCTAAAATCTTGTAAGGCACAACATTAATACCTAGCACAATCCACTTAGGTACTAATCTATATTAAGCTACTAGTATACACTAAGCTACTGATCTACATTAAGCCACTGAGGACCTGGGTTAATTTTATTAGTTTCTTCTAATGTTTCAGTTTTACGCGGTAAACCATTCTTAATGGAAGTTCTTATCATTTTTATACAGATCGTACATTGTGTTATGATAGGACCACATGATCTATCAAATATCAAATTATCACGTCAGAAAAAATGAAAATTTTGTTGTAAATTGTGTAAATTTTTGTTTTGTTTCTATTTACATACTAGCTAGATTTTTTATGTGAAACATCTATAGCCGCACGTAAAACCGATTTCTGGCGTGGCGACGCACGCCGTGGCGTCGCCACGCTATATGATGCTTTATATATACAGTCTATATGCAGTAGTGTGTACGGTGTGGCGACTCGACTGTGCGATTCTGATAATACGATTTGAAATAAATTCGTTGCTTTTTGTATTTAATGAAAATAAATGTTTATTCAATAAATAGTCATCATTATCTGGAAAATTAAATCGTAATATAATATTTTATTTTATCATTATGACATATTTAGTTCCTATCACAATCTGTTCTTTTCTGCATATTACTTTTACAAAATAATGTAGATGTTTCACATCTGCCAGGCGTCCCGTGACGGCTCACATTTTTAATACCATTTCTATTATTAATGAAAACTTTGCTTTGTTTGAGATATAAACAAAAAACAAACCAAATTATTGACCTTTCAAAGAAAAAAATTGGTTGAAAAAATGTTTACAGCTCCCTATAAACATTTTTCTACGATTATATCCTTTCACTAAGTTTGTTTTCAATTTGATTTTAATATAAAAAGTAATACCTACTATGACAACAAGAGAAATCATATTATGTTATCATGACTGAAGAACCTTCTATGTGTGTCGTTAAACCGCTATCTCGTGACGTCACAGCCTCCGATGTCATAATTGCCATCAGATCTGACCCCGTGTCAGTAGGGTATCACCGCATATACCCCCCGCCGTGCACCACGCCACTTTTACGCGATAACAACGATGAGTGTTCCTATTTATTTAATATTTATTACTTTTTGTCATTAAATGAGGTAAAGCTATAATATACCCCGATGCCTCGAGATTGTATAGCTTGAGAGGTTTACCATAGCATTTGAAATCACACAAGCTGTGCGCTAAATATAACATAATCTATGCGGTAAATATAAGTAACCTTTCTTTGCGGACTGTAGTTAATCAATAAGCTACACTATTAACACTAGATATACCAGCGATTTGAATGTATGTCAACAACAAAAATTATATTTGTTACTAATGTATATAAAATAACATTAAGTTTATAAAACGTACTCTCTAATTATAGCTACAAAAGTCATAACATCATTTCTGAAAAATAAAATGTGTAATAAAGTAGGAATTTTGAATTGAAATTGCACGACCAGTCTAAATGACTGGTCTGGTAAATCTAGTGTTAACTACACTCCGCAAAGAAAGGATTTTTCTATTATGATTTGAATATTAATTCAAAAATGAATAAAAAAATTTAGTATCGTAACATTTTTGACAGAATAGTCACTGAAGAGAAGTTTTATGCTTTTGATATCACAATCAACAGCAACTCCATCTCATCATTAAAATGACTACATACTAATGAGACATATATTGTTACTATGATATAACATGCAAAAAGCTAACAAATATTAGAAGTGTAAAATGAATAGAAATGTAAATGTGTCAAATTGTAATACATTAATCATATTATTATTTTATTATTTTATTATTTTATTTCGTCCTAAATTGGAGTTGTGTTAATGTGAATCACGATAGTAACTCTGTACTGTAAAGATCACTCCTCATTTCTAAAATTATTAATATATGGTCAATACTTGTGGGTCTTACTTTTGAGTCTACGATTATAAAAAAACTTTTTTAATAAGATGTGTGTGAATCCGAATAAATAGGAAAAAATATAACGATATTATGCAAAAATATAAATATAAATGGGTTAGTGAAGAAAAGATAGCTTTTGCCTTTTCCTCTATGTAAAGTTTTCTTTATAAAACACGCGAGAAGTTTTCACCGTTTATTTACTCTTATGAAAGTGAACTGGGAACCAAGCTCAATTAGCAACTGTAGCGCTAGTGTAACGCTAGCAGCCTCCCTGTAATCTACTTAAGGAAATAATGCTAAGCGCTTTACGCCCAGACACTACGGTCCATGAAATATAACCGTAAGTTTATCTTGTGTGTTACAATGAATTAAAATGTTATACAACGTGTTACTTTGTTATTAAGAGGATTGTTTTGTTATCACAGTGAATTCTTGTAAAAAAAGTATGGTTAAAGCTTTGTGTTATTATCAGTCTATTCAATATTATATCAGCGGCAGGTAAATGTGGGGCTCGCCCAACGCCTGATCAAATAGACACTGGAAAGGCCCATTTAAACTCCACTCCCACTCCACCCCAACCCGGCTCTACGCTTGGGCTTCGAGCCGATTGAGATCAGCCAGAGTTATTTGGTCAATCTGTGTAATGCATGCGTGGGAGTCGCCCACGTACGCGTTTCGTTTTCTGCTATTAACGCAGTTTATTATTAAGCACGTTATGGTTAATTAGAAAATGAATTTGAAAAATAATTAAGATGAAAACTGTCTAATTAATTAATAAACTAAAGAGTAATTGGACTTACACCCATCCGTATTCACCGTAGTAAAAGGACCAAATATAATACATAGTTTGTTTTCATTCAGAGCGCGGCTTGTATGATTGGACGTCTGTAGCTGCGCATCGTAGCATGCCCAGTATAACAATATTAATTATTCAATAAATGTTCTCGATAACGATCAACGCAATTTAAAGTGACATACCTATATCAGTTATTATTGTTCGCACGGGGTTTGAGTCAGCTTACTTGTTTCCTTTCACTATGGTAGGGAAAAAAAATTTACTGAGGCATGCTTTTAATACCTAAATACAATCAATTATAAGACCAGAGGGAACGATTCGTTTATTTAAAAGTTGACGTGCAAAGGACCCAAAAGCTGACACTGAAAAATCTATCTGTATAAACTTTAACAAATTTTTATTACTTTGTCTTCAGAAAGAAAATCTTCCATTGACATTTAGCTGTTGTTTCGTATTTCATTTAAGGACATTGTATGTATTAGACTCTTTTTCGAAAAATACCACCCAGCCGGGACTCATAATAATTCATAAAATTTATAATCAATGAATAAATTATACCGAAACTTTAAAAAGTTATCTATCACCATTCAAAACGCTCAAGTTTCAAGTTCTTTTCTGTGTTTTACGTTCGGAACTACTTACATTTAAAATCTATTATGTGGATGTTAGTAAAATTAACCAATCATTTTATATGGTGTAAAATAATAATAGTGGTAAAGAAAAGTATATGACGGATTGCCGAGCAGTTGAGGCGTGTTGATATCGATTTCGTCACTCATTTTAAAATAGGTTTTCTTTCTTCAAATATTGCAATAAACGTAAAAATAATAACAGCAAATTAATGATCAATTACTATTAATTTGATGTTAAATCACAAATCACAATTAAAATAACGAAAGATTATTATGCTAGCTTTTGATTAGAGCCAATGGTTTTGTGTCTGTACATTTCAAGCGGCGACTAACAACTGAACTGACGTTCCACCGCCACGACAGTCACAAGTCCATTCGGAACTACCCGCTCTAAAATAATAAGAACTATTCGATGTATTCGAATAGTTCTCATTACCAATACCAATATTCGTAACAAATCATTTTAACAAAACATAAAATTAACTTCATTAAACAATTGTTAAAATAAACGTTTTATTTAATCACGCGCCGTTATTAATATGAACGATTACAATCCATCGTTAGGGAAACTTTTGTACCTATACTTTTGATAATACTATTTAAATTCGCTCATAAAGAGTTCATTATAGAGTAGTTTTTCAATGGGTGGGAAGATGTTTGTGATAAGATCAGAATAAGGATGAGTGTTTCAACATTTTGTCGAAGTTTTCTAATGAAAATTAAAATCCAAAAATTCCTTTTCTCCTTACAAATATGTTCTCCATGTTGTTTAAAAGATTCTCTAACATGTTTTATCTCTCTCAGATGACGATCTCGAGACACTACTGGATGAAGTAATTCGTGCCAGCAACCGAGGAGTGACAGCGTCTAGAAACGTAAGCGGTGGACCCAATTGGAGTTTTGGACAGTCCCTCTTCTTTTCATCAACTGTGGTGACGACAATCGGTAAAATCTTAATCTTACAATGTTTTAGCGTGGAAAATACATGAGAAGTTAGGGACGATTATTATCAACAGCCTTTATACGTTTTGCTGTGCACTTATTGTACCTGCCGAAGCACGAAGAACCTTATGATTGTCAAATTTATTTGACCCATCCAAAGACTAGTTGGTCAAGGTCAAAGTTGATATGTTTTCATAATCGAAATCTTTGTTTTTATGCTCGACATAACGCGCCTACAAAGTTTGGGATACACATTCCTAATGTATGATACTGGGTGAAAACAGTGTCAGAAATAGCCGAGACTGAAAAATGTTTTTTGATCCATCAAAAAATTGGTCCTCTCATAGCAAGTAAGTTTTTTTTCCTTCTATGGCAACTTGTCGAAGACTTCGACAATTCTTGAGCAAGTAAGTTAATGTAACTAATGGTTGCACGCTTATTCTTTTCAAAACTTTCAATAGGTTTCAAAATTGGAGTGTGATGCAACTTTACTAAAACTTCATATATTTTAATAAGATTGCATAGTTATTGTCCATACCTGGTATCGAAGTCATGATTTTCGTGACACAATTTGACGTGATTTTCATTCCTATATAATTAATTGGTATCGGTTTCACATTGATTGGGTTACAACAATCTGTAACGACCTTCAACTAAAATACCCAGTTTGTTTTCGGATAATCCTTAATTAACATTTGATATTTCTAAATTTTGTTACTTTCACTATGTTTAAAAACCAAACCCAAATGTTTCCAATTTATATTTAGCATTCTTTATCAAATATTCATGGCCGCTCTAATTCAGTGTCTCTTTTATATTAAATATATTTTTAAACTAAATATTACTAGTAATTTAGTAGAACTATGAAGGTATTAATGATTAAATCAAAACCTATCTACAAATATCGATGCAATGAGAATTATGAATGAAAAGATTGTTTTTAAAATTTAATCTCACGAACATTCTTTCCCAGGTTACGGCCACGTGACTCCTCTCTCGAAGCCCGGCAAGTTGTTCTGCATGATATACGCGTTGTTAGGAATTCCACTGACGCTGGTGCTTCTCTCAGCACTGGTAGAAAGGTTGCTGTTGCCTGCGACAGCGCTGCTGAGGGCGCTGAATGCATCGCTCGGCCATCTATATAGACCGTTTACGATACGGCTCGTGCATTTAATGATTATTGGTGAGTAAGGTTGGCAAAGACATTAATTTACTTTTAAAATTAATTAGTTTCAGTGGAGCAATCGTGTGACTTGCACAATGTTGGTCTCTAGCCTCAATCAAAATCAATTGATATACTTTTGAATATACATTTGCTTCATCTTAAACTTGACGTCCACTTTTAAATTAAGTTGATAAAGCCTATTGGTAAATCTATTTGATTCCCGCTTAGGGTGATTTTAACGACTTCAACCAGATATTTAATACCAATTACTTTGGTTATTACTTTGGTTTGGTTTTGGTTGGTTTGGTTTGGTTAATCCTCTAATTAAATTTTATTTGATTTAACACTTTTTCAAAGGTTGTAAATTGAAAAGATCTGTCTGCCATAAACCCAAATCACAAATGTTTTTACGAAAACGAAATCTATGCATCGAGCCTAACACAACATACAAATTCAAATACATTGAATTACCCAAATAACATAGACATTTATACTCTGATATCTAACCCTTCGTCTGTTTATTTCGAATGCTAAAATACGTTTTTATGTGGATCACATAATATCCGCTTTCAATTTCGTTTCATTACCAAATACCTACATAAAGTGATAAGTCAAGAACGAATTATATTAACACTTCAAGCAACAGGGGAATAGATTAAATCACCTTAACGTTTTATTTTCGAAAGGAAAGTGGCTGTTAGAGAATAATGAGATATTTATTAGCTTAGCTTAGCTTAAGCGTTATAGACTCTTCTTACTGACATAACTTTCAATTGCAGTGACGGTGCTACTAGTGTTCTTCCTGGTGGTGCCAGCAAGCATCTTCGCCGCCCTGGAACCGGAATGGGACTTCCTGGACTCCTTCTATTACTGCTTCGTCTCGCTCACCACCATTGGCCTCGGAGATTATATTCCTGGGGATGCTCCGGAACAACCCTACCGACCACTATATAAAGTTGCCACTACTTGTAAGTTGTTTGATAGTGTGTCAATTATGCGTGATTTGGAAGACCTTTCTCAAACTCTCTCCATCTCCAAAGATCTCCATTCTGTATTACGAAGTAAAGGTCGATTTATATATTGACCATGAAGCTTTTTGTCACAATTGTGAGAAACTTTATTGGTGGCCTGATGATTGAATGCTACGTACAGACTTATATCAGTTTTATAGTCATATTATAGGAGTGTACTATATTTACATAGCTGTCCATATTGGTACAATGTGTAAATTATATTTAAGCTAACAAAGATAACGAAATACGCCCAGAAAAAATAAGTGAACCAGTAGTGGCGAAGTCTGAAGAAAATATAATGTTGAAGTCTAACGTTTCTTGATACGTTATTTAGTTGCGATCTTCTGTTATGTGGATGTGCTTTTGCAGCCTGGTCCTCAAAATGTAGGCTGAATCCACATCTAGTTACAAATTGAGAGTATGCAAATATCAGAAAGATAGAATTCATAGAGTGCGCCCAAGACAAGAAGAAGGTTGCGGTTTCAATTTCCACCTCAGTATACTTATTCCTATTCCGAATATAATTTTTGGAATATTTTAAAACCAAGCAAAATTTACCAAATATTTATTCTTTACCATGAAAATAAGTTCCACAAAATTTCACATAGTTCATAATTCCACAGTTCTACGTAATTCTACGTTCCACATAGTTCCTTAGCACACAGTTCGCGTTACTTCATCTCATAACAATTAGTTCTGTAACGACGTCTCTGGAGACACCTCGGATCTGGCGCTGCTCCCAAATTGAGTTACCGTCATTTCGCTTCGCTTATTGAGTTACGAGATCAAAACATTCCCAGTTACGGCTTAGCACAGCGTAGATTTATTCTATCTGATGCTGAAAAAATTATAAAATGCACAATTGCTCCACTAACAACAATAAAATTACGTTCACAGGTTTTGTAGTTAATCTTTACAATACAACATGTTTCTGTTAGTTTTATGAAGTTATTTCGTACTTTCACGTGTTTTGAAAACGATTTTTTGTTTCTGTTATTTGTTTTTCCTATTCCTGTTTTTTGTTTATGCAAATTTGATGTGTATTTCTATGACAATAAAGATATGTTCTTCATAAGACACAAGTACTACTGCTCTGAACTTGACGCTCCGTACAAATATTTTTGCAACATTCTCTTCAAAATCTATGGATCAATATACTAGGACCGTGTTACGATATAACAACTTTAAAAATAACTGTTTTACTTCCAGTCTACCTCTTGACCGGCCTGACCTTCTTGATGCTGACGCTCACAGTCTTCTACGACATCCCTCAACTGAACTTGAGCACCGTGTTCTCTTCAGTGAAACTTGATGAGGACCCTGAGAAAATGCGACTGAGCGGTTCTGGAGTGATGGGTCCCGGATATGGAATAGGGGGCTTAGTGATGAGGGATGACTACAACCACCACGATCAGAGGCGCTCGGTGGTGCATATCAGACCTCATTTAGATGACAGCCCCAGTCCTGAAGACACTACACCGGTACACGCCCGCGATATGAGAGTACATTAAACGTTTAAGTACGGTGGTCAGTCTTGATTTTGTAACGATTTTTCGCTAATTGGTAATGGAATGAGAAATATAATTCAAAAACTTAAGAACACTTTTTAAGGTTTTATACATTGGACTTGTTTCTGAAGACATTATATACTTTATGAAATTCCGGTTATATATCTCTTGCTTTGCTCTTCAAAATTAAAGGAGAAGTATGACAAAAATTTAAAGAGCTTCATAGAAATTACACAATTTCCGAAGGCACGTAGGTAGGTAAGAAAGTGCTTCCTCGAGCCTACCTTTATAACGTGACAAATTATTTTACAGATGTCCTTATTCATTCATATTGAGAATAAAAGAGATATAGGTATTTACGGCATTTCATTTTAGATTTTATGTGAATACTCTAGAGTCAATTCCATTTTCTATCATGGTCATAGGAATTACATTTTTCTTTGTATTTGTAGGCTGCATGTCTTTTATGTGCTTTGATCAAATGAGAACTTTCGTATATGACAATACGAAAAGACTATGCCATTTACGTTGAAATTAATATTTATACGTCATCGCCTTATTTCATAGTTTTTCTTAGTCATAATCATTACCGTTTTCGAAAAATATTTACAAAGGACTCGAGAACTCGTTTTGACGATTTGGCGGACTTTCTTTGTTTTTTTTCAAATTCAAATTAAGAACAATCGAAGGGATCATATTAGTGACCCTATAGGGGATTGTTGATCATCGTGAAACGTTACTATTGCAACTTCGTATATAGCTCGCAATAGCAAAGATCATATGAAATTTACAGAAGGATCTCTTGTGAAGTAATAGAACACATTTTAATGTAAACATGATACTTACGTTGCACGTACAACTGATCTTAAATAGAGATATATCACTACATGAATGCTGCGCGTTTAGAACATGGTATAAGAGGTTGAAAGAAGGCTTTGTTCTTTTAAGCACATTGATTACTTTCAAAATATAAGGTTACATTTAAATAGTTTTAGAGAAAGCAATGAACAACTTTCAACTTCTCAAACTCAATATACTAACTATATATTAACCATGTGGGTATGTATTACCAATATTTACTGTATGATTTAAAGGATTTCAAAATTATTTGCGTAACGTCATTTTAAAAGTAAAAAGATTTTGTTTGTTCATTATTAGACAGTATCTGTCTGGTGCTAATTTGCTAAATATACTCAATATTATTGTTTACCTAAGTATCATTATATTTATATTTCAAAATTAAAAACGGCATAATTCGTTTTAACGGGATTTTATGTGAAATAAAATATGATTTACCTATTAAAGTAGAATTCAAATATTTTACTTTTTTACCTCAGATGCTCAATTTGAACGTAAAATTACATTCTTACTTATTAGCTTCTTAGTTAATAATAAAATAACTATTATTATGGCGCTTGTTCATAGTAAAATTAATATTTTGGATAAATTGGCTTAAATCTATACAAACTGTGCGAATAAAACGATACTTATAAATATTTTGAATACACAATTCTATTCTGCGTTTTTCAACTCGGTTAATTGGTCAACTTTTAAGCTTCAGTATTCTTCTTCTACTATTTTTATACTGTATTTTGGGTGAAATTCGTAATTATTCACTTCCGAGTTTTAACCAAAATACGGTTTTAGAGAGATTCTACTTCATAAACGTTTAATAATAATATTTAATAATAATAAAAGAAATTGAACCTCTCACTCATATTATATTTTTATCCTCCTTTATAGGTAACCGTCCTTGCTAAATTGTCCTTGTCAAATTTTTTTTTAAACTTGATTATTGCCCCAAGAGATCTGCTGATATAGAAAGCAATTCGTACTGAATTTTAAATAAGACTGAAAAGCGGTTTTTTCAAAATTTCGCACATTTCTATTTGTTTTTCTTTAATTTTTTATTATAAACATTTACGCGATGAATTGTAAAAATCATTGGAATAGATGCTAGCAAAATCAGAGTAATATCACTACAGACTGACTAACGTTTCTCTCTATGTATACGTTTTACACATAACTTGTAAGATTTTAACAAAATTAACAACCTATAGATGGTAACTGCATATCAGCAAAATCTTTGCATATAAAATTCAGAATTTATCTACAAAAATCGTTTTTCAAGCTATAAAAGTGTATGACGCCCAACTTTGGGAAATTTTGTAAAAAAATGAGCATGTGTATTAGATACCTGAGTAAGGCAGCTGTATAAATAAATAATCTAACTTGATAAAGACCTACATATGTATTTAATACAACTCATACTTTCATTTCTTATCTCATGAAAATGATAAATATAATTCCAAAATGTACGTGTTTTGTCATTCAAAATGAGTAGACTACAAAATCTATTTGCAAAATTATTTAAGAATATATAATCTTAAATGTGTATTAAATGAAATTTTAAATATTTGACGTACGTATCAATTATGTGTGATAGATGACCAATAATTAGATTGATTGGATTAATGAAAAATATAAAAAAAAACTTTATCTGTCTTGAGTAGATGATATTAATGTGATGCTTAAAAATATACTATATTATACTTACTTGATATTTTAAAAACTAAAAAAATATTTACATTGATAAAATTGTTAAAGATTTATTTATTATATATCTTTTAGATATCTTTAAGTAAAAACTTACCTAATTTTATTAAAATGTTTTGTTTGAATTCAAATTATTTTCTGACATTAAGAACCTTTCAAATCAGTATGGCTGTGACTTATTTTGATTCGTTGTATGTAGAGAAATATTACCATATAAATATTTTAACATTTTTCACTGAATTTTGTATCTGAATCATTAAAAATTTGCCACGCACATTAAAATGAGTCATAAACGATAAATATATAATTTTAATCGAATTACAATGATGACAATATAAAAGAACTTATGAACAAAACTATTAATATCTATCTTTTAAAATATTAATTATTTAACTCAAAGATGTAAACACTATAGATGTAATATTTATACCTGCTTCCTAATTATTTTTTGTTTAACAAGGTGCCGCTTCTGTTTTCATCATTTTACTAAACTTATTGTAAATAATTAATTTTAATCGAATATTTTTTATTATAAACATCATATTTAATGTAAGTCCCTAATTTTTTATTAATACCTACTCATATCGTATAGAAAATGTTTAGGGGTTATTGTTTATATAGAACATTTATCGCGACACCTTTCAGTATTTTAAACCGCATTTTTCGTACATCCAATATTTCACTTGTATTCATCATTTATATATAAAATTGGTTTCTCCTGGGTTATGATCCCTAAGTAATCCTAAGAGGCAGTTAAGGCGGCAGTTTCCGTCGTCTCGTTCCGGAACATAAAGACGAATATAGACAAATGATGAACATTCGTGAGTTAAAGTAACGCGTATGGATGTTACGAAACACCAAATCTGACTAGATACTTCGTGAAATGATTCATGGTTAGGTTGCTCTAACACATATATCCATTTGCCGTGCTCTGTATTCAAACGGAAAATTAATGCAATATGAAATTCGTTCATTCAAATGTAACATTGAAAGGTATCGCGTTATATTTTCATATTAAACATAAAAGCACTGTAATTCTTTATTGTAGAAAGTAATATTAGACTGTCTCACCTACATTATCACAAATAACTAAGTACTAAGTGTTAAAATGTCTATGAGAATATATAATTTATATATATAATACAACATAAATATTGTCAGGGATAGTGCAAATCTGCGAATTGTCTTCACTAATTTTAGTCTCACAAGGAAGGTTATTTTATAAGATACTTAATTTAAAGACTTTTACGCTAATTTAAGCAATTTGCTACATTGTCAGATACGCGGTATT
The DNA here is from genome assembly GCA_943193645.1 of Acentria ephemerella. NCBI lineage: Eukaryota > Metazoa > Arthropoda > Insecta > Lepidoptera > Crambidae > Acentria > Acentria ephemerella. The sequence continues at coordinate 11,146,334 of OW971884.1, read as the reverse complement.
ATCCAACGCCAGTTACGTGGATTTAATAATTTTACGCACTATTCCCGACAAAATGTAAATTAGATAAACTTATCAATAAAATAGAGTGTAGTGAGTAGTTACTAACACAAACTGCCTTGAAAGGATTACCTGCATTAGACGCCAAAATGTATCAATACAATTCTTAAATAAATCAGCTTAAAAATAATCTACTTTCATTTTGCACATATAAAAAATAATAATGGATTCAAATGTATTCTCATAGCAACAGATTAAAAAGAATATGTCTTAAAGTATATGTATAAGATTAAAAGTGTAAAGCATATGTCCCTCATAGTGACCAATATTAATTAAATAAAAAAAATGTTATTTTTTACTTGGGGTAGCATAGACTTCATTGAATCAAAAAGCAATATAATGGTTACCTTTGCATTACCATTGCGTGCAATAAATAGCCGCTATGAACACCAATCAATTATAAAATTAAACGGTTTTATTTGTTCTTTTTATAATTTTCCTAGACAATTGTAAATTCAACCGGTAGTTTATAAAAGTAGCCATCATCGATGGCTAAATCTAATACTACAATTTACAATTACCTACTACAGTTGAATGAATGAAATAAATGCAATTACTAAACATCAGATCTTCCCGTTAACCACATAAATGGATTCTCCGTAACTGAATAAATAAGAGCATGCGAACAAAATATGGATCCTCAATCGTTGACCAATATTCATATTGAGTGTAGCCTACGTAAGTAGGCGAGGTGGCAAGGAATGGTAAAAATGACAACTTGTGACGAAATAATTTTAAAGAGCTACAGTAGAAAAGGCCTTACATTAAGTTTGTGGAAGTTATAAATACAACTCCAATAGCTATTATAAAGAACCTACCCCACTTCACAAAGCTATCGATGGTGATGAATAGTGATATGAGAGTGATGAGAATAATTGCAATCACATGTTATTGTCGTACAGTAGAATGTGTAAGAACATAACTGAAGTAGCATGCACCCATCATATTTTTGCCAATAAATAAACTACAGAAAATGGGATAAACTTGTCAAATTTAAGCGATCGCTGCCAAAATAGTAAAGAACGAGGCTTTTACCACCGTTCATTTCCCTTTTTGTTTAAATTGTAAGTAAAAATAGAACGTAGTGTTTATATGCTCAGTGGTAAAAATGTTCAGTCTTTCTACCTGTTGGTCACAAACCACAGATTAGAAAGAGTATGTAGAGAACAAGTTTGTAGCTTAGTGCTAGAATAGAACATGACTTTTTTTTTATCGTGTCGGCATTGGCGTTGTATTCCTTATGGTTTCGAAGATTGTCACTGAACGTTGGTAGCTGTTGATAGTTCACCCGGTACAGACAACAAAGTGTGAAGTCCCGCTCACCCTCCACTTCGATGGCGAGGGCTGTAAAAGCCCTAATACACACACGCTTTATATCTATATTTATATCTCAATATAAGTCAAAGAATATTGGTAAGTAAATACGTTCGTACAAAATTATCTATATTAATGACTAATAAATGAAATCCTACCACCTAATAAAATAACATTTTATTAGAAAAAAGAGAAACTGCTTAATGCTTCTAATTTTAGGGATATTTTGACTTATATAATGGAGAAAAGCTAAATTGAGTAATTAATATAATTTAATCCTGACAGATTAAAATTATTTTAAGTCCTGTCATATTAGTCCGTTACAAAATAGAGATCGCAATCTGACAGCACTAAAGCTCAATTAGTCTAGTTTTTGCCAACGGAATCACTAATGTATTTTGTATATTTTATCTGAGGGCCTAGACAAAATGCATTTCAATAATCGCACTCGAATCGCTAAGTGTATAAATGTCTAGGATTTACCATAAGCTCTCGGTTAGCAATCGAGTGTGATTGTCAAATTCCATATATTTTTCATTTAGCGATTCGATTGTGATTATCACAATGCATCTTTTTAGGCCTTTGATACAATATTCAGTATTGATTGGTAAGTTTCCTGAGATTATTTTGTATTGTTCCATTCTCATTTATTTGACTGTAGGGTTAGTTTTCAATGGTATTGAAAGTACCCATTTGATTCTGATATTCATATCTTTTTATGATAAACATTAACTTTACTTCCTATTTTTGTGATTTTTTTCTTTGAAGTAAACATTAAAATGGCGGCGCCAAATATAAGTCATTAAAAACTCCACGAGGCAAAGGGTATCCCATTATGTTTCGGTATTCCGTCGCCATTTAAAAAATATTACCTAAAACATGGACTATATGGTCCATAGTTTTCCAAGCCTACCTTTAATAAGGAGAACTTCGTCTTTGGGCTTTTTGACTTTGGCGCATAATGAAAGGATCAGATGGGTGTGTATACTTTATTTTGTAATTTATGTTGTGAAATTTTTAGTTACATGGCAAAAAGGACCACAATATCGTGCAATATATGTAATTTAGCATTGATTGGTGACTTACATGAGATTTTTCGTTGCTTCATTTTCATTTATTCATTTGTAGGGTTAGTTAATTTTTTAACATATCCGTATCATTTCCTTCTCATTTATGTATCAATTCATCTGATCATCAACATGAAATACCATTTTCAAAAGATTTTCTCCTAACTCATAAGTGAAATGCATTGTCTGTAATAATAAGCAACCGACGCCACCGTAACGCGCTAAAATTAATTTTTCTTTCACTAAAGGGATGGCAAGCGGACTAAAAGCTCATACAGGTATGTCTTCTCGATTAAGGTTCCATATAATGCTCTTATTGACTGTAATTTTCATTTTGCATGGTACTTACATTTATTTAATTTAAGTAGATGCACAATAGAATCGGGGACTTTACTATATAAAAGAAAAGGCAAAGGAATCTAGTGGAAGTACCTTTTCTTTATTTATATAGTATCATTATAGTACCAAATTAACGTATTCCAATGCAGTATGACAGTTCTTTGATTGTATTAACATCAAAGTTTTCTATTCATTATTTCATCTCCAAGGTATTTTCTATGCTCAATAATTTTGATATTGAAGTTGTCATGCTTTTGTAAACTGTTTAAAATTAACAATATCTTAATGCATAATATTAACCAAAAATGTCTATTAAATCCCATGTTTAAAGATGGTTCGTTATTTTTGACATTTTGAACTTGTCAAGTGATTGGCATTGTAAAAATGTGTACTGCAATCTTTCCAACCGACATATTTGATGATTGAATGATTCTGAGGTTCGCACTCCACGTAAAACGGAGTAGTTTTGAGTGTCAATCGGACATCACTATAATTTTTAACGCACCTCAAAAAAACATAGCTTTCATAACCAAACAAAAATATACTGGCAACACTGGTAATAAAATTCTTTTTATTTCGGTTCTTTGCCGTGTTGTTTCGGGTACGTTAGTGAATCCACAATAATCGCCGCAATTTCTTTATATATTAGTCAAAAACTATCAATTTGTCGTACTTAAGTATATTCCGTGTTACAAATGATGCATATTTATCATATTTTGTTTCTTTATGATAATATTTTTCGCCGCTGCTACTTGACGTTTAGCACGCATAGAGAAACGATAACCTAAAACTAGTTTGTGTTTTAACGTGATATCTTGGAATTTCAGTGAAGAGCGTCAGAATGAAGTACAATAAGCTCGTAACGTCCTCGAGGAGGAAAAACAGGAAGCGTCATTTCAGCGCTCCTTCACACATCAGGCGAGTTCTAATGTCCGCTCCGTTATCCAAGGAACTGAGACAAAAATTTAACGTCAAATCTATGCCAATCCGCAAAGACGACGAGGTTCAGGTGAGCAGAACAAAGTGTATATAAGTTATCTGAATCTATAGAAAGCTCTACCAGCAATATTGTGGCTTTTCCACGTGCAAAACAAAATGATGAAGACAAACCATTCACAGACTGTAGACTATCGCTGCCATGACTTTGGGGATCTAAAGGTTTTCTTTGGTGAACCATCATCAAGGTTAGCTAGTTTACACCATGGTTCAAAAATTGGCTCTGATTGTTTTGCTAAAAGAAAAAAGATGCATACAAATTTATTCATTACTGCTAACATCTATAATGAATTTGATTAGGTTAAAACGGTTCTTTACTTCAATCTAGTGCAACTTAAAATAATGTATCCTATATTTATCACAATATTTCGGAAAAAAAACAATGAAATAAGTGATTTTTCTCAAAAATATTTCAGTTCCTGTAATAATTAATGGTGGTGTATGAATAATCTTTTAGTTATACTTGTTGTCTTTAGTTCTTTGATCCATATTAAGTATTTATTCTACAACAATATTTTATGTAGGAGAGGGAGTCTTTACTTGAGGACCCTTGTTAGTGTAGTGGTTCAAGTGCTCTAGTTTAGATAATGAAAACAAAATAACTCTTGCCATGGTTAGATCCGTGATAGATAAATGTAAATTTGTTATATTGAGCTTCTCCGCCTCGAAACATAAGCAGTTGGCCCTGGTTGATAAGACAACTGCTTTCACCAACATTGAACCAAGGTATGCTGGGTGGTATTATGGCCCAGACTCATAATAGGCTTATGCCATTCAAAGAAGGACTTTGCCAATAGGCAAATAATGATGATATCATCATTATTTGCCTTTGTCTGGTTTTGTGTGTTGGGTTGCCAATGGTGGGAGGAAATCATCAGCAAAATATAGTGTAAATATATTTCTTCGAAATAAGTTTTAAAAAATAGGATTTTATAGAAAAAGGAAAAAATAAACAAATATATTTTTGCATACTATATGTTTCGCCAACAGTATATAGTATGTAGACCCTAAATATAGTACGATTGGCAACCCTATTTGTGATTGCTTCACAGACAAGATAACTTAACTTCCTTGGTCATTAAAAATATGTAGGATGTTACATGGTCCAATATCTAATTTTGAATATTTATCTTAGATTTAATTCAGCCTGGTGGTAATAACCTGCCCACACAGATTTTACTAATATAAAATGGCATTAATTACTTGTTTCAGGTTGTACGTGGACACTACAAGGGCCAGCAAGTAGGCAAAGTAGTCCAAGTATACCGTAAAAAGTTTGTTGTGTACATTGAACGAATCCAGCGTGAAAAGGCAAATGGTGCCACAGCATATGTTGGCATCCACCCCTCAAAGGTTTGTTTTGAGCTATCAACAACCATCTTGGTGTCAGAAATGTCATAAAACATAAACATCAATCTTCTCTTAATCAGAAAAAGATATAAGAAAATAATTATGATTTGATACATTGAACCTTTTGCCCTTTACAACCTGCTAGAGTTCATAAACAATTAAATATATATAGTTTATAGTTAGATATATTTGTTCAGACAGTTTTATTTAAGATCCATATAAAAAGATGAATCACAGGAAGCTGGTATTTTTTCAAAAGAATAATATATTGCTGTTGACAATGAAAAACTTTCAACTTGCATATTGTCTTAAGAAAATTTTTAGTAAATATTATAGAACTAAAATTTTCATGTTTTGATTGCTAATTATGATACCTCAATTATTCCAAAAACCATGAGAAACTTAACATTTTATTGTCTGGATCATATGACTGAAAGATTAAATAAGAAATTAGTTTCCCTATGAAATTAGTTGTGTGAAAATTGAGGAGGGATTATGTTGCTTTTTTTATCTCCCGGTTAACAGTTGGCAATGGGAATAAAACTTGTTCATTGCTTTCCCTTTTTATGAAACTGTCTTCAGAACCTTTATGTGAAATACTTCAATGGAGAACCTGTTTCTCTCTCTTTCATCACTAAACCTTATCAAGGCATCTTATTTATAAACCCTTATTGCCTTATTACAACAAATCCAGATTAAGAACTGAAGTAGTCTTATTTTTGTGAAAAAGAAGTATAAAAGTAAGTTTTATACTAAAATTAGCCTAACCATTATGCTATCAAGTAGACTCAAATAATTATATTGTATTATTTTTTTATATTGTAATTTAAGTAATTTTCAATATGATGAGATTTTTTAACCTTAGACATGTATAAATTTTAGCTGATGCCCAATGGTTTACCAAGAGGCTAAATGTTAAAATGGACATGGACAATGTGGAAACACTTCCATGGCTCTGATTGTAACCATTATATTTAATAACTAGCTTACAATATTTTGAAACATTACTTAATGAATTTATGCTTTATTTACAGTGTGTGATTGTCAAACTAAAGATGAACAAGGACAGAAAATCTATCCTGGACCGCAGAGCGAAGGGCAGATTAGCCGCCCTGGGCAAGGACAAGGGCAAATACACCGAGGAAACTGCCACCGCTATGGAAGCTTCGTGAATACATAGATAATAAGACAAATAAAATATTTAAAACTCATCAATGTTTTAATATCATATTATCTATAGAACTTGATTACTGTTTCTCCAATCCTATTTCCTTTTTTTCCAACTTTTTGGTCTACTCTTAGACCCTGTCTGGCTTTCACTTTATAAGTATGTAATTTATTCTCACCTCTCGCCAGATTTCGCAAAAAATGCATATAAAGGCAAAAATAAATCATCGAGTGGATTGATATCCTTGGCTTAAGCAGCCTGTTCATGCCCTTTAAAAAAATTTCTACAGGTGGAACCAGTGTACTTTTGTATACAAGGTAGAACAAAATTAGTTTGACACATCTCCAACAGATAGAGGGTGTATAATATGGATGTGGACTACAGGTAATAATTTATAGGTATCATTTATTTAAAAAATATAACCGGTTCATACAAGTTCTAGCTTATATATATTATAAGCATTGTTAAAACTGATACATTTCTGAAAATATTCATTGCAGATTAATGTACAATATTTCTTTATTATTAACAGACTATTTATATACAAAACAAATGTTGCATAAATCTTATTGTAGGTGCACAGAAGCAGCAACATAATCTTCCAGCAAATTACCTACCGAATCATGTATGTCGGGCAGTTTGGGCCCTTGTCTTAGAAAAGCAAGATGTGAGTCAATCTATGTACTCATAGGAAAGGTCATACAATCAATGTAAATGCTTCTTGGCAGTTGGGCATTAAGGTTACCTCTGCAGATTCAATAAAGAAAACTACAAATCCAGTAAAAATCTCTTATTATTATAAAAATGTACGAGTCATTGAGCACCTCATCCATTTTAAAGTGTTACTGAAACCTCTACAGATACAAATCTTAAAATACTTAGAAGTTATATGTAGTAAATATGATCAAAGTGGAAGATGTGTTGAAGATATTAATGATAGGAATATGAAATACACAAATTTAACATTTGAGAATACTATTGCTAAAATAAGTAATGAACAATTTGTTGATAGTATACTTTGCATATGTAGAATATCATATACTTTCAACAAAAGAACAGGAGGGTTGGGATAAGAATAGATATTCTTTAAGTTGAAAAATTTAAATTATAAGGCACAGTTAAATTTATGCCATTTAGTCATTAATCTGTTATTGCTCTATTGTTACCTTAAAAGAAATTGAAGCCAATTTAACATTAATATATTTTAAGCTGCCACTTCAGTCTGTTCTTGGAGTTCTAAATTTGCTTTTGATGCACATTTGTTATGTTTTTTCACTTCATTATTTAGGCCTTCTCTGTTTCTAGCTATTTCTATTGCATAAAACTGTACTCTAGGAACCAACATAGTGTTTCGTTCAGAGTAGTCACCCTTTGTATCAGCTCTCATTAGGGTGCCAAAACTATAGTCTTCTACAATGTTTTTAAACTTATCACAATACACTCTCCATTTAGCTTTATTAACATTATTCTTTATTTCATGCTCTTTAATATATGAAACATCCAAATCAGGAAAGTCTTGTCTAAAATGAGTGTATATCAGATCATCATGAGGCGTCAAACGTAACCATCTCGTATCCACTGAGCACAGCACCTAAAATTAGATGATAATGTGATAACTATAATTGCATAAACTCTGACCTGCTTTATTTTGGTATTAGCTTTAACATTTATTTTGCTCAATTTTAGGATGGTACCAACATATTACAATAGAATAGATTTTCATGTGCCCGGGAAGCTCCTACAGGGCGAAGTAGTAAATGTTTACCGTAAAACGTAACCAATAATATTCTTACATTAAAATAAACATCGCTGTGCTCCATAGCCTTTGCTGCCCACAAATGCTCCAATGTTTCATCATTACCGAATTCTTCGGCTGGTCGAGATAAAACATCCTGGAATGTTATATTTTCTAAATTAAAGACTCAGATTACACATTGCACATTCCAACTTCATGGCAAGTGCACATTAAATTACTGACCATTTCAGGACGGTTTTAATTACCTAAATTTATAGGAATAGACAAATATTGATGGTTTTTTATTTAGGAGCTTAATATATGAGATTTAAGTGTTGAATTTAAGCCGAAATAAAAGCAAGTAAAATTTTTTCTGATCTGTTTGTGACTCACAGATTACCTCACAACTAATTACTTTTTTTGTTAAATTTCTCCCTGTTAAAAGGAAGACAAAGAAAACTGAAATCCATACATCCATGTCTTAAGTAGTTTTTTTCTTTATTTATGGCTCCAGGATATTGAATAGTAAGACCTTCCATTATGTTATTACTTACGTGAACATTAGAATGCAATTTTTCATTTAATGATTCGATTGCGATTGCATCTTGTCTAGGCCCACACACAAGGAACACAGAGAACAAGAACTTATATAGTATTATACACTTATAAATAATTAATCTACTTCCCCAAGGCAAAAGAATCAGTATTAATTTTAAACAGTTTATGTAGAAATAAATTATGATTAAATACATATCGTATGTATGAAATTCTAGTTCCAGAATGTTAGCTTTTATTTTTAGAAACACCAAATAATTTTGATATATCATAGTAATGCAATTTTTATTTTTCGTTTTAGTACGTTGTAGCATCCGTTTTATCAGAATCACATTTAGCGACTTGAAAAGATCCTAAATAGAGTTCGCAAAGAGACTGCTTTATCAGTGGCATTTATCACAATGTAAAACAATAATCTGAAAGGTTGAATATTTTTAAGATGTTGTCACTAAGACAACGAAGGGTGCAGCTTGGTTTTTTATACCTCTATAATATATCACTTACGTTTTGTAAAAAAACACTTGACTATAGTGAGTTTTCTCAAAAAGTTATATTAGTATGGGTTTTAATGCTTGGCATACCACTAATTTAAACACATGCAAAGAAAAACCTCCAATGTTAGGTCTTCAAAACCAAGGTAAATTTCTAGAATGAATTTGTATAGCAAGCCTTTGTTAAATTAATAAGCACTTGTTAGGCCTCAAAACAGAGAATAAAATATAACTTGAGAAATATTTATACTTTTAACTTTAAATGATACTTACGCCCAACTTAAGCCCAACTAGCTAGAGTAAAATACTCTAGCTAGTTGGGCTCGTAAGCAAAGAATATAATACTCCTTGCTCGTAAGTATCATACAGTCAGTCAACCATATTATTTATTAAGACGTCATATATGTTGCTATCCGTAATTTGTAAATTATTATTGATTACTACTATTTTTTAAACATTTTTATTAACATATAATCTATATAAATATAAAACTTGCTTAGCTTCAAATCAGACCCATATTTCAAAGTTATGATTACTAAGAGCGGCATACTTACATTAATCACGACAACCCCAACTAACCCTTTTTAATTTTAAAAGATATTTTGAAAGTGTTAGATTACTTAATATTATATTTTCGAAACCATTTACCTCGCCCAAAGTAAGCCTCAATATGAGTTTGATACTAGACAACGGAACGCGTAACTTTTAATTTTACAATAAAAACCATGATTCACTGTGGTAGTAATTTTTCACGTTGCCATGTAGACTCTAAATTATCGGTTTATATTCTAAAGCTGTTTAAATATAATTACCGCGAAAAAACCTTATTATTAAACGGTTTTAAAATTTCTCATTGCTAGGTAAAGGTAAAGCAAATAGTCACACATACATACAGCCATACATAATAGATTATAATATAAAATCAACAGCCATTGTCTATATCTCCGTAATAAAAAGAAATACCATTAATAAATTAACTTTTTAATATTAAATTAGCCTTTTTTATTTGATTATATTGAACCATGAACGTTACAAAACTATGATGAATGTGAGTATCTTAAAAAAGATAGCAATACTGTTCTGTATGAGAGGAAAAGAGAAGGCGCTTTGAGAAAAATGGCCATTGCATCGTTTCACCGTTCGATTTGATTGGAGGGAACTTGAGAGGGTGGCGCATGCGCGTTCTGCCGACGCCATCTCTAAAAACTACTGTGCCTACTATGTACTTGTTCCAATAGTGAAGTGAGTTCTGTTGTGTGAATTATTGTGTTAATTATAATGGAAATACTCTGCCGCTAACGAAGTGAAGTGTGTGTACAATTGTGACATCACACAAATTCTCTTAATCGTTAAAATATTTAGAAGTATCTTGTCCTACTCAGCATCGCATATTTTTTGCGACTATCGCTACCGCGGCCACCACACCAATTTATTTGATGGAAATTTGACGCCGAAGCTCATAGTGGTAATGTTATAATATTAAGTTTTGTTTTGTTTTTTTATATAAAATAATGAAATTTATCGTATGCGGGTTGCGTCGACCCCGCGTTATAACGCTCCTTATGTCTATACAAACTATACTTATTGTATGTATGAATTATTGTTGTGGGTCAAAGACATTTCACTGCGCTATGTAATGTTAATGCTGCAATAAAAGTACTATTGGCGGTTTTTGTGTTTTTCCAGGTTCAAACCTGAGCTTGGGTAAAGGTGTACACGTCGGAGATGAATTCGGCTCTGAAACCGGTACTACCACAACCAGGACCCCAACCTGGAGGACAGGCTAGCCCGGCCAAAGCTAACGTTGCGAACATTAATCACGCCGTAGGACTCCCACAGGGCGCTCAGAATTCTCTACATCACGGAACCAATAACCTTGTAGGACAAAACTTGACGCATCACGCTCCTCCGCCGCAGGTCGCCCCACACGCAGTGCCGTCTATGGCCCCTGTGTCGGCCAACATGGCGCAAATGGCACAAAATATGAGTCACCATGGTAACCTCTCTCATGTCACCCAAAACTCTGTAACTCCGACCATCATGGCTGCTAGTCCCAGCAAAGGTGCAAGTACTAGTGCACCTCTTAGTTTGGTACAAGACAAGGCTAACAGCTCACAACCACTTGCACTTACACGTACCCCTGAAAAGAAGGAACCTGATTCAACAGGGCAAGCCAATGGCACTATTGAGTCTCCAAAGTCTGCATCCAGTGCACCAACTACATTAAAACCTCAGAACCCAGAACCTAATAAGGAAAAACAGGATATTGCAAAGACATCACCTAGTACACCTAAACCCCCTGAAAAGCCTAGCTGTGCTCCATCTACTCCACAGAAATCTGAACCTGGTATTCCTGCTAGTCAATCAGACATTCCAGTTCAACCTAAAGTGGCCACTGCCAATGAGCCCATAGAAAAGTCTGCTAAGCAAGTAGAACCAAAGCCAGCACCAACAGCAGATGTTGCACCTACACAAAGTGACAGTAAACCTGTGCCAGAATCAGCCAATGATAGTCAATTACAAGAAAATGCTTCCACTCCTGCCAAAGAAGAGGCTTCTGCTGCAGAAAGTGCTAAAACAGAAGCACCAGTGAAATTGGAGGAGAAAAAGCAGGAAGCTAAGGAAGAAAAACCTCAACCTGTTGAAGAAGTAAAAGAAGTGGAGACAGTTGAGCCTGCAAAGAAAGAGGATGTAGAGAAACCACTGAAAACTGAGGAAAAAGTAGAAGAAAAGAAAACTGAACTTAAAGCTCTTGCTAAAGAGATTCCGAAGGTTGCTCCAAAGCCCACAATGAAGTTGGCTACAGTGACTCCTCCAATGAGGAAGAGGCGACGAACATCTCCAAGTAAGAGCACTGACAGTAGCAGCTCTGCAAAGAAACTGACTGAAGGAGAGACCACTCCCGATACTAGAATAAAGAGAAACAGGACTCAGGTATGAAACAATAATACAAGACATTACAATATAAATTAATGCAGGTGTTAATTAAAACATCAAAAATTTAATTATAGAAACTTAAAAGTTCTCAAGCCTAACTTATTATTATAGTCTTATAAATTATAAATAGGGTACCAATTTGAAGTTTTTATTGAATGCCAGTTATAATTAAAACATGTGAAATGTGTATGAGCAAAACCTTATTATGATATGTTTGAAGAATGTTCATTATACTTGAAAGTTTTAAACTATGACAATTGCATTCATTTTATGTACTGAGGGAGAAATATGTACCATTATTGTTTCAATATAAATTATACATAAATTAGATATTCTTATAATGATTTAGAATGTAATAAAAAATGAAACTTTAAATAATGTAGTTGTTGTTAGATAATACCAATAGACAAGACAAGTATAAAAAGAATATTAAATGTATCAAAATTCAAATAATAAATAATACAATAATAAGCCAGTATCGGTAACAGTAGTAATAAATGATAAATTACATACGAGTTGGTCATAACTAACTAAATTAAATTATAATAATCAAAACAAAAAGTATACTGTTTTAATGGATTAAAACTTACTTCTTTCAAATTGTAATAATTTTGTCTTACTGTTTCTTAAGTAATTCATCTATTATCATAACAAGTATCAATGGTTAGGCTAAAGATGACCCAGTCTTTACTCAAAACTCCAATATTAGGAATTTATTTATCACCTGTAAACTGAATTGCTAGTTTAAATTTCATCCAAAATTTTCATGAAATACAAAGTATGTTTCTTCCAGGTGCAACTATACCAGTCTCCAACACCTGAAATAGCGATGGCCACAAAACTGTCTGCATCTGCTGGTCGGTCGACCCCCACCAAGCCAAATGATGACAAACTTATTGTTTTTTACAAGTAAAATGTCTATGTATTTATTAATTAGAAACACTGATATATAATATTCTTGTGATATATTTTGTGTAGTAGCTTATATACTTATCAATACATAATATACTATATATTAGTGATGTCTATCACTAGAGTCTTACTTAGCACTATTCCAGAAAACAGACAACACAAAATTAACATAAGGGTTAGTTATAAGCTAATAAATATCTGACCTGACAAATAATTATGCTTAATATCCAAACTTTTTTTACTTATAAATTGATGTTAATGTTTATGAGTATTTGTTACCCATTAATGAACTTTAAGATTATATTGCAATAAGAATGAAATAATAATTGCGGAAAATAAAATAATTAATTAATTAATAACAGTAAGATAATTTATTTTTATTTTATGGAACTTAATCTACATGTCATTTCTAAATGTGTAATAAGTGAGAAAAATGATATTTTCACTTATTTTAAGCACTATCATATTTACAGGAACGAATATCTCGCCGTTCGCAACGCCGAAGGCGGTTTCTATGTGTGCCAGGCGATGCAAAACGTATACCGCACTACGCGCAAGATTAAGATCCGCTGGCTCTCCCAGGACAAGGCCGCCGACCCATCCGGGGAGACTTACAAGCCAGACTTCTATGACGTCACGGGTAAGGATGTGATTAACATTTATCAACAAGTTAAATACATTTTATCACACAAAAATACTACAACAAAAAATTACAGAAAATTACTTGTTTCTACGCATAAAACTTTAAAAATATGAAAATTCTAATTATATTGTTCAAAATATTATATAGTTCTATGGATAAGATAAATATATTTCATACTATCCAGGTTACAGAATGTTTTACAATACCGTACATTGCAAGGTCTTCCCTACTTTTCTGTAACAAAATCAGTATATGATAAACCAAAGTATATTTTTTTCTTCTTATAATTTTACTTTTCCGATTTTAATCAAATGCATGAATAATGAAACTTATTCATAGTTTACTATGAATAAGTACGTATGTACTTTATTTAAACATTACATGGCGATCTATGTAGTAAAATGAAATAGGTTTTCATAGCGTGATTTAGATTAATTTATTCTTTAATGTGTAAGGTACATTTGAAACATAGGTTAGGGGCCTGCCCGGCGGCAGGTGAAATAAAAAACTACACTAAGAACTTGACCGTGTTGATGAAATAGCACCGTATGTCCAGACCATTAGGTCTTTGCTGGCTGGCTCCTCGTGCGCTTTTGATAACTTTTGAATGAATGAGTGAGTGTAACAAAACACAAACACAATAAATAGACGATGCGAGGTAGTTTATTTCATGTTATCTTATGAAAATTTGTAGGGAATGCAACTCGAAATTTTTAAATAATGATTGTATAAAAATATATCTCACAGTCACACCTATTATCTAGCCCAAATTAAGCATCATTAAGGGTTTGAGTTACAGATACTAAATAAGGGAGAAATATAGATAGTAATATGTATATAAATATCAGATATACACTAAATAGACATATAAACATCCATGTCTCATGAACAAATATTCTTACTCATCATACAATCATCTGCCCCAACCGGGATTTGCACCCGGGCCCTGAGGCTATCAAGATTACCAATAAGTATGCTATAGTCGTTCCTATTTATTATTGCCTAGACCAAATTTTTAAACTTCTAACCTCTTTCAAAATCGCTCTGTATAACTGCAGCATGTATCGTGGGATAGAAATAGTAATATTAGTGAATGAAGCGACGTGTCTGGTGGTGTGGTCGTAGACATGGAGTGCGTGCTGACGACGCTGTCGCTGCAGCGGGCGGCGGGCGCGTCGGGCGGCGCGCAGGTGCTGCGGCCGGCCGAGCAGGCGCGCGCGCGCTCCATCCTGCAGCGGGCGCTCGCCGCCGAGGGCAGTGGCGCTGACTTGCACCTTACGGAGGAGCATCCTGACGGCTGTGAGTACACTACACTCATTATTTCCTGTTGTTTTGTACTTCCAGACTGATATAATATAGCAACAATAAGAGTCGGACTCGCCCACCGAGGCTTCCGTGTAAATTTTGTATGTACGTTAGGGAAGATTATAGAATTTCTATCCCCTACACTTTTTTTCATATCAATGACATGCTTTCATTAGGAAACATTCATTGTTATACAGACGATAGTACAGTGCATGGGGGATATTATGGACACCCAATAGCCGTGTGGATGTGGAAAGACAGGCAGCTAATCTTACTATTCAGCTCTATATGGTGCTGAACCTTGTTTCTGATTGGAAATCTAAGAATCTTGCTGAGTTCAATGCTAAAAAAACGCAGGTGTGTGCATTTACAGCTGAAAATTCGCCGTTCCTTTCCCTTCCTTCTCTTCAGGACACCCCTATGTCGCTACAAAGCAACTACGCTGTGATCTGAACACCTTGGATGCGTATTTATTTCACGCCTGACCAGTTATACCTGTTTTACAAACCCCAGGTCCGGTATTGCTTGGAATATTGCTCGCACCTTTGGCATGGCTCAGCTCAGTACCTCCTCGATGCTCGGGACAGATTGCAGCGTCGCGCTTTACGGATTAAAGGCGATGCAGTGGTAACGAACACCCTAGAGCATCTGCAGCTTAGTGCCTTTTATCTTTTATACTATGGAGAGAGCTCTGGCCGTATCCCTCCCTCTTCTTTGCTACTCAGGAGCACGCGCACTGGTCTACAGAGCTACCATTTCTCTGTCTTCACGTAAAGAAATTTCGTGACTCCTTTCTTTATCGCACAGCCAGAGCATGAAACTCCTTACCGGCACACGTAGTCCCGCCTTCATACAACATGTGTTCCTTCAAAAGAGGCGTAAAAAGCACTTTTTGGGCCGGCAAAGTGGAGGTGACTAGGCAGTATGTCGCATGCTGTATAAACTATCTTCACATATGGATTCGTCTATTGCTTACCATCAGGTGGTGTCGAGATTAGAAATCTCATCGTAAACGGTATAAAAAAATACATTCCAACCGAATTTCGAACCTTTTCCTTTTTGATGTTAAGAACTTTATTTTTCAACAGTGGACCTCTCTCTGTATACTGATGAGTCCCAACTGGAGAAGAAGTCCCGCAAACGTAATAGTTCCAAATCTTCTCCGCGTGGGAAACAGGACAACGCTGACGAGATTGCGGTGAGTATTTTATGTGTTCTGGGTTTAAGATACCGACAGATAGCTTTGTTTACTAGGTGCTGAAATATGTCAAAATTCAATACCATTCTCTTGTTCACGGACTTAAATTAAATTTAAGTTCAGACCAAAAAAAGACAATTGTTGGTTCCAAAATTGGGACTCTTAGACATATTTGCCTTATTTTAATGTGCATTATAATGACAATTATAAATTACTATAGCGTGTATCTGTCATAAACGCGACATTGGCGGTATTCGTAAAAACGAGAAGTCATAAGATTTAAAAAAAAAGACGATTAAAACCCAAAGTATGGATCGTTTGTATTAACTAACTTGACATTTCTAAAATTCATGCTATCATTTTCATATTGAATTGGAATGAAAGAGATGCTCACACATAAGAGTGGCTACTAAATGTATGGGCGCATGGGTAAAAATAACAATTGGCTCAATAAAAGTTGTTATATTTAATTTGTTAAGGAACAGTTATTCCGTAATTTTTAAATTTCTTCATCATATATTTAGAGATATATAAGATAAGGAAGCATTTCAAAGGATATTTGATTTAAAAAACCTCAGATATGATAAATGAATGTGAAAATCCTCCTTTTTTACTCCTATTCAACATCCCTATTGACACTACCAATGATTCTCTTTACTGGGAGCCATTTTACAGCCAAAGATTAAAAATATAATAGTTACTTTCATGAAAAAATTGTAATCAATGTTAAAGTTATTTAAATTTGTTACAGAACGATGAAGCGACGCCAGCGAAAAAATCGCGAACGACGCCTAAGCGTAGTCCGAAAAGCGCTCGCAAATCAAAATCATCGCCGTCAAAAACACAAACAAATAAACGAAAATCGGCAGGTAGTACGCCCATAGTGGCGGCCACAAGCAAGGTAGGCATAGTACACCGGATATATAGAAATGTACGTATCCGCAATCATCAGCCATTTACATTCATGTCTGAGAGTGAGTAAGGTGTGTGTTCTGTGCTGTGCCGTCGCCCTCCCGCTCGCACAGGCCTTGATTGTACACGTGTGAGCGGGAAAGCGATATGTCTGTCATTACCGAAGCACTTCTCTAAGATAGATGTTAACTTTATATAAGACAGGCACAGTTTGTGTTGGTTTTCATAAAAGTTGATTTTATTTTTAGTTAGATGGTTAAAATGTTGTCTGAAAGTAATTGTCTGGATATTGAGATTTATGGTATATCATTTAATAAATATATTCTAATGTGCATGTAATTATGTTATGTACATTGAATATGTTATTTAACAGTTACAGTGTAAATTCGACATTATTTTGATTGGGTCAAGGTATTTTTTTTTATTATTCACAATCATACCATGCATTGGAATCCATTTAAAAAATATCCCTTTACATATTGGTTTAATATAATAATTACAGGTAATAGGTATTCAGTTAATCAACTGACAGTGAAAAGGTTGCATGTTTTACAAATTCATATCTTTTTTATTTCATGCATGAAAATATTTAAAATAGTCTATCGCAATAACAAATAAATTATTATTACAACTAGATTTTTGCCAGTTTTTTATACAAAAGTTAAAAAATATTTTAATACCTTCTTTCATCTTGTTCCTACACATTAACAGCCCATTTTCATTTCAAAAATAGGTATTTTTTTGCGATAGAAAATCTGTCTTCTATTCCACACTCCAATCTCCATTCTTAACTTCATTCATCACCATCGCTTGCTTATTGTGTTTAATTTTACATTGTTTTTAATATTTTTACTTTTTCAAATCACATTATTTCTTAAATTGTTTGCAAAGTTTTCTATTTCATATTTATTGATATGCATGCTCTTGTTTGCATGGAGATACATTTAAATTTTATTTCAATTATTATGGTATGAAAGTAAAGTAAAATGTAAAAGTAATAATTTAATTTAATTGTATTCTATGAATAAAAAAACGTCTTTGTATGTTCGTAACTTGTTTCCCTTAATTATTTAAGTAGTATTTGTGGAAATTTATGAAATAGCACTATTTTCATAAAGTATTAAACATTTACTATATAATGAACTTTTACCATATAAATTAATAAAATCAAATTATTATATTACATGTTCTCTTTTATATATTATAAAAAATACTTAATATTACTTTAATAAATATTACGAATCACTAACAAAATAATTACGGAAGCGACACCGTCTTGTTTCCGTTTTATCAAAATATTCTCTGGATATTCAATTTATTAAACATGCAAATTCAAAAATAATATTACTAAGTAATGTGATACAATTGTAAAATTGTTTAAGTGACATGACAATGTCGTATAAAGTTTCGTCTTGTTAATTTACCACAGTAAAATAGAATCTGTAATATTTATGTGACTAATTGCCCAATCGTTGGACAGACTGCGACAGCAATAACTGGGAAGTCGAAAGCTAAGACGTCGCCGGCAAAACGTACGCCCGCAAAACCGACGAAGGCCGACACTCCTGTTAGCACGCCCATACGTAAGGGCAGGAGGGTTACAAAAGGTAATGATTACTATTAAATATAGATTTTTTATCTTTGACGTTTTTAATTGAAGAGTGAACCGAATACTTAATAAAAATTTAATGTGAAATGATATAGTGAGTTCTATTCCCGTGATTCTGTTAGGCACGGACAAATATTAAATTTATGTTAGTACTACTCTTTCATTACAATCCGACTATAAATAGACAGGTGTCCAGTCCATTCATTTAACGTTTCGGAAATGGCGACCCTTATTTATGTTTGCCTTATTTTAACTTGCATAATAAAATAAGTCAAAAGTATGGATCGTTTAAGTGTACTAAATTGACATTTATAAAACTCATTCTATCCTTCTCATATGAAAGAGGCAAGCATAATGATCAGCAATGTATCTAGTTAAATTCAGTTAACATCATCAAAAATACGACACTGATATTAACATCTTGAAAAAATATCTACTCTTTGATTGACTTGATCTCGTAAACTCATCATAGTAATTATACGAAAAATTACCAAGCAAATTGCTTATTTATTACGGTGTTACACAGCTTTGTATCACAATGACTATGAAGAAAAGTAGCAGTGGACCGGTAAATAAATCAATGGCAACTGACTACCACTTGCTCGTCCAAAAAGGTGGTAAGAATAGTTCCTGTCACATCAACTATATTTTTTAATAATGCTAGTTTCTATGGGTGATGATCACTGCTTATCTAATAGTCCTATCTGATCATTTCACATGTGAAAATGGTGTTTCAGAAAGCAACCTGTCTCCGCTAGTAGCGACCCCCTCCACATCAACCGGGAAGACCACCCGCACGCCGAGGAAGCCGCCTGCAAAGAAATAATACACAGACACTTGTAGTGATCGGACATTGTGACCTTACCACGTGGGTTCGTAATTAAGTTTTTACTTTATATTTATTTTTACAGCTACGTTAGTAACTTGTAGCATTTTATACAACTGGAAGTTTAGAATTTATACATACATTTCATTCGGACGTTTAAAGTACATTTTTGTTATACTGATAGCACAATTTCACAAATAATATTGGTTGTTTTAACGGTTCCGACGAAATCGGAAATTTGCTTTTGAAGTGATAGTCTTTAATTCAAGATAATGGCAGTTCAACGTGACTTAAAAACTCATATTGTAAACTATGTTTATGGAACCATATATTATGTTGCCATTTATTACATTTTCATGAAGTTTAATGGATTTATATACTATGGGAAGGAATTAAAAGCAATAAAAGTTTTATTTAAATTGCTGTAAGTATATTATATGACATTCGTGATATTGCTGAAATATAAAGATAAATGTTAGATGATATAATTATTTGCAATGTCTATGAAGCGTTTGTCTTATTTATTACAAATATTTAATAACTTCACACCTTCCATGCAAAGTACATCATATTAAATATATATTGATTCATAATGGTGTTGGGCTCAAGCAATGCAGCACAGTTAATAACTGTAAGTGTTGCTAGGTTTAAAATATCAAATTATAGGAATTGATTATTGAGATATAATGTGTCTCATTTAATAATATGTTTTGATTGTATTCTTTTTCGCAGTTTGTCAATTTTGTCTAGAGAAATAATTCTTTTAAGAAAATACTCCTAAAAGAATCTTTCATTATATATTATTTGTGAAGAAATGTTTTAAACTTCATAAAATTATGTACTTTGTGAAAGTTCAATGCTTTTGTATAAAGGCTTGTGTGTTATCAGTGAGGCCTTACGAACATCACATTGTCATTACTATTTCCAATTTAAGACTATGAGAATATAACAAGAATAGCTGGTTAATTTTACTAACATAACTAATTATTAACTTAGAGGTCACTGTAAATATCTACAACTAACAAAATGTGTTAACAAATACTTGACAGTGCTGCTTATGGAGTACGCCTATTTTGGCTTTAATTGAGAAATGGAATAGTTTTTTAAAATATCAAATTGATGATAGTGGCTAGATGACTTAATTAAGATCTCACGTTTGAATGAGTCAGACTTAACTCAGAAATGGCATAATACCAATAGACTGAACTATCAATTTGAGTAAGTTTATTCTGCAATATGTTGTATAAATGGGAATACTCCATGAAAGGCGCACCTTTGATCAAGGGTTATCAAGGTATTTTTACCTCTGTTAACTTAGGCAATAGATTTAGATTTTTTTCTTTATAAGACTAGGCTAAATTCTGAATACTGCAAAGTATTCTATTAGATTTTGAGACCGAATCTTGTATATCAGTACAAAGAATTTAAAAACTATCAGAACAATGTTTTTATCATGGAACATTTTGGCTTCACATAAGAGTATATTTTGATATGATCACTGTTTATTTTAAGATATTATAGTGTTTTGGATTATGGAGTAGATAATATTGGATTTGATTGCTAAAAGTTTAATGTACAATGAGAAATTGTAAAGGTTTTTCATTCATATTGCTCTTCCTGGACCAAACTTTGATTGACAATTTAATGATTCAGTGCACTTCATGAAATCTTTTTGTACAGTTTGAATATTTACCAAATGGTATAAATTATATCACTGCCTATTGTAAAAATGATCATGAAGTAATCTTCTAGTTAAATCAAATCTATTTACTGCTATTAGAGAAAATTAGCAACCTTTTATAGTATGTTGCTCACTGAAAGGATTCTGGTCTGCAAACTTAGATATAGTAAATACATGTTACATAGGCCACAATAAATGTGGATTGGGCCACTTTGGACTTTTTGTAGCAATCATCTACAGAACAGTCTATAACTTAGCATGTTCGATCCCTTTATACTTTATTCATATTGTTACATCCTTAGTTCATGTTTATTTAAGCAATAATTAATCATGCATTTGAGGCATACATAGTGGCCCAGATATTTTGTTAAATTGTTTTCCATTACCCTTACTTTGTTACAATTGAAGATCGAGCTCTACATGAGCCATGCGCGTGTGTGTGAATCGTATTAGAAAATCTAAGTACCTAAAGTTTAGATGGTATTTTTAAAATAGGTTAATTTCTGAAGAGAAATAATTTTAGATTATAAATTATTGTGTGTGTATTTTCTGTTTATAATGTGTACCTATTGGGAGCGAATGTTTGTAATACTGGTCGTCTGGTACAATAGTTGTAAAACATATTTTAGCGTTTTATACAAATTATATCAGTTCGAGAGTACTATTGTAACAGAAAGTCCACAAATTTATATGCAATTCAGAAATAAATATAATAATTTAAGAAAATATTTGTTTTATTTATTTTACATTAATATCCTATGTATTTGATAGTAAATATATTCACATGACTGTATGGTAGGTGTGCTTGCAAACAGTCATGTTAAAAATATCTTTACGCACAATAAAATATGAGCTTGAACATTATGACAGTTAAGCGTAAAGCTCAAATTGGTTTGGCATTGAAATAAAGAAAAACATCACATGTGATTCCTTCGGCTTTGTATTTGCGACTGACTGTAGCATACAATAAATTATCGACATTATAGCTATTTTGACACAACATACACCGCTCACCTATAGGGCGGATGTCTTGTACAATATATTTTATAGTTTTTTTCCATCAGCTGCTGAGGTCCAGACCGCTACAATTTGAATTCTTTTAGGTTTATTATTTTTGCTCCTCGTGATGCTACGTGTGCTGGGTTTTGTTCTGATTGTACATGATACCATTGACTATTAGGAATATTTTCTGAGATTTCAACCACTCTGCCACGAACTGTTTCCAGCGGCTGTTCGGCGGCAGGCGGCGTTCTCCGAATAGCCGAGACAATACAACTGAAGAGTCAGTGAAAGCAAAGACCCTACCTGATGATATTCTCATCGCTTGGAAGGTTTGACGCAGAAGCTTTGATAAGAGTACGGCAGCGCATAGTTCGAGACGAGGCATTGTAATAGTCTTTATAGGTGCAACATTAGTTCTTGCTGCTACTATGTTTATCGTTATCTTGCCATCCGGTTCATTACTCTGCAGTATACAATAGCTGCTATGGCGTGCATGTATGCATCATTATAACTATGATATGTTCTCTTTCAAACAATTGTAGGTTTTGAGCCATCTTTTTATTCTTATTGTATTGACATTTTATACAATAAATTATCATCATTATCATTATTATATATTATTACATATTTCGACACAACAGAGCTGTTGTAAATAATATTACAACAGCAAACAAACAATGTTACAAATGAGACAAGCATTCAATGGAAATATGTAATTTTAAATTATTGTTTAGGAGTATAATTGAAGGGTTATTATTCCTGATATAGTTTATATAATCTGGGTTTCTATAGATACAGTAGATATTTATTTTGCTTTAATTATACTTATTGTTAATAATAATGACTTTTTTAAAATGATATTTAAATAAATATCATTTAAAAAAAGTCATTATTAATGTATTATTTATTTATAAATATAAATAAATAATACAAGTAATTTTAAATTAATATTTTTTATAAACAGTACACTGGAGGTTGTATTAGAACGTAGAAAGAAGTTAAAAAAAGTAGATAAAACAAGTTGTAACAAAAAACATAGTTTATTGAAAAATATAATTAAATCAATTCCTATATCTTATTCAATCATCATCAATAGATTCTAATGGATACTCTGTCATTATCAAACCTCTTGACCATAATGCATCAGCTATTTGCAGTTTGTCTGACTCATTTGGTATGTCTAGGCTTTCTACACTGACATACTCTGGATATGATGTTATCAGAGTTTCAATGGCTGGTGCTAACTCTTCCTCAATCTCTAAAAATGGCAAATCATTTCCATGATATTCCAAAGAGTTTTCAACATAATAGTAGAGTCGAATACGCTCTTCAGAGACCATTCGTAAAATGTTCTTACGCAAAAGTCTAATTTTAGTATCAAGTCCAATTTCTATTCTATTAGTAACTTTCCCATTGTCAACCATGACATCAGAGTCTCCAAACACTGTAACTGCCTTCTCCAAATCACTCAAAACAGGAGGCAAAGCAGCATGCTGGTAATTTTTGTTCATTTGATCAACAGCATCATCTATTGGTAAGTGATCTTTAATTTTATCAAATAGGGATAGCATTAGATCCTGTATTTCTTTTCTCCTTGGTGTGTTTACATCAGAGTTGACAAGACCAAAATTATCATAAATATCAAATGGCAACCCACGCCTTAGGTCAACATTTTCATTTATAGCCACTTGAAGAGCAGCTGGAACTAGTTTTTCGAATAAGTCTGCCCAAGAATGTTTTTGATACATGCTAACTGTGACATGCAGAGAATGCTCTCCGTCGATTGTTACCCCCTGGTGAATATAGCCACGAGGGAAATACAGCATATCTCCCGCTTCTAATGTTACCTCCAATACTGGTTCTCCTATTTCATTCTGGTCAAAATTCTTTGATGATACTCTAGGAAGGATTTCATTTTCAGTTCTGGGTTTGTATACTTTCCAGTGCTTCTTCCCTTCAGCTTGTAAGATAAATGCTTCAATATCATCATAGTGTGGTGCGAACCCTTGGCTGTCAGGTGGAGTGAGATAAGCATTCGCACCTACAAATGAGTTGAAGAATTCTTGAATTGTAGAATTGAGGAGATGCAACTTTGGTATATAAGTCTGAGGATTCAACAACCTAATACTGCATCCATTTAAATAAAAATCCCAAACAAGGTGTGGATGGGCCCTACCTTCAGGATTATGTGTTTCCCTCTTTTCATCTACATATGAAGTAACATCAATATTTTTCGTAAACTGGATATTTTCACTACGAAGCATATTATCAATAATAGGAGTTGAAATTATTTCATTGTAATACTTATCTTTGTTCCTAGCAATGTGTAATGGTTTTTTTTCCCAAACCCTGTTAAGAAATTCATTTGGGTTGTATGGAGCAATCATCCATTTGAATACTTTCAGTCCTTCCTCAACACTATCTGTTTGGACAGGATTGAACTCAAAGCTGCTGTTGCTAGAGTGTGAGCATGAGTCAACAGTTCCATTGTCTTTGTGGTAATCTAAATAATCAGGTAAAGGTGCTTGGATTAGAGTAGGCACATCATCACTTTCTGACAAACTAGGACTTCGCTTATTTTCTACTTTGTTTTTCTTATTAGCTTTGACCTCTTTAATTTCTTTACCCTTCTTCTTCTTTTTATGAATTTTCATTTTAACTATATTCTTTGATTCTTTAGATTTTTTCTGTTTACGTTTAATTTTTTGGGCAACTTGGATCATAATTTCGTCTGGCATATTTTTGGATAATGCCTTGGGTGAAGGCGAGTTGTTTTTCTGTTTTTTATTCTTTTTCTTCTCATTATTTTGCATCTTATTTTTGCTGTATATTGCAAAGGCCGAGACAGAAGGCTCCATACTTGTATGTTTATCTATTTATGATTAAAGGGCACGTGGTGTTATAATTCATATAGTTGAATAAGGGATTTAATTTCACTGCCTTTATTTTCTTGATTATTCAAAGACAAAATACACTTAAAATACATTTAAAAACTCATAATTATTAATAAATTGGAGGAGTAATAGTAGAAAATTCGTCCAATACGGTCAGGCAATAGTATTGCACCATACAGCCAAAGCTTGTTTGTATTTTCCTAGTGTCAATATTAGTAAGGCAAATGCCAACTCTGTTAAAATTCTGTATTTGTGTCTATCCATTTTTAAAGGCAATAAATGCCAAATCCTTGTCTTAATTTGTAGTCAAAAAAGTCTTTCTTCATGCCATAATTTGATATAATGCCATAATTTTGCAACGATAATCAGGTAGCAAATCTTGCCAAGGTAAAGGAATTTTTTTAATGTTGCCACTCGTTGTATTTGTTAGTCTGGCAAGATAATCTGCACTTTCATAACCTGTCAAACCCACGTGCACAGGTGTCCATACAAATAATATTTCTTTTAAACTAGATAACGTTAAAAGACTTTCCTTGATTAAGTATAAGATATAGTTATGATAACCAAATCCAGAACTATTTAGAGCTTCTAAAACTGACATACTATCAGACACTATTATAAATTTAACTTTGTTCTGACACATTGTCCTATTTTATATATTTTAGTGCTAATAAATTTTATATATTCTCTGCAGAAGCTATACTGCAGAGAATATACTGATAGTATTGGGTAGACGAAATCTTTTGCCATATTTTAAATTCCTATGCAAAGAAGCTGTTGTTCTACCAGTGTCAGATTTTGACCCATCAGTGAAGATAAAATGATAAAGAGGCCACAAGAACGTTTCATAAACACCTGTTTTGTTTTTAACTGATTATCTATAATTCATTTGAAATTAGATTCCTTCAAATCAATATAGATTTGAAGGAATCTAATTTCAAATGAACCATGTTAACATGTATATGTATGGAATGGATATTATTGTTTGTAATACAGACAAATTCTTCTACATACGAAAAATAAATGGTAAAAAGAAGGAGTTAATAGAGATATCAATAGAGCAGAGCTTTAAAATGAATTTGAACTTTATGAATTAAAACCTTATTAAAATTGAAGGGATGTTACATTCAACTTGTATTGAAATAATTGGAGTTGTATTCATAGCCCCACTAATTAAATGAAGATTTTTATTTTGGAGTTATTCAAGCTTATCCAGCAAAGCAAAGTCTGAAGCATAACAGTAGAAACTATATTCAAAATGAGAACAAACTATTTATTTATATAGAATTAAAAGAATTTTTGGGTCAGCTCCCCAATAAATTTTAGCAATAGACTTCAAAATATTAACAGTTAAATCATCTGTAAACTGTAGATTATGTACACCATTATCTATGAATCTATTTAATTTATGTATGTATAGGATAAATAAAATAGGACTTAGCTCACTTTGAGAAACTTCTTTATAAGAAGACTGAGGACCATATAATTTTTTAAATATTTTACCTGTATTTATGAAGAAAATTAAAAACCCACAAATTTTTAAGGTAAATTTAATGAACACAGTACATTAGCCAGCACATGATCTACATTATTAAAGGCACCATAGATATCAAGGAAGATACTAACTAAAAATTTATTCTGTAGAAATGCATATTAAATATCAAGGTAATTCAAACTTTCAATAGCAGACTTACAGCATCGAAACCCAAATTGATTATAAGTGTAGCAACACAAACTATTGGCCTATAGTAGTCATAATTATTAATTTCTTTACCAGGCTTTAGAATAGGACCTAAACAATCTATTTTCCAATCAAGTACAGGTATAAATGATGTACTTCATAGTAGATTTAAAATATTTCAAATTATCAACTTATAAGATAAATTTGAGTTTTTTAGTACCTTATATGAAATATGATCTAAACCAAAAATACTTTTCAGAGAATGAATGACATATGTGAATTCTGGAAGTGTAAATGGCTTATTAAAAAAGGAATTGTAGTCTGTACTGTAATTCAAATTGTCTATCTTATCATTGTCATGTTGGAATATTTGATGTATATTGATCTAAAAATGATTGTATCCAGTTGTTAAAAACTGAATCACTTGCAGAAAAGATTTATTAAACTTTCTAATATTGCACCAAATATAGATAGTGGAGTATGCCAATTAAATAAATTGCAAAGTAACATCAATGCAATCTTATTTTCTTTATTAATAATGAATTTTTAAAAGCTTGTAGTTTTTTGTATTCTCTTTAATTTTAATAT
Source organism: Acentria ephemerella (assembly GCA_943193645.1). Classification (NCBI taxonomy): domain Eukaryota; kingdom Metazoa; phylum Arthropoda; class Insecta; order Lepidoptera; family Crambidae; genus Acentria; species Acentria ephemerella. Next base: position 11,119,074 of record OW971884.1, on the reverse strand, counting down.
GAAGGATTCTGCTTAAATTGTGCATATGCGGTATGCATACAGTTAGTAACAATGTGTGCACACTCTTTATTCCAACAAGGCATAATTTTTTTTTATGGGTTTGAGAAGTAAGCGATTTATTAATTTTAAAAGAATTGGCTTCACCGACACTATCTTATAGTATATTACATAACATATATGTTATGAATTATTAAATTTTTTATATAACAACATAATTCTGGTTGAGAAAAATCAAAATCATAAGATTTTAAGTCCACTGTCTCGTGGTAGTTCTTCCAGTCTACCTTTATAATTACGCTTATGATAATTAGAAGTAATATTATTGGTACATATATTTACAGGAGTACATAGAAAAGACTTACAATTTTTTTTTGAATTATTTCATCGTAATCATAAACATAACATTCCATATTAATTATTTCATCCTTTATTTCGTCGTTTCATTTATTATTGCATAGTAATCGCTAATATTTTATTCGATTTTCAAAAAAGATCCTTGGAGAGTGTGGGGTGATTCGCCTCTGGAGGATTTCCCATCGACATCAATGATATAAAAAGAATATACCAAATTATTTCAAATAATTAATTTAAAGCAGACAAAGTCGCGTGTAAATGCTGGTATATTATATATTTCAAGTTGTTCACACAAAAATAGAAACAACATAAACTGGATAGAAGTTGTAAAAAAGTGAGCTCATCTCTAAATGAGATCTCTTCCAGCCAACTTTAGCGATAGTATATATTATTTATAGGGGGGGATATATTTTGTACTTATACAAACAAATATATAGCTGGAGGCACACACATACTCACTATTATCAGACTGGGTTATGTAACCTAAAATAAAACATACAAAAACATTTTAATTTCTAGAGTCTTTTTTTCGGGTTCCACAAACATTTTTCGGCTTGGTCACTTGTATTGCCATATAAAATTGAAACGACGTTTAAATATAAAATTTAATGAACTGTGTGCGTGCTAGCCAAAGAGTAAAGGAACATGCGCTCTGGGAGCTCCTGGCAAACAAAACGCGTGCAACCAATCTACAACACTGCAACAATCCTCTTGATTTTTTAAAATACCGACACTACGCCGATCTCGCTCAAAGTTGTGGGCCATTCCAATATCTTTTTTTCGAGGAGTAGTCTGTTAAAGAACCTACCCGTCACTGGCTAAGTGACGGGCGTATGTACGGTTCACCCAGTGCCTCATAAAAACAGTACTAGGAATACCCACTAAAACTACCCGGTAACTCCGCTGCCTGAGTTCTGCTGAAGCAATTTAGGTCGCGCCTAGACAGCCCACTCTTACTGCCAGACTTCGAGCCGAAGGAGATTGCCCAGAGGTACTTGAACAGTTACAGACGTGGCGGTGTGTGTAATTTGTATACTAAATATTTTATACTAATACAAATATACCGTACAGCCTCTGCAAATGCGTATAGACATAACGTCTCTTAGTGTCCATTATCGGTTTTACCATGAACAGTGCTTTGAAGATCTTTTTGGCATTTTCCCTCCATCTCATTTCCTACACAGGAGCCCAGGTGCTGGTCTACGGAGCCACTCAAACACTGTCTCCGCATTTACTTTGTGCTCAAAAACATTACGTGACTCCTTTCTTTGTTGCACAGCCTGAGCTTGGAATTCCTTACCCGTCCTTATTGTAGGTATATCTACACGTACACTTGTAGAAGAGGGCGCTGATTTCTGAAATACAGGTATATCACATCACACCTAGTTCGTGTTACTTAGTCTTCTATCTTACAAATGTATATAACAGAATTGTTGCATTGTTGCCTACTGCAAATTCAAAATTGCAACTCTGCTGCCCCCAACTTACAAATAATTGGCAAGATGAATATAATAATAATATGTATTATTACGATATCATCGTCATTAAGTAAGAATAAACTTGGTGCAAGAATGCAGAATTGCTTTCTGTTGTTCTCATGGGCTATATTCTGAAGTCTGCGCAGACAATCCCGCGGCCTAAGACTTAAAATAATATAAAATAATAAAACTGTAAAGCTTACTTCTAAAATAAGTTTTTTAAAGGTTCGGGAAAAATATCAATCACTTTCTGACTACACTTCAGTTATACAATTTAAATTTTATTGAATTGTATCTATAGATAGTGCAGTAAACCGAATATATAGCCTTTCGGATATTTTCGGATTACCGAAAATATCCGAAAGGCTATATTTCGGTCCATTACAGTGGCGTGAAAGTCTTAACTCGCAACAACTCGCGCCGTAGTCTTGCAAATGATCATCTTAACGAATGAATATGGCGTAGAGTGATCCACACGCCGAAACCGATCGTGTTTATCGTATCAGTGATCCCCTATCACTTTACCTACGACCTTGTGACCTCTGAGTCGGCATACCCCGGCAGAATGCGTGGCCCACCAAAACAGAGGGAGCTAGTGGGTTCTCAACGCATGTCCGAGTCTGCGCAATCTATAGACTTCGCCCGGGCAGGCCAGTGAATGAAAGAGGAGCGAGGCGGATACACGCCCGGGACGCGAGGACAACCAGCGCTGTTATGAGTGACGTGCAGTGCTGTGTAGTGTGATGAGGCGACGCTGAGCGACATGGCCGCGCGCTCGCTCGAGCCCGGCCTCCACCGACCATGTGCCACCTCGTAGGTGAGCTAACACCCTTCAAGGTCACCCCGTAAACAATATCCTTTGGTGACACCCTGTAATTTAGACGATGCCTGCATTAGAAAAAGAATTAAATTAAATAATTTTGAAATTAGTACCGTTTCTTGCATTTAATTTTAGATTAAGTCTAAATTTTTTGCCTTCAGTTTGAAGTATTAGTTAAGATGTTAACGTATCCAAGGATCTAGCTATTATGACTATTATGGGCCTCGTAATGATCTGGCGTTATGTATCTTTTCTCATTAGAAGGAACCTTCATATCCAGGGATTAATTCTATTTTGTCATTAGCCATCAAATTTCAATTAATTTACTTAATGTATGGTTGCTATGTGACGAAAGTTTTTTTCATATCGTTTGTTATATAATTTCGACAAGATAGAGGAAAATTTCTTTTGAATGCAGTTTTTTTTAATCTTCCACAGATTAAAAACAATACTATTCCGTTACTTATTATATTAGTATACGTAAATTAGCTACATGCTGAAAAAAAATTATCTATCTAGAATAGAATATCTTTTTTACATATCAACCAATTAAAATTTAGTACACAGGGCGGACTTATCGTATATATAAGTTTACCTGGAGGAGATGGCTTTTATCGAAAAGCGATCTCTTCCAGATAACCTTAGAATGGACAGCCTTAAAAATAATGTACTCGAGGTAAGATGGCGTATAACGAATACAAACATGATATTATAATATTATATACAAATACTATATACATGAATACATACATATAATATATAAATACATATAATTATTGATGAACTATTTAAATATCAACCAGCAAATAGTGTGCGAAAACTTGCTTTTTATAACTGTATAGGGTTTGAGCTTGTCTTACGAAAAAAAATATGAACCTAATAATTTTATAAATTTAAAGTACTATATAACCAAAAGATAGCTCTATTGTGCGATATAACTATCTCACACTAAAAAAATTCTAAAGATTTTGTAATGATTTTAAAACAAAGCTTGTTCTTATTTCTCTGTTTATATGTAGATATGTAAAAATATTGTACTGCAAATTCAGAACTGTCTTATAACGCTCATAAGCTGGTACTTTGGACTTTCAGTAAACTACACTAAAAAACAAATTTAAAAAGATTCCCTTCATTCCACCAATATATAAAATATATATCTTATCATTATCCTTATCATTTTGGTATAAATTACATTAATTAAATACCGTTCTGTAATTCATTGTACAAAGACTTTGACAATGATTGATTTTCTGATAAGATACACATTATCTTTCGATATTTTATACATTTTATTTAGTTAAGGATTTAATTCAAATGTTTAGTTAATTCAAAATTTTATATTGTATTGCCTTAATTTGTTATTTTAGAATGTAGTATGTTTTATAGATTATATTGTACTGCCCTATGAGAACCTATTTTACTAATTCTTGTTTTATTAATAGCAATGTGTTATCTTCTACGATAAAATTCATACAGCCCATAGTAAAATTTGATTTTAAAAGTCGATATGACGGCTTTAAAAGATTTTTGATATTTCATCTCGGCAAAACGGTTCTGGAATATTTAAAATGCTTGTAAAATGTTAAATAGATGCATGTTTGTGTCATTTTTTTTAATTTACTTAACGTATTGCGTGCAATTTAAAAATCTTTTCGTATCTCAATATATTGACTTAATATTGCTACGCACTCAATGCCGAATACATTAAAATTTTGATAGAGCTCATCTCTTCTAGTCTACTACTCAAAACTACCATGGCTTAAAACTGAGTAGTGACAAATAGTTACATTATTTAAATTGATTTTTGATGTGTAGTTTTCTCAATTTTTCTTTTTTATGACGTAAATATAATGAGAAACACAAACAATGGAATCGAAATAAAATAACTAAATAAAAACTATGTTTGGTTGCATTATGTATGTTGGTTTTATATGTCTGTTTTAAAATGAATTTGTATAATAATGTACAAATGATAATTTACTTTTACATTACATTACTAGCCGACATTTCGATTTCAGTCGTGAAGGATCCTCTATGGTTCGCCCTTATAGTCACAGGGTATTAGGAATATCCTCATCATCAAACATAGGAGTTTTGAATGATGAAGCTATTCCTTCTTTCCTTTCTCTGAAGCAGCGGACGTTTCATGAGAAAAGGGTTTCTCTCAGAATGTCAATGCTCATGCTTTATCAAGCATTAGTTGAATCAGTTTGATATCGTTAAACATAAAAAATACAGTCAGTTTTGATTACATTTGAAGGTAACCAGCCAGATATGCTACAAGCCATAAACCGCAACCGTTTCGTGTCACTGTAAGTATGCGGGTAATTCAATTTTACGAATTTTACGATTGTACGATCTATTTCTCAAACTTTTCGGAATCAAGCGAGGAAATAAAATTACCTACATTCATTTGCGTCTACGGTTAGATTTTGCTTAGTTAAAAATAAAAATATCAATTGTTATTGTTTACACATACATAAGCGTTAGCTGCAGCCGAGCGCGATAAGGATGCTGAGTGTCTGTGTGATCAATATACAAGAGTTGCACACGACGTTTTTCAACACAATTGTAACACACACACGTAAAAACAGTTAAGCACATAGCGACAAACAAGATAAAAACAAAATATGAAAATTATGGCAGGTTTTTTCATAACCCCAATGCAGCTTGCATTGTGCATCTTCTGCAAAATTTTATGTGATAAAATGCAAATATTTTAACTAATTATTATGAATGAGGAATAATTAATAAAAATTTCTTTCACTTCAGTTAAGGACGAACACATTTATTTATTCCAAAAATGTAATACGAATTTACAGCGGTATAAAACCCGGCAAAATCTAGAATGCTCTGTTTACTTACATATCAAAGTCAAAGTCAAAGTCAAAAATAACTTTATTTAAATAGACTTATTTACTAAGCTCTTTTAAATCGTCACAACAGGGAATATGTAAAAGAAAATAAATAAATATAATTATAAAGGCAATACTCATAATTTTACTGGGTATCAACTGGGCATTTACTAATTGTCCCAGTTATAGTATTTCAATATGTACTAAATAAATTGTTAGTTTTAATTTTAAAATAATACTTATTTTAAAATTAAAAATAACACTAGTAGGCATATTCCCAATCAACCCTACTACCGCTTCGACGAATTAGTAGCTGCAGAGAAGAAGCGGCGCAAGAAACTCTCAGCCTTTAGTATTTATAATGACATTTACAAATCAATTATGTCATTATGTATTAGTATTATAAACATATACATGTTTTGTTTTACAGTGCATTAAAAAATATATTTTTAAATATTGCAAAATATAATAAATAAGTGCAGAGAAGCAAATTATAGTGGCCACAAATTTTTATCTTTAAAATAATCTTCTACCTTGTAATACCCCTTTTTCATCAAACAACTTTTAATAGTTGACTTAAATTTATGCAGAGGCAATTCAATAAAACTTTGTGGTATCATATTGTACATTTTTATACTTATTTCTATAAAACAATTACCGGTCTTATGCAGTCTGTGGCTTGGAAAGGCGAGCTTATGCTTATTTCTGGTGTTGAAGCTATGGCAGTCTGAATTTCTAAGAAAAGAACCACTGTATTTACGTACATACATAATACAATCAAAAATGTATTGAGACGCCACGGTTAGTATGTTAATTTCCTTAAATAATTCTTTTAGCGAGTCACGTGGTCTAAGGTTGTATATTGCACGAATGGCTCTCTTTTGAAGTACAAAGATCGTCTGTATGTCAGCAGCGGAGCCCCACAACAGTAGACCATACGACATTAAGCTGTGAAAATAGCTGAAATAAACTAATCTCGCCGTTTCCACATCAGTAAGCCGTCTTATTTTTCGAACTGCATGCGCAGCTGAACTTAATCTTCCTGCCAGAGCCGTAATATGTGGGCCCCATTGTAGTTTGGAATCTATAGTATATAACTTACAGTATGGTACTTCTTGTGATAATTCTATTACGCACAACTGTGTAATGGTATTACGCACGTGTGTGTTATAGGTCGGTTTATGGTGATGCAATAAGACTCTTTACGAGCAAGTGTGTTGGAAAAAGTATCAAGCAAAAACGAGAACGACGAAATTCCCATTTCTAAATCTTTCTCAATGCCTACTTGTCTGTGGAATAAGTTACGGCCACGTATTCGCGAAAGCCCCACCGCTTAAATATAAAAAAAATCGTTTGAAGGCGAAGTGAACGGAGCTATGGTTAACCGCTCTAGCTGAGCACACCCCGTACGTAATAGGTCAAATATAATAACGGGAAAAGGTATTTAGAGGCAGGGAACGGACAGCGTCCACTACAAATCGTAGCAGAGCGGAAGTAAGTATGAAAAAATCTATTAACCTGAATAAAATTGAAACTATTCTATCTAAAAGCTAAATCAGGTGGCGTCGAGTCATTTGCTGTGCTTTATATAAAAAAATGCTATTTACTTTTTCGTATTAATTCATTGACTTCTCACCATATCTTTAATTATTCCATCATTAGTATGTCCTACTGCTGGGCATAGGACTTCCTACATAGAAGAAAAAAGTGGGCAATATGGGCCTTAGTTAGGGTTATGGCCCATATTGTTCATATTGTTCTTTAACCCATTGTTATCTTTTTCCTTTTTTTTCTTTTTTTAATTACTTAGTGCCTAATTGCCTGTTGTTATTTATTAGGGCTCATTTTAACTATCAAAAAGTAAAAACGTTAGTAAGCGAACCACTATTTTAAGTTTTTTTAAATTAATTTACTTTACTTAAGTCAATAGTTGCTTATATCAACTCATATTCAATGAATGATTGCTTACTCCGCCTTGACATTATAAAGCTTCAAAATTTGTCTTCATTTTAGTTAAGTTTATTACTAACCTATATTAAAAAAACACGTTTCAAGTATTTAGGTTTAGTGCATGCTCTGCTGACATAAAGAGAAGAAATTTACAACTTATAAATCGAGTTATAATTTTAAAATATATAACAAGTTTAAGTATTTTAATGTTCCGTGTATAATTCAGATGACCATGATACCCAGGCGGAGCCCTTACAGACATTCTATCTTTCTGGAGTTGGGAATATTTTCAAGTTATTAGCCGAAAATTGGTCTTTGCGAGAGCGTAGTCAGCAGTGAGACAAACTACTTTCATTGGAACTGCACAAACATGCACCATCGGCAGTTAACACCTATGAGAGACATACAAAAACGTATCGATGTGTACAGTGGAACAATTTAATATATAAATAATAAAATATTAACAAAAAACCAGATTTTTAACCGTCCGTGTTATCACTGCTGTCTGCTAGGGATACTCCTCTTATCATTCATATGTCATTCTCTGGGCTACACCTTCGAGTAGCGACCTTAAATCCTATAATTGTTGCCCAGACTTACATCCTGGCACAAAATTCCTCTAAAATACTGGAGCCTTACAACCACTCGCTGCCCGCTCGTACTAGTCTCGTTTTACGCGAGATAAGTATTTTAAAACTTCGCGTAGTAAGGAAGCGAGCCATTACGCTACGCGCTACGAAATGCTACGCCGTAGAAATCGTAGCATTATGCAATGGTTTTGTGAAAGCGAGATTTATAGTGAGGGCGTGGAGCTTTTAGGTTTCAAATAGAATGTAAGTTCTAAGAATATTATAAAGCATCTTCTTACACTAAAGCACCTAGGTCATTACACTTCCTTGTCATAATAATGGTCTTAGTCATAAACGTTTATAATAGTTTGTATTTGAATTTCAACATATTCACATACATTTGTGTTTATAACACAAACATTTTCAACAGTTAGGACTCTAATCAAGAACTTCTGGCAGATAAGCTTGTAGCATGGATACTGATACGGTGAATGTAAGAATTTAATTGTTATTGTTAGACAAATTAGGCTATTCTTAATTGGAGGGAGGGTCAGAGACTTAAGGAGTCGAACAGTAATATCAACATGATAGCCATATTAGATAGAATACAGTGAAGGTAGATTTCGTGACCGAAGCCAAAACTACTCAAAGCACAAAGCCTAAGTTCAATGTTATAAATTAAATTAGAATATTAATGACATCTGTTGTTTCGTTGATGATGATTACCCTACCTCCGATTTGGAGGTTCGGGGTTCAATTCCTGACAGGTAACGAAATTTTCTTCTCGTTTTTGTTGGTGAAAGGGCATTTTGAAGTTCGCATGACTAGCTACTACCATTGTAAGTAAATCATAACCATTGTAAATAAATGTAATGTATGTAGCATTACTGTGTTCTAGCTATTGAAGGTAGGATAACCAGTTCCTCTGTTGTTAAAGAATCCGGTTAAACCTGGCATTCATCTTCGGCTTTATAATAACATTCCTATCATGTAAGATGAAGGGGAAGAGCTACCCCGTTAGGGATAAAAATACCCTCTAAATATCGCCTGTTCGTCGTTTTCGCACACCGCACAGAAATCAAGAACACTCCACATCGGTCGATATTGATAAGTAGGTAAAAAACTTAATAAAAAACGGCTAACGCTGTTGGCTTATCAAGCTTTTAGTCTTCAATGGTACTTAAATAACCTCACCTTGGTTACATAAGAAGGTGTTCCAATGGATTACTTTTGCTTTTCAGGGTTCGCCTGAAAAAAACACAGAGCCTTTATACAATCCCTTTGTAGTTTGTCTGCTGAGGCTCTTTTGCAAGTTCAAAGGCTCAAAAATATTTAAATTTCGAATTTTAATGTTTTATTAAATGGTCAAAATAAAAAAGGACCACTGTCTAACTTCGCTACACAAAGGAAGGTCAACAACCTTTCAATTTATCCCTATTTTAATGATTCAAAAATATTATTTAAAAAAACGACATTTTGGGAGTTCAGTTTTATCCTTTACTTTTTTCAAGGGGTAACTCTAGCATCTTCATCTCACGTTGTGGTAAGTGAAGATAAGGTCGAAGATGAAAGCATACTAAATTTGGATTCTACAACCACAGAGGAGTTGGAGGCAAGATAGCTACTCTATTTTGCCTTCATTTGCCGAAATACAACACTGTTGTAAACATTATTGTAATAGCGGCAGACATAGGTAAGTGGTAGCTAGCCAGGCAGACTTAGAAAAAACCAACCAACTAAATCGAACAGAACATTTCTGCTTCCACTGGAAATTGAACCGGGTCTTCAGATCTGAAGTTAGTGGATCAGATAGACCACAGAGCCGGATAAAGGTCGTATCTTATTTTTGCCACATGGTAACAGTTTCTACTATCTCACTATAATATTTTTTCTGGTATGTTCGTACAGTAAGGTTAGATGTGAACGCGCATAAAATTGATTGCAAGATTTAAAAATTTAAAAATGTTTTTTAATTATGTTTCCTTTCGTTAGTAGCCTTAGCTATTAACTCAAAATTATAATATATTTATATATATATATATATATATATATATATATATATATATATATATATATATATATATATATATATATATATATATATATATATATATATATATATATATAATATATAATTACATATATAAATATATAATTACATATATAATTAATATATATCAAGTTAAGCCATTTTTGAGTTTTAGCGAGATGAACGAACACATCTGGCAAGGTGGGTTAGGTAATATGGTCTTCAGAAGCACACTGACACATATATTGTGGAAAAACCAATCTAACCTGTCAAACTTTACAATCTAGACTTGATTAAATTTCAATGTTCTTGAGGTTTCCGTGGAGACAATGCAGCTTTACAGTAAAGTTTGTTAGTTTCTTGATATTTCTGTTAAGTTATACCATTAAAGTAGATGTTTTATTTTTATCTCAAAAAAGTAAAATAGTTGAATTATTCAGATAAAACATGATACGAGCAACGCCAGGGTAAGGTGTTAGTGCAGCCCACGTGTCAGATCTCCGCTGAACTCATTTGTCACTGTCACGGTAGTTGCAAGATTACCCCTCCCTTTTGTGATGACTATAGATTATATGGAGGATTCTACAATCACCCTTATTACCACTACATAAGATTGATTTAAAGTTAACGTGTTTGGTGTGACGTTTATCAACATTACTATATTCCATTAAAACTACACATTTACTGCTAAAAGCATGGTTGGTTTATCTTATTTATGAAATATTTTAAATTATATATATATTTTAATTAGATTTAATGTAATTTATATTATTATAATAGATAAATAATAGTAAAATTTTATTTCTAGACAAGTTCTATCGGTATAATGAGATATTATAATATATATATATATATATATATATATATATATATATATATATATATATATATATATATTCTCTTTTTGAATTGGTTGATGTACAATAAAGATATATTCTATTCTATTCTATTGAAGCTAAAACTAGCTAATTATTTTCATCAACTTATGACATTTATTAATTAACATATATATAGTCAAAGCTTGATTGTATACCTTTTTTAATATCCGTTCATATAATCATCATCATTATTAATATATCTGTTTATTTATTGAATTTATGAATATATTGGATTTAATTATATATTTAATTATTATGTTATATGTATTTTATTATGTATATTTATAATTACAAGAAGAGTTTCATAAGTAATCATTATTTATTTCAATCAACATTGCACAGTTTCTGCTTAGCTCAATAGTTGACTGGTAGAGAATTGCCTTAGTTGTTAAATATATATAACAGTTAACAGTTTTAATTTACCTTCTTCTAGCGTTGTACCGTTTAATGGTTGAAATACGAAGAAACTCACATTTTTAAGTCAAATAGCCTTCTCTAAAGTCATAACTTACCTTGTGCTTTTATATTTTCGTGCTTTATCTGTCTTCGAAGGCGTAGCTTTATTATTAATTTCTTTATTGCTTGTTTTATAGCTCTTAAACAAACTTTATGGCGACATTACCTTTTATGTTACTAAATTTCACAATAGATTTGTCGTTTAAGGTAGGCTACATTATTAAATAGATCTTTTTTGCCAAAACACGACCTAAATTATGAAATATTTGTTCAATGGTGGATTCCAAAAATGGTTTTCAAAAATTGTGACTGGTAGTATAATATTTCTTTCATTTTAAAGCGCTTCCTAAAACATGCCGATTTAGATATAGATAAGTCAGTCAGTAAGTACATGGATCATCTAAATGCCAATTAATTTGACGTTCCTAAACTTATTCTATCCCTTTCATATTGAATTTGAATGAAAAAGAGGCAAAGAACTAAATTTTAGTTTAAGTGAATGAGAGCGGAATTGTGAATATAATTTAACGTTGCGTCTAATTAAGTTATTTAAGAGTTTATCTTACACAAGAAAATACAAAATATATCGTTTGATATTTTATACGATAAATTTTCGCTGTTCTTGTGTAAGATAAACTTTTTACGACCCACGATAGAGCTATAAACTAGGACATTGTTTCTGAGATATGTATTTATTTAACTTTACTGCACATTATAATGTGTGATATATATATTTAATACAAAATCTTGCAAGTAGCTTGTAGAAGTAATCATTATTTCATACATAAAAGAAATATTGGCTTAAGTGAATGCTAGCAGAATCACCGCCATTTTATATATGTGCTTAGTTTTGTTCTGGTTGTTGAAAATGGTCATATATCTGTTTATATGTATCTGTTATATGTAGTATATCTGTTTGTTGTATCTGTTATATATTGTATATCTGTTTATATGTAGGATTTATGAAAATTAAATAAAAATAATAATTGACATCCAAGAGAAAATTTGTTTGCGAATTAAAAATGTCGTTTACTGGATTACCATTGTTTTGTGGGCGTTAAATGAAAAAGGGTTCAAAATCAAATTGGGTGCGTTCATGGCGGGACGCGCACTTGTTCTGACAACGCGGATAACTTTGAATTGTTCGTAGGCAGACCCATATTCGTATGGGTCGATGGATATGGGTACTTACAGTGCGGTTATGATCAGTTGAAAAATTTTTCCTCGACACATAAATTTCACCTCGATAAAAAAGGCAGTCGAATATGTAAGTATAGAACAAACAGAAAAAGCCACAAAACAACATTTTCAAAGCTTTTTCTCAGCATAAAAAATCTGACAGATACTATTTCTATTACGTGATTGTAATTGAGGTATTATGAACGGAGTAAGAGCCTTTTTAAAGTAATTGATATGGTACACGTTTATTTTTGAAAAATGCAATATTTGAGGAGAAAGTGGCAAAACCACTTTCTTTCTGTTTCTTTCCTTTCTTTTTTTTCTTTATCACTTTCTTTACTAAAAGTAAAAAGCAAAACAAAGTCATTGTCATATCAGTATATTGCACTACTCGGCTTTTACGGCTCTCCAAGGCTTCCTTTAAAACTGACAGGTTATAAAGGAAGACTTCTTTGGGTCGTTGATTAACTATTAGGGGTACGCTCCACACTACGTTTGCCGAGAAGTGGTCCTATTCGTAAATCTTCACGTGACTATCACGATCTCTGTTATGATTTGGTTACCACGCCCGGGGCAGTTGTCACCAACAAATACATAAAAGACAAACTACGAAATAGCTCTTTGTATTATATATTAAACTATTTTTCTTTATCTGTGATTTGAGCTATATATACGAATAAATATGTATTCGTCTAAATATCTCAAATCAATAAAATCAGACCAAGCTCGTCGGCATTTTACGACGGAAAAGCAATTCCATAGATTAGGTACTTATTTCCGTGCCGGAGAATATTTTATTTATGGTAACGGTAGTAAAATATATTTCCTTAGAATATTTTTCAGGAAGTAGAACGTGATAATAGAAATATCAATTTATAAAGATGTAATTTGCATATCAGCACTTTCTTTTTACTGACAGCTAAAAATGAAATTGTTAAATAACTAAACCTTTTTGCAAAGTACCCCTAAATACGGGGGACTGCCTGTCATATTCGACCGTCAAATTTTTCGCTGTTTCGACGAGAAGTTTTTGTAACTAATTGAGACATTAACGTATACTCGAAGGTACTTGTTCTCCAAAATTATCGTCGTTAGCTTATATAAGTCCTACTACTAATCTTGCTCCCGTGTAGGTAGGTCTGTGTCTTTCTACGCGGGAGTAGGTCATAATAACACAATTCTGGCTGAATGTGACTTGATGGTCCCGTAACAACCGGAACGAACTTAATGTGCACAGAGGAGTTGAGATAATAAATTTTTATTAACCCATTCAAGCGTCAACCTAGGTGAAAGTTGCTTTGTTTTGGTTATCGACGTCGAAACAACGCCAAAGCGCTTTTTTATAGATATTGCAAATATCTATATATGATAGGTCACTTTTCGCCTTGGCAAAGCGGTGGCTATAGCAGTAAGTTTTAGGTTATATTAAATTATTGCTGCGCTGCTTACGAAGAAAATCTGGTTATATTGTCATCGTAGGAACACATCTGTAAATTGATGAGAGGGTTTTTTCTCAAATGATCTTTTATTTAATTCCTTGTCGCTTATTTGACATAATAATGATAAGTCAATTTTCAAAGTACGAAATTATTTCCTTAAATTTTAAGGCGGCTTCCACCATTGAAGACGGCGAGTAAAGTTGACTTGGCGATTTTTCTCTCATTTCCATGGAATTGTAGCTTCTGAATTAATTGAATTTCCAGTTTCTTTGATGAACTTTAATCAATATTGTAACTAGAAGCCAATGGAAAAATATTTGGTGTTACAAAAAGGCGGCAAAAATTGGCAAACATTGTGGTAACTTATTCCTGTGGAATAAGAGTCGTTTTATAACTACACTGTTAGAATACAATTCTTTTCCTTGTAAGAAACTTTTATAGATTAATTTTGTAATTAACAAAGGACTTTGAAATTGACAGAATGCGTTTCTTGCTGTTGTGCTCAAAACATTATTACGCACCCTAAGTGGCAAAGAGGAAAAACTAGTTTTGTCATGTCATTCACCCAACCAACACTTTTTTTTGTATTTTACGTTAATTTAATCTACAGCTCTTACATATTAGAAAATATAGGATTATATAATAAAATTTATAGATTATATTACATTGATAGTGATCTGTAAATATAGACAAGTAATGTAAAGAATATTCGCATTCTCATCCCGCTAAACCATAGATAATTACCGCCAAAATAAATTAATCTGAATATCCTTATTGGTTTTCGCGAATATTGTCAGCAAGTATTGGCATTGGCAATAGCTTGCACGAATTCAAAGGCTTGAAAAATGACTTTCATTACATCCCATAAGTACGCATCGTCATGAGATGCGTTTTACAATACTCAAGCTATTTTCCCGCTCAAATATGAATTTGCCGCATCGTCATGAAAGGGATTTGAACTAAAACATTTATTATATAAGTACCTCCCTATTTTGTGGATCAGATATTCTAACAAGCTGGCGTCTATTCCAGGAATCTACAAATTGGTAATATTGTTGGTATCTGCTAGATGATACACTGTAGAGTTGTTAAAATGATACTTCAATCAATCAAAGGGCAATATTTCACTTCTATCTATCTACTACAATTCTCTTGGAACTTTTAATAAGTAATACAGGACAAACTACTCTTGCCACTTGCACTTTGCCTAAAATGTCAATTTTTACGCCTTTTTTTAAAAAAACCCATTTTATATGGGAATACACGTGCTGGTTAGGAATTTCCTACTGTGACTGTGAGACAGAGAAACGAGTCACTAAATCTCTTTGTGCGTGTTCTGAACGACCAAGGAAATTATAGACTTCAAACGACCTCGGTGTGTATTTGGACAGACTGAGTTGTTAAAGTTTATTAAATATTTAATTTACAAATATAAAATATGCAACAAGAATACGTTTTTTGGTTATTGTAATTAAATTTTGAAATGCTTAAATTTTTTTTACATTTCGTTATTACTATTCTTTTACAGTCAAAGTCAAAATATTTTATGCAACTTTGGTACATATATATTACTAACTAAGCCATCTGTTCGTAAATCTACAGGGGGGTCTTGTCCCGAGAAGAACAGGCAAGAAACGCAGCAAGATTTGTCCTTCCCTTTACACGTCATTTTAATTTTAAATGTAATGACTGTAATTTAAACTTTAGCGGAATATGAAGCAGGGGCTTACATAAAACGTTCAATTTATATCGATGTCTCGGGTACAGCGAGCCAAACGAAATATCCGGTGCAGTCGAACCCTCATCCGATTGATTTTTATACCGAGATGTCTCGAAAATAGGCCGGAGCCAAACAAAAATATAGCTGAAATTACTAATAAAATCTACACTGGCGCATTACAAATACAGACCTTATGGCGATATAATAAAATCGTATTTACCGCTACATGTCTGATTGACCCACTGCCCTCACCACATAGAAATAATTTGGTGATCCAAAGCTTAGTTTACTATTTGAGGCACTTTTAGTATAACTTCCTGCCTAATAATGTTATCTATATTATAGTTATTAAACATAAAAAAAGGAAAACGACATATTTTTCATAAATTAAAAGTCTAAGATTTAAAATTATCGCGTTCCATCACAACATTACATGTAAAGAATGGTATTCAAATAGAATATTTTTATTATGTGGTACTTAGGTACTTACAGCTTAATGTTCTGGATGTCTTACAACAGCGGTGATCACAAGCAGACTGGTGGCGCACAGCGTCGTCTGTTCAGGCAGCTTTGAAAATCTTGTACTACCCTCACATCACTTATCAAACATCTAGGGAAGTCTACGACACACAACATTCAAACGAAGTTTGTTTTGATAGAAAAGTTCACGGTGTACATTTATTAATTCAATTGGCTTCCACGCTGGTGATAATTTAAATACTGATTGATATTGAAATTTTAATATATCTTCATTTCAATTGCTTCTCGTACTATACTAGTATGATAATGCGATCTTTGGCGAGGATTTTGGGTTCATGAAACTGTATCTAATGGTCACATATAAAATTTGTAAGTGTGTCATTAACAGAGATACAATAGAAGCAATAGTGTATCTATAACTAATAGTTTCTTATATATAACGATATGTTTAAAAAGTTAAACTCCCAAAAACGGTCGATATAAAATGCTACTGGAAAGTGACTGATTGGAAGCGGCTATCAAAAGTATAGACAAAATTTATGTTTTTTATTTATACGTTTACATACTCGGCATTAAGAACAGAAGAAGAGTAAAATAATATTATCATAAATATAATATTATCATAAATAGTGGTTATATTTCTTATGACTGAACTGATCGTATAAATAATTATCATCATCATCGACCTACTGTATGCTCGTCCACTGTTGGACATAGTTCTCCCCTAATGCACGCTACTGCTCTTGATTTCCGGCGACTTTCATCCAGCCCACTGCAGCCTACGAATATCAAAGTCAAAGTCAAACTATCTTTATTTAAATAGACTCATTTACTAAGTTCTTTTAAGTCGTCATAACAGGGAATATGTATGAGAAAAATAAATAAATGTAATTAAAGGTAAAAGTGATAACTTTAAATGGGTATTAACCGGGTAATTACAAATTGTCCCAGTTATAGAATTTAATTATGTTTTAAATATTTTTTTTTAACTAACACTAGTATGCATATTCCCAATAAACCTACGACGAATTAGTAGCTGCAGAGAAGAAGCGGCGTAAGCAACTCTCAGCCTTTAGTATTTATAATGAGTTTTACAAATTACCTATGTCATTATGTATTAGTATTACAAACATGTATTTTTTGTTGTTTTACAGTGCAATATTTTATACATCGATACGTCATTTCTGGTTTGCTTAAATTCAATTCAGTTTGATTACAGGTTAAGTTTATTGAAATTTCATTTTGAAACAGTCCATGCATTCTTATCGCTTAAATATTCCTGAACGTTGTAGTAAGTAGCTTTATCGTCATCCCATCGTGTCGCAGGGCATCCCACACTAATTTTTAATGCTATTCGTAATATAATTATACAAAGTAAATGTTCTTACCAAAGCTTTTTTGAATTACAATAACTTGGTAATGTCAGTGAAATTTATGTGAAAAATTTACATTTTCACATGCAGGAAAACGGTTATAAAGAAGTGTCTATTGTTCTAAATTCAAATTTTTTATTGCATGCCATATTGGTGTACATAGTAAAACGATAAGTCAGTAGGTTCAAAAGTTCTTGGTGTTAACAATGTAGCCCCCATGTAAGGACACAGCAATTAATAGGGGCTATAAACAATTTTTATAATAAAAAAATCAAATATAAAATCATTATATTAATAGAAAAAAAAACGTTCAGTAAGTAAATAGATGTCTTTAGTTTGATGCTGTCAATTTGTAATTACGTTTCTGCATTTATGAGTAGGTATTTTATTATATATCTTTACAACCATATATATAAACTGCATTTAACAAATGAATTAATACAAGAGTAATTTGAGGGCTGTTTGGGGTTACATATTAAGATCTTATAGTCAAGGAGCAATATGACTCTTAGAGGCATTGCAGAAATGATTGTGACAGTCTATGTAACTACAAGGATCGTGTGCATGTGTATTTCTCGAATTAAATCAGTTTCGCCTTTCAGCCAGTTGAAAAGATCAACTAATTAACAAATTAGTACACTTCCCTTGTCACAAGATTCTGGCAACACTGTTAATTTATAAGGTTGTTTGTTGTTGTCTGTTATTGTGTTGTTACTTGTTTCGGTTGTGTATATTGTTGTTATCATTGCTGGATCTGTGGCCAGAAGTGGCGCGTATAGGAGCTGTTGATGAATGTGACTGTTGACTGTGCTGTGCTGGCAACAATGTGATTCTATTAGTTAATTTGTCTTGAATACATAAATACATACTATATAGATATATATGTGTGTCTCTTTTGAACTGATTTATCATTATTTATATCAGAGTATTGACCAATCTAATATAATACACAAAATATAAATATAAACCATACATATTTTTTCTTGTTCTCCAAGTAGCAGACACAATATGCATATTAATTTACATAGAATATTTTATATCTTGCGAGCGCAGGCGTTATGTTTTTGTTTTTCTACATAAGTATCTACTGGAGAAATAAATGTCCTTTGTCAAAGTTATGCGAATGAACGAAAACAAAAGGAACGCTCACTCGGTTTTCGTGAAAATCGTCTCAAGTTTTGTAATAACCTTACTTTCGTACACATTCAAAATGAAAGTGTACTAAAGTAAGCTTATTTCTTGTTGATTTATTATAAACGTTCAACTGCAATTGAGTTGATAATAATTGTCCAAGAGATAATAACGTTAAATTTTTGAACAATTGTAAAAGAATAATGTCTCATTATTTAGATGAGAGGCAGATTCCAGTAAACGTACCACAAAGTCGAATTTTATTTGAACTTGTAATACTAATATATATATTATTTATATAAGTTTAAATTTGATTATAATATTATTAGCAACTATATGATATAATTATCCATATACTTTACAGTGTTAAACTGCTTAAGACCTGGGCAGCTGTGGTAAAGAGTATTCTGGAGTCTATATTTTTTTCATATTATCACTAACATATATACTTATATGCATTCATATAATTTCGTAAATATAGCGAATGATTATCTAACTCAAAAACTTACCTGCACTAATAAGATATCACGTAGCCTTCCTCGTCGGGAGCTGCCAAGCGAGACAGAGGGAGGTTGGGGCCAATGTGGGGGAGAGGGGTTTATATGTAGTGTAATGTATGCGGTGTCGGCGCAATCGGGTCAACGGCGAGGTCGCCGTGCCTTGAACTGACGGTCCGACAGATATTTATTTACTTCATCACAACTTCTTGTTGGAAACCGAATGTCTTTTTCCGACATCAAGAACGTATCCGACGAAAGAAGTTTTGTGTTATACGGCCAATTTTAATATACAATCATTCCTGGGCATTATTAATTAATTTGCTACAGCTAACAATGTACTTTTTAGTAGCTAAGCTGTAGTAAGCCTATCTATCTATCTGTAGATAGAATATTGGAAGTGGTTGTTAAACGGTTGGTCAGAATATTTGTCTCGGCTTCTTATCTTTTATCTCATTAATATATAGAGAAGTTGTACGAGAAAGCATCTAAATATAACCTTTGTAGTTTCTGCTTTGTAAGAACACGTGGTATCAAAATATTTACATTTTAATACTTCAATGAGTCAGTATTTATATTTATTTCAATCGTTCTTTACATTACAGTCCAAATAATGTAATTTGGACCGTAATGTAAAGTAAAGTTAAAATATATTATATAGTGACAATATATTAAATTAAATTTCAAAATCTTATTACTTATTCAAAGCTACTCTCGTACCCTCGTTTGCTTAGTGGCTATAGAAATCATAGAAATTCGAAAAAGTTCATAGTGCTGCTACCTTATCTTTGTATTGTATGTCAAAGAAGGACTAAGATAGAGATGATAAAACCTAATGTTAATTAAGGCCTCGCGATGAGACCAGACTGTTTAACAGTCAAACTAATCATAAGTACTGAGATTGTCCCTTTTATCAATAACAAACTGACCCGTAAACTTTGTATCATCAATAAACTACCATTAACGCCATTTTTTAGAAGTATTCTGAAGTATCGCTGGATAGAATGACAGTTTGAATAAGCACTTTTCATTGGTTAAAGGCTTTTTAGTTCCAACTTTTAATTATTACATTTTTAGCTTCTCTTCTAGATTTTGTCTATCATTTTTTTAACCATTATTTGTGTTATAGCCAATAAAACTTAATAAAAACTATTCAAAGACGCTTTTTAATATTTTTATAAATATAATATAAACAGGAGATTCATTTACTCTAATGTATGAAGAATATAGATCTTAAAATTATTATTTTTCTTGAAAATCCATTCATATCTACATCTAAGACAGCTCCATCACTCTAAAGATGTATGATTAAAGTCGTGGGTCTGAAAAAAATAAAGGAATTGTCCTGTCGTCATATTTTGGTAAAAATCTATAGACAAAGGAAATACAAAAGCCATCTCTGTTAGTTTAGTTGGATAGAGTTCGATGGCTTTCAGAGCTTCGCAGCTGACCTCGGGATAGCTAACTTAGTTAATAGCGCGCCGGTTAGTCGCTCCATTACACCTTTTGACTTTCAATTAGTCTAACCAATGGTTTTATTAAAATATAGCGGCCCGCACACCAGGGGCGAGGATGTTGCCGATACTGGCCGTTTTTATTGTATTTTTTAATATTTCAGTTTTGATATATTTCATATTCTTTTTTATTGACGCTTGTCTTGTTTTATTAGTCTTATTAAAATAATTGAAGAGAAATCATCTTTTTATTTCTCCAACATTTTTGGCCGGCTTCGCACGGGTATTAAACAGTTTTAACACACAGTACAACCTTCTTTTACTTACTTACTTAAAACTAAAAAGAGGTTACTAAAAAGAGTACATTCTACAGAAAGGTTGGATAATATACTGTAAAGATTTTTGGATAATTAACATGACTGTAATAATACGACATATAGAATCAAGGATTTATTTGCAGATTTGATGTCCTCTATAAAACTAATTAATTTCCGCAGCGTACGCGATATAATACAATGTCTTTTTCTTGGTATTTTTTTCACACGTTGGGTTTCATTAACGAAGTTTGTATACGGATTTCCAACGTTTTTGAAATTATTGTATCAACTATGTTAATTCGGGACAATATAGAATTCTAAATGTGAAATAACCTTTTAAATCAGTCTAGTTGTTTTGGAATCTATTCAATGTAGACAAACCAATCTTTACTTTTTTTAATTATTAGTAGACACTAAATTTTGTATATTGATCACGGATTTTTAGATTTCGTAGAGTTTTATGAGTAAATTGATTAATCATTGAATGTAATAGTGCGGCTTATTAATAATATATTGTCATATATATGAATTGATAGATTGTAGATACTTGTTACTCTTATTGACTAAATAAGAAGAATTAAGTGTGGGTAGTTGAATAACTTCAGTCGTGTGATGCTACATAGCTCAATAAACATGTTATTACATAATATCGTGTTTTAATACAACAAACAGATATATTATATATATAAATATATTCTTCAGTTCTCAGCTATAAGCCAGCCCAAATAGAGAGCTAGGGTTATCGAAAAATAATAAATATAGGATTTAACGCGCATAATAGAAACATTACTATTGTATTAAGGATACTAGATAACGGGAAAATACAAAATAAGTCCGTTATGTTGTTTCCGTCATTTTTTCTGATTTTGTAGCGTACATGATACCAATAGCTCTATTGAGAACATTGGAGATAACATACCAATATATTCCAACTAATTGTGATTTCAAAAATCCATCATGTTATTTACATTTGAATGCTATATAATTTTAATAAGCTTAATTCTATCTGAGTATGCAATATTGGACCGGATACAATACGGAATGGCA
The DNA here is from genome assembly GCA_943193645.1 of Acentria ephemerella. Classification (NCBI taxonomy): domain Eukaryota; kingdom Metazoa; phylum Arthropoda; class Insecta; order Lepidoptera; family Crambidae; genus Acentria; species Acentria ephemerella. The sequence goes on along the minus strand of OW971884.1, from coordinate 11,097,048 downwards.
CGATTTAATTCGATAAATTTCAGAACTAATGACCACACGATGCGCTCAACGCGGCACAACCACCGTACGATGTACAAAATTAAATAAATGAAAACGTTACCTTCTATTTATTTATTTGCTACTTAATTTTAAAGGAAATAAAACATTTAAAATTTAAGAAAAAGGAAACACAGTACAGTGTTTCCAGCATAAACCCACAAAGTCATTAATAAGGTCACGGTGATTGCACTATTTTTGTAATAACAATTTGAAATATTGTTTTTAGTTTTCGGTGTAAAACTAAAAGTTTCTGAATTGCCTTAAATTTCAACAATGCTAGGAAGATTTTTATGTCAGCAGACCCTTAAGGATATTTAAAAGACTTAAATAAATATGCAACATAATATTCTTTGATAATAATTCTTAAAAAGTATTATTTAATTGATATAATATTTATTAAAGATTATTTTAAAAAAATAAATTAAAGATTAATTATTTGATATAATATTTGGAGAAGAACTATTGAGTTGTGGTCTGCGATGGTACAACTTACATTTGTAAAGTATTTTAATTAATTCGGAAACACATTCTTAAACTTGATTGCCATAATATTTTAGTAACTACGAGTAGGTATGCTTTATTGAAAAAGTCCTTCCCATTTCTAAATCAAATGTTAATATATTAAAGTTTTCCTTGTCATATAACGCGATACTGAGTTTAGATACTAATCAAACTCATCTTGAATCATCCGTTTTTTGTTTATTTTACTATAGATACTGACTACACCAACAATTCACTTTATGAAGTATGGACGCTCAATTATATTATACAGTGGAATATTAGTGTATATATCAATATATAGTTATCACATTATAAGACTGAAAGGCAATCTAAACAGAAGCCACCTAGAAATCTATCCATTACATAGGTTCCTCGACAGTACCGCGTTCTGAATTTAAAACTGAACTGTGTCCCTATTGGTATTTCACAGCGCAGAATACTAAGCACGTTCACAATCATCTGTGCTTGGCTGCAAGGCTGCACAGAATATCGTATTCATGTATGGATTTTCACGGTTATTTCCACGAATACATGCAGGTTTGAGGTGAAAATGGAAGTTGTTCGAGTTAATACTAAAACGCCGGCGAACCGACAGTGTTAACAAACATTGCAGTTTCGAGCGCGTATGCGTGTGGCTGCGTATGTGTGTGTATGCGTGTGTGTGTGTGTGTGTGTGTGTGTGTGCGTGTGTGTGTGTGTGTGTGTATGCGTGTGTATGCGTGTGTATTTGTGTGTGTAACTATGTCCATGTGTGTAACTGTCAAAACTCTTTTTTATTACGTTTCAAATCTGTGAATGTGTGTGTGTATGTATATGCGTGTGTATGTTTGTGTATGTGTGTGTGTGTAACTGTGTCCATATATGTAACTGTGTAATTGAAATAACAAAGCACACTGAAAGTCAATGTATATACCCACACTAGTAAGCGTTGTAATAATTTTTGGTTATTAAATTGTAAGTAAAAAGCGACACGATGCCTAAGTCCTGAGATTAAAGGTCCATCGTACGAGCTTTCTTTTGAAAAAGGGACGTTGCATATTGACCGCCACCGTGGCTATACGACGCTTAATTGTAAATTGAGGCAGCTTTCGGTACTCAAAGCCCAATCTCGTGAAATATGTATCGCAACTATCGACGAGTCTAACGAGCGTTCTATTTTGTTAACAATGTGCAGATATATTTAGACAATAGTTTATGCTTTAAATTATTTTACGTTCGATTTTTAAGGCTAGTATAATATATACCTGACCCATTGAAATGTATTGTTAAATCTGTTATAATTCTGTGAAATAAATATGGGTATAGATATTCAAAGTCAAATTCATAATATATTCATTCAGTACTAGTACATTACATACTCTTATGAAAGTCAAAATTGCAGACTAAATTTAATATTTAAAATAGTTTAAATTAAAAAATTTTTTTTTTAAGTATATACTAAAATTAATTATATATACTACAGAAGCAACGGACTTTGGGAAGCTGATAAGGGAAAAAGTTTGAGAAATGTAAGCATATTTACAAATTCATAGTGTTGCGTTTTTGCAAAAAATTCTAAAATTCATCGCGATAACATAAAAATGGAAACAAAAGAAAATCCTTTTTGTTCCTGATGTAATAATGGGTTTGTAATTATTACTCTATGTTGCATTCACCCACAGTTTTTTTTGAAATAATGAGCGGAAACCGAATGTTCAGAATTGTATTGTATGTTAAAAAAAATATTTTTAGAAGAAGTAGAAATATATTATTTCTGTGAACCTTCATTTTCTTCATTTTGATGAAATGAATTAATAAATTCTTGACAATTAAAAAATAACTTAGTAATTGTGTCCATTTAAATTAAGAGCTACTTGATTTTGAAAACCACAGATATATGTGCAAACTATTGCATGAAACAGTTGATGATCTATACAAAGATATATTTGATTTTGAATAGACATTCTATTGTTGTCCACGCGGACTAGTAATTTCCTCTCAAATTTGTTTTCAGCTCCTTCAAATGATGGAGATCGCTAGAGCCATATGTCGCATTTTGCATTAGTTATTTTCGCATACAGACTCCTCTTACTGCTTACGATTAGTCGGTGTGAAGTTTCATTTGTTGTGCCTTAGTTATATATATCCGTCACCGTCCTGAAACTCGGTCCCGTCACTCGGTTTAAAATGATTCCCAGGGTCAAACAATCTCCAGTTTCGCTTGTTTAAATTTGAATTGTCTTACGTAAACAATTAAGTATGTTTTCTATTGTTATTTAAGTAATTAGTCAATTAGGATTAGGTTTTTGTATACATCATTAGATGAAATTGGAAACTGCCTGTTAATTAATGAAATCCTCTCGTTTCGATGATGCTACTGAATACTAATAATAAAAACAAAGTAATCTGATCTTGAATTTGATTTCTTCTCTTTACAATTCAAATTAATGTTACTTTCTTCTATAAGATTTCTATTCATTCGTATGTATGGTTCTATAACTTGTATCTAGTACCTATCAATGTTGTGTTTTTATTGTTAACGAGTTACTTGGCCCTCGTCTCACCTGATGGTAAGGAAGATAAGGCCGAAGATGATACCCGGATTCCTCAGCCGTAGAGAAACTTGCTTTGTCACCTCCAACTGGCGTACCACAAAAACTATATTAACATTATTGTTATATCTGCAAACTTACGTAAGTAAGATAGTGGTGGGTTCGAGCAGAAATTTTCTGCCCCACTGAGAATTGAACTCCAGACCTCCAGATCTAAAGTAGGTGTTCTCAGCCACTAGACTACACAGAGTTGCGGTGTGTATCTGTAATAGGTGCATATATTAGACATGTAATTTTCTATTAGGTTTTTTTATTGAAAGTATGTACTATTAGTGTATCTTGCTAAATAAATAAAAATATATTTTAAAATATAATCATCTTATTTAAAAACATATTTTTATAGTTGTATTATAAATTTAACTATGTAACGGTGTTAACTCCATATGAAAATTCCGACTATCAATAGAATCCATCATACAGCTTCAAGGTTCAGTATCGCGTACCTCGCTTCAGCAAAATATAGCACAGAAGTAAATGACTCAAGTCACAAAACTGGCTAGTAAATATAGTATAAAAATTCTGCTTAGCCAGTTACTAAATAATTATTTTAATCATCTATAAGAAGTATTTTTATGCATATATTTCGATAACTTATTGAGAAATACATAATATTCTCACAAAAATGCACCATTTTGGAAAGATTGGATTTGATTTTTGGATTTTGGAAAGTCTCATACGAAAGTTTTAGACAAATTTTAATGATTTATTTTAAACCACCTCGTATTAAGGGTTAAACTGCCAAAAAATAATAAGTAATGAATTCTGCATGGAAAGATAGTTGCCTTCAATTTGCCTTAAGATTTCGCAATATAACTCCCATAAATTATATCTCAGTTAATTTGGCGTTCATTTAGGCTACACCAGTAAATTTATCTATTGATAGAACTGGCGAACCAACCGTAACTGCTAAATCATTCCAATCGGACACATTCATCTCTGATTCGATACGGGTACCAGTTATAGATATAACAAATTGGAAAACTAAGCGATCGAAAATAAACTGAAATTGATATAAGCGAGTAATTATGTTAGGTTTTTTAATTACATCAATAAATTTACAATAAAAACTTCGAGTAAGTACGGAAGGTCGATGACATAAACCAGTCAGTTTTAGAGTTGGTTGACCTGATAAGTTATGTTTAACAGAAAATAGTCGATCACTTGAAGGATTCCAATCAACGTTAGAGGGTACCAAATGGATAGAATAGATGTAAAATAGATTATCATGAAAAATATTGTAGAGTAGCCTCTACAATATTTTTCATGCTTAATTAAAAGCTTCCGATTGGAATCAAGAGATGGATGGATACAGGAGGACACCATTAAGACCGTCAATGCAATTTAGAGGTGAAATGGATATTAACTTATGAAGTTAAAGTCAATTATTCCTCCTCTCTGCTGGGTTTGATGCCTTGAAAAGTAATTTAACGAGAAACTGGACGGTAAAAACAGAAGCCCAACCGAATTCACAATGAAAATTGTTTAGTTTTCGTAACTAACACAAAACCGCACAAACTATTAGAAAAAGTATAGATATATCTCATAATATAATATTAATTACGATTCAAGAGACTTCCAAAGGTAGAGAAGATAAGATAAGAGACTGCGATTGATGGATGGAGATACGAAGTTAGCATAAATAACAACTACTAAATTTTGTAGTATAATAGATTATTTATTGAATTACAGTCAATTTTTTTGGTCAATATTTTTCTGGTAGAGTATTCATTCACTACTTCTGGCTATTTAAGTACTTAGCCATAAGTCCTGGGTCCGAAACTTGAAGAACTGAAAACTGGGGAAATGTTTGTTGTTACACGGCTCGGCAGAGGAGCCAATGGCCGTGGATTCAGACGACAGAGAGGAATCGTCGGACAATCTTGATTATTATTATTATTATTGACACATAAAAATAATAATTTATGTCCGCTACACGTCTCTTCTCTGCTTGGCACAGACTTCCCACAGAAGTGAATTAATAAAATAAAAGATAACAACAGAATCCCATCCGATATTATGATGAAGATATAAATATGAAAGTATTCGTAATAAGAACAAAACCGCTTAAACTTTTACATCAGCACGCACCTCATTTGTGCAATTATTTTTAATACAATAAATTATTAAAAAAGCAACACTATCAGAATTCTAAAACTCCACATTAATAAACATGTAATGCTTTCGACAATTGTTCAGTGTGATCACTAGAGCGCGCGTGTGGCCGGCAAGCGTACTGAGGAAACATTACCGTATAATGCAACTTCTACCTCAGCAATAAAGACTAAAACTGCTTGTAAATTGCCGTAGCTCGTAGCGCACAGTGACGCGGTTTAGTGATCAAAGTGGACTATGTCGTGTGCAATTTTTTCAACATCACTTTCTCTCTAAAATAGACGGTTTTAAAGGTATTTTATTTTTAAGCAGCTCTAGATAGATATCGCATATTTCATGTATTTTTAAAATTTTAATTTATTTAATTTATGAAAATTCCCACTGTATCGAATGATGATCTTCTGCTCCTTTTTTTCTATTTATTTATTAGGACTTTTATCTATAAGACATGTCAGTCCTATCGGACTCACCTAACAGATATTCACAACACATAAGCAAACATTACATTCTGCTCCTAAGTCAGATACTATGATGGCTCGAGGCAGGCAGCCACGACTGTCTCCTAAAAATGTATACAAAGTTTTTCTACCAATATATTTCCTGATAAGTGTCGTGACAGTCTACCACATTAAGAAAAATGTATCGGAATTGTGAATAAAAAGTTAATTGAGTCCCGTCTTCAGCATTATAACCTCCAAATATATAATCTCCTCGGAAATCATCCAAGCAAGAAATAATCATGTCGTTTATTTAACCTACGACCTCTCACAATACGGGTGACTGCTCTAACTGCCAAGCTTCTTAGAACATGGGTATCCTTTTGAATTTTTGGTCACTTTTATTATTAGTTATTTACTTAAGTAAGGCTCAATGTTGGTGAACATAACAACATGTTTATATCATTAATTTGTTTGGTTTTCTTATATAATATTTTAAATACAGCTTAGGACAACATGTCTTGGGTTGGGATGCGAACCCGTTGTCTTGTCCTATCTGCGTAAAAAAGGTGTTTACAATATTTAGACAACTATAATGTGAGCTTTGACCTATTTAGCCATATCATACATAAATAACTTCAGTTGATTAGAATATCATTAATATTAATTGTTATCCATTTTAATAGGGGAGGTACATTTTTATTCTTTTCTTAAGTTATGAAAAGAACTTCCTGGATGGGGTTCATCAAAAAGGACGTGGAACATTTTTTATGGGGCTAGCAACGCGCGAATATTACCCCTAGTTCCAAAAGTGCTACCGTAACTGCTTCTTTTCTAAGTGCAACAAAAAATAAGAAAAACTGCTGAAACTTGCAACAATTTGTTAAAGTAGTTTAACCTTGTGCACTCTGTTGCTGACGTTCATATAAATATTGTAAAATGTATGTCCTCTTAATAGAGGAATAAATAACCGCCGTTATTTATTCCTCTATTTACTACTTATCTGCAATCTTTGAAACGTGAGATTCTCAAATTTAATGTCATAAAACAAAGATAGAAAAGTAAAACTTTAATAATAAAGTAAGAAGGAGAAAGTAATTAACATGTAATAATTTCAACAAAATTCGTCGATAAAATTTGTATGAGTAAAACGTAATAAAAAAAAAGTGAATATATAAGTATAAACTACAGTATATTTTTGTGCACACATTCCATTAGTCGTTGAACCGCATCGAGTGTCTCCTTGTGGATGCTGAAAATCAGTTTTTTTGCTCATAAGATAAAAACATCGCTAAGCTTTTGCCCATTTGCATCACTGTCACACTTATACAGGATGAACCTTTGTTTTCTTTTTCTTTTCCTCTGTGTTGTGTATTTAATACTGTTGTGTACGTGTGCAATTTTGATGTGAATACACAAATTTATCTCTAGATTTATAGAAGTATTGAACTAGTTCAATGAACTCGGATTTAGAGTACATTAATGATAGTCATTAATGAATGAATACAAATGCTATAAATTCTCATTAATTTATTGATTAAGTAGAAAATGGTGGTATGAACATAGAATTATTATCAATACCTTGAATGAATGAGCGGAATGGCTCCGTTCGCTCAATCTGCGGTGGAGCGTCTGAGGTATTTTCATGGAATGTTATTCAGTTTCACTGCAGCTTGGAGCTTCTACGTTTGTAGCTAAGAATTTTTCAAGGCATCCGATCGGGTAGACAATCAATTTTTAATTTGTAATGCGTTAATTCAAAACAGGCATAAAACCCTATGGCTCGGGTAAATGGAGTTTCTGTACCCTTCCGTAGTCCTTAATGAACCAACAATGCGCCTTCTCAAAGAACACTCAAGCAGGAGTCTTTCGGACGAAGGATGCCTGGTTGGATGCTTTGGTAGAACTGCAAATCAAGCAGATGCTTAGTCAATATGAGATTAAGCGATTAATCGTAAATATTGTATATAGGAGCTTCCAATGTACCTCCTATCTAACTGGGAACATCTCATACATAGACATAGCCCACATCTGGGGAGACATATAATCGACTCACGAATAATAATGAAATGGATTTTCTACACTTTCTAATTACCTTATGCTTTGTATAAAAAGCCGGCAATGGATAGTGAATTATGCTCAAAAATGCTCTATTCTTTCACGGGAAACACGAGATGTGAGTATGTGTCTTTCGATGATATCTTAGAAGGATGTAACTAACTTAATTTACTGAACAATTTTTTTATTAAGATTGGATGGTGAATCAAATTGCAATCCAGAGAGGTGTTCTTCGCTAGGATATCTTCGAGTACCCTATTCCAGTATAAAAATTGCGCACGAGTTATTGAATCAAAGTTGGTCTTCCTCTCTGCTGTGCTTGATTGTATTGCAAGAATATTGCCGTTAAGTCCCCAAAAATAGAAAGTATGATAGAGATATGTAGAGATGCTTTCAGATCACCACTTCTATGCCTTTCCTATTAAAAATATTTGAGTCAAACCGAATATTATACAGTGGAATTTAAGAGTACTTATTTTTTTATATAAAAACCTCCGCAAATGGCTCAAGACCACCTGATGATAAACAATTTTTAAATTAAATAAGAACATCGGAAGCAAAACGCTCTACCCGGTAATCCCTAAAAGTTATTACAAATTTAATAAGTGCTAGTCTAACTTACCATTCAATGCCATTACATTTCTGTTTTGTGTTGTATGGAGAGCGAATAAAGTACATTTTATAACCTGTGCATGATCCTTAGAAGTAAAGTTTCACGTAATTTCAAGTAATCTCGGCCAGTTTAATTACTCCTGGAGCACGTCGACCCAATGGGATCTTTTGTGCTTCCCCAATCCTAATGATCACTGGCCTGGAATACCTCCAAGATGTACTTACTAAGTACACCCGGAGTCAGCAGCCTTATATCTTCAGGACAGGGTTAGCCAGTCCAGAGACCCATTCTTTTCTTAGCAAGAGCATCACAGTTACATAGGATGTGTTCCATTTGTTCGGTGTGCTCCCCACAGGCCCTACATAGAGGCAATCCAAAAAGTTTCATCTTACGGACCTACCCGCCACTAATTAGTGGGTGTCGCCCAGCGCCTGATAGCGACATTGGAAATACCCACTAAAACCCCCGATAACTCCGAAGCCCTTCACGGGAGTGATCTGGGTTCTGCCACAGCATTTCACCAGACCAGGATCTTTACTACCTAAAGAATTTAATCAAGTTTTTTGAATTCAAAATATCATTTGAACGAACGACCTTAATCTTTTTGTAACTATTCAAGGCGTATACAATTAATATTAGTAAGGGCCACACAGTAAAATTCACAATTATTTATATTTTGGGTGTAACGTTAACAAGACTTTCAGAGATTGTGACACGGTACAGAGAACCGGGATTAGTATTTCTAAAGCTTATTTGTTGAGCGCTTGGCACAGATTTCTTGAGAAATGGTTGTTAAGTAAACTTCGTAATTGATTTGCATTGTAATTATTACATTAGGGTCGTAGGATTCCGCGTACTTATAAAAATATAAAACAAACTAATTTATATTTCGAGGACACCATCTTTGTAAAAGTAATCGATTTGGCATTCTAATACAGAGTTAGCTTTATCGTATTATTGTAATATGTTCGTGCGACCACGACACATATATTTTATTTTATTTACCACACTTAACAGAGCTACAACATAAAAATAGATAACACTATATGAAATTACACCAAGAAAATACAACAACAATATATAGAAATACATATAAACTCATAAACCATATTACATATTTTATACTAAAGATGAACAATGTAAATTATTCTTTAATATGAGTTAATGTATGAGTATTGATATAAATTTGAAATATTTCTTTTAATATATGACTTCCAAATAATAAGAGACTATTCGCAAATGTCACCGTCACCGTCCTGCTGCCTCAAAATCACGTTATACTCTCGACTATACATACTATACATTTACAATGTATGTAATTAGATTTATAATAATAATTTATTTATTTATTTATTTATTTTTAAGGGCAGTCAACAAAAACAAAAAATATTTAACTGTAGCGTAGACATTAAATTAAGTATAGTTTTTAATTACAGACAGCCACGGAATGCGATGTGGACTAACAGTTATAGTTATAATATCTTAGGTTTATATATGTTTTTTAAAGTTAATATTGAAACACTTATTTACAGGGGGTTTACGTTCCTGCTAAAGATTTTGAAGTTAGCCTTGTATTTTCGTGCACTAAGGTGAAATATGTTCAACTCTCCTACTTTATTGTTCCGAGAAAGAAGGTTATAGTGTTAATAAAAATTTATATGTGCTATATATACGTGTATGTTAAATATTTAGCTTGACTTGCTCAGAATTATCATTTTAGTTTATGTTTTGACGGCTAAACAAATTTTTTACTTTTTTACATAATTGAAGGGTTAGAATACTTAAACGCCTGAACCGTCTCAAATATTTGAAGCTTATATGAAAATTGTCTACTGTCTGATTGATACTTCGAGAAATTCTTAAAACGTGAGAGTTGTTTGTGTATTCGGCATAAAGCTGAACAAACTGGAGTTTACTTCCTACAGTCTGTTTCATCTTCCCAACTGTTTGTTAGTCTTCAATAATATTTTTCACGAAAAGTAAATAGAAGAATTTAACAGAAACTTTTTGCAAGGTGCATCTTGTCCGCAAAAATAGATAGAGAGGAGATGTAAAGATGCTTTCAGATCATCACTTCTATGCCTTACCTATGCGGAAACCGTGATGTTAAAAATATTTGAGTTGAACCGAATATTATATAGATAAATTTAAGAGTACTTATATTTTTATATAAAAAGCTAAAAGTAAAAAGGATTTTGAAAATCGGTTCACAATTGACATAGAAATTCTATAATAAACATACAGTCTAATTGAGAAAATCCTTCTCCTTTTGAAAAAGGTTAAAAGTTCATAATTTCATAATTCAAATTCCATACGAGAGGTCTACTATGGAGTTTTTATTTCTGTTTTTTTGTAAAGCGTTCTTATTGGTATTTATGATACCGTTTTTGACTGATTTAAATAATTTATACATTCAATTTAAATTGAAATTTCAACAACGAATCATTTGTTTTAAGTTTTGCAAAATCATGTTTGCAGTTTAATGGATAATACGTGAACTGTCGCATTTATAATATTATGCCAGACTAAAACGATACCTGCCTTAGACTGGTACCGTATCAGTGTGTCACAACCCTAATCGGTATATTGAGTGTCCGCCCGCCCTCGGAATACTAATATCGCCCTATAATGTTTGCGGCGTCATGCGGGCGGCTGAATTCTTGGGTAAGACCTTACATTCTTACCTTATTTTGTTCGTTGTGAACAAGTGGTTCTTATTAATTAAAAAATCTATTTAATAGACAATAGATTTTCACACACCCTTTAAATAACAACACACACTTATTTATATTATCTAAAATTGAGCATTATTAAGAGCTTAGGCTTACAAAGCGTTGTATTTTCACATTATTTCACATACATAACACATATGAAAAAATAACCAAAACTATCCTTTGATTATTGAAACCCAGAATTAAAACAGCAACCCGGGTCCAACCCCACTTTGGGTTGCATTATGAATAAAAAAGCCGAAACGGAATGTTTGCTGATAGCCTTATGACGTCACGAGTGGATGGTCAGTAGGGTTGACAAAAAGCAGGCTACAAAAATGGGGATTTGTTATATTTTTTAAATATGCTTGTACTTGGCATAAAACTATTTTTTAATTTTATATAGTCTATGGAAATAAAGGAAATTGGAGATACTTTAAATACAGACATACTACGTGCACGTGCCGCTTATAAAAACAATTTTTTTCAAGATATGTTATGTATTAATTTGGAACTGATTTCAAAAATAAACCTGGTACTATTCATTTGCGTCCAATACACTCTTTACTGATTTTGAACCATAGAAATTGGCCATAAGAAACTTATTAATGTACTTGTATCTTTGATTGGCGAAACAGCGAGGCAAGTAAATGAAATTAGGTCAAAGCACTCATTAGTGAAATAAGATGGCGAACGAATGAAGTAGCTTTTTCGTAAGAATTGTTTCTTGTGCTACGAGTGTATTGATATAGTGTTGTTTATGATTAGTATCGATAAATGTTTTCTATATAAGCAAGTTATTTAATAACGACTTAAAATGTACAGTGTGGAGATATTAATACAATATTAAATTTGAATATCAGCTGCATAGAAATGTGATAGAAAAACTCTCCGACTTGTAGGTATGTTTTATTTTATAAAAGTCGTGTAGACAAAACATTTGCTAATTACGGTAAGTATCTCTAGAATAAGATAAAATTTTTATACAACATGGGTACAAATAACACGTGTAATGCGCCGAAAATGTGGTGTCGCGTCATTTGCGGAGCTTCTTATAAAAAATATATTTTAGTTTAATTTCTCTATATACTAGTACATAATAATAATGATTAGTCGATATATATCAAAGCAATACATCGATAACTTTATCTCCAACAGTATTCCCTTATGAGTCATTTGTTTCTAAGAAGGAGTAAACTTTACCCCGTTCAGTTCAAACAATTGTTATTAGTTAGAAGTCGCTTTAACTAGATATTGATTCATCGTATAGATGAACTTGTTGTAGGTAAATAGTCTTTTGTAATAACAATCTATTTAGTTCGCCATTTAGTTCTTAGTACCAGCCTGATACAAACAGCGATCGTTGAGTTAGTACCAGCCTGATACAAACAGCGAATGTTGAGTTAGTAAAAAAGACTATCGTAATTTGGTGTAAAAAAAACTTGAAATTATCTAACAACAAAAATGAATATGTTCGATAGTTGATGAAAATGTTTAACAATTTTAATAAGATAATACAAATCGCTCTTTTTTAAAGTATCTTAAAAACTTTAGAATTATTTCATTAAGAAACGTTAATATCTATTAAAAGCTTACCAAATTTTTATGCATTAACAATCACAATGCATATCCACACTTCAGTTTAGCCGTTTCTACGTGAAGTGGTAACTAACGCTAGAAATAGAAATTTAATTTCGCTAAAAAGCGTTTCATTTCTCGTTTGACACAAACGTAAAATCATATTTCAGGAATGATTTACTCCCTTCATTGTCTGCGAAACTGGTTCTATCATAGAAAATTCTCTACCCAATTTTATAAAGCAGTAACTTACGTCAAATCGTATATTCTGTTTCGAGTTTTCGGCACGTGCTAAGAATTTAGAAGGTTATAAATATATCTAAGAATTTTAGCTACGATTTAAACGCTCCACTGGTTATATAACTACGTATATATTACTGTTTAATACTACCACAGCCTATAAACCTCCTTTTTATATATAAGTAATCCTGTGATAATACTTTTTACGACGAGCATGATGTTTAACACTTTTTGATGGAATGTGTACGGAGCGAAACCGAAAGAATATTAATCTTTAAGGACGAGTCCAATGTAGATAGCTGTAACAGCATCTTGGCTTCTCTCTTATCTATGTATCTATTCATATACATTTGTTGTTGGCTATTATTTGGAAGATACGGCCGTTTATTTCGCGAAATACATATATATCGAAAGTCTCAAGGGATACAAAATGAAAAAGGTATTTTCCGTTAACCTAGAATTATGGAATTTGGCAAGTAATATTGTCTTCTACTACAAGTATTGGTAAAAAGTATTAAAACTTTACATTTGTTATTAAATCATAAAAAAATGTTTATTTGAATTATCGGTTATTAATCATTGAGATTAAGCAACGATATGCACGGAATGCGGACTCTTTTCCGTATTTATTTATAATATGTACCTACAAATTTGTACTGTTGTGTAATAAATGACATTTGTGAGATTACAAAAATATAGGGTTTCTATAATTGAAAGGCTTTCTGATTCGATAAGATTTGTTTAGCTACAGTGTTTTGTCACGTTCCTTCAAATGACATTTTGAATTCGAACAGGAGACATGACCCACTTTCTAACTAAATACCGTATATAATTATTATTCGTAAGGCTATTAATAATAATGTAACGAAACACTTTTAACTTTGAGGTGATATTATGGCAAGCATTTCATTGTACGCCTTCAGTGTTTTAGCGGTCGTAATTAAAGCTATTTAAGTCATCAGATTAGGCATGGTTTTAAATTATCAAACTCGTGAGATGATCGGAAAATGACAAAGTTAAATTCTTTACCTTTCTTAACGAATATGTAGGTCTTCAATAATCAAGTTTTTTGTTAGAAGAACGGGCCATAATTTATCCCTTATTTATCTCTTGTGTTTGATTAGAAATGGCTGTGAAATATCCGCATTTTCTAAATTGGGTCAGGAGTTTGAGAGCTGTCACTCTGTATTTGTATTGGTCCAGATCTTACGAATTAAATTTGTCTATATTTTTTAATATTGAAAGTAAAACTTCAAAATCATTAAATATATAATTTATCAATATCCAACATCTTATTTATGAATAAAAGAAGAATAATTTATTTATAGCTGTTTCAATTGTTTCTTATGTTTTACATAGAACCTCTCTCTCTCTCTGCAGCCTTCTCCATTCGGGTGTAGGCTTCTTTTGATTTACGCCACTATCCGCAGTCTTGTGTAACCTAGAAACACTTTGTCCCCACGAACCATATTTATATGTATAGCCAGTGGGATTCCAGTTGGAATAGACTTATTAGACCAAAAAAATAATGAGTATGCTTTTGTTCCAGACTGTATAGCGGTCGGTCGGCGTCGGAGCCGGGCCGGTGCGGGGGCGGGCGGCGGCTCGCCGAGTTGACAGCATGCTCAACGCCTCCTACCCAACCAACCTGACCGACCTGGCGCTCGACCTCCCCGCCAGCCCCTACAGCCTCGCCCAGAAGATCGTCATCGCCATCGTCGCCAGCGTCCTCTCCGTGCTCACTGTCGTCGGCAACTCCATGGTCATGATCAGCTTCAAGATCGACAAGCAGCTGCAGACCATCAGCAACTACTTTTTGTTTTCGCTCGCGGTCGCTGACTTCGCTGTCGGGTTGATATCGATGCCTCTTTACACCATGTTTACTATCTACGGGTACTGGCCACTCGGCCCGTATATTTGCGACACGTGGTTAGCGTTAGACTACTTGGCATCAAACGCATCAGTGCTGAACCTATTGATTATAAGTTTCGACCGATACTTCAGTGTGACACGGCCATTGACGTACAGGGCTAAGAGGACTACACGCCGCGCGACCGTGATGATAGGGGGTGCGTGGGGGTTTAGTTTAGTGTTGTGGCCACCATGGATTTACGCGTGGCCATATATAGACGGTGAGAGGAAAGTTCCGCCGCACGAGTGTTACATTCAATTTATAGAGACGAACCAGTTTATTACATTCGGTACGGCTATCGCGGCGTTCTATGTGCCAGTGACGGTGATGTGTATACTATACTACAGGATATGGAAGGAGACGAAGAAACGGCAGAAAGATCTGCCGAATCTTCAAGGTGGAAAGAAACATGACTCGTCGAAGAGATCCAACTCTAGGTGAGTTCTATTGTCATAAGTTAGACCGTAATGTCATTTTTCTCAGGTTAAGACTTCAATTGCCATACAAAGATCTGACAAAAGTGACGTTTCGACGTAGACAAAATAATGTCGAGTTTATTGTGCTATGCTTACTGGTAACCTTAGGATGGGCGAGATAAGAAATAAAGTACTCGAGGGAAGTCTGTGACTTATATATATATATACTCACATACTTCTCTCCTTCAATTTATTTTATCCATTTTTCACTATCCGTATTTTTAGTAGAATTATGACTTTATTTTGACAATTTGTGGCGTTTTATGACCCTAACTCATTAGTTTATAGTTATATGCTGATGATGACGAGTCAATAATGGAAACCATACGAACTCAAAAATTATCCAGGGCTGACTAATCGGCTCTTTCTAGTCAGATAAATCAATGGTCATACTGTAGTAAAATTTTAATATTACATTTTTGTCTACAAAATTCCTTCACATTTTTGTAGCGAAGTATTCGAGCCTCATTTTTATCTATACATTTCTAAAGGGAAACCGTCTTTCGTTACTTGATATACGGCAACGAACAAAGTGTACTGAAATAAGTATCAACGACTTTGGTTGTGAAGTTTTCCTCTTGTGGGTCGCTTGTGGGCATTTGTACTTCGCCTTGTGTTTGTCTGTCTATGACAAGCTTTGATCGTGAATAGATATTAACATATATTATAGAATTGTTTTGTTGGTAGAACGAAAATTGTGGTTGAACTGTAACCTGAATTACTTTTCATTCATTCATCTATTTACATGAAATATTTTATTAGACCTAATATTATGGAAGTAGTAACCGTAGAATATGGTACTTAACTCTCATCCAATAAGCATTATATTCCTGGACTCCATTGAATTAGGTTACCAGCTATCCGAATCGGTTGCTTGCTTACAATTAAAATTGTTTCTATACAATATACTATGGCTAGTGCCGACGAATTACATAAATATAAATCAATAGCAGGAAGATAGATCTCATTTACTCAAATATTACGAAAATATAAAAATATATTAAATAAGTGTAGAAATAAAGTCTTATTCAAAACTGTCGTTTTTTCAATCGCTAATTCGGATAACTCTTAATAGATGGCGTTAGTGGCGTAGACACGAAGAGACCGTGTATTTATTGGTCATCGTTTAAACATAACGGGGTCATCTAGACTGAAATAAAAATAAATGGATTAAATTTAATTGTTTGCTTTGAAAAATTACTTATCAATACCCCAAGCTTTAGGCTATGTTGGAAACTGGGTGAGTATCACATATAAATATCAAGTTTTTGATACTATTCTATGTTTTTATATATTTTGCTTTATGACTCGTTATGTCACGGGTCAGTCTTGACATTGTGTTCTGACGGATTTGTTATTGTTGGTAAGTAATTGTATATTTTCTTTTAAATACGTGTTTGCATCATATTCCACACTCGCTAGCTATTAGGCTGTCTATTAAAATCTAGATAAGACAGTTTCTTGCAGAGCAGGTGTGAGTTGTTTTACAAGTCCAAAGTATTAATGGATCAACATCATGAAAGATACTCCAACAGAGGCCACTATTCCGCCCATTATGCCCTCCTAAAATCCTCTTTTAAAAGCCTTTCAGCTCTGTACACGTTCCTGCATACTTTATTAGTCGTGTAGCTAATCGTGCGCTTAGGACCACAGTGGAGGGTTGAAAATAATACATGAGTCAAGGAATATTAAATGAACTCGTAATCATAATTCATGCATATAGATATTTCACCGGGAAAAATAATTAGGACGAGAAACTATTTAGATCCAATTCTGGATATAAGCATATTCAATTTTTTCACAAGACTATAGCTTAACTAGCATAAGTTTTCATTTATTTTATTTATAAATAGAATGTCAGATATATAGAAACACTGCGTAACCATGCATATCGACGTGATTATATCTGGTAATATTAATACTTATCTAATTGAAAATATTAATGCATTCTATTACTAAATACAAAATGTATGTCGGAAATGAAATAAAAGTTTCCTGTTTAAAATATAAGAAAAAACTTCAAAAAAATGAAACAAAGTAAAAATCAAATAGGTGAAGCATTATTTGAGTTAAAGAGAAACCTTCTTTATCAATTTAATATAAGATAGCTATGTATATATAAGAAGAGGAAAATGTATCGAATATAATATAAATAGAAGACATATATAAATTGCCATAAGAAGAACTATTGTCACACCTAAACAACGTCACAAAATCTTTCCGCTCACCTTATAAAGGGCTATTCACAAGAAACCACCATCTCTTATCCAGCGGGGATCTAATAAAAATAGCTATCCTCTAAAAGCCTTTAAAAATTTCATGGTATGCGCCTCCCTTGACCCCCCGAGGGAGACGGGTGGTACTCGAGTGAAAGACATTACTCTGAAATATGGGCTCGTAGATTTAGTCTGTGACTAAAGTAAGCAGATACCGCATTTTGTACCGAGAATAATCTATATCAGGTTCGTTATCGATTCGATGTGGTGTGATTCGAGATCCTTGACACAAATTCTATTCACACGCCTTTATTATATAGTATTCTAATATCTGCATTGAAAGTTTCAAGAGGCACTAAATTGCATACACCATTTAGAGGAAACGGTTTAAATAGGCATGTACATTTTACTTGTGATGATAAGTGATGATAAGGCCGTAGATGCAAGCGACCTACACTTGGATTCTTCAACCACAGAGGAACTAGCTGTCATACCTCCGACTGCCGGAACACAATAATGCTGTTACCAGTGTTTTTATGGCGATAAGTAAGATGGTGGACCAAAGCGGGAATTGAATTCTGACCGTATATTCTGAGGACATGAGACGTTGATGCTATTCATGTCGTGGAATTGTCCTTAACGGCCACATAATAAAAGTTAACCCTGCTGCCGGGTCCGTTTACGGATCTACTTGGCACTGGCTAAGCGGTGGGCAAGTGTGCGGCTCGCCCAGTGCCTGCTCATAGCGGGAATAACAACTGAAACTTCCCTGTAACTTTACTACGCTTTTTGTGCTCTGGGGTTTTTCGAAGTATTATAATTAACCAGACTAACCCAAGGTACAAATGAAAGAGAGAAAACGGATTAAAGTAGACCTTTAAAATATTGATTCTAAGCTAAAGTGAAATAATTCTCAAATTTTATGAAAATGTAATATAACTGTTGTTAATTAATTTATCAATCTTATATATATGTATATACACCTCGACCTATTTGACTATTTTTTAATGTGTTTTGTTAGGTTTAATTCAGGGATAGTTTATTCAAAACTGTCATTTCATTCATCTCTAATTTTTATACCTTTTGATTGATGGCGGTAGTGGCTGACAAATTGAGTATTTGTATACACAACGTCTAAGCTAAAGTAATACAAAGTTAACCAGGTCAACTAGTAATTAAAACAAAAAACAATGTGAAACGTTGATATCACCGTAGGCCACTAAGGGTTACTTTGTGTATTTAATTCTATTTTCTAAATACGTCTTCTTTATCGTAATTCAAAGTACATGAAAACCGGCTTTGAGAAGTTAACGTCATCAGCACTCGAATTAAACTTTTAAACAGAACCATTGAAAAGTTTGTACGATGTATGTTATAGCCAACTTACTTGAGATCTAACACAATGATGAACTCTGGTTCACAGTTCGCTTCTCTGACAATGTCTAACTGAATTTGGGGTTACAAATGAGGCCCTTCACCAGTTTAATGTCATTACGTTACGCTATTCAACGTTTACTAACGCTTTTATGGTCTTTGAGGCTTGAGGTATAGTATAATACACTGCTTTTTTAGGGTTCTGTACCCGAAGGGCACAAACGGAACCCTATTGCTGACACTCACGTTTTCATCTGTCCTTGTGTCATCTGTCACACAACTATCAAAGTTTTAAATATGCATCTCATTGACCCGAAATCATCTAAACTGTCAAAAAATATTTTTAAATGATTTTAAGGTTTCTAGTGGGGTACCATTGATCACAGTTCATTAAGTAGATAATTACTGTGTTTTTGTTTTAAAAAATAATAGAACACAAAGGCATAAGAAGCCAGAAGGCCAGTCAGCTATTTTTCAAAATTTTGTTCTTATGTAATTTTTAACTTCTACCGACTTACGAACTTTAAATTTTGCGTTATGTTTATTATTATCCATTGTTTACTAGAAAATACCAATACATTCATAAATCTAATTTTTTTCTATGATCTTTATAATTTTTCCCAAAGTATATAAGGCTTTTTCGTTGCGACCATTAACATAGATCTGGATTAAATCGCTTCTATTTGATTTTGGTAAAGCTTTTCTAAGTTCGCTTGACTTGCTTCAACCGTCATTACTAAGGCTGCCGCTATTATTAAAATTATTTTAACAGCATATTTCCACCAGTCATCATCACTCATCATCAGTACTGAACCTAAATTTAATTTAGTCCGTGCACATCAGAATCGGGGTTAATTGAGAAAATTTAGTCATGTTTTGATAGGCTAACTTTACTTACTTAATTAAAAAACAAACTACTCTGTGACATATTTTGTTTTATTTTCTTCTCCCTTTTCTTAACATAAAAATGAACAGCTGTTCGTTTGTCTCGCTAAAATTCAATAATTGCTTAACTGCTTTGCATATATATTGTCATATCATTATAGATGTTTAATTAGTTACTTTAGTCACTTGTTGATTACATCGTGTTGGAATTAAACGTGTTTTTTAATTAGGATTCAGTTTTACTTAACTGAATAAATGCAAATCACTCCTTCACAGAACAGAACAGGACACCATAAATCGCCAAGAGCACAGACTACTCTAATGTCAAAATGAATTTTAATTCCGCAACGCGGTATTATCAAATAACTTCAACACATCGCTTCAACAGACCACTGAAAATGAACCTAAGTTTCGAATAACATCGCATTCAAATTTTCGATGCTCTCCAAAAGCAAGCTGAATAATATCGATAATAATACCCACATCCACATAAAAACTTTAAAGAGTTTTACTTACAAAGGGCTAAGGCTTGTATCAGGTAGGATATTGATAAAATAAAATCGAGTATAGAATCGGTTAAATCTGCTACCGTTAAAGTGATTGGCCGTTTTGCTTCTTCCTTTTGATTTTTGTTAAACTACTTTCGTTCAAACGATAACGAAATGTATGTAGCATTAGCTTTCGTTTTAAATAAACGCTTCTACGGTGTAATGTTTAAGACGAAGGCAGTTTAGATCTAGAAGTCCAGGCTTCATTTCCGGTGGGGTAGAAATTTTTACCTTATTTAACCATATAGGAACTGGATATCTTACGTATAACTGCCGAACACAACTTTTGGTGGCAGATTTAGGTTATATAGTAACAGCTTCCCCAACGGATTACGAAAAAGCCCTACTACAAACGTTTGCTTGGCGATTAATTTTCTTTAAGCTGTGTTCTTAAACTTATCCAGTCCCTATATAGTTAAAGAATATGTTTTTAGCTCGCTTCATCACTTACCATCATGTGAAATGTCAAGAAATAATTAGTTAACATAAATAAGAAAACGGTGTATACAACAACTTAATGTAAATTTGTAACTTTACGTTATCCTTATACTTATTTACACCAAGTACGTTGGTACTATTGGATTGTTGTGTTCCAGCCGTAGTAGGTAAGATAGCCAGTTTCTCTGTGGTTGAGAAATTCGGGTGTAGTTTTTTTTTGGACTGACTAATACTGTTGGCTGCAGATGGCCTTTACAGCGTTACCAGGGTTTTAAGGAGGTGAGAACCTTGGAGAGTCCTCAAGCCTTAAGGGGCATTCGCCTCTGGAGGAGTTCTAATCGACAGGTATCACCTCCGGGGGAGATGTCCCGCTGTCTCTAAGATTCTCCAGGCGCTCGAGACATGAGAGAGCGTTGAATCGATTCTGGATGATCCGGGTGTAGTTGGTTTTTATCTTCGGCCTTATCTTTACCGTCACGTGAGAAGAAGGCCAAGAAGTTATGAATAAAAAAAACAATTTTTAAAATTAAATATAAGACAAATTATCTGCTCGGAATGTAATTCTAGCAACATTCCAAATAAGTCACACCTAAGTTGCAACGTCGGCATTTTGTCACGAGAAAGCCGTCGACGGTTACAAATGGTGTCTCTACACGAGAGCGGAATGGGAACGCTTTAAAACGATGTAACACGTTACTTTATTTTATATTAAGAAATTGTTTTATCGTTATTACGGTTAAAGCGATGTAATGCCATATAATGTTCAACTGAAAATCTATGAGGTATTATAATTATTTATGGTGTTTGTTGATTCAAACATTTAAGTTTGATTTTAATGCTCATCGAAAACCATAATACCATTATTTTAATGTATATTAATTACTTTTAATTAGGCGACCATCAGGTGGAGTGGTAAGTACTCCTAACTACTCGGCAAGGAGTAGAGTCGCGGCCGGGACAGATGTTTGTGTGATTAACATGAATATTGGTTGTCGGGTCATGGTTGCTTATATATTTATGTATCTATTTTCTCATATCTTTTTTCATCTTCTCTTATATAAAGCTGTTCGTTAGCCACGCTAAAACTTAAAAATGGCTTGACCATTTTGAATATTTTTTTTTATGTATATTCGGTTTAGTTCAGGGCTGGTTTAATAATAAAATACAGAAATTGTACAGAAATGCTTTAAAATATATAATTGTATATTAATTGAACCAGTATGGTAAAAAAACTGATTAAAATGACGTACTATTCGAAATTGTTATATATTCCACCTTCTTCCAACAATTTTCCATAGATGGCGCTTTTAGCAGGTTGTAGGTATAACAAAGATCAACTAGTTTTAAATTAAAAGTTTGTGTCAAATGAAACATCGCTTACCGTTATCTAGAATCCATAACACAAGGTATAAATTTTTTATACTTTGGGCTACATATACTCGTAGGTGTGAGAGAAAAACAAATCATTAATATTACACTCCTAACCCTAGTCATTCTAAATTACGCTTATTTTTCACGTGGAAGGGTTAATTGCTAAATCTAATAGAGTATGTAGACAAGTTTGACGAACCCTAGAGCTCTGGACTTCACTCAACCTAAAACAATTAAAATTCTGTATTTTCTTTCACACACAAGATATTCGTCACAATATGGAATCTTACGTATAAAGTATACGTAATGCGAATCGTAAGAGTGCAGCGAAAATTGTTTTTATACTATCGTACGAAAGAGTCCAGATTGAGGACCAGTGATATATGTATCTGTTGCTTTTCAAGAAACAAAATAAATTGTCATTGCAAAGGCGGAGGTATATTCAGCGGAGCCGATATGCTCCTTTTGAAAATCGCATCCAGCTCGCAGTATTCCCCGGAGCTTTTGTCTCTAATAACGTTGAGAGTCCCCTCCAGGATCCTGCTCAAGAATCTTGCTTTATATCTTTGTCTACTAATACTTATTACAGGCAAAATGGCGAGCAAACGATACATTCAATAGATTTGGCGCGGATTGGATTTATTTATACTAGTCCGCTGGAGTAAGGCGGATGCTTAGTTTGTAGTGTTATTTATGTATTAAGCTGTTTATGTTTACACAATCATGATGTTACTTTTCTCTCTGTCCTAGAATAAGCTGTGTAAATAGTAATAACAGACGCAGTACAAAAATGTTCTGAATTTTTGTTACTATTTCCTAGTGCTAAATGAGTAAACAGTATTAGCTTGCTGTTTATTAGAAATATATAAATTATGTAAATATACCTAAAGCTAGTAGGTTTACAGAAAATTAAATAAATTTTTAACCATCTCTGTGGTACTGTTAACCATCTAGTGGCTGAGTCCACTTTCTTCATATCTGGAGTAAGAGGGCTTAATTCCCAGTGAGGGTGGAAATTTGTTGATTGGTTTTAGTTGGAGGTAGGGCTTAGTCTAAGTCAATCTAGTTAGGTGCCGCCATCTTACCTAAATCTACCGCCACTATAATAATTTTAACTAAATTGTTGAGTTGCGGCATTTGGAGGTGAAATACCTAGTTCCTCTGTGTTTAATAAACCCGTGTGTAGTTCGCTTCGTTTGCTTATCTTGGACTCTTCACTTACCAGGTGATATGAAAATCTAGTTAAATATATTCCCCATTTCTTGGTATGTTCATTTGTTTCTAACGTTTTAAACCTCTTGATCGATTCGGGTAACATTCAGAATCGAGATAGATTACATCTTGCGGAAGGGCGCAGGTGCTTTTTATACGGGGAAAATAAAATATTCCTGAGGGACGCGTTAAAGTCTGTGCCTCAACGAAATTCGCGCAGGCGGTGCCGTGGGCGACAATATTATGGACACAACACACATCTACATGTTGTTGTGTGTTGTGTTGTGTAAACCGATGTTTCTTTTGAATCGGGGTCATTTAAGTTATTACTGAAATCATTCAACAAAAGTCATCTAACAAAACGCTAAAATGGAACTATCTAAGACTATCAAGAACTATCAAGTTACATATAGACTCGGCTACTGCTTATCATCGGGTGGTGTCGAGTCATTTGCTGTGCTTTATATAAAAAAAAACTATCTAGAGTATATTTAAATAAAAAAATATTTTTATAAAATATAGAAAATCGGTTTACAACTGCCAGAGAAATCAGTGAATACACATACAAAAAATTACAAACAGTGGTACAAAGAACCTCCTTCCTCCTTACAAACCTGTCAAAAAGAATATCTCATGGGTTTTTCACTACTATATAATTTAAAACAATATTATTTTAATTATTCTTGCAAATCAGACAAGTAGGCTTCTTATGTACTGATATATTTAAAAGAAATTTATTATAGTGACCACTTTTATGGATGTTCACGCGCAAAAATTACAAAGAGGCTTCGTAGCGGGAGACATGCCCCCTACTTTAAGCATTGAAAAGCGGCGTGTGACATTTTAGAAAAAAGCCGAAATCGGCGATCGCTTTTTGTTTTTCTTTCATTTATTTTACAACAGATTGTTAATACAGTGTTTAAATATTATATTGTTATCTTTTTCATCTATTGTATTATTGTTCGCACGAACAATGGACTTGTTTACTTCGCGTCTTATTTTATAACTTATGAGATGTTGTTGTTTGTTTATTTTTCCATAAACTATATGCAAAACATTAATTTCTTACATACTTATTATCTAGTTCAAAGTAAGCGTCATCAACAGCTTATGTTATATATACTAAACAACGGAGAAATATAGATAGTAATGTGTATATAAATATCAGAAATATACTAAATAAACATACAAACATCAATGACTGGTGAACCAATATTCGCATTCATCATACAAATATCTGCCGCTACCGGTGATTCGAACCCGGGACCTCAACCATATTAACACCCCCAAACAAACAACTAACTTTTAGATCTGCACAGTTTCGACTTATATTTTCATTGTGCACGTGTCAAAACGTTTGTACATTTAAATGAAATTGGATTTTATTCTTTTCGCTTTTCATGATAAAATCCACAACATCATTTCAATCTACAACCTGTGTTTACATTGAACCGACATAAAATGCAACAAGCGCGTTGCTCTGACATTTAATAAACCGCTGCTTACAAATATTCAACGAAGTGAAATTTAAAAAACGTTTAAATGTGAACTAAGTGTAAACGTTAATTGTTTTAATTTGTATTATTTAAATTCAAATATATTCATTTATAATAATTTTTCAATATATAATTACAATATAATATTTGTTAACGAGTCGTGGATGTTTGTATATTGATTAAGTATGTTTCTGTTATTTATATATTTTATGTTTATTTAGTATAATACTAAATAAGTGTGAATGTGAGAAATATTAATTTTATATTTATTTATTTATACAATATTATTCTGAAAGCTTCTAACGATGAGCTACCACGCACTCAATGTGGAATTTAATGTTCATAAATGTATAGCGTGGATAGTTAAAGTAACAGTGTATATATATGAAGAATGAGAAAGATTTTATCGGAGAATTAGTGAAAAGGCAGGGTTTATCCCGAGGAACAAGACACTCAAAGCGTTTCGTATCTCTTTGAAACAGTTTGTAATATTTCTGGCTTTGAAATGGATTTCAAATATAGAATTGTGATAGTATTGTCCTGAACATTCTACAAGAAAACAAAACACAACAATTATACTATTGATCTAGATAAGTTAGGTCATCGGTATTTGCTATAGTTTAAATTCTTTATGAATTTAACGTTATTAGTTAACGTTATTTCCAATTTCGGGTAAAAGAAAATACAAGAATATTTGTGACAGCAACCATTAAATGTATGTTGTAATCAAGATTTTCATTACACTAGTAAGATTAGAACATGTCAAAATATTTTAGTGTAGTGAGGTGTCATTTTGTGAAGTAGCTATATCGATGAACGTCAAAATTTATCATGATGCAGACTGTCATCATATACTGTCATCATAAACTTTACCATAATGTATTGAAACGTATATCATTCGTACTTAAATACAAAAACTAAAAAATACAAAAATAAGAAAGGGAAAATTACACTAATATTAAGTGTCTCAACTATCATAAACAACTATTACTTATACTTATTCAAAAATCTTTTAGAATAAGAGACATTTTCAATCATCAGCTATCAATAAAAGCAATATATTCTCACAAAGTATCTAATCGCAAGAAAATATATTTCTCTTAATAAATACCATTTATAACGAATTCTGTTGGACCTTAAAAATGTCTTTACAAGCGACCCAGTATCCAATCTGTCAATGTCATTTGCAAACCTAAAGGTTTCAGGGCGTAAGCACCCCATCGTGCCAAACGATTATATACATTAAGCGATTGCGGAAAAGTTTGATTTACATTAGAAGGCTAGTTTGAACACGATGAAGTGGGCCAATAATGTTACAGCAAATGGATGTGCTTAATCTCTAAAAAATGAAATGAGTTTCAGGGTGACGTCATGGTTATGCTCATAATGGTAACTGAGAGAGTCTCCATTCGAAATCATAATAGAAATTAATCATAGTAAGTAGCCACCTTCGTATTGTGATTAATTTCTTAACTAAACCCCACTTAACTAGCAAGAGAAACTTTGATAAAATCAATATTTCGCTATCAATCAATCCAAATAAATATAAAAAAGGACATCCGTAGAAAGAAAAGAGATGTAATTCTTGTATTTTAAATAATTTGATCGAGACTCCCTATCCCATTACCAATATCCAATTCCAGTGTTAGGGTTAATTGGTGACATGCATACTAGTGTTAGTTTTAATTTTAAAATAAATTATTTAATACATAATTGAATTCTATAACTGGGACAATTAGTAAATTCCCGGTTAATAACCACTTAAAGTTACCACTATTACCTTTAATTACATTTATTTATTTTTTCTGATACATATTCCCTGTTATGATGATTTCAAAGAACTTATGTAAATAGGTAATGAGTCTATTTTTTCTAAACTTTGAGTTCTAAAACTCTTTCAAATGATTTCTTCTGGTTTCGTTCCTTAATTACTCCAAAAAACGTTTTTGTGTGTCATTTCGACATTTCGCTTGTTCTATCTATAACAATAACTACTCTGATGTCGACATTTTTCACAACACTTTTGGTGGCTTTGTCTCGGCGATCAAATAAAAACTTAGTACTTAAGCTATCATAGTGTTTTGTGATTTTTATTTGCTTACCATAATAAAAAAATCTTCATTAGGATGTAACTCAACGAAATTTATTAGCAAATTTATTATAGAAGTGGAATCTTTGTTGGCACATTTAAAAGTTTGTCTTAGTATTTCAAAGATAAATAAAAAACAGAATCCATTTTAAATGATAAGCAAGGTACCGAAAGAGTCTGAATTTTTATGGATCGATATGAAAACCAATATTTTTTTATATTATTCTTAATGGATAGCTATTGGCCTTCAACTGACAATGCCGTTAACATTATTGATCTGGCGACAGAATTAGGTGGTAGCTAGCCAGGTGGACTAAGAAAAGGCCCAACCGATCAGAAAATTTCTGCACCCACTGCGAATTGAACCGTGAACCTCCATATATGAAGTAAGTAGTCTCAGCCACTAGATAACAGAGGCGGTTCCTGATAGTGCTACTATTAAAGTCGCCATTTTCGCTACAAGAAAATTGTTAGAATCCAATTCATGGAAAGCAGTTTTCAACAGCCAGGAGCCCTGAAGGACTCCAAGTACCTTATAACATTAGTGACTACTCCCATCATGTCATCAACCAGCCAATCCAATTTAAATCCAATTAAGAAGAACTGTTAATGTCAATATATTTCTAATATTAACCTGTACACATGACAGAGCTTGCTGGAGTGGTTCGAACACAAAATATAGGATCAAGGAAGTCATCATCAATCATATTTGAGCTCCTGCGTACTTAAGAAGGCATGTGAATAAGTTGTTCCGATTGTAACGTCAAACCGTGTTATGGCACAACCTGCTCATATGATTCTCCTATGTAGGAATACCTGTGCCTAGCTATATAGGCAGTTTACGATAACTATGATAATGGTGGAAAGACATGTTTTTGCACCTATCTTTTTAGCTTAATCTGTTGAGCCGCGATATTCTCCCAGAGTCTGGCATGATAGGTTAAGAATCCAAAATGCATCATTAAGTAAAGGTCTTTGCTATTGTTATTAGTTTATAATATGTGGGGAATTTTTAAAATAATCAGTGACAATTTAACATAGCTAGCTGTCCGCATCAAGCGGCTTCCAGCGACCTTAACTAGATCGACGGTCCATCTTGTGAGAGATCTGCGTTTCCAGGTACGCAGCTGCCGTTTGAGGACTTTTCCGCCCTAACGGCCTTCATTCACTACCACTTCAGGCTCGCAAGTGGACGGCCTGAAACTTTTTAAATCAGCATGAATTTTAAAAATTCCCCATAAAGCTTGTTTGCCACGTTTGTTGTATAAAAATCCAAAGTTTTCGTCAAACCGTAGACAAAATTAAATCTATATTGTGTAAAAAACACAAAGTTTTAGCGCTGTCATTATTCGGTAGGGATTTTTGACATGTGTCAGAGGTAATTGTTAGACGGACGAGGGTAGCCTCGGCGCGTTCAAAGACTTACAATTTTCTATATTCCCCTTATGTTTGGAAATGATAAAGATATTAAAGAAGGTTTAAAGAGCGCTTTCTACAGCTTAACTGGTCAGTTCTACAGCTTAACTGGTCAGTTATACAGCTTAGCTGGTCAGAATACCTTTGAGTTCTTTGTTATGACTCTTTGAAGCTCAAGACTTTTTTTAAAGTGGGCCAGATTCTGCAGTACACGCTCTAAAACTTAATTAGTGCATTGCATCTCGTTTTGTCAATATGATAACAAAGGACAGCTGTCATGTCTCATGATGTGTTCTATTTTTGACTTTTAGGGAGCTAGGGAGTGTCTTTAAAAATTGCCTCTGGTTCCTTTAAATAAAGTCTAAATTTAGGTTATTTGACAGTTATTGTTCTTGCTACCCTTTATTTCTATAGAGTGTGCCGTCAGAAGAATCCCGAGTAACTGATATAAGCTTAATTTTTAAATCAGGGTATATGGTATTCTGGCTTAGTACAAATGTTAAACTAAACTTTATCTTGTTTTTCCTGTCCTTTGAGGGCGAGGCTGACACCATAGATTTGGATAAGAGCGAAAAAAGACATACTTCGCGCATCGAGAATATTGTATTTTAAGTTCTTATAGTATTTTTATAAATCATTTGTCTGAGTGCTGTTTATTTTGCCGATTAATGTAAGTGTGTGTATGTTTGTAGATTATAAATTAAACGTTTAATATATATGTCCATCTTAATCTACCCTTTTATCAAACATTAGACCGGCTTAGTTAAAAATTTGGTTTAATACACTTCGCGTTTTGTAATAAGGCAGATTGACCTTATGTACTTAGTATTAAAAACGAAAATACGAGGTGACAGGGGCCGCACGGGGTCTCTGACAGGTTCTTACCATGCGTGCAGTCGGCCGTTAGTACATTATCCATTTTCAAAATATGTATCCTTATCTTTAAAGTGATTATTTCTAATAATGTAACACAAATGTTAAAACAACATCGAAAATATAATACTTTAAATTTTTCCATTACGATTCCAATGTTAATTATAAATTCCGAGTTTGTAGTCTGCATTAAGCATAAAAAACTGACGTTCTGAAATTCATGTTCCAGTAACAGTAGAAATCAAACACAATACTACAGAGATATCTATTGACTACTTGCGATCTGAACACATACAAAGCCCTCAAGGCAACCATGATAATATCGCATCTGTCCATTCCTACTCTATGTCCGTTAGTAAAGGAAGGATGTGTCAGTGAGTGAGACGGCATTATACCCGTATCTAGCGAGAGAAAGGGAAGGACATGCGTCATTGTGTTGTGACTCGATTGTCACAACTTTGTATGCAGAAAGGAAACTCCTTTTATGTTCCTGTACAACACGTGCTGCCTTTATAGTCCGAACAGTTTGTTCGTTGTTTTAGTAAGCTGTTTTATTGCAGTGTTGTATTGTTAGCATTCGATTTATTGTATTGATTTTACGTGGAATTCATGTACTAATGGTAGTTTTATCAATTCAGATTAGACATTTTAAGTGATGCTTATTTGTTTTATAGTACTTATTCTTTGGTTAAATTTAATAACATACGGCAGCAATTGCTTTGTGTTGTCTGTGCACGTTTATGACAACTGTCATGACAACGAAAAGCAGAAAATAAGAAGCTTCATGAATCCTAAATACTATTACGTATAAGTGTAAATATGGACTGATTTCCGACATTGTAATTTGGTTTTCTCTTTTGAACTGACCAACTTTCACACAACACAGAACCTTTCAACTTGACATCTATACTAGTGTCTATACAAAAAAAATTCAAACAGAAACAAAAGATTGATTTCCGATCAAATAATAGCTTAAAAAACATTTTTCTGTTTTCAACAACGATTTTTTTTTCATTTTTTGGATTATCTATATTTGTAGTTTTACCATAGCATATGTTAAATACTATCAAATACTTAATAATAGCAAAACTAGCTTATACAAAAATAGCTGTTTGTAATCAGAATAAAAAGCTTAATAATGTTTTAACACGAGACCGAGCACCGTAAACAAATTATTGAATTTTACGTTTATTAAATTTTAAAAGCAAAATATCCTAGATTATGATATAAAATTAGAAGATTTCAAATTAGAATTAATACGAATCCATTCCTCATCAAAATTGTGCAAGTACAATCACCAAAAAAGTTTTAATTAATCTCTACTAAAACTTTTTCTTATTCAATACGAAGCTAGAAACAGAGCGAGCGTTTAAAATTCGTAAACATTGTACTTCGTTATTTTATACATTATATATAGTTATTCATAATATACGAAGCACAAATTTAATTTACTCCATATATTTTTTCGTATCGATCTTAGGAGTTAATAAATATGTTTTTATATACATTGCTCTATCTGTAGTTAACAGTAATCATTTGTTTCGCTTCTCAGTCATATTTTATCTTGTTGAGTATTGAATTCTGGAAATTTAGATTCTGAACCTAATCATTTTTTAAGATGTTCTTATATATTAACATGCTACACTATAAAACTGTTTATTTATATTATGTTGTATTTAATCCATTCCCAAATTATAATGCTATGTACTTTTGGATAGCTAATGTCTCATAATTCTATTTTCGATCCAGTTAATTATTTAAAATGAAACAAAGGATTGTTTAGAAGAAACAAGATTAGCAGGCCTTCAACCTACACGAAGTAGATTTCATTTCAGCTCTGAGTTTTAATTGCTTGAGTTAAGAATGAAAATTAATGAAATCTCTCCTATTCTTGTCCCTGGGGGTGTATCACTCGTGAACAAACAAAGGAAAAACAGAGTCCGCAAAACTGATTAAGCGATTAGAAAGTTGAAATGACAGTCGAGAACAACAAATGTCAGTATAATCCGGAATAGGGTCCCGGGGAATATTCTAGATTATTGGTTTTCTAAAGCGTGCATCTCTAGAGCGGACTTATGTTTTAATAGTCTACTTAAAACTGTTAAAGTTGAAATGAAAATCCCCAATCTATCTTGTAAACAAAAAAAGCTTCATTATTTTTAACAGTAAATGATAAAAAAAATTAAATAATTATCAAAATTGGCATTGTTCTTTAAGATAATGATTGAAAAGGCAGTTTTCGATAACACATGTGTCAGACGTGTATTATATCCATGTCCCAATTTGTTTTGTATTCTCGCCTGTATTAGAACAAAAGCGGCCTTGTTCCTCTAAGGTCAGAAAATGTACAAGGTTTTTCAAGGTTCTATTTATTCTGGAACTCGTTTTCAATAAGTTAACATTAACCTATTGAGTGGACTGTTTCGTAGACTGTCTTCAAACAATACGCCACCATTTTGTTCAGCCTTGTCCACCTCTTACGTGCTCGCCTTGACGACCTTCCACGCTCGTTTAAAGTTTCCCTCCCAATCAAAAGTAAACTTTAAACATACACAGCCAGAAGACTCATAATCGCGTGTTGTCCTAAGCATTTGTTACCTTCTCGACGCCGAGTTTCGAGATGGGTATTTACGAGAGTACTTATTACGAGTCGCTCGCTCGTCAGGTCGCGAGTAATGGAATCGCGAAAGGCATTTACATTCCTATTGTTATCTCACTTGGGGCTGTTTTTCTTTCAAAGAACTCAGCAGTTGAGGCTTTTCGACTAGTGAAGCTGAATGGGTTTTTCAGTCAGTTCGGCGCGAGTTGAAATCGTTTTTCGGGTAAGATGATTCACCCGAACGTTTTTGCGTTTACGGTTTCAGCTTTTGATCGAAATGGTTGATAGTATCAAACTTTTTTAATCAATTATTTAGGCTTATTCATGATCTAATCTAATGGAATAATGGTTTGTTTACTGTTAGATTTATCTTAAAATTAACTTATTTTATGAACGTAGCGCCATTGTGCATAAAAGTGAAAAAATTATAGACACGTCCAAAAATATAAAATATGACATATTACAACTCAATTTCGCATCATTTCTAAAAGAGCAAAGCAAATGAGGAAAATAATCCCAGTAAATGTATTTCCTGTTCGTGGCACTGCGGCTTGATAGTATAAAACGTGGAATACTGCGTACAGCACCCGGGGCTAATCTACGATTTACTGGCAGTACGACTGGCCCAAGCATGGGGAGGTTTCTATTAAGCTGTAAGTATTGACGCAAAATAGAACCTTATTGAAAAGACGTGAAGAGAGAAAGACGCAAAACCATAATGACTGATGTTGTAATAATAATTCTTAATTTTAAATTCCACAAATTACATATAGGCTTTTATAGATCTTATTCTCATTGATAAAAATGGTTTTAATTAAGTCTTTTGTTTAATATTTTATTTGTAATTTACCTATCAATATCATATTTACAACGAGAAGAATTTCATTAATTTAAATGAAATGAAATAATCTATCCGAAATTTCGGAATGAACGTAATAGTCGATATAATAGTACGAAGCTACTGAAGTACATACAAGATTATATTAGAGAAATAACCTAAAAATAAAAGTATATTTGTTAATATTTAAAACTAACCGAAATACGCTTTATTTGGTCCCAATAATCAGAATTAGTTACACAGTAACTCGATTGAATTAAATGAATTCGAATAATTAGAGTGAAACTTCTGAATATGCTATACATAAACTTTCTAAAATATAAATGGAAAATTACATCATCAATGAACGAAATAATCGATACATTTATTACTCTTACCAAAGACGTAGCAATTTATAAGGTTTTACTCAGCATTTGTATTGACTAAAAGTGGTGTGCGATCCTCGGAGTTCCCATACGGGCTATTTACAGTCAATTTCCACCGTCTAAACGTAAGAATTGCCTCTATAAACTAGATTACCAGTTAAATTGATGATACTGCAAATTGTGAAAGAAGCTCCACAGAGTTATATGAAGGATCCAGAGAACTTAAGGTTGTGAATGAATTGTATATTAAAATTGTGGAAATTGAAACAGGTTTGCAGATTTTCAACGTATTTTGTTTTTATTGTGATATTTGTTAATAACTTTTGAGATGTTCTATCGTAGTAGGTGATAAAAAGTAGTTTCAAACACTTCAAAGTAGCTGACGAAAAACACGATCGAGACGGTTCAATACGATTGAAATTTGGTTCAATACTAGAGGAACTGATATTGATAACGATAACGTAGCAACATTTGCCGTAGTTTATTCGGGATGCGTTAATGAAAAATTTGTAATCCAAGCTTTTCTGTGCTTCGAAAGGCATGCTAAGTATAATATAAAAAATTTAGCTATAACATATGCCATAGCCGTAGTCATTACATAATATTATATTTATGGATAAATTCTTTGTATTTCTATGGAGAAAGACCTTGTTTTTTTGTTACTGCTTACAATGTATCAAAGAATTCTTTGTAAGCTCTACTCAATTATTAAAAATAAGTATTCAAGTTCAAATTACACGAATTTATATTCGTAATACCTTGTTTGTTCAAACAAAAATTGAATTCCTACTGATCTTAACACTCATATAGGTTCTCGCCTCCTTAAAACCCCGGTAACGCTGTAAAGGCCATCTGCGGCCAACAGTATTAGTCAGTCCAAAAAAAAACACTCATATATTTTCTATCACAGTTGTCATGAAAAATTACATTTCGAGGTTTTATTAGTGGTATAAAAGTAAAATAAAAATGTGTTTATAGCTCACGGTAGGTAGGTTTCGTTTCACAACCTTACCGTGAGATATAAAATACTATAAATGAAAACGAGTCTCTAGATATAGATTGCGATATACACAGTATGTTCCGCAGCAGCATAAACTCTAAAAGCTCTTGAGGGGCTAATTTCCAAGTTTTTATGGGCGACTATCCAAGTCCAAAGACCTACTTTGATTTCTAGGGAATCGATGAAATTGTGAAAGTTTAAGTATGCAATATTAAGTTACAATTAGCATAGATTTTGGACCACACCTCTCAACCTCCAACTGTTTTTGTGCTGTTGTTTTTTATCATAACTGTCAAATCTATGTCAAGGAAACAATAGACAATTTTAGAAGGCGCGTAGGGTGGTGCATTCTAAACCTGAATTTGAGGTCGTCAATTAAAAACAAAAAATATATTAGCTGTCCGCGACCACTACATTTTATCTATTTACAGGGTACATTTCAAGTAGTAGATTTTTCATCAATAAATCAGTTATTTAGTATTCATGGTAGAAGCTCTTATTGACACTTCACATTCGGGTTAGAAAATAGTGTCTGTGTGTGTAAAAAATCGAAAGTAAAAATACATAGGAATATAATCAACTAAGATCAGCATCGTGAGAGGTCGATCCAAGTTAATTTAAGTGACATGTGATGGTCAACATTTATTATGGTCCATAAATTGTCGGAGAATCGAGTGGACGCAAGGAATTTAATATAAGAGTGGGAAATATTGCAGCATACATTATCTCGTATATATCTAATAATATTTGCCAGCCACTTGTTTATGACTTGGGATAATCTCGTGGTGTAAGCTCTGCTGGCTACAAGCCAGAGGAAGCTATGTGTTTCACTATTGGGCCAATTTTATTAGTTTTTGATTAACCATTATTGTGATTAAATTATATGAGAAACGTGTTTGGACTTACTGGGTTTATTTGCTTGCAGTGCCATAAATTGGTCTCAATACAAAATAAAATGGTTACGTTCACGTCACCGTCCGTACTTTTTAAATTACACTATGCACAACTCTTAATGTTGGGAAATTTTCGTTTTGCTGCTGACTTTATTTTTAATTGCAAATTTTTTAATTTTTCGTGCTTGCATTCCCCATATAAAAAATTAATAAATGAGACAATTATTTTGTTTAATGAGGCTATATTATCTTCAAAAGGGAAACACATTTTGTCTTCTGCTTAATCGTGATATTTCGTTGAGAGAGGCTTTATTGGCGTCCTGTGCGGTTTGCTGTCTTGCGATCACTGAAAACATGATTTTAAAACCCTATTTTTTAAGTTCTCCTATAAAAGGAAGGCAAATGGAGGCAAGTTTATACAGCTTTGGGATACTCTACAGTTTATCCTACAAATAAAAATGGCATTCTGAAAATTTCACAAACTGATGCTGAATTATAGTATATATTCCATATATTGCATGATGCCGTCAGCCATTTTGATTTTAACCAATATTGTTATCACATTTAAAAATTACACCTGGTCGTAATTTAAAAAATAAAAATATTTCGCATCTTAAATATTTGTAGTATTCGCTTATGTATATTATAGCCATAATACACCTTGTATTTCAAGCAGTTTACCTTCTAGAACTACCTGGATTTAATCCAGTTCACAACACTCCGTACATTTTGAATGTATAATAGTATGTTCAATTGCAAATGAATCAAGCTGAGGATTCCCGACTAGGCTCTGATTCAATCCCGTTGAACCAATTAATTAGAGGCGTGGGATGCTTCGTCATAATAGGTGGAGGCTGCAAACACTCAATGCAATATGGATCTTGCATTCATAATAGGATGCAATTTGTCGCTTTACGGTTCACTGTTAATTGACACTAGTGCTCATCTTTCCTGTTAATTGGGCTTGATTTTGAAGACACTGGAACTCTACAGTTGGGTTCAGTTTATCCCATTCTCTCATGATGTGAGAGAAAAGATAGCAAGAATGAGAACTACCAAACTACTTAAATTTAGGCAGCTTTAAAGATAGTGTAGACAATTCCTAAAACCTATATTTTAGGTCGTTCATATTCATCGAGACGCGGGAACCTCCAAGCAATTAAAAACCAATGTTGTCTTTATTGTTTCTCTTGACTGGTTAAAATCATAAAAAAACCAATCAACCATTAATTTCAAAATAAACACTCATTTTTGTTACTCATTTAAATTTTTTGTTTTGTATTACTATTTAATTTCGTTTTTCCACGTCAAGATTATGTATTTTAAGAAAAAATATTAATACTAATTAATATTATATATACACAATATAAAAATATACAGATTAATTTAATTTTTATTTATACTTCAGTGATATAAATATTTGGACGTTATAATCACTGGAGCATAACACTGGAGGGTATTATTCTGTTGTTTTTGATGTATTAACGAATACGTTAACGTATGCGTGCCAATTGCACAAACCTAACATTAAGTACTAGATTTTTAATACGAACCATTAATGTTAAGTTTTTCTATTTGTTAACAGCGACGAGACTAGAGAAATAGACGGGCGTGCGCGCTCGGAATCGGGTGATGCTGACTCCGTGTACCACGTGCGGGGGGCCTTACATGATAGCAGGTGGAGGGATCACCAGGTAAGAACTCTAATCGCTGGCCGACCCGATAAATCTATATACATGTACAGACTATCTCTGTATCTATATAAAGTGTGTACAGACTATCGAATCTAAGTGAATGTGAATTTCGCCTAAATACACAAAATAAATAGAGCAGCTTAATATATAAATCCTGTATATAAGAAAATAATTCCAAATATGACTTCAATAAATAGTTATCAACACTATTCTCAAGCAAAGGCAAATTTTGTTTTGTGACTACACAGCGCTTTACTTCCAATAAATGTCGTAAATACATTACTATCAGTACAAACTAATTTACGGCAGTAATATACGGACTTTTATAAAAAATACGACCCTACAGAATAGTGCTGTTTTAATAACAAATTTAATAAACAAATTTTACTCTCAACAATGTTATGTCAATCTTCTTTCAGCTTCGCTCTGTATACATTCCACCAATACATAAAATAACATAAACGCTTCAAGCAATTTAATTATATCCACCGATACATACAATTTGTAAATGCCCGGTTGATACCCATTTAAAGTAATCACTATTGCCTTTAATTGCATTTATTTGTTTTCCTCATACATATTCCCTGTTGTGACGATTTAAAAGAACTTAGTAAATGAGTCTATTTAAATAAAGTTATTTTGACTTTGACTTTGATAACGACATATTATCTTTATAGGCATGTTTTAGAAGAGACAGAGATGTCTTCTGAAAAAAAAAATTGTCATAAATTTTATACGTAAGCAAATCAAAAGTTCAAGTAAGCTAAGTTCGCTAGATGCATTTATTCGGTCATTTACTGCGCTGCAAAGCCTCACTTAACTCACGATTAATTTAGCCAACGGGCAAGTTGTGACATGAAGTTTTGGCTGCCGTTGAAATTGAGTTTAATTCCTTCAAACTATGTTTATTTTAACATTAAAAGTTTATGACGTTTATGGACGTAATACAGTGTCAGTAAGAAAAGCACAAACTTGGTTTATACGTTTTCAATCCGGGAATATTTATGCATATATATGCAGTTACGATATAGCTAAAGAATTGGGAATTGACCACAAAACAGTTTTGACCCACTTGAAAAAAGATGGGTATACAAAAAAGATCGATATTTGGGTGCCACGCGAGGTGCATCGATTCTTTATTGAGACTAATTATTGACTTTATTGACGTAATGAAACCGAACCGGTTTCATTACGTCTCAATAAAGAATCGCTTGAAGAGATTGATAACTAGTGATGAAAAGTGGATCACGTATGACAAAAATGTGCGAAAAAGGTCGGCCAGGCTTCACAGACTGTGGCAAAACCTGGGTTAACTCGCAATAAGGTGATGCTGTGTCTATTGGAATTGGAACTCTACTGCCAACAACTGATGAGATCAAAGCAAGAAGTTGAGAGACAGCGGCCGGAATAGATTAATAGAAAGGGTATGGTTTTTCATCATGATAACGCTAGACTACATATATATTAGCCACTCAGCAAAAATTAAGAGAGTTTGGCTGGCAGGTGTTATTACATCCCCCATATAGCCCTGACCTTACACCTTCAGATTTCCACCTGTTCCGTTCTCTTCAGAATCCTTTAGGCAGTGTCATGTTAACATAAAGAGAGGTCTGCCAAAACTACTTGTTGCGTTTGTTTTATCAGAAGTCCCAAAATTTCTACAGCAACGGGATCATGTCTTTACCTACAAGATGGCAGAAAGTCTGCGAACAAAATGGCACATTACTGTAATTAAATGTAAATTAACTTTGAAAAAAGTCTTGAATTTTCTTATGAAATGCGAAGAAACTTTTTTCCCAACCTATTATATGAGGATTCCGCATGTAACGCAAATTCAACTTTTAAACTTTTATTTTAAAATAAAATATGACTTTGCATAGCTAGCT
Source organism: Acentria ephemerella (assembly GCA_943193645.1). NCBI lineage: Eukaryota > Metazoa > Arthropoda > Insecta > Lepidoptera > Crambidae > Acentria > Acentria ephemerella. Next base: position 11,058,587 of record OW971884.1, on the reverse strand, counting down.
TTAATTAATTTAAAAAAGTTATAATTACATAACACGGAAAAGAATTTGCATACAACTCGTGGCCCAATTTTGGCTTCGTATAAGTTTAAGCAAAGTTTCAGCGCTCGGCTGAAATTCATATTTATTTCTGTGCTTCATGAGCCATTTGTCTCGGGAAATCTTCCAAATTTATCTTGGAAATTAAGATTTTTTAATTATTTAATTGTGTTAAGTACTCAATCTACTATATCTAGTCGCCTTATGAAACTTTACAGGCTCATTAAAAACAAAAATAAACTAAATATTTATTCCAGTTCAACTAATATTTCAATTGCCTCCAAATTAAACATCCATTCTATATTGAACAATTGTCTGTTCAATCCAGACACAATTTTGTTGGAAAGATATTTTTTTTCTATTTACATATACAAGCCGCTGGATACTGGCTTCGCATGATTAACTGGTTTATGATATCTTTGGGGCGAGTCTATGTTTAGCAGTGAGCGTCTCTCTGATAAGATACTGTATATACTGTATATGATACTGTAGTATAAACAGATCATAGTTTGTTCAGCCGCGATATTGTTGGGCGGGAACAATTAAATTTTATTATGTCTGGATTTTACGCCTTCGGTTAATTATAGGATATAGTTCAATGAACCCAACTTAAACGCTAACAACAAACGATATTTTAGATTCATTTTAATGGTTTGTTTTAAGTATCTATAAAAATTTAAGTATATTTTGTTGCTTCATTAATTGCTTCATCAGATATAACGAGACAAAACAAATACTGTTGCTATAAATTAGTTATTTCTTAAATGCATATTATTTTGGAGAAATATCGAGAGATTCTTAATAAGAGAATATCCAATGTCACTTCTTATTTTAAAATAAGAAATGACATTCTATATTCTTCTATTTATTATATGCATGTTCATTATAAATAAATAAATAATATATTATCATTTATATTTTATTATTTATAGATAGATAATATATAGCATTTGTAGATAGATAATAAGATGAATATAATAGTAATGATATTTCTTACATTCTGACCTATTGCTTAGCCCAAAGTAAGTATCATTTAGAGCTTGTGTCTCGTCATGATACAAATATCTGCTCCTATAGTGATTTGAGAATAGATTTCTACTACTAGAGTTGCTCAGTAGACAGGGGTAGTAACTACTCGATCAAACGGCTATGAAACACAGATAGTAGACAGATTTCCAGCACAATTTATCAAAAATACGGAGCAGTCTGTAATATTGTTTTAGATCGAGAAAAATTTGAAAATATCCTGTTCTTTCTAATTTAACAAAACTGTTTCATCACGGTTTCTTTTATAATATTCATAAAAGCGAGTTCCTCGCTTATTAAAGGTGGCGCTACGTACCCACCCCTCTGGTCAAGCCTCCAGTAATCGGGGTAATTGGCCACAAACGAGGGTTCTAGTCATTTTGCTCAACACCCTTGATATTTTGAGAGAAAGGCCAGATAAATATAATTTATTATTTATATCCTACGGCAGAGTGCTGATGCTGGGTGCCCAGTGAGTAACTGAAGTCCACATCTTGATTTTAGAGCTAGTTCTCTTAGTAAGCAAGTTCTGAAATTAACTTTATTTTTATTAAAAGTTCGTCGTACTATTAATTATTAAAACACTAGTTAATTTAGCTATATTTTTTTTGTAATTCCAGTCCTAATAAAATTAATTAAAAAATCCTAATTTACATTCCAGAAAATCATAGCTAGAATTATGTTCATAGTGTAGGCTATCACAAAAGTAAAATTTTATGTATAATAACTAATTTTATTAACCTTAGACAAATTAGTATGCATTCAAGGATAATTTCAAAAACAAAACAATCTAGCATAAGCTTCTAAAGATGCCTAATTCAGAGGAGATAATTGGTATTACCGATGATGCTGGCAACATTCGTTTTATTTAAAACCTATATTAACATTGTAAAGTTAATCTTAGGAAATACTGATGTTAATTAAGAAATCTTTTCGTGTTGGATAGTCCATTTATTGAGGAAGGCTATTAGGCTTTATAATATCACGCTACAACCAAAAGGAGCTAAGTATCAATATAAAATGTTGTAGAGGTCAGGAAAAAATATTCCTTTTTACGGCTTTCGTAGCGTACGCGGCGTAGACGGTTAAAGTTACGCAAAAACCAAGTATGACGGAATCGCTCTCTCTTAAAAGATTTAATAATCCGCTAAAACATATGTTTAAACGACGGTTAACGTTGACTCACTACAATCGTTTTTGGTAGTAAATTTTTTCTAAAATAATGCACAGAGTAACCTTAGAATCCTTGACCAAATTTATTTAACAATTTATACATAGACACAAAGACAATTAAAAGGACCCAACAGAATATTAGAGAATTGTACGAAGGTTAGCAAAAAAAGGTTAGCCTATTTTAGCAAAAATTCAAGAAAAAGTTTTACTTAACTTATCCACGTGATCTTTTCTTTCATTCCCCAAGTAATTGATTAAACTGGAAAAAATGTATATATATTTTTTTCAGTTATATTTATAAATAAGTAATACTTGTGTACATTTGTTAATAAAGGCTATTCTGTGCGAGTTACAATGTACTATATCTTATGCCGCCTACATTGAACTCAAGTCTCGCAGTTTTATGGCTAACTATGAAGGTAGAAGTTAGTACAGTTGACAGCACATAAAGTGAAATATATTGGACCTTATACAGTACTGATAAGAACTCCTTTGCCATCAATCTCCAAACTGATGTACCAAACTTTCTGTTTGTCGCAGAACCCTCTCGAGTCCTCTCTGTTCTATAGCAATTGCTTGGAACTGTTTATTTGGACGGACTCGTTACTTAGACGAATGTTATTGTTAAAGAAAATTTGTTAATGTTAAAGAAATCTTGTTAGGTGAATTGGGATTTTCATTTATGTTGAATGTACTTACTTGCGTACAATTTATTTAAATTATAACTGGTGTACCAAAGTAAAAGGATACAACTATTTATTTTACTATTAAATTGACAACATAATTTGTTGGACGCATCATACACAGAGTGTAAAAGAATTGGACTTTCAAACTAACAATTTTCTATCGTGTTGAACAAAATATTCAGTTGTTCTACAGTAATTTCAATGATTACTCGGCCCAAATGTAAAGTACTGATGTTACATACAAATTTCCTATTACTTACTCCCTTAAAATTAAATAAAAATACCATTAAAAACTTGGGCCATAGATAATAAATTTGGATATAATAAATAAATAAAGAATAATCCATACAGAAATAATAAAAACATGAAGAAACAAATGAACCTAGATGTTCATTTGTTTCTGAGATGACCTTTGACCTGGTAAACACGACCTGACCTTATGCCAAATGCCAAATAATGATGATAGGAATGAAAAGGTGATGGTGTGTGACACTTAGCTTAGGGTTAAGTTACACCAGTCAATTTCTCGTTTCTAATAGAGGCTTGAATTCTAGTGACAATAATAAATTCCCAAAAAAATTCCTCGCTATTCAAGTTACCTTTCGGAGCTTTCAAGCCAAAAATTCGTCTGAAGCGAAATACCGGACAATAGTAGCAAGTCTTTTTTCGCATATACTGTATCATTCTTTATATCTGTGTATTAAGGTAGATTTCTAAATGCATCGATTTCGAGTATATTTGTCCAGAGCCTGGCTTTGGCCGGGTGCCAAGCTGTGCCACTATATGGGCCTATTTGGCACCGGGTGTCAAAAGGGGTTACAACCGCAAATGTTCTGAACTCCTATTTTACGGAATCTTACTTGCTTTTCATTAAACATTTAACAGAACTCTCATGCGGCTAACTGATGGTTTTAATTAAGAAACTTGAAGTTAACCGAGATTGGTGCAATTACAAAGATTAAAAACAGAATGAGATAATTGAAAGCGGAGCAATGCGAAAATACGAAAGAGTATTAACTTCAAAATAGTTACTAAAATGCTAAAATTACCGAAAAATTAAAAAAAAGCAGCTATGCCGGGGTTGATACTCAACAAAAACTCTTTTTGAAATGAAATTCATATTACATTGGAATAACGTCGCGCCTTAAATATAAATCACTAGAATTATTATCTAATATTAGAATTCAATTGAACTTCAACATTTGTATCACAAAATATATTAATATTAAACATCCATATACACTTTGTTTGCACGGAATAGTCATTTTACAAACAATATAATGTTTCTTGGAACAATTATTTTATTTGTATTCAGCTTACTCTTATAACATTATTTATGTAATAAAGCTTACTATTGATCTATTGTCCATAGGCAAATTCTTCACGGCCCCCAAAGCGTGGCTGGGCTGCTGTTGTAGCGTGGTGCGTGGCTTGGTGGCACTCTGGCCGTGAAGACCTTGAAGACACGGAACCCGAAGAGGAGCCTTCAGATCCTGGGTATGCCACCCCTGTATCTGTGGAGACGCCGCTTCAGAGTTCTGTCTCAAGGTGAAAAGTATTCTTGTTATAGTAAATTTTCAGAATGTAATATATTAATATATTTTTATTGTTACACCATTTGTGTCTATCTACAGGTGTACATCTTTAAACGTCATCAGAGATCCTTACGCGACACGTGGTGGCTCAAGTGGGCCACCATGTCCTGACGGGGGTACGTCTCCTCTTCGGAGGACATTTGACCCTCCCTCTGGCGCCATGCCCGCCGCCAGGGACAGCCGCTCCCTTCCCCCTAACACAAGAATCAACACTACTACCTCACCAGCACCCAAATCTGCATCCGCTGACTCAGTCTATACGATAGTCATCAGATTACCTGATGCTGATTCTGACAGAGCAACAATAAAGATGATCACAGAAGAATCACCACCATCTAATACCAGAACACACTACAGGCCACCAACTAGAGGTGATTCTGAACTCAATCTACATCCAGCTGGGCATCCAGCGTTAACCAGAAGAACTTCGCATATACAAGACGTTAGAATACCATTGAATGCTAAAATAATCCCGAAACAGTTAATAGGTAAGGGTTTAATGTCAAAGCAGCCCAAAAAGAAGAAAACGCAAGAGAAGAAACAAGAGACTAAGGCTGCAAAGACCTTATCGGCTATACTTCTCTCTTTTATAATCACGTGGACACCATATAATATCCTCGTGCTACTAAAGCCTTTGACAGCGTGTACTAAGTGTATTCCAGATGAACTTTGGTCATTTTTCTACGCTCTGTGCTATATTAACTCTACCATAAATCCAGTTTGCTACGCATTGTGTAATGCAACCTTTCGGAGAACTTACGTTAGAATTTTGACATGCAAATGGCATAACAGAAATAGGGAAGCGATGACTAGAGGGGTTTATAATTAATTTTGATATATTGAATAAGTATTTGGACGATGAGCTTCTTATGGTTCGTTGGTATGTGGGTCTGGTAAGAATCAGTACTGATATTTTATTTGGCATTTGAAAGGTATCAGAATGAATATTGCCCAATTTTGGTACCTAGATAAATAAGCTTGTAATCACGCTAATTTAAATCTTTGGTGGTTTTTCAACCTTACCCTTTTCGAAATTTAATTAAATATTAAAAATTAAATGTGATTGATAAAAAGATACTAAAAGATATTTTAATTGTGAAGGGATTATTGTTAAAATGAATCGCTATCCTATATGAAAACTTGGTAATTTTGTCAAATATCTAGGAATTAATGTATTTTAATTTCTCTAAACTTGATATTATATATCTTTGTGCTTTATCCGTCACTAAAATATTTTTTCCTAAGCAATTAAAACAAAGTATTAAATTTCCAAGAATTTTGTTAGTGAGTTTATCATCCCGTCCATTTGTAGAAGTATTATTTATTGTAGGTTTTACATTTTGTGATATTTTCTTTATTCTAAGTTACAATATTCCATTCGCTAATATTTTCTGTTCTTCTGTTTTAAGAAGAAAATTATTGATTAAATCAAAAGGAACTTTAATAGGAGTTTAAAAAGCCCAAGTAGGTATGTTAAGAGTGATTAGTATTAATAACGATAATGCTAAAGGCGTGTATTATAATGTCTGTAGTGATAATCTAGTCCTTATTTACGGTTATATGGTAATTTCTCTAGTTAGAAATCTCTCTACATGGTGTTCTGGTAAGGATTGAGCTTGTAGGGTTAACAATGACGAATTTAGAGAATTGGCAATGTTTTGGTTCGCATAAAATAATCAATTAATCTATGGAGATATATTTTAATCAGCAAATGCTTATGAATTAAAAATTAAAAAAGTATATTTGTTATTCGCGTCAACCCACTACGCTCCCCTGAAAAGCTCTTCTAGTCTCGTCATTTGGAAAATGCACTCTATTCATCCCGCTATGGAGGTTCTTTAGAGTCACATCCGAAGTTTAAAATTTAATAGAACTGAGACAATGTTCCAGTATCCATATATCTAATAATGTTAAAATCTACATAAGATTAATTTGCGCCTATGGTTTTTAAAGGTAATATCGCTGAAGTTCAAAAGGCGTTTCATTCCTCTAATAGAGCTTTAGAGTGAACGCTAATTGTTAGGGGTTCAATGTAGGTCCTTACTTATTTTATTACCAAGAGAGAGTCCTAAGCCTTGCCTATCAAGTCTTACGTGTCACATTAACATTGTTTCGAGATTAGATTGAAATTCTAAGCAATATTGTCACTGTCTGTCTCCTGAGAATTAATTCTTCAATAAGTTATAAACGATATTAAAGAGTTATTAATTGTGTATTAGAGTTTTACTGTGTACCGCGTTTAGATGTGCCCTTATTTACTTCGCAATTTTGATGTAATTATAAACTTTTATCGTCTATCGTTTTGTTATAAATAAAACATACAACGACGTTAAATATTAGCTGTCCTTAGCGCTGCTTACATAAATCACTTTTCTATAAATTTTAACTATAATGGTTTGGTATTTCTGTATAATATGGGATTGTATTTTTTGTATCACTTTTGTGGTATTTTGTCGTGCGCAAGAGTCGAGGATAAGTTAACTGTGTTACCAGCTCTCAATCTACTTTCTGATGGTGGATATAACTAAATATTCTATATCTTGAGTGTCAAAGTAGTAAAAGGGATATTTTAATTAAATTCTAAATTTGTGTAAGTATTTAAAATTATAAATATTAACAGTATTGTACATAGAACATTTGATTCGTAATTTCATAAGTCTATGATATTTGTATTGGCATTACTATTAATAGGGATTATTAAAATATTACTTATATACAAGTAATAGGTGTGTATTTATATAACGTATAAGTTAAATATACATCAAATCTATGAGTGTCGTAAAACGTTCCTTATGTTGTGAATGAGGTTTTATTAACCTGTAATTAATTAATATATGTGTAGAGATAGTATATAAATACGATATATCAGAACTACGAAATTAAGCCCTAGATTTGAATATTACCAAAGATTTTATACAATTCCAGGGGGATTACGCATTTTAAGTAATAGTACGGAATGACTACAAAATGAGTATTAAATATGTGTGTATAGTTATATATTTTGATTATAATATATATGTAGCAGCATCAAAGCGTATTAAATAAAAGATATATATTTTGATATATGTATCATCTTTTCCCATGCCTCTTTTAATCTGATCTTATATTAAACATTACATTATTGTAAAGTTTTGCCATTTTGTTGATAAAGAGAAAAATAAAATGCGTAATTCTACCCTCTTTAATATGAATAATGTACCATACGAACTGCAATTAATTACATATACAGATACCCGCTTTTCAACATAAAGTTTCGATGATAACAACTAACAAAAGACGATCATGTCATAACCATAATATTATTTAATAATAACACTGCGTATGTAATTAATTCCAGTAAGTAATAACTAACTCCTGATCATTATTATCGAAACGCACAGTAAATTAGTTTAAATATAAATTTATTTTGATGACTAAGATGTTTAAGTTTAATAAGCTCCGTTGTTTTGTCATTTACGGCGTACCGTATGCGCCTGCGCTCCCACTACGCATTCAATGCTGTTTGTTCAATATGCTTCCGCACTATCGCTTAGGACTAACACCTGATATTTAAATTCAGCGTTCGCCAATGGGAACAACCCAAATTAGAAACAAAATTATTAAAAAACATATAATTATTAATTATATAAAGCTCAGCAAATTACTCGACACCACCTGGTGATAAGCAGTAGAGGAGTCCATATGTGAAGATAGCTAGTGAAGCACGCGACATACTGCCCTAGCTACCCTCACCTTGCCAGCCCAAAAAGTGCTTTTTCACGCCTCTCTTAAAGGAACCCATTTTATAAGAAGGAGGGAATGCGTTAATTAACTTTTTATATTTTAAATTGGTTTTATTATAAAGGTAAAATTAACTGATATTATAAGTACCTCAACTTTATTAGAAACTTATTTCCTTCGGTCCTTTTTTGTACCTTAGGTAAGAAATTAACAATAAATGTTGGTAAATTACAAACCAAAGTAGTTGCGAATAACAAATTGCATAACATAATATGTTATATTTGAGATCTTTCCTGAATTGAGTATTAGTTATATACAGTACAAACATATAGTATATGTAACATTTACTATGATTTTAAAATGAAAATGTGAAAAGTTCAATTTACATTTTCTCCATATAATATTTAGTGTCAATATTATAAGAAAAATCTGATTTTGTATGACAACACAATACGCTACATCTTTTCTTGTGACTTAAATCTTTGTAATTTTTTATATTTTTTATTATTTTCATTTTTTTTTCTTTTTTTTTTCTATGTTATTTAACGCAAATTCTTCGGGTGTTCGGCACCACGGATATAACAGAACTTTCTAGACTAACTCAGAAGTCAAAAGCTAAAGGAATACTATGTAGCGCAGTATGCGTGAAATATGTAGGCGGATAAGTACTGCTCATTTATTATTTATTAAAAAAATATATTAGAAACTAATAAATATTCATATAAACGTTTCGCTCCGCTATAAATTACGCTTTCAACGTAACAAAAATCTTTTACCAATAAAAGAAGGCATTGCTATCATAGTAAACATCTATTTGCAATTTTGTTATATTTTCACCATTACCAAAAAGTGCACCTGGTAAAACAAAAGCTGTATGATGTTAATACAAGCCGCTTCGCAGAATTACTCTCTAGTTTTCGCCAATCTAATTAGCAGAATAGTGTTACGTTTACGTTTTGGAGCTTGCACAGATCCATCGGCTGGCGTTCTGTTTCTGTATTTACGTTTAGTTACATAATCGCTTGCACGGTCACGACATTCAGTATACGGAGAATGTACTAAATATCGGAATTGAGTTCAAGCAATAATCGCCAAAACGTCAACCTCCTTAGATTGTCCTATGCTCCTTACTAACCACGAAACCTTTGATTTTTGTGTCACATTATGTTATTTCTTACTTTTCTTTATGATGTAGTTATTTGTATATAATGTACTCAAGACAATTAGAATTTAACCGTGCTTGGATTGCGTCTCGACATGATAAATTTATTTTAAGTAATCAGCCGGAGATATTACATCACGGGTATAACTTACGTACTGTTTAAAATGTTATAAATTGTAAAAACTATTTCTATTATCAAATAATTTTCTCAACTTGTGCTCAATTTCAATACTTATTAGACTATGGTCTGAGTTCGTGATTCTATTTTTATGTATAATTTAGCACAATTTTTAGTCATAAAACTAATAATATTCATAATTATTGTGTGCATAATTATACTGTAAATTATTTTACTAATAAATTTTCTTTCTTATAATGATGTTTGTAGATATCTCAAATATGAATTTATAATTTAAAGTCAAAGTCAAGTCTAAATAACTTCATTTCAATAGACTCATTTACTAAGTTCTTTAAAATCAAAGACACGATGACTTTTAAAGCGATTTATAATGTATAAAGCTATTCCTAAGTTATATAAAGTTTCTATAACATAGAGCATATTAAATTAAATATAAACGTCAAATATTTCAGTTAATATGAATTATTTCGTTTAAACATAAAGATTTTAACTTTAAATGATTATGTCAAATAAATATTTGAGGTGTCTATACATTTGCTATTCAATATTAATAAAATCGAATGTACGAAGTTTTAATAGACATTTCTAAAATCTAAACTGATGACAAGGGAGTAAAACGAACTGAATTATTTAATTAAATGTCGTGTATTTGTAGTAATGTAACATATAAATAATAATAAAAAAATAAATAAATGCGTCATGTCAAAATATAAATAGTATCCGAAATAGCTCAAAAAATTCGATGCGTTTAATAAATCCTTTTCGATTTTAACATGTTTTATCTCATTCTTTCCAGGGTTTGATATGAGAGTGAATGAGTGAAATAAAGTATATGTACATCTGACATAGGCAGATTAAATAAATTGTTTTATGTATTGTATATGTTGTATTTCTGTGATTATTTATGGTTTGTTAATAGGGCAAGTTCTGTATCAGTGAAATAAAAAGTTTTAATTATATACTTAAGCTAATTAATCATTAAGGTATGTTTTCTTGAGAATTTATATTGTTAAAATTTAATTCGCATATAGAAAAGATCTTGAAATATTCACTGATAATATTCATTAATTTCCCTATGAAACCATTTAAATACCTATTCACAAAAATAACATCATGCTGTATATACACTACCCTAACGTACTCAAGGCTATTGTAGGTCAATGATCTCTTGCCAATGCACTATACAGAGTCGTATTCCAGGGTAGATGAATTTAATTATATTTTTGCATGAGAAAGTTATAGTGAAAACTGAGTAATTGTGTGTAATATGAGTTGGTATTCTCGGTGGATATTAAGAGACCTACTTATATCTGTTGTATTATAATGTGACCAAATTGTCTTAGGTAATTTTTTGCTTCCATTTCAATTGGTGTGTAACGAAACGAAGTGTCAAATGATAGTGCTGAGTCTGGAAACATAAACTAGATCTATTATTATCAATGTACAAGTTTAGTAATTGACGATGTATTTATGAATAAATAAATGTCTTTTTGTAAGTTATTTTAAAATTAATCCATGTTTTTGTATAACCAAAGACAATAAAAATTTAACTAAAACTGTGTTCTTTCATTTCAGTCGTCAAATACAAAGTATTTTTAGTTTATTCATATGATTTTACTTTCATTGGGATTTCGTTCTTCAAAATCGCGACGTTTCGATCCATCTCTAGCCGTTAAAGCTTTGAGCGTATACTCAGATTCCGGCAGAGTGCAATCTATCGATCACTGCAGATTTAATTCGATTAAGTTCTAACACGATTATGTTATTACGTAAAGTATCTGATGAATTTGAATCAAACTTAGAATATAAATGTTTAGTAGATAGATCAGTTAGGATTTTAATAGACTCTTATGAGTAGTAAAATTTAGATTGCCCCTATTGGAAATTCCTCCCTGAATCTCCAGGACTGTGGTAGGCAATGTTGACCACATCAGACATACGATCGAGGTTTTTAAATGCCAAGTTGGATGAAAAGTAACCGCTGCAGAACTTTGGTAACTTTTTTATCTATGTAACTTATGACATCCCCGTGAAGGGCAGTGGAGTTACTGGGGGGATAGGGGGGAATTCCCAGTGCCGCTTTGATGAGGCACTGGGTGAGCCCTGTACATTCCCGCCGCTAAGCTAGTGCATAGGTGCCACTGCTGGTAGGTCCAAATATGCTCTACATGAAAAGAAGAAGTTTTACCACCACATTAGTCCAATGCAGGATGTACGGGATGTGTCTTTATAGTAACGGAGTAATAAACTCAGCATCAAACTCGTCTTTTCTCGATCACAGTTCCAAAACCAAACTGATAAGGATGAGTGTCTTTTAAAATCATATAAGGTTACTAAATAAAATTTGTTTTAGAATTGTGACTAAGTTTAACATAATGCAAAATGACTACTGATGGGAGCGGCTGTGACTGACTTCAACGATAGCTCTGACATGCCATTTCTGTACTTACCGTGGTACTCAATATGACTGTGTCTGTAGAATTTATACCGAAGTTTTCAAAACCTTGTCGAACCTTTTAGTATTTAAACACTACCAGTTTAGTAATAAACTTTAATAATAGAGTCTTGCTTATGCAAGAACTTATATTCTTAAGTCGGGCAAGTAATTAACTGATTGATTTATTTATTTGTATGATCAATAATTAATTTAAATTGATTGACATTGGTAAAGACATGTTTTCTTTTTAAACAATACGAAAAAAGACTAATGATAATTTAAAACAAAAGAAAACAAAATTGCATGTAATGTCTATCCCTTATTAAGAGATGGCTCCTATAATGTATTGTACTATGTAAGAAACTTTGTTTTATTCAAAATGGCGCATTTTTGTTTGAATATTACGCATTTTATAGAACTATTTGCATAAAAATTTCTAATAGTTTATCAATCATAGCTTTAAATTGTATAATAATTGTCAAACAAATCGGGACTCTTGCCTTATCTACATAGAGTCGTCACTGAAGGATTTCCAAACGACAGGCATTACCACCAGGAGAGGTGTCCTATTATCTCTAATTGTTCAAGGCGCTTGAGCTATGAACGAGCAACAGACCTGATGGTGCCTCTAAATGCTTGGACCTCGTCTCAGGAGAGCCGTGCGGTGGAGGAAAGAAGCGCCCAGGTATGTGACTTTCTCTGGCGCGACATGTTTTTACAACATTCTTTTTAACATTCCTTATGGAATGAAGGTCAAGGTCTTTGACCTTTACCATAAAAACAAACAATTTACTATAGAACACTTGTAATGTATGCCCTAAACTCGTAAATCTAAGCGAGAAATTCAAATCTCGAACGCCCCGTACAGTGTAATGTTTGCAGCTAACTACTTAACTTTGTGAGAAAGCTAACTAGTTGCTGTTAGTAAATAGGTCGTGCCTGTTAAGGCTAGCAAGCAATACGTTCAATACTAACTCCCTTGTCTTTCTTCCATAGCTTTTGGAATTTACCCAGAATTGTATTATCTACATGAAGAGAAAAACCTTAACTATTACTATTCTTATAGTGAGCGCCGTTTCTTTAATATTGGTAAAACATTTTAATTTTTTTAAATTAAACGCAAGAAGAAATCTATCTCTGGTATATTTAATTTTTCAGTATTTATCTTCTTTCCTCGTTCTCATCTTGCCTTTCCTGTCCATCCAAAGGTTGCTCGGAAGAGATCGCTTACACAGCGATAAGACCGCCCATGCCACTTGTCTTTGTTAGTGCTTTTTTCTGTATTTACATTAACTGGAGTGCAATAAAGAATATTCTATCTATCTATCTATATCTCCCACATATTGTGGATATATAGCTACTTGTATATGACTACGTATAACTATATGTCGTATGTATCTATTGCCTGTTATAGACAAAGGCGTGACAGGTAGGGCTGTGTGAGGACGTGATAACTTACACCATATTTTGAGAATAAAAAACATAAAAACTTTTTTTATCTTCATAATATACCTTAGCTACGACTCTCAGGAGTCATAAACACTTATTTTGAATAAATTAGCAAAATTAGATTAATTCGCTCTAAAGGGACAATGAATGAATAAATTAACACTACCTTAACTGGAAAGTTTGTAACAACTAACGAACGGTGCATTACAGAGCTCTGAAATAGATAGGTAAGTATTTCCGAGGTGAAGCCAAAGTTTCAGTAAATTACGAGAAAACTTCCGGCGGTTGGAGTTATTTGGGAGATGCGTCACGGCCATTTGGGTTCATCATTTGTTTCTTATTAGAAATTGTTCCAGAAGATAAGAAACGAAAACGAGATTAAAAGGGGCATAAGGAATAATTTATGTACGAAAAGAAATTTCATAATAATTATAGGTAGTAATTTTTCCTTAAGAAGTGGGTGGAGTCTGGGTCTTAGTAGTCAGTTCATTGTGTTTCGATGTGATGGGAAATGTAGAAAGAAAAATGAAGAAAAGAAAATAATCTCAAATAAACTCTAAATAATAACGAATAAATAAGTTGTTATTGTATACTTTTCCAATGTATTTTATACTGTGTCCAATAATAGTGCGAAAGAAATGGAGAGAGCGTAAGAACCGGCGGCGGCCGTCACCGGTACCGGTTTCTATGTGACATGGAAATAACTGGAAATTACCAAGATACCCGTACCCGGAACTGTTACGTCTCAGTGGGTTTTGCATTTCAGTGTTGCCTCTTAGCCCCAGAGTACATTCTATATCTAAGATCTCTCGTTTCCAGATTGTAAAGGCATTCGTTTAACAAAGTACTTTCTTGATATTGTTGGTGTCGCTAGGACATAGTTACCTCTTACAATCTATCTTAGTATTTAATTATTGTTTCTAAAAAAATATGTTCGTGCTCATGCAGATACGGAGTTTTTCATCAACGATATACTTGATTTTTTTACATACAGAATATGTCTAACAATCCATTGGTAGCTAATTGAATTGCAGCATTCGTATGCGATTCAACAAACGTATGATTCGTATGATTTCAACATTATAATAATGATAATGTTTAAGATTCTACCTCAAGTTATGCATCATGAAGAGCTTGTGTTATAGAAGAGATAACGGAGAAATGTGTTTATTTATAGAAATATAATGAGAAGCTTCTTGGCGTAGTACCTTGAACGTTTTCCTTTAGACAACGAAAACAAAGTAACTTGTCCTTTCGATGACACTTTTCTCCTATATGGGGCTGCTGGAAGAGATTTCTTATAGAAATAAGCAGTACCTTTGTACAATTTTCTAATATTCTGTTGTCCTTTTAATTGTATTTTTGTGTACATAAATTGTTAAATAAAATAACTTTTGTCATAGTCAATCAAATTTATTATCTCCTCCGTCTTAAGGTAGGCAGGTTACACTGTTTGTCTCTGCTATTACGATAACCGCTGTCATCCATCAACACGTATTAGGCCAGCATGGTAGGAAGGCGTGTGAACAACAGAAGGACGTATATAAGCTGTTGATGATTATAGAAATATACTTAATAAACGTTCAAACTTGTTTGACAATTCTCTGAATGACCACACGTTACTAAGTACGTAAAAGCAGTGGTAATACATGACTTTGTTAGTTATAACTTTCTTATAAATGACAAAGTTATGTATGGTCACTAATTTGAACGAGTATTGGGGATTTTCCGTTGTTTTACGTTTATAAAGAAAGAGGTTCATTTCCATTTAAATAAAATTATGTTAAAACATTTATTTTGAGTTTGCCAAAACAACAATTCGAGCAAATGGACCCTAAATTATAGTTCGTGAGTGTACTAGTACAATATCTATTGATATTGAAAAAGGAGTCAAATTATAATAAATTATAGGAGATTGAATAAAACCTTTTTACATAAAAAAGATGGGGTGTATTATAAGTAGGTACTAAGTTCTATCGCCAATGAAATCCAGCGAAGAACAGGGAATGTTTTTGCTCTGAGCGTTTCTTGCGAATTTGAATAATTCCTCAGATCTGACGAAAAATATCTTGAAAAGATTCTTTTTTTATAAGTTATATTATTTATACAAACTTTGTCCTGATGGCGAAGAAATATTTATGTTATTTTATTACCAAAATATTTACTAATTACTACGATAAACTTCTAAGTATTTCCCAAAGTCTTAGCAATTAATTTCGCTTAGGTTTACGAAATAGTACACTCGACATCAAGTACGTATGGCACTTTCTGTATCAGACAAATATAATTCGCTCGATGTTATCAGAAAATAACGTCACATCGGATTCGAAGTAATTAATTGGTCTTTTTAATTGAATCAAATTTTTTACTTTTGTTAACACTTTTTGTTATGAAAAAGAACAGTGAAAAATCTACAAAGATAAACTTATCATCAATTCTTAAATTCCCGGAAATAAACTTGTATTGTATGTAAACCTGCATAAACTATTGTGATTCTTCAGTGTGTATGCATATAAAACTAGTCTTTGTTTGAAAACATCGTCATGGCTAAAATATCTCCGCCACTACTTATCAGTACTGTAGCGCTGCTCACAATATCTATTTATTTATATTTTGACAGAATTATCTTCTGAGGATACTAACTATCTGGCCGATATGCACCTTTGATTCTCCTCTCTCCCGCTACGTTGCAATATAAAAAATCGAAAAATATAATAAATAATAAATAATATAATAATAAATAATATAACCGATATAATAAATCGAAATACGATGGGGCTGACATGTCTAATACATGAATAAAAGCCTTTAAATTAAATAAAGATTTTAAATGAAATCTATTAAATATTATTAATTTATTTATTAAATTGCATAACTTGTGGCTGTTGCTAATTGTGAATGTATTATCGTGTGTGAAATGAATTATTACATCTCAAATAAAGATGGAATTATTATCAAATTTTATAATTTTTATGGCGTTACTTATATATCTGCGATCGTCCGTATTTTGATGTACGTTCTAGTTTCTACAATCTGTCGACAAATACAACCTAAACCTTTTTCCATTTATTATCATTGCAAGCTATTTATTATAACACTCAATTCAAATCCCCGTGAGATTGAAAAATAGGACAGCACCTTTTATTCCCGACACGCACAGTTCTTCGTCTTTACGTCTGAACCATAAGGTTGTTAATGCAACCGTCTGACCGTATTTCACGAATTTCGAAAGTGAGTCAGGTGGGCACACGGTGTCGGTTCACACTCGTAAATGGAATTATAGACGGCTGAATGTCGACAGCTTCTTAGTGAATATGCATGTGATAGATATGCAAGTAGGCATGAAATGCGTAACTGGCACATCTTATAATTTGAGTTTGCAACTTTTTGTTGCAAACTCAAATTATAAGATGTGCAAGAAGTAAACATGTTTTTCCTGGGCGCTGACTAATTAAAACAGCTATATGTTGTATTGTAAATATCAAATAAATATATACAAATTTTATTATAATTACATATACCATACATTTTCTATACTAAAGATAGATGCTATAATTAACAATCCACATTGGGTATCTATATGTGAAGGATATATGTAAAATATTTCTATATATATAATATTTCTCACATTCACACCTATTATCTAGCCCAAGTAAGCACTATTAAGAGCTTGATAACGGAGAAATATAGATACTAAAATAAAGATATAAATATCAGACATATACTAAATAACCTTACAAACATTCATGACTCATGAGTAAATAATTGTACTCATCATACAAATAACTGCCCTTACAGGGATTCGAACTCGAGAAGTCTGGCTAAGTAGACAGGGTTACTGACTACCCGAACAGACGGCCGTCGAATAAGGTATATAACATAAGAGGAAATTTTTCCAGGGTCAATACCGCACTCTAGATACATACAGACATTCTTTGGCAGTCCATTACGTACATCTTCGCGAATAGGAACCCCTAGACTCGGCGACGTTAATTGAAAAAGCAATTAAACCTCCTCCACCACCCCTACCAAATATCCTACGAAGACTATTACACTAATCATCGCTTACTTCTTAATGGAAATAACTAAGAAATATACTTTTTGATTTCAATTTCTTCTCTCCAATGCGCGCACTTTATTTTTTAAACAACTAAGAAAATTCAAGGCTTGGCTTCATTCTGAACTTGCTAAAAACACTACATTTCATTCCAACATTATGAATTCAACAAAGACAATGGTCAGATTATATATAAGAGACTGCAAATAATTCAACATTTTTCTTTTAATAAAGAGTCAAGACAAAAGTAGGTCAAAGATATATGGATAAAATTTATAATTTATGATTAAAATTTAAATTATTTGAAACATAAATAAAACATAATCAATTGAAATAATTAGATCACGTGCTTACAATGTGTATTTGATTTTTATGATACTGTTCAAAGTTACAATCGGCGTCAGTTATATTTGCTACTAGTTGACTCGGTGAACTTTGTACCAAATATAAACTACCACTAGCGCCATCTATTAAAAGAAATCCAAAATAGCGATGGGAAAAATTATAATTTTAATGTTTAGTACATCAGCTAGAAGCTTTTCTATACTTAAATTTTAATTTTAAGTTGTTTGTTTATTAAAAATTAAAAGAATTTTAATTTTTGAAACATCGCAGAATCAAAATGAATAAAACAATAAAAATTATTTAAATTGGTCAAACCATTACAGCATTCATTTTTATTTATAAGAAGTAGATATATAGATAGGTACATACAAATGGCGTAATCATGCATGAAGCAGTTTTATTTAATTGTATGACTTGTAAAACTATGACATAGTGTATGAACGTTAAATAAAATTGGTTTTAGTTCTTAATATTATCAAGCTGCAACGTCATCTAGTAAAAGAGTGATTATATTCAAAGGAATTCTAAAAGACTTATAACGAATTATTTAAATGGATTGGTATCGCACTTACTTTTGAGTCTTTAAGAAAACAACCAAACTAAAGTTGTCAATGCTTTTAAATATGCAACAAAAAATTTATGAAGGAATAAATGTTGATATATAGCGTTTGCTACGCTTCGCCTGAAAATAAGAAATTACTTTGACTCAGTACTTGCCGTAGCCTAGGCTCCAGCCTAGCCCGTAACCTCCGAGCCCATAAGCGCCGAGTCCGTAAGTATCGAGTCCGTGGGCTCCGATTCCGTAGCCAAAACCGTAGTTGATGGCAGGCGCGACTGCTACGGTGCGGACTACGGGAGCGGTGATTATAGGAGAGACTGCTACGGTCCTAATCACGGGGATGGGAGCTGCCTTCACAAGGTTAGCGGTGGAGACCGCTGATAGTGCGTAGCTCGGGGCTGAGAGCTCACTGGAGTATTGCTACTCCTGAAAATAATGAAATCCTTATTAAAAAATTCAAGTGATAATGCGATTTTTCTTTGTATATTTCAATAGATTTTAATTGCCTTGAAATGTGGATTCCTAGCTTCATAGTATATTTTTATTTAATTCAAACTATATACTATAGGTTGAATCAAAGTAGATCCGAAGTTGGTTGATGAGTAACTAAATTTAGATATATATTTTATGGATATTTTATGTATAAGGATAATTTTATAAATATTTTATATACTATATTAAGCTGAATTAGAATAAAGCTGAGAGTGTATTTATTTGGTTGAACGCGCTAATCTCGGTTAAAGTAACGTAAACGGTTAAAGATACGCAAAAATCATGTATACTGTAATTGTTCTCCTTATAAAGTCTGCTATTTATCTTTTAGGGTTAACTCACACAAAAACCTTTCCTTATCAAATTCGACCTCAAAGAACGCATTATCTGCGCAGGTATTTTTGTAAACATTATATTATTCTTTATCAAGATTACATTACTGATAATTTTGAACAAAATTGTTCTAGATTTTTATAAATCTCCACCTTTTGATTTCACTTTAATTTTAATAACTCATCAAATTAGTACCCACTTATGTACGTTTTCCAACATCCACGCGAAGGAAGTCGCGGGACCTATTGAAAAAAAATTTAGATTGTTTCTCTGCTAAGACTTCTCTCCAAGCTTTCTGTTTTAGCTATCACATACTGTTCGCTAATACTCTATTTACAGCTAATGGTCATATATATCTAAAGATAATGCGTTGTGCATATAAGGAAGAAAGAATTTATATATAAATATGAGATAAATTTGCTGAAGTACACTAATAAAATATATTACCGTAGCCCTATGGCTAGTATGGCTCGTAGCCTTTTCCGTAGCCAAGGCCATATCCGTAGCGGAGTCTTCCGTAGCCGTAGCCGATGCCGGATCCTTGGCAGACAGCCACGAAGGCTAGCAGGCAACCCAACTGACAAGAACAAGAATATTGTAAAATTCCGTAGATACTTCGCTTCGGAGTACTTGATCCTAATGTTTACATGTATATTTTATTTCATGTATTTTAAGAACTAAGTAGTCACGAATAACCTTAAAACCTTTTTCTTGTTTTCTTAAATTATTAAATAAAGTATAAGTCTAGACCAAACAAAATCAATTGTATACAAATACAATAGAAGTTGGAATTAAGTGGGCTGTAGAATTAAATAGACAAACTAGATTATTCGATTATTCTGTACTGGCGGCGCTGTACAAATTAAGCAAGCGAATAGCTAGAACAGATTATTAGCATAACACATATACTTTGCACAGAATTGTTATCTTAAAGTAGATGTTTTCATTTATCTTATTATATTGTCGTTGATTTTTGACAGGCTGTATTTTTGATAGGCTGTATTTTTGACAGGCTGTATTTTTGACAGGCTGTATTTTTGACAGACTGTATTTTTGATAGGCTGTTCTTTAAAAAAATGTAAAATTGGCATTTTTTATTATTAACAGGTACACAAACCACATAACATTAACAAGAACAACAACAAGTATTATTCTGAAGTTCCACAAAGACGATACTTTTAAAATAAAAACAATAATTGTAATGTGACATGTAATGGAATAAACTAATTTATTTGGAATTTCTCGCGCCGTTTCTCCAAAGTATTCGACGAAGCTATGGTAGGCTTCAATTATGAAAATAGAACATAGAACATAGTCATTAACTTTTTAATAAAGAGCTTTATGATTTTTTAGAAAAAACGAAATCTTGAGATTTTTAGTTTTCTAATAGACTTCTACAAACAAACATTATTGCAAAAGAGGTTATTTTCATTCACTTGCTGATAAACGTAATTTACCAATCCATAAATTGATCGATTTATAGATAGAATAAAGGGTTAATGTAGTTATAATAATAAAGCACAGTGATAAATCTTGCATGAAAATGCATGACCATTTTCGCGACAAATTGTCAATAATCTATTTCCCTCGCGGTAGAAACAAACACTGAAGAATATAGAAAAGTGTGAGTACATACAACTATGACATTATTCTGTATATTTATTTAACGTAACCCATGTAAATGTTTATAGTATGTGTACATGTTCTTGCTCCGTTCTCCCACTTCTTCCTCTAGGAAGGATTTGGAGTATTTTTAATCTCTTTATATATTCTCAGTTGATCCTTTGTCTGACAAGTTTCTAACGGCGGTGTCTTGTTGTGAAAATGCAGTGTCTTAGACAAGTTTTGTAATGGGTGGATTCTTTATACTTTGCGAGACGGCAGTGTGTTTCAATAGTTTTCTGTAGGCTGTTTAAAAAACTTTGTGTGAGTGCAAAATGTCATGAATAAACCAGGATACACAGTTTTCACTCGGAGAACCATTATTACTTAATTCTTCGTCTTTATGAAAGTCTCGTTGGACGCATGATATTTGCCTACCTATATCTGCCTGACTGACATAGGTACCGGCGGTGTTCGCCACGTTGCCCTCGTTGTCTCGTTTTCTGTGCCCATCAGTGCTAACCTAGTGCCATCTGTGTTGTGCCTACCAAGTGAGACCCGGGCTACACCCACATACCTACATATACAATAAACTATCTTAGCCCAGCACCTTCCCTAAACACTTTAAAATAAGTAGTTGAATTAAGATGATCGATGTAGAAAGTAAAAGAGACACAACACGAAAGATAAGACAAATTCGTAGAGATGGCTTTCAATTATTTTTTCTAGGAGCACATAGCGATGTATCTTATAAACACTGGCTTGTAATTAATTTCACGAAAGAAGATAAATCATATCAATTATCATTGTCTATTTGTAGACGAAACATAAATGTAATGCATAACAAAATTACCAGTTTATTTTGAACTAGCTTCTGTCCGTGGCTTCGTCTGCGTAGCCAATAACGAATGATTTTTTTTCATAAACACACTTTATAAGCGGTATCAGTCCGTCTAAATTGAAAATATAAAGATAAATCATCATCATCGTTATATCAGCCGCAAAAATTCTGCTATCTGCCGAATACAGGTCTCCGCTAGGGTCTGTCTTGTGCTGCCCGCATCCAGATCATCTGTCTACCTTATGGAAGACCTATCAACGTTGAGTCTCCCGGTTCCTGGCCGCAACGCTAATACCTTTTAACATCTAGAGCCATAAGTCCTTGCAATTTTTTAAGATCAGTTTTTATATTATTTTCTTCGTTTCGTTTTATTTAAATTAAATTATCTTCCGATATTTGTTTCTATCTATCTAAAGGAAATAGAGAGAGATAGCAATGTTGGTAGTGTTTTTTCTGATTTTGTATCTTGGTTTGGTTTTCATCAGGACTCATGATAAACAAATCATCATATATTATCATTCTATATTCCGGACTATTTACATTATTTTAGATTATGACATTTAGCGTTTACGACCTGTCACATCAAATTCTTACTCAGTGAGCAATCTGTATAATGTGTATGTTATATATATGTATACGTGACATGTGACACGTCTTCAGAAATAACAAGGTTCACAGTATTTATTATTGTAATATAACTTGTTAAAAGTTAATATAACTTATTAATTAGTTAAAAGTTTTTTGTTTGTGTGTTTCTCTTTTTGAATTGGCTGATTTACAATAAAGATATATTCCATTCTATTCTGTTCTATAACTTGGTATGAGTACGGAAATCAATCACACCTGACCCCTACTGCCGATCTATGTGTATCGTATTCAACTTATTGTCGTAGAAAAATTAACTCCCTCTAATAAGAAGGTCTCTCAACTTGATAGGAAGAGTTCGTCAACATAATACTTCTTGATTTATACGGGGTAAAATTAATAATAAAAATAAATTCCTCCAATCATTAAATCTATCCCAAAGTAAGTATTATTAAAAGCTGTAGTTATCATTGTTATTCGTAAGAATGTTCACTTAAGAATTTTTCGACCTTATCTAATGTAATTTTGAGATGAATTACCTTAAAAATAGATTGTTTTTACTCCCACACCCACCCACTAACAATATCACGCAAATCGGATAGAACGATAACTTATTTTAGTATAGTTTTCCAATTTTCTGCCTCATTACAGTTAATCAATTAACACTCACGTCATGTTATCCATTATGTTCAAAACAGTACATCGTATTATCGGAAAATAATTAGTAACGCTAATTGGCTTCGGAGAAAAAAATATATTTTGTTACTAATTTTTATGTTAGTAATAGATACCCACATTATACGCCTAAGGCTTTCTTTATTATATATGACAAACAAGCTCAATAAATAAGTACAAGCAGTTAATGTAGCGTATAAGCGTTCGTACAGATTAATACCATGATCATCATTTGCCTTGTAATTTGAAGGTGGACCTTGATTTCCCTGGGATCCCATAAGATCCCGATTTGGTGGTAATGGAACTACCTCAAGAGTATTTTTTGAAGTCATTAAAAATATAATATTGGTAACGAAGCGACCAGTTGTGATATCACAACAGTTTCAGTTCTGTTCTCGGTTCAATTAAATTTTTAATTGTTACTGATATTTTGCGTAAATAATAACCTAGCATATTTGAGGCGTAATTAATAGAAACAATATTGTTAGTATAGCAATACTAACCAAATGAATGTTTTTTTCTCTTTTATCTGTGAAATATATATAGAACGATTATAAATGCAAGTATGTGAAATCATATCAATCATATCATACCAGTGTTCAGTAAATGAAATACGCAGAAATAATTTTCTATTTTAAAGATTAATGAAAATTATAACATCATTCCGTACAAAGGTTGTGCAAAAAGACAAACAGAATTTATTGAAAACATCAACACATAAAAATAATAAACAAAATATTGCTACTAAAATAAGACTTAAATCTACTGTTCTGTTTAGTGTTGAACACACCGGTCCGGCCTTCGGCTCACACTTTAAGGTTGGCTCAGCTCAGTACTTCCTCGATGATCTGGTCGAGTGGACAGTATCCCTGTCTACTTAGCTAGAGGTCCCAGATTTGAATTCCGGTAGGGGCAGTATTTGTATGATGAGTACGAATATTTGTTCACCAGTCATGGATGTTTGTATGTTTATTTAGTATATTTCTTATTTTTTCTTTTTTTATTTTCTTATCTATATTTATATGAATATTCTCAAATTAAGGGTGTGTAATTACAAGCAAACTTATTCCCTACCTTAATATGGGCTCCTCCAAAAGAGGTGTTAAAATCAGATTTTGGACCTGCGTGGTGAAAATTTCTATAGCAGTATGTCACATGATTTATTAGTCATTATCACGAGTCGTTATCATTGATTTGATACCTTTTGCAGTGTTACTTACTGCAGGAACACATTTCTATATGCAAATAAATGTTATTTATCAGCCATCTTCTGGTAAAGGTGCTATCCTAGTGAGCAGCTATAAATTTCAGTAGAAAAGTATCCCTTCCCTGTAGGTGTGTAACTTCTTTTCTATTTATTTAAAAGGGGGGTACCCATTCTCAGCGATACCACAGGAACCAAGATTCGTATAAAAATTCCACTTTCATTTGCATATAAATTCACAGTCTAGTTGCAACAAACCGCTGTAAATTCCACATTCTATCGGATACCGGACACCTCTTTCAGAATCTAATACATACTTAATGCTTTCCCAGATGCGGAGTTTCCGGGTATACGTATCCAGTTTAAACCGCCTGTTACCGGATCTGTGACACTTCGAAAATATTTGCCTTTTGTACCGGAGTTGCCTCGCACACCCTTGACAATTGTTAGCACAAGGTTTCGATTCTTACACTCACATTCCGTCTCGCTTTGACTTACTGCGACAATAAGAGATAGATATAGGGTTTCCAATATTCGAATGCTTTTCACGCTGTTGTATAAAAGTGATTCCACTTACAGCCTTGCTTTTTTTGGCTGAGCACCTTAGTTTTTTTATGAGTGATATAAGAAACGTTAAGATACGTACTATATATGAGTATGACTGTATATGACTGTATGACTGTATATGAGTTTTCATTAAGAACTGATTAAGGTACAAATAAACAGAAGTACTATGCTCATTTTTAAGTTATATTTTAACTCATTCATTATCTCACTCACACCAATCCCAAATTTAGCAACATTAAGAGCGTGTGTTATAGATAGTATAATATCAGTGTAGAAAGTACGCCAGTGTTCTAGTATTTTGTAGCTTCTGAGCGCATTTTACTCAAGTATGCTCGTCGAGTCACCAGCAAGTATAAACAATTCAACTGTTCCCGCAGTCGTTGGTTGCATAGGATATTACGGGACGGGACCATCGGGAGAATGTGTCAGTGCAATATTTGTTGTGTCGTTCAATTTACGTTGACGATATTTGATATTATTCATAAAAGTTGTGAACAAAGTAGATTAACTGGCAAAACATTCGACTTCTTGGGACTTTTCTATCATTGGAACGGGAGAATCTGCGATATTTAATTTGTATTAATTGATTTAAATTGATGATATTTTGTAATGAGATAAGAGAGAGGCACAGAGAGAGAGAGAGAGAAGGGAAGAGACGGGAAACGCAAAAAAGAAGTAGTGTTTTATTGTAATTATACATTAGAAATCACACTCAGGACTGAGTCAAATTGATAATATTATTTATGTCCAATTTTTTTTTGTTTTTTTTTTTATTTTTTTTATTATTGGAACAAAAATAGGCATACATACATAAAAAAGTAAACGATAATGGCTACATTAGTTTAAAATAAAACTGTGTCGCAGACATTAACGCCCACCTCCAGTAAAAAGAGTCCCAACATTCAGCCAGAAATTGATTTTACATACTCATCGACGAGATCAAAGGCATTCATATTATTATAGAACTATACATTCATCATATTATAAGAGAAGATTTCTAAAATTCTCTCATCGATCGGTGGGTACTTAATATCTTTTGGGAGTTATAATGTTGATATTTTTAATAAATGATATGTTTAACCTACGTTCTTCATTTAAATATGCACACAAGAAACGAACCTAAATAAACACATATTCGCGTGGATATACGTCTTTGTTTAGATTCGTTTCTTGTAGCGTAATGAAACCGCAAGAGTAAAAAATGTACTAGGTAAATACCTTTTAACCAAATGTCTCTGTTTCTTGCTGAAATTCATAACCCACATACGTTTTCGTGGAGACAGCGCTCCCCAGGGAAATAACGTAAGTAAGGGCAAATTGTTTCCCGAAGCTTGCTGGATTACACATTTACGAAGACACGTCCTGTAGGATTATTTACTTTAGTATTTTAATGGACCACTGTTGGGAGGAGCTGGTGCTTATAGAATAACAAATAAGGTTCATTTTAGTAACTTAAGTAAACAGACGTGTTTAGAACATGAAACCAACTATACGATATAAAGAAAATTTAATAGAAATAATCGTCAGCGGTTATGGCATATAAGTATGGTGTTAGTTAATGTTGGTTCTAATCAATCAATGGATTTGCTTACGAGGCGTTACATTATAATTTTAATTTTTCATACGTCAAAATTGAACTCCTCATTAGCAAAACCACCAGTTTGTAGTTTATTGAAACCCATCAAAACATATCTAGATTGGGTTTCAATAGAATAAATAAGTAATACAAGTTTGAGGTTAAGCCACGTTATGTGAGGGTTTTGTCATGTCATAATAATTTATTTCCAAAATCTTAACGTAGAATCACATAATACTAAGCCCGTACATGTCAGCCTTAAGGTTTATCTGTGTATGGCAAATTATAATTGTAAATAACATTTTTTATCTATACCGTTACATTATTACAATTAATACCACGTGACTAGGCAAGCAACTGACAAAAACTTCCAGCCTTTTTCCAGACAACTTTATAGTCTCGTATTCTTAATTTAAGTAATTTTTTCAGAATAAAATTCAAGAAACACTATTTGTCTGGACTCACATTTAAGGGACTTTCATTTTTATTTACTCTTAAATCATTATTTTTATTTTATTTCTTTACATTTAAATCATTATAATTTAACAATTTTCTGAATCCACATGGATTCACAAAATAGTCAATGTCGAGCCCTGGAAGTCTAAATCGTTTCAACATATACTAAAACTATGTTTGTTATTAAATTTGTATTTCAATACGAAAAAACCAGGGATAATATTTTAAAAGTAATTTGGCTAGGCGGTTGCTTTATTTTCCAAAATGAACTGAATTTAGTTTGGGAGTCCCTGCTTTAACTCTTTGATTTCTTCAACGAATACTTTCTTTAAGGTTGAGAAATCCAAATATAGAGCTTTTTCTGAATTTTTTAAATCTGATTTATTAGACTTATTACTTTTATATGCAATCAGTCCGAAGCAACTGTAAATGGATTAGATGTACAACGAGAGAGAAAAGAAAAAATAAATGAGCTTTTTTTGGCGCGTAATGGCGGGGTCGGTTGGGTGCGGTATATTTCTTGGGTGCTTTATAGGTATATTTCTTATATTGTGAAATTTTTGGCTTGAAAACTTAATTCAGTATTAATTGGTGACTTACGTGAGACTTTTCAGTGTTTAAATAATGCAGTTATAGATTTAGTTCATTTTTTGAATATTTTCCTATCATTTCACCATGATCATTAACATTATTGCGTTTTTATACCATTTCATCGTCATCGTTAACAATACATAATTTTAAAATCTCATAAGTCCTAAAAATGGTGGTGCCTGTCTTAGACGTCATTAATTCTATGGGGTAAACGGACACCTTACACCGCTATCCCAGCGTCAATATAGAATAAATAACTACATAGGACGTGGCTGCATGGACTCCATTTCCCTTTGCCTTCCTTGTTATAGGGAGTAAGTCATAAAATAAACAACAACCAACCCGTTTTGACCCATATATTAACGTATTAATATACAAATGATGTTTTATTTTGATGTATAAAATTTGAAAAACCTTCACATACATTGACACTTTTTGCATTAATAAAAATGTAATAAATAATATGTATCATCACACAAAGTAAACTTAAATTACATTATTTAATATTAACTTATCATAAACTTTCACTGTGACATTTCGATAAGAACAAAAAATATTTTAACACACGTTATTGATATTCATATTTTACAAACAGTACTACAGACAAAATAAACAGACTCTTTTGAGCTAGCTATTTTAAATCGTCTCATACCAAAGGACTAACATTATTGCAATTTAATTAAATTTATGATGTCGACTTAATTACAGCATTTAAGATGTGCTCTTAATGTTTAATCCTAGAATTCGAATAAAATTTATGCTTTTAGTAAGATCTCAAGTCAAGTCAAGTTACTAGTCCTCGTAACTAAGTCGTAAGAGCAATTGGATTGTGAGAATTCATGGGTTCGTATTCATTTCTTAGAACAGGCATAGTGTAGCTATAAATTTTTCTTTTCTGTAATCAAAAAAGGTTATCCGCCCCAAAGGTTCATATGGCGGCTAAGTACCAGGAGGTGCAGTATTGGGAGGTCTACCACATGGTAGAAAGACGCGAGAAGCCCCTGGATGAAAGAGATGAGAAGCCCCCAGCCAGCATGATGATGTAAAAGCCAAAATTCATTTATTCAGTTTAGATCATTATATACTCTTATGAAAGTGAAGATTGAAGAATATAATTATTATACTGAAAAGAATTGAGTTATTAGCTTAATATCAATAATAATAGTTAATATTATACAACTCGAAAACTTTCAGCAAATGGTACTATATACTTAGCGGTTAATTAAATTTTGATTTTATATACCTATACACAATTTTTTATATAAAGCTCAGCAAATGACTCGACACCACCTTATGATAAGCAGTAGAGGAGTCCATATGTGAAGATAGCTAGTGAAGCATGCGACATACTGCCCTAACCACCCTCACCTTGCCGGCCCAAAAAGTGCTTTTTCACGCCTCTTTTAAAGGAACCCATGTTGTAAGAAGGAGGGAATACGTGTGCTGGTAAATAATTCCACGCTCTAGCTGCGACAGAGAAAGGAGTAACAAAATCTCTTAGGAATCTAATTATAAGGATGGATAATTTTACAGCCAATACGTAGATTTACTTTATTTGATACTGTGCCATACGTACATAATATTGTTATAATGTGATATTTAAATATATACTATAGGCTCAGAACCCGTTAGCGGCACCTGATATAAAATACTATATCCTACAAATAACTACTGTTGCTACTGACCAAAGACTTGAATGTCGTCAATTAAAACGACTTTTTGTTAAGGATTTATTAAGACTTAATGGATTTTAACCAACTTCAAAAAAAAACAGGCTTATATGCTTCACTATATAGATATTATTTGTATGTATGTTCACCGACTTCTGTATCAATTTATTTTTCATTTGATAGAGTATCCTCCTGAGTTGCAGGTGACAATAGGACAAGTCAGGATCTGTTGTTGGAATCCCAGGAAAATCAAGAGCAATATACAAATTTTAATGGCATGTGTTTCATATATTTTTTAGAGCTATTCGGGTAGTTTTATCAACGACGATCAGATACGTAAGTCGACCGTAAATGGTAATCCGTCTTACTTTTACCTTAGAAACTTACCACTCAAAATAGTGAAACAAAAAAGACTTCAATAATTAAAATTGGTGTTTAGTCGTTTCCAGAAACAATAGAAAGTGTAGCAGCGACTCCAAAAAATATTTTACAATGAATTCTGCCTATTTTGTGTTTTTAAGTCAGTTTTTAATTTTGTTTATAACTGTATTACTCTGAATTAAAAGTTAAACTAAAATTTAAGATAATAAAAGAAACTGGAAAAAAATGAGCAAAATGGTAAATATAATTTACCAGCTCCCAGGTGATACCACTCAATAGAAAATCTATTTCATCTGGTATGTGGCACTTCATCATTTTTCAATGTGAAAATACCAGTAAACCTTCCTGGATTAAAGTCTTTATATTTTGCTATTTCTACTATTTTAAATACAAAAGTGTTTATTTAATTTAATCTTTCAGCCTTGAATATCACGCACATACATTCTGCAAATAATTGTCTTTACATAAATATTTTAATTTGATGGAAATTTTAATTAAAGAAGCGTCTTATTACTAAGAGATGTATTTATCTTCGCATACGCCTGGCTCCGGTGGAATGGTGACCGCAGTCGGACCATGTTTGTTTGTTTCTAAATTTTCCTGGAAATTAAAAAAAGAACTGTCATTTGTAAAGAACCATAGACAAGCAAATTTTTTTTTATTAATATTCATTCTATTAAGTTTTTGTTTTATTTACCATGAGTACATAAGTAAATAAATTAAAATAATGAAGAAGCAAAACATTCTTCACCTAAACTTCTTATACGAACGGTGATTTGCTTACTAAGGACATTGTAGAAGCAATGAATAGTTAAATTTTTAATACCCACATGATCAGATTCGACTCGACTCATTTCGTGGAGGGACTTCATCATCCTCTGAGACCTTTTCTGCGCAGACGCCGCTCGCTGTTGCAATATCTGAAATATAATCAAAATGTAAATTTTATATTCAGTATGAAACTTGTAATTCCTTATTATAGTGAATATAGAGTCAGATCTTGGGCTTAATTCATTTTTCGGCAATAGCTTAAAAAGTATCACTTATAATTAAGTATAAAGTCTATAGCATCTTAATCTCTGAAGAACTGTGTCTTATAAATATTTTATAAGATTGTGTCAGAGCGCCCGCGGGCTGTTATGGGATACAACGTTAAAGCTCTTATAAAGATATCTTCATTTACAAACATACATATATACCACCGTCATCCTAAAACAAACTAGTGGTACTTATCTCACAAATATCTACCTATTCTGGCCGGGACTCAAACCCGTGATTCCTGGCTAAGATGCTTGTAGTTAAGGCCAGTCTGAAATATGAATCAAAATCTAAGTGAATTATGCCACTTTCGAAGTTCAGAGTAAGCTGCTTGGTAATAATGTCTTGGAAAGAGTTCAAAGAGACCTATTCCATCAGAGACAGTACAGGGACCTTTATATATATCGCGATAACTTTCGTCTTTAAATTATTACTGTGTACTAAGGCGAAAACTCACAGTGATAAATAGTTAAGCAGCAATGGAAATATAGTATACGTCAAAATGACAGTGACAGCGATAGATTCAGGGATAGACAATAAGGGGCTCGGTTGATAGACATAAATAATGAAGAGTATACCTACCTACATATAAAAATAATAATACTACCAATTCTAGGTCAGTTAAAATTTAAAGTTTATTCTCTTCCCATTGCTCCATTAATATATCACAATGTCACATCATTATCTGCTCTTGCAAATTCTTTCTAAAGAGCTTTAGATAGAGCCGATTAAGGCTAGAGATACTCGTATAAAGAGATAGAGCCTATAATGGCTGAGATGAAGCATCTCAGCATTTAATTCAGTTGTATAAATATCCATAAAACCTCAAAGAGTAATGTTTATTTCACCTATGAGGTGAACTGACCAAATCAAGCGAGAGAAATGGCGCCCGATATTGAAGCGTGCCACGCAACAAAAGATGTTCCCGGCCACTTTCTCAAAGGCATAACGAGAAAAAGGGAGTTTTATTTTAAATCCAAGCTGGCAAAACACTTTCACTTCCACATCTTCCCTTTTGTTAAGTTGACAAAAATGTGGTCTAGGTTTACTCACGGTCATCCGCCTCTGTTCAGCTTCTGCCAACTTCTCTTCTATATGAGGCAGACTTATGTCTGCTTGTGGCGGTTGTAGAAGCCTCTGCAGATGAGGAGGTGGCGTTGTTGTCCCCCGAGGGTTCCCGTCAATGTCTTCTAGAGGGATCTCAAAAGCGATTGCTGAAAAAAATGGTTTTTGTACTTATCTCTTATTTCTAAAAGAAGAATTGTGGTTAACTTGATGAAACCTTCATTAGCATGAAGATAATATTATTATTGAAAGACAGCGTGATTCAATTTCGATAGCATGGAAACTTCTACATACATATTTGAATAGTACATTTTTTGATTCCCCCAAAAACGCCCCTGAAAACAAGTAATACAGTCTCACCGTGGTACTTTATATGCATCGCAAAGCAACTGTCTTTGACAACTGTATCAAATATTATGTTGAATTGTAAATGATTGCATAATATAAGTTTATAGAAATTGCATAGGTTATCCAATGATATTGTTTTTGATTAACTTTGAATAAATATAAAACCAATAACACAGAGCCATAAAAGTAATTGTTCTTTCATTATAATTTTTATCTGGATTTTGATATGATAAGAAATAATGATTAGGATCTATTAACCCTGTCTTCATCATTATTAAAACAGTATAGCTGAAAGCTGTACTCAAGCTTGAAATATGGCTGCAGTGTTTTATATTGCACATTTTTTAAATGTGACATCAGTATCGTGATTTTTTTGTATATTCTACAGTATATTACTAGTATAGTTTCTCCATATTTGAAATAAATAGTCTTACGAGGCTTCGGCTTGATCGGTGTCTCCGGCAACACAACCGTTGGCAGATCATCGTGCTCGTCGTCATGGTGACCGTTCATTTTGACCCCGTTGCTCGGCTTACTGTGCCCATTGGCCACCTCCTCCGGCATTGGCACAACGTTGCCGGATGATCCGCAACCCATTTTGATGCTTGTTCACTTCAGTATAGAGAACATTTCTCTTCTACTGTGTTGAAGTTCTCAATCTTTTACCGTTCACCTTCTTTTTCCTAATTGTTCTTTAATCTTAAATTGTATCTGGTGATTAACTTTTGTCACGATACTTAAAGACGCGACAAGCTATAAAGATAATGCATCATGAATATCAATTTCATCCAACCGGAGGAACTTATTGGCGTAGGGGCTCAAACGCTTTGGTTTTAACAACGAAAACTACGCAACGCTATTGTTGGTCTTTGGATGGGTCAATCAAAACTGCTATCTCATGCTTCGGAATACGTTAAGCTGTTGGTCCCGCTTGATACTTTCAAGTTCCGTGTGCTACCCGTGTAGACAAAGCTTGTGGTAACTTCCCAGACGATCCTGCCGTCGGGTCTACCACCAGTGAATGATGATTACTCTTAAAGAAATCAAAGCAGATATCTTAATAAGAGTGCACACCTCAACCTCATTCTCCGATAATACCTATCAAATTAACAAGCGTCGCCTGAAAAATGATATGAAAAACTCAGCCTAATCCATTACCGGGAAGAAGTAATCAAATTAATAGCCCTTAGTCCTGCATCGACACAGCGACACTAATAAAAGAGGAACATTTATCACTGCCCGCCGTGACATGGTGAAACGCTAAAGGGTCACGAATTTATGAATTTGCTAACCTAAATTTGTTATACTTCAATTGGGTTATTAAGCATATTGTAGGATTTTGTGACAACTTTCCCAGGTGCCATCTGAATAGCTATATTCTTTGTCGTTGATATGGCAATTAAGATTCATGCATCGGTTTTACAAAAGCTTAGTGTTCACGAAAAATTAACTAGGTCACATGGTAAATACGCAGCTAGCTCCAAACTACGGCCCGCGGGCCAAAGTTGTAATTTAGTTTTTTAATAATTGAAATGCAAAAAAGTAAGTTTGCTTAGGTCGCGCACTTTGAGACTATTCTAGTCTAGAAATATAGTTAAGGGCAGAAAAATTAAAACTGGTTTCGCCCTTGGAACAAACTGAAAAATCATTATGGCCCGAAGGCTTCAAAGTTTGGAGACCTATGGTCAATAGAATAATTGCGGCAATTGGACTTGATAACGGAATACTTGGGAAATTAAGTCAACCTCAAACTTTGTTCGCTTGTTGTATTTTATTGGCATAAACTACAAGCTATATAAAATGCTGGCTACCGTAGCTAAAACAATAATATTTTATGGTCAATGCGAGGAATCAATCTGGAACATTTGTTAGTAGGCGTGAGCCTCCTTGGAATGGTTAATCCAAACACAGATTATCAAAGCTCGTAATATATATACGTAATGAGAATATTATGACAAGCTACGAAAATAAAGCGGCCTGCATTTAGAATTTATGGTAAATTATAAAAAACTTTTTTCCTGATTTTGATAAAATAAGGCTGTATAATGATACAAAAACAACGCAAAGCTTTTGTTCTTTGTGAACGCTTAATAGAATAGAATCGGCCGCCATTGAAGTGCCCGTTAGATGTCATTTATATTAGATACGCAAATTAAAAAAAAAATTATAATATTTCATACACTCAGAACTAGTCCAAATCAGGCATCATTAAGAGCTTTGTTTAAATAACAGATACTAGATCATGGAGAAATATAGATAATTATATGTATATAAATATCAGAAATATACTTATTTTACATAGACTCCTGAGTATTTATTTAAAACCCAGGACCTCTGGATAAGTAGACGAAGATTTAAGAAAGATATTAAAAATATTTATTGCTGGTATATATACACTTTAGTTTATTTCAATGAATTGATTTCCCAATTTAACATATCTAAGATAAATTTCAAGCTGTATGCTTATATCAAAATAAACCGCCTTTTTCGTATTATCTTTTCAAAAGGCGAATGCATTAAAGTCTGTACAGCCAATATATTTTCCTTTTCCACTCTGCCGGTACGACACGAGCTAATCAGGAAATATTGCTAGCAATCCATCGTATTTCCTGGGTATTTATAAGGCACGACAGTGGTATTTTCTACAGAAATATTGATAGCTGCAGACTCTGTACTGATCTCGGATATTGAATTATCAATGTTATCTCTAGAAAACATTTTACTTGATGTAAGTATTGCGAGGCGAAATATTGCAAATTTTGTGAACATAAAGTTTTATATAGTTGGTAATATTTAAGTTGAAAACGTGAATTTAATTTAAAATTATACGATTATTATTCTAAAAAATAAGGTTCTAAGCAAAAAGGGAAACATATTTTTAATAACGATTAAGATATGTTTTCCTATCTTCCACTTTGAAGAAAGTGTATCCTAAGTTACTTGTGATCTTGATTCTCGAGTGAGGGTATTTGTGATTTTGAGGCCTATCGCCAAAATGTTATTTTTATATTTGCTTCTAACCCTATCACAGTGTAAACTAAAACGTAGTTTGTCTACGCTCAGTGCCGTAAGCTGGTGTTTTTTTAAAAGGCAAAGGGGAATCTCTTGACACCAACTGATATAAGAAATAGAATCATATGCGAAAATAGTGTAGCATGCAACTCAGTGCCCTGGACACTTTAGGCCGACCGTGCCGCCTAAAAGGTACTTTATCACTCTTCTTAAAGAAGCCCGTGTTAAATGAAGGAGGGAATACATGTGGTAGTATGGAATTACACGAGTTGGCTGTCACGTAATCTCTTCGCTACATGTAAAAAATATTCATAGTAGTTCTTTTTAAACAAATTTATATATAACTGCAACTCTACGTACGGCACGCTAAACATCTAAGCGTTAGTCAATTAATTACCAAAGATTATTTTTTTATTATAAAGAATATTATATATTGCCACCAACAAAAAATATTTAATATCATTATACAGGTATTTCTACGCTTTCATCCAGGAAGCCGCATTGGGCCAGCATGGGGGTGTTTTAGTCCAAACTCCAAATGTGAAGGCTTGTACTTAGTGTGGAGCGTATATAGGCAGTTAATACTTGTATCGATTGTCACTATATTAAGCTACAAAAAAATATTAAAAGTTAATTTTACCGAAGGTAATATTTTTCGACTATTTACTTTTCGTCAAAATTGAAGTACAAAGCTAATAATTAAGATAGTTAATTGTGTAGTTTAGTTAAAAAAGTAATATCGTAAATGTTGAATTATATATAAGAAAGTGGTTTTATTTATCCATTCTAGTATTTTATTATCGTTATTCCCGCTCCAAGGCCTGAGAATTTGCATTGACATACCACTTGGTAACCTTGTCTTATAAATGGTGAGTGTCAGGGTCCAGGGAGCGTTTTTATCGAGTTAAATACAGAAGTGATACTATCATTTATCATTTATTTATTTATTTGAAATGTTCTAAATAACCATTATCTATAGACCTGCAATAATAAAAAAATAATAATATGAGAAATATCACCTGCCATATGAAGTTAGTAAATTGACGCTCAGGAGGTATGTTAACATTGACCAGTAAATTTCATTGTTCTTTATTTATTTTAACTTTGACAACTTCTTAAATCTCTGTAATACATACAGCTTTAAATATATTTTAAACTTGCTTTTATTGCTCCTTCCAAACTTTGAGTATTCGATAAATAGTCACGTCTAAAAAGACGTATAGACACAAAGCTTAAAATGTCTTTATATGAATTCTATGTCAGTAGCAATATGGTGCTATATTGGTGTCAATAGTAACATATTTTGAAGCCTTAAATGTATTTAATCTTTTTAGACTTGATTGATGGTTAAAAAAATAGCTAATTCTAATGGTAAATAAGATAAAGGTAAAAATTACTTTTAAATTTGGATTCAAAAGCGTGTGATCTGTAATATAAATATATTCATGATAATTTATCATGTTTATTTTCAAATACAGTTCAATTTTCATATTCCGTTATCACAATCAGTGATGCGTAATATTCACTAGCTGGAAAAGGCTTAGATAACGGAAAAAATAACTAAAATTAGTTAGACGAATAATTTTAAATCGATAAAACAAAAGGTTTTCAAAATAGTAAGAAGTAAATAAACTTTGAATAATGAAGGTGATCGTTCCTTTTCCTAAGTCGTCGCAGCTTAAGAGAGAAACTCGTTAAAATATTAACTAATGTAAAGACCATGAACTTTAACTCTTTCTGCAATATTTAAACGCTAAAACAGGTTGGGATTTTGTCCTATCTCCTTCTTAAAGTTAGCTGAATTGGTGATGATATCGTGGAAAGGGTATTAAAATTTTCATGTTTAAATTTTAGGAGAACTTGGCTTTAACTGTTTAAACGTCAAAGCGAAAGTCAAAGAAACATTTTGATTGTAGTAAGAGTAACCGGCCTTTAGTGAAGTTAATTTTAAGAATGTATTCATAGGTACATTAATTGGTAGGGTCTATACTCCCTAAACCTCAAGACAATAAAAAGTAATAATGTCTGGATTGTAAGGCTTGACCGGAATAGGTGTTTTGAAAAATGTCATAATAGTGATTTCAAGATTCGACAGGTCGTACATCTATTGTGCGTATTGAAGTGGTCACGATATTCGATACGAGCACAGATGAATGGAGTCAATGAAAACCAACCAGTGTCCAACTCTCACAAAGGTGTCGATGGAAATTGTTCTTTTAATCTTGATTCATGGAGTTGGAAACGCAACAGCGTTCAAATTACCAACAGGATACTACGATCAAACAAGAGTTTTTTCACAATAATAATATATTAGTTAGTTTGGTTAATATATATTTATATTAATTGCTACTTTAAACACCAAGAAAAAAATATGAAAAAATTCTTCGTAACGAAGAGTGTTTAATCTTATGTATATATTTTTTTTTTCAATCTTGTGATGTGATTTGTTATTACGTCTTTTATCTTTTTATAATATATTATATCCTAGACCAACATATGGAAGTGCTTTTAGAACCACAATGGAGTACGGCATTTTGATTGGTCACCCATCCATTTCTAAGCCACCCTTAACATCTGCATTACTCCACTCCCTTGGTGCATTGCACTCAATTAATTAAAGTAATTTTAGTAAGAAAACTAGTGCTATGAGTGAGTAATAAAATGTATATAAATTAATAACCTAATTAGGTGACCTATTTTAAATTAATATTTTATACATTTAAGGTTTGTTTAACTTTTCCTTTCAATAAAAAACACAAATTTTATTTACACAGCACACAATTTAAAATTATTGTGAGAAAATCCACTGCGCAATATGTATGTTACATAATTTAGTGTAACGGTGTCAACCAGCTATCGAACTCACGACCCGTGCGGTCGCGGCCGCATCGTCAACGATACTATCGGTTCGATTAACATACATTTTATTTTTCACACAAGCTATACTACTGTTTTTCAGTATGATAGTAATTTGTATTGCAACTAAATAAAAATGGTACTTGTTGCATTTTATTTTTAAAAATAAATTGTCGTTAATAATCAACTATGAACTAAAGTAGTATTAAATTATTTTAATAATAATGGCTCAGTTAATTACTTTAAAACGAAGCTAAAAAATCAAAGCGAAATGGTCTGACGTTATTAAGTTTATAAATACAATAATAAAACGCATTTTGAAATACAACTTATATTTAGCCGCTTATTATACCGATAATTATACCAAAAGAAATTCAGAATATGTGGTTGCAGTTCTTGCTAAAAACGTAAAAACCTCAATGAACTTTATTCTCAGATTCTTAAGCTCTAGTATCCGGTAACATTAGGATTAAGGGTTCAACGATCTTATATGATGAATTCCCCGATGTAAACTTACGTATTTATGATTTTAAAACAATAATGTAACATTAAAAAATAGAGAGATATATATTAAGGCTAGGTGTTTCATTTTAAACATAAAATAGATATGTTACAGATATAATTTTAAAAATTTAAGTCAAGTATCAAGTGGCTTAGGGCTATCTATATTAAGGACAGTAACAATGCTTACATAGAAATTACAGTGAGCCACTATAAGCTTATAAACGACCCCTTCGCTCCATTTGACAGAATAAGGAAAGCATGTGGAGTCGAATTATTTTATTTTGTATCAAAAAATTAACTGACAATCAATTTTCTACTTAATTTGCTTCTATTTTATATAAAAAAATATGTTTTATGTGGAAACTAAATCTAAGTTAAAGATGACAACGATACTATCTTTAATTAATACTTAAAATAAATGATAAACGCCTTTACTTATTGCTTTCTGGGTTGAATTGGGCGATCTTAAATAATATTTAATTATATATAATTAACTGAGGCGTTTTTCTAATGTGTATCCTCCTGGAGATTGACCTCCAATGCCTAAATTAGATAAAATACCAATGAAAAAATCCAAAATTTCGTTTCCACAGCACCTGTGGTAGGTCGAAGCCCGCTCAGCCCAACAATCAACGGCTAACACCTACCATTGATTGCTGCTACATTATGCACAGACACCCGTCACCCGCCACCCCTTCCTCACCTCAAATAACCGAACCGACCATTCAAACTCGACCCTCCTCGATCGTCACTCTTCAACTAAATACCAACATCGTTTGGTCTGAGTATAGACGGTTAAAGCTCTACACTTATTTGTGTGTGTCTCATGCATGGTGGTACCCAATCGATTTTAATAATTACACGTTATGGTATATAGGTGATTCGGGGTGAATACGCTTTTCTATCATATACACCCCATAAAATCTAGCTTATTTTTTAGACAAACCTATCTTTTGTGTGTTTTTATTTGGATGTAAAATTTCGGTAGAAAAATTCGTTTCAATAATTGAAAAAGACGTTTTTTATTTAATAAATAAATTAACGTAATGTGAAATGTCAACAAATATCAGTAACTGTGATATTTTGGGGATTTTAATATTATAATTTAAGTACCTGCCGTTACGTAGGTAACTAATCTATTGCGGAATAAACAGATCTGTTAACGATGCGAAGGAAATAAAACTGTTTTATGTAATTTATATTCACTTTTTATACAGCTGTATACTTTACACATTAATTTCACTTTATTATTCCTTACACAACCAACAATATGACGTCTTTTTGACCGTCCAAAAACATCTCTCCTTATCGTCTCACGCCCTCTATCGAGGACAGTACGAACCTCAATCCTGCCAAAACTATTTTATCTATGTTGAATCATTACAACTCCCATTATAGTGTTGAGGTTTTATTGATGATTATTTATTAATGTTTGTAACGTTCCCATTTAAAAAGATGGCTTTGTGCACAAATAAAATATCACCCAATATCTAATAGATCTTTGTGTTTAATTCCTACCTTATTTATTGAATTTATTTATCATAAATAAAATAAATCATTCAGTTTTCAATAAATAATTACTTCAAATTTTTCATAATGTTTATTTTTACTGATAGATTAATTTTACCTACTTTTCCGAATACAAAGATAACTGAAGAGCATTCTGACCTTTAGTCTACCTTCTCATATATATAATTTAGCTATTTCTCGTAAATTTCATTGAAGTTTAAATTAATTAGTTGCCATAAATTGCTTCATCAGCCGCGACTTTCGGGAACCTCGAAACAGTTGTTTGTACGCTTAGCCTAATATTAATTACTTAATTATTTAAATGAATTTGTTTAACTATAGATAGATAGATAAAGCATTTATTTCCATTTCTAAATCACACACAATCCATCCAGACAGTACATAGATTAGAAGACAACCTATCGTTCTGTGGGAACTGTAATTCTTTAAGAAGAAACCAGGTAGAGACCAGAAGTGGATCTCTGAAAATTTTGGTAGATTATACTCAACCAAAATGACCATTATCCTCTAGGCCATTTTTTATTTCATAAATATATGTAATTATAAAACAAATATTGCAGAAGCAATACTTTATCTGCAATCGATATTTTTTAGATATATCGATATGTTCCATGTCGCCTAGACACTCCAAGCATGAGACGACACACGCAACGAAGTGGCTACATAATGTAATGCATAGATAAATTAATGATAATTTTTGTATTTAATAAAAACCCTATACATTTCGAAGATACATATTAACATGATATAAAATTATAAAAATACATACCGACACACATGCCAAATTATTCTTTTAATGTTCCTGAACCGATACTAATGGTTATAAAGAATAATTGTAATTAATCATTATTATTAATTTTAATACCTCATACATCCGAAATAAAGGCGACAAAATTTAATTTCTTACTTGTAGTCGACTTCCCTATTTTTTCTCATGTTATTTCGATTTTGTTTTAGACTTCTAAAACAATATTTGACTTAATATTCCAAAAACCAGCTACTGTATTAGTGAATACTCATTATGATCGCTAAAACAGCGTGCCCTAAAGCGTTTGACGAACTCGTAAAATATTTATAAGCGAATAAAGGCTTCAATTTTCAGTAAAACCTCAGAGCATGCCTAATTTTTTGTACCACACCACAATCAGCGTACACAGTAAGCTTTTGTGGCCGTATATTTTATAGTGAACTGAATCTGTCATTTATTATAAACATAATTTAAATAATGAAATAAATACTCAAGCATTATTTTCCGACATGAATTTGATTTTTGAAATAGAATAATAAATTTTGGTAAAAAAAATTGGTAACTTAAGAAAGGCTGGAACGTATGAACTTCTAAAGAAAATACTACTAAAATATTATACATGAAAATATTTTCTTTATGAATTAATATAATTAATATAATTAAAATAATAAACAGCCTATTAATTTAACAGTATTTTACTAATTTGTTTAAATCCTTGTTTTTACTTTTTTTGAAATTATTTTATATTTTTGTCAATAAAGATGAATATTAAGAATAAAGAAATTCATTTTTAATAAATTTAAATAATTCTCAGATTATTTTGCTGCGGGAACTAAACATTAAAAAATAGTATTTAGTTATCGTTTTAAACTGCAGCACCTTAAAGATACTTGATCAAAATACTTATATCCTAGATAATACTTACTGGGAAAAAACTTCATTTTAAAATATAGCAATAAAAATATATTTTAAATATAGTAATTTAAAATATATTTTGGATACAAGATCAATCTTCTGACATCTTGTGGAGGTAGTTAAACTTACATAACCATTCGATAGCGTTGTAAGTTTTGCTGTTGCTTGTATCGATTACCGTTTTGATTAGGCTTTTTACAACTTGTTTATATGTGGTCTCGGCAGATGGCGCTATGCGTATCGAATTTCATTTAAGCTGTAATGTTCAAATTACATATGGTGGATTTGATGATAAAAAAAATATATATTACAGTGAATTTTTATGACAATGTCGCTAATAAAAATTGGTATGTTACAAAAATTAAGTATATTAATTAATTTTTTTAATAAGTTCCCATGTTTACTTCAATAAAAATTATTTATATATAAATAATTGGAACCAAATGTTTTAATTGGATGTATTGGATTTGACAGTTATGCTCGATAGCTAAGTGAGGCCTTATGTCAAATCTCATACATTTACTAATTGGTTGATTCGATTGCGATTATCAAAATGCATCTTGTCTTGGCTCTCTAATTAAAATGAGTAAATAATAAGTAAGTTTAGTGACAAAAATTAACCTATTAGAGAAGCCATTCAATACTTTTCTCGAATAAAAAATTCAAATTAATGAATGTTGATAGGAAACTAGTTTTTATAGTTTAGTTACCGAACAAACTTGTGATCACAATGTATCTAAACAGTTTTAATAAAAAACGATAATCAAAAATTTGTAACAGTACAAACTACAAAACATTGTATTTGCAAACAAAAGGACAAGTTTATTTTTGGCTTTATGTATCACAATATTAGTTAACGTTGCTTGTAACCATTGCTTACCAATCGCATGGTTAAGTTACCAACTACTTACCATCTCCATGCTTGAAATTCTTCGACACAAAAATATCTGCTTTTTCTTTCATATAAATACGTATAAAAAAACTCATCCAATTCCAGCGAAGAAATTACATTCCAGTCTGGAACATTTCTTTCAATATCCTTCATGTTTCAGTTAGTTCAATTTGAGTTTGTTGTACCAGCAGCGTAATGTTTTGAGAGCTCCCCGAGACAACAGAGGTCAATGCGCTGGTAGTTTCATGAAATCAACATTGAGCTATAATCGAGAACATACACCAATAAATCGATTCTTATCTGGACTTGCTATAGTGAGCATAGTGATATAGTGAGCGAGTGATGATTTTGATTACAATATAAAATATCTGAGGTACAATATTTACATAAATATAGTAATAAATAAAATAATAATAATATTTACATTCCAGTTTTTTTCGTTTATTTCTAACTACCGTGACTTCTTCGCGTCGGTATCGGAAAATGAACAAAATTTGGTTAAGGATTTAAATCATATTGATAACAGACTAGTTGACCTGGTGAACAAAACGTACATTATATTTGCTTTTATAAAGATATAATATATTTTATTCTACCTACAACCTGTCAAGAAGAAATGGAAATTTTGAATAGCACTTCATGTTTTATATGATTTGCCATACTAAATAACCAACATACAGTTATGTCATTTTTAGCTTTTCTTTCAGAACCCAGGTTACTTTTATAAACCTATGCCAAACAGTAGGACGTATGTAAGCAGTTAATATTGATTGATGATGACTATAGGACTAAATGTTCCAAAACAAATCATTATTTATACATACAATTATAAAATAAATCACACAAGTTTCAGAGTGTGCAAACTTCGCTTTAATAACGCTGATAAATAC
Organism: Acentria ephemerella; assembly: GCA_943193645.1. Lineage (NCBI taxonomy): Eukaryota > Metazoa > Arthropoda > Insecta > Lepidoptera > Crambidae > Acentria > Acentria ephemerella. The sequence goes on along the minus strand of OW971884.1, from coordinate 11,015,432 downwards.
TCAGCATGTTACGTGTGATATGCTGTCAACTGTCCCGGGTTGACCGGGTTTTTCTCCATTATTATGGCGAGTTAAAGTCAACTAGTCTACAAACAAATCTGGGTTAACGCGTTCGACAAACAAACACTAGACAAAGCAGTCAATTTTATTATCTTGAATCTAGGTGAAAGAATTAACTAAATTAATATCATGGTTTTATTTTGTGGAAAACTTGTTATATTATTTGTTATTCGGACTCCTTTTTGGATTTTATCCGAAGTAGGTAACTTTTATTATCGTTGATAAAGTATAGTAAAAATAACATGTCTGTGTTTATGTTATACTTAAGCTAAAGGAGCACGCAACTCCTCCAACTCCTGAAAGTTTTCCAAAGATACTTAAGTATATAAACGCTCGTAGCACCTTACGCACTATACTATATATTAGGTGCTTACTCTGCAAAAATAAAAAGCGTATAGTTAATATACTTAATCGAGGTCTCCACTCCCTGCTGGAGCATATGATTATGTAATAAAATGATTATTTATATTCTCATGGTTGTATAATTTTTGTAATTACATATTGAAAATATATAAAATATTAAATGGGGGTTTTCGTTATCTATTAGGCTAGATAACATAAGAATATTATAACTATATTTATATAGGAATTTATAATTATTATTATGTAAACAGCATATTAGACACTAACCCCGATTAACTAATATAACTCTTTCCTAGTGAGCCTTAGCGACCAGACTCACTGAAGAGATAATACCTTACCAAGTAGTTAGAATTTTCTCATGAATAAACAGTGCTTGCCAATTGCCCACGGTTTCTCAATGGCGGCCTTTTGCATACCAGTGATCAAATTGTTAATTTTATTTAAAATACGACTGTTTATTTGCAAAACTAAACAGCAAAGTTTTAACATTTAACAAAAAGGAAATAAGTACAGAAAAGTATAATTAAAATCTATCACAATATATTTATTTAAAACAGGTATTTAATGTAAAAAATTAAAAAATAATTTTGCGTTCTAAATACAAATATTACAAAAATGTCGTGTCTCTGGTTTTTACAAGGAAACGGTACAGTTTGGTTAGGTTTGAACTGTGATCATAAAATAATCTAAAGCCCAGAGGAAAATGAGGTCAAAACGTTAGTAAATATGGATACAAAGCCATTTGCAATTTAAAATACGTGTTTTGAAAAGTCACTATTCTAATACAATCAGGTAAATTGTGATATCGCCAAGCGTACCACGCATTTCCAAAATGGAAGCCAACAAGGCGAGGAGTTTGGGTATAATCGCAAACAAGAGTTCGAAGACCGATTCATATCGATAAATATTTAGGGTAAACGAGTAGAGAGGTGCTTTTTTTTAATTTTGCAAGATTAATACATATTGCTTGTCATAATGATAAACAAATACATTATTAATACTTTTGTATATAATATTTTTGTTTCATGCCTATCTATATATCAAGCTTAAAGAAAGCATTATAAAGCATGTATGTATATATTTTTTAGAAATATACCAAATGGTATATTAACACCAGATTCTTGTTAAGACAAACGGCCAAGACCTCTGACCGAGTATTTATAGCCTGTAGCTCTTGGCCAGCCAGCCGCCAATAAGATAAGATGAAGCGTTTATATTATTTGTTTTTTTAAACCAAGTATTTTATTTAAATAATAATTAAGTACAAAAGAAAAATAATAGTAAAACATCGCGGTATTTCTTTTTTTTTCAATATTTGATTGAATTGACTGGAAGCAATAACGCAGCGATACATTGTATAATGAACTAGTAATAATGAATCTTTTGAAGACTTCATAGAACGCTTAGTCGGCGGTCACGACTAGTGGAGAATAGAAACAGCTTTACGCTTTGGTCACAAAGAAACATCAAATACACAAAGGGATATTATTTTATTTGTAAATATGTTCTGTTGATAATATCACAAAAGATTACTGGTGAACAGTTTGGGTTATACGGTATTTAGATGATTACGTATCCAAATATATACTTTGTTTACAGAAATCAAATAGAATATAAAATTTTAATACATGTATTATTGTGCATATAAAAATAATTAAACAACCAACTAACAATTATTTGTTACTTACACTCTGTTACATTATTTTGATAACGAAAACAAAACCACTTTCGCTATGGTTGTTCTGGGATGGGGACCAACGTACATTGGGCCAGCTAGATATGACAAAAAACCAATGCCCAACAGTGGGATGTAGATATATAGGATTGTAGTATATATCAAAATAAAATTGGGAACATTATGGAGTGGTAACCTGGTAATTATAGCACAGAGTTTGTCTATAATAAGTATCAGAGTCTATATTAGTAAGATATATCAATAATATTGTTACTTTTTTGATTGTATGTTGTGAAATAAATAAACATTTATTATTATTAGTATATTTCGATAGCATTTTTACGCAATCACACCACGTAGCAAGTTAAGCACGATTAAAGTCGAAATCATTTTATTTCACGAAAATTATTTTACTATCACAAGACTGTATCATTCACTACACCGATTACCCTAGAATTTTCTCACTGATCCGTTAAACACCTAACAAGGATTGCATGTGATCATTTTATGAATCAACTTTCTTAATGACTCCTTTTTCGGTGTGTTTACGTGGCACAGTGACGCCACATGCTGTTAAGGGAAACTTAACGTGACATTTGAATAACTTAACGGAACTTTATTTTTCTATCGCGAATTATTACCATTTAGCAGATTAATATCTTGATGAAAACTAATAGTAACAGTAAATACCTAAATTATTTAATATTAAACAATTCTTTAATTTAGAGCTGTAAAGAGATTTAAAGTACTTCTAGCTTGGCATAAGCCTACAAGAAACACATGGAGATATGGTGGATGAAAGCGGTTGCCATGACAACCAACACCAACGGCTTAACGTGCTTTAGGGGCTTGAGATAGCAAATTTTGATAAACCCATCCAGGAACCAACCACGGCGAAGGTTGCTTCGTTTTCGTAATCGAAATTAGAGGGTTAGAAGCACTATACCGAGCTCTTCACTATACTATACTTAAAAATGCAATCAATGAAATCGTTTGAAGGTAGATTAAGTTTACCGCGCTTCGCTTTTGTACTTTTAACTTTATGCCTGTGATATTTAAACACACTCCACGCTAACGACAAGGTAGCCGTGTCGTACTATATTTTCCTTAGACGCACACGATACGGCTCCCGTGTTCACCCTATAATGAAGGGTTGACTAACTTACAAAATATAGGTAGCGCTGTTGGAAATGTTCTTAAATAGATTATAATTTGATGTTTATGAATACACAGGGCGTCACAGTCGGCACTTCAATGTTGCAAAATACTTAAGTTTTATTGGAAAAAATATTTAATAAAATTATTAAAAATATCGCAAATATTGCGTCACAGTGCAAATATGCGTATTATTATTGGGCATTGAATGTGTTAATCATTATTAACAACCTATTTACGTACACAAGAGAAGTTTGAGACATAACATCAGTACGCTGGCCCAATGAGGGTGAATGCAGTTTCAGTAAGCACTAAAGAGCTCAAAATTATAAATTTTATTGACCCATCAAAAGTCCAACCATCACTACAGTTGCTTTGTTTTCGTTACCAAAACCTGACCGCTTGACCATGATAGCAAGTTCCTTAAGCCATTGAAATAATTTCCAAATACTACAACAACAAGAATAAATAAATATCAATAGATAAAATAATGCTTCTTTATATATTATTCACTGTATAAGTGCTTATTATTATTTCTTGTAAATATAATATTTCTTGTTAATTTTGTTGTATGCGTTTTTGTGCAGAAAAGATGCAAGTACTTACCTAACTTATATTTTTTACTTAATCACCGAACATTGTTAATATACAATACGAGTTGTAAGTCAAAGTCAAAATATCTTTATTTAAATAGACTCATTTACTGAGTTCTTTTAAATCGTCATAACAGGGAATATGTATGAGAAAAACAAACAAATGTAATTAGAAGCAATAGCAACTTTATGTGGGTATCAACCGGGCATTTACAAATTGTCCCAGTTATAGAATTTAAATATGTACTAAATTAATTGTAGTTTAGAGAAGCGTTAACAAAACAGACTACAATCTTCATAAAGTCATTGAAAAAATCTCACATCACCTTGAGTTACGTAACTTACACGTTACAGGACCAAAATAAGTTTTACAATAATTAGAGTTCCTACTCAAAAAGGTTCGGACCATATGCGGTGGTCCAAATTGTTGGCTAAACACCACAGCTTATTTGGTGACGAGAATTGGTCACAAAATGTTTTCAATGCCTCAAAAGTGCTAATTAATTACGTCACTAACTCAAGGATACTATTGTTTGGTTGGTTGGTGCTACAAGAAAATTATATAGTATTTAAGTGGAAGATACTAAATAGTAAAAAAATAATACTTTAACTAATTCTTATGATAATATACTTTACGGAGTCAATTACCACTGTACGGTTCCTAAATATAATGTGACAGTAACAGGATAAGCATATTAGGATAAAGTTTAGTACCGGGACTAGAAAAAAAACCGTACCACAGTTGCTTCATCTTCCACGGGACTTAGTGAAGGTGTTATAAATAATGGCACACTAAAGAGATACACAGCATATTGGAGCAAAATACTTTAAGACAGAAATAATACGTCCAACTCAAATGTGACTTCTGATAAATGTTTTCTGCATCTATCCTTACTGTTTGTAAAATTTTACAAGTAATATTTTGACCAGGTCTCGCTAACGCTCGCTAAAACTAAGAATCCTAAAGAAATCTTAGAAAATATTTAAAATTAATGTAGAAAGGCAATTTAGAAACTTTGCTAGTTCGGATTACTTTTAATAGATGGCGTTGGCGGCAGAAAAACGAAGTTATAAACTCTTCAACTTCAATAGATTTGTGTTCGACCTAACCATAACTTTCTTACTATTGCCCCGAACTGATTATAGAAATTAGTCACTTTCTTTCATTATTATATCGCCTTAATGTTATCCCCTTGATGCGTTTATCTGAGACTTCTTCATAAGTGTTTACAACCTAATACATTTTTCAATTTTATCATACTGGGCATAGTTTTACAATAATTACGATCAATTGTTTACACTTCCTTTCGCGTATCCACGTGCCTCGTCTGCTACATGAAAACATTACTATGAATGGCATATTAACTGCAGGGCAGACGGTCAAGTGCACCAGTGAGTCAAGATCCTAAATCGTCGGGGGAACACCCCACGTGCGCTACCTTAAGCGCAGCACTTCTCCATAAATTTGGTTCCAATCCATATCCTCTGGCTCCAGTTCTCGCATATTTAGTCAGACGTCTAAATATATAAGGCGGGGACCTTAAGCCCAAGATTCTCTTTTTAGTATGTCAAGATTTTCTTTTTTGGTCCGACTAGCCCCAAATGGTAAGCTCCGGGCCCGTTACATTGCGTAATACTACGTCAATGACTTTGTTTATGGAGTGTTTTGTTGTATTTAATGACGTCTCGTGGTGCGAGGTTTTTTGACGCGATGTTTTGTTTCATACGTGAAGGAGATTTTACTTGACTTTTTTGAAAAATACTAGCAAATAACAGTTTTAATTGCTGTGCTGTATTTACTACTACAGATAAATGGTATCCAGTGTTGAAGCAAACTTCAATGATCTAACGGAAATAATTTTAAAGTTATACCTACGTTATAAATTACTAGAAGTTGCGTCAGATAAATAGAAGTTTGGTTGCGTGGTGAAGCTATTAAGCTCTATATACTAAACTAGAGGGCTTAGATCCTAATCCCAGTAGGGGTAGATCTTTGAATGATGAATCTATAGGTTCAAGAGATAGATGTTCAAATGTTTATTAAGAATATTTTTTTAAATTACTATTCAGTTTCCACGTTATATATATTCTATAATCAAAACGGCTTAATGAAGTTGATATAACCTAGATAATTGATGTGAATGTAATCAATATTATCGAGTGTTGTTAAAGCTTATTGTAGCAAAGTGTACAGATCTGTACTACCAAGTTAGTGTAGTGTATGATGTACCTATTTATGTTTTACATTCAAAACATAGGTAGAGAATATTATAATTGCACAACGTAAAAGTCAACGTATCATTAAATTAGAATTATTAGAAACCCGCTTCCTGTCTATAATATTCATAACAATAACACACTTTCATCCAAATGGTTCAATTTCAATGTCAATCGCAACAAGACACCGTTGGTACTCCGTGACCGGATGCCGCATGTGATTTGCCAATAATAAATTTATTTTAGCTTCCGGGGCGGAAGGACGTGCACAGTTACTTTCGTGCCAGTTGCATAACAATACGCCATCTAGCGGAAGGCGGGTAACGACAAGTTTACAAATTACGTTTCTTTTTAGTAGTTCCATGAGAACATTTTTAAGTTAATAAATATGTCCAGTGCTAACGGTACCATAGTTGGTCCAGGATGGATTATTCTCTTTTCATCTCTTTAGTACTACTGGGCTTCGGAAGGCACACCTACTCAGGTGTAGTGGTATATGGCTTTGAATAACTCCAGTTTTGTTCGTGTGAAGGAAAGCCTGTACCAAACAGTAGGATGTATATAGACTAGCGGTGATGTGAAATTTTTAACACCAATTGTGAAGGACGTAATTATAAGTGAGCTAGAGGCTATTTTCCAATGAAATGAGAAGGCGGATAAATGGATAAATTGTAATATTTGTATTCAAGAGAAAAAAGTAACAACGGCCTTAACTAAAGAAAACAACAACAGATATAAAATGACCACAATAATTTTGATGTCACTTTAAAATCCAAAAGAGGATTCATACAAAAATGTAAGAAGTTTCGCTAAACCAATGCTCCAATGAAATTTATTTATTGCTTAAGAGTCCGTCAGCGAAAGGTTTTTAGAGCTTATAATTAGAGGATTCGATTTTTAGATGCCAGATGCAGCTGCCTCTTTCAAATACACTATCAATCCTTGACATTGAATTGACATATTTGCTACAAGCTAACAGTTCTAAGCAACAATAATAACTAACTTTTAATCAAACCTTATTTTTCGCGAAAAAAGAATAGAAATATAAATATAAAAGTTTATTATAACCATTAAATTAATACAAGCCTTCCTGTTTCAAAACGATGGCATTTACAGTGGAAAATAATTTCGCAGCGAGTTCAATTCGTTTGCTGTCAAAGGGTTCTGTGCCCACAAAGGATTGCATTAGCGAAACGCGACAGCAAAAATTACCCTAATTAATCTGAACTGAAGGGATGAGGGAAGGATGTGAGTTAAGAAAATGGGGGTTCGAATTTGGTTTCAAGGAAATCTTCCTAATTCGTATTCTCTTTTTAGAATAGTTAAATTTTTTTTCCAAAGAGGTTTTGAATCAATTTATCTAAAAGTGCTATTTTTCACTCGAAATTTGAGCGCCCACTTAAGGTAGTACCTCTATGTTAAAGATATTATCAATCTCTTTATGCTTATTAAATTTAAGCCGTTATTTGAGTTTCATATGACACTTCATGGGTCTGTTTTATCCTACAATGCCTTGCGCGTGCGCCTGCTTACAATACTAAATCGTAGGCCTATTTAGCCAGTACTGTCTAGCACGTGCAAACGCTTCGAAAATCATTGGAAGACGGTTCTTAAGATCTTAAAAGAATATTTGACTTTGAAATTTTATGCATATGCCGAGTCGATGGCGGTCCCTTTTATTGAAGTTAGCTGTTATTTTAATTTATTTAATTAAATGCTTATTTAGTAGGTGTTTCTAAGTACAGATTTAATTCTCAGTTTCCATCAAGTGACACTGGTTTGCGATTGTGATAGATGCAGTCATATACAGAATTTGTTCTGTTCCTGATGCTTGAACTAGGTTCATGTCTTATATACGGCTGACTATCTATATACGTATACAATGATTGTTTATTTATTATTGATATTTAATCGAACAGTTCACAAAATAAATCTATATTTGGTATTATAAGGCATGCTCAGTTACTAAACAGTTTTAAAAAGCTTGTGTTTGAACACTATTTGTTGGTTGTTACTTGAATTGTACTGATACTGCATTGTACTGTAGTCTGTGATTATATGCATTTTAGTGGATATATATTTATATAATTATGTATTATGTAGTGTATATATGCTATCATTGAGTAAGTACCTATGTATGTATATATTTATTATTTGTATATAATAAATTTTATCATGTATGTATTCGTATATGTCGCCAAATTTCCTCAAGTACTTTATCTTGAATCCTGTCCATCCTAAGTTTACCTGGAAGAGACCGCTGTTAGCGATAAGGTCGCCCTTTGTACAAAATTAGTAAATTTTTTGAGTGTTTCTCCTTTTGAATTGGCTGATGTACAATAAAGATTCTATTCTATTCTATTCAATTATTAATATAATTTTCGTTCCATTGCTGGGTTTATCTCTTCGTTCATGTGATACAAAAAAATAACGATTTAGCTCAACACTACCAGGCTGGCATGATATAATGTTGGTGGCTGAAAGCGGTTGCCATAACAACCAAGGCCAAAGGCTTAACGTGCCTTCTAAAGCAGGAAAGGTCTCGAGGTAACACATACCCGTGTATTGAATTATAATATTTTATTTTCCTGATCGCTTTATTTATGATATCAAAAATATTATTCTATTTAATTTTCTCCATTTTATATCTGTCATGCTGAAATTGCTTTCGAATTAAGTCTTGTTAGTTTCCATCAAAGTTCATTGCTAGATGCGTATGTGTTTATGCAGACATTTCCGAATCTTCGGTTTTCTAAACATACGTACAATTATTGCATTGACTGCAGTCTCCTTGTAGTAGTATTGTAAGCATTAAAAACAATTTTAGTCAGGTTTAAGTAGTCTCTACTATATATCTCTATATATCTCCACTATCTTTATTAAAAGAGGTACGATTATGTACACAAAATCTCAAATTCCTTAACTTATACTAGCACTGGCACAAAAACTACACGTATGATTGTGTGTCACTTACTAGTACTTACTGTGATTAACTGGTACATGTATATTTTCTCTCTTAATCTTAGCATTCATAAGATAGATATTCCGTTGGGAAAGTTAACAGTTATTAAAAAATATGCTGAAATTTCATTTCTATTCCGTGCTTTTATCATGAAAAATCTTGCAAACTATTTTGTAATAAAAAAAACTAACCAACTTTCTAGAAGCAAGGTTTCTTCTTTCCTTCGTAAGCAGGTAGGTAATTAACTAATTGTATATGGAACTGGAGGACTCCATAAATTGAAACCATTAGCTTATTAACTGACGTACGCATTGACATGATCGAGCCGTTAATTACCAGATTTAATTATCTTTAATTGTTATATACAATTATTGGTATAGTCGAAAAATGTGTAGCCCATATCTGTCAAAAAATAATTCACATATACTTACATGAAATATTTTCCCCTAAAAGGGTGACAATGCGTTTCATGGCATGCTTGGCAACACCAGCCAAACACCAGGAGATGTTCGTGGGTGGTCGACTTTAATCAAGAGCAATATGCTGTGTTTTAAAAGGATGTCACAAAAATACCATTTCCTGGTAATAAGTAGTTATTATAGCTAAGGTAACTAAAGTTAGGAAGGATCGCTGCGCCTGCGCTGCATAACTCGAAAAACATACAATTTTATTTTACTTCCGTTTACTAAAGGCTTTCATATACTATTTAAGCGGGAAAGCACAAATTATCACTTATTTATGTAAACTATATTTTACCTTATTTAAATTAAATTATTAATTTACATTTTATAAATAAATTCAAACATAAAAAAATATTAATCTTAATTGTACAAAGACACTTGTTTATTTTAGTTGAAAAATGAGGTCGTAATTTACAGACAAATGACTCAAAAAGGGGACTTACTTTTTTAAATATTTATCTTTTTTTAAAAAAAATCTTCTTTTATAATATAAAAACATATATCTGTTCGTCAGTCTCACCAAATCTCATGAAAGGCTTGACCAATTTGAATATATTTTATTTTAATGTATTGGTCAATTAGTATGGGTCTAACTGACGTTCTAAACATTAAAACTATCATTTTTTCCGTCGCTACTTGGGTTTTCTTTTAATAGATGGCGTTAGTGGTAGTTTTTGGTGAAATCGGGTCAACTAGTCAATTTATCTTTAGATTTTTAAAATGCCATTAGACTTGTCTTGCTTAATTATCTTAATTATCTACTTAACCTGTGCTATGAATGTAATTGTTATAATTGCCTCTACAAGTCGCTCTAAAATTTTTATTTTCCACCTTGTTAACATATATTATTATTTCCAGTGCGTATTTAATAGTTTCTCAGTTGCGTAGAGGATGTATGAATAAATAAATTAAAAAACAGCTCTACGTAAACCTAATGAATGGACACCCAAAAGAGCAACGGCTAGAAAAAACTATATAATTAAGCTTATATACCTGTCAGTCTCCACCCACTTTATATTCATAAAAGTTCGCTTGCTAGACACAACAAATCCGAGTCAGCGAACAGCCCAACAACACGTTGTTTTTTCTGTCCACACGCACGGAATCCTCCGTAAATTCCTGTGGACGCATTAAAATTGCGTACAGTCCAGGTTTTTGCAGTTGTCGTATGTGACGGTGCAACGAGTACATAATTGTGATTAACATAAGATTTTCCCGTAATAACAACGAGCGAAGGTCCAAAATGGACGGGTCAACTTTTTGTGTGGCACTCGTACGCTGAATATCATATATTCGCGGCGTGTCGGCACGCACGGGTGCATTTTTCACGGGATACGTTGTTTTGTTTATTGGTCTGTCGTTTTCATTTTTATGTCAATCTTATTAGGTTTTAATAAACTTTGCAGATGACGCAGATTGGTGGGAATCACACTATAGACTATGTATACTAATCTCACACAATCCTTTTCATTTGGTAAAATTTTAGTGGTTTGTGTGTATTTATATATACTTATATACTATTCTTAGTTTTCTAATATTTTTATTTTATAATTTTTTGTTTCTTGTAATACACGATACTCTATACTAATTACTGCAAGTCTAAATTTGAAAAATTAATTTATGGTATTATTTCTTTTAACGGTATACTTGCGCAAGTAATGGCTTTCACAAGTTTAACGTTAAAAGTCTAGAAATATGAGCAAACCTCTTTTAACAAATGTTAGAAAAATATCACCTGTTTTTATAGAATTTTATTTTTCATTTCAACCACATTTTAGAAAGGTATTTTTCAACACTGATTTAGAATTATAAAGCACCTCCCCTTACCTTGTGATTCTCCTACAGGTTGGATTGGTGACTTGTATTACAGATTGTCTATCAGGGAAGTCCATTTTAATTATTTTTTGTCTTCACAGATTGTGATCAGAACCGTTCTTTGAATTCTAAATTCTATAGTTTTATTGTTAATAGTGTAATACTCGAAAAAAAGAGAATCGACTATTTTGTAAAGAGACATAAATAAATATTATTATTATTGAAGCAAATTACCCTTCGGCAGAGGAGGCCAGACGGCCGAGGGTCAGAACGAGAGAAGTGAGGAATCGGCGGACAAACATGACGCTATCTAACAATATCGCCCGCTGGAGCTTCGCAATCATTGGTCTATCACGTCCGTCCGTCGTTTGTTATCATCTAAAAATCAATTTTATTCTTCCCAGTCTCTCGACAACTCATGGGATGGGAGAATACTCCTCTGCCGAGGGGAGGAAGCCAGACGGCCGAGGGTCAGGACGACTGACCTGACTATCCTGACGTTATCGAGCAAGACCGCTCGCTTGAACCTCGCAATCATCAGTCCGTCTGATTTCATTGAAATTTGAGTTTATTTTAAGTTTCAAATTAGCGGCAACTTCAAAATTTTGAACTCACTTGTTAAGTTACTAGAGCCTGCGTTTAGGGAGCTCGCTTTCAAGTTCAGCAAGATGTAACTGGTATCAATAATCCTACATGAATAGAAATAAACAATATTTTATTTGCTATTATTGCCTTAACTGGTGGATGATAAATGCTGTTATGTTTAAATTAAGATTTAAACTATCACGTTGCATTATAATGATGTAACTGTAATTGAAACGGGTCGAGATCAATGCCGTGACCACGGCTAGTGGAACTTGACCGAAACGTCTGTTCATTTCAAGTGATCATAAGAAGCATTTCAAATGACACCTAAGGGGAATACTTGATACTGGCGGAATCTATTAAGAAAGCGCCGTAAAACCCCAAAGAGGAAGAATATCACCAAACTCATTTTGTTTAAATGAAACTTAAAAATAAAATGATTTAATTTTCACCCAGTGTGTTTCTGCTGTTAGATGGAAGACAGAGGTACACCCTATACGCCACTCGCTGCCCCTTCCTATTTGCAATTAGTTGCCTCGCTTAGAGCTTACGACACGACCTTAGAGCCTTAGAATATCGGATGCAACAAAAAAATTTGAACACTATTTCAACATAAAGTAGGCTCATTATTTATCCTCAGCCTCTATCGCTATCTGTCAAATTGAACAGACCGCTGTCATAGTGATAGTTATTGTACAACAGTCAATGTCAAATCGTAAGTGATTGATATCGCTTTTATGCTTAGAAAATAGGGAAACAGTTTTAATAATGAGGTATTTTAAATAAGGAAACGTCGGTTACGATCTTTGAAAAATAGCGCCTATAATAATAGTTATAAAATAGCGCCTATAGTATATCACCCGAGTTGTCACGTGTACCTAAAATAAATATATTTACGCCAAAAGTCACTTACAAATCGACCAAATTAATGTCGTTATTAAAATGATATTTTGAAATAAAAATATTTTAGATATTTGAATGCAGCAAAATTAAATTTCATATAAGTGCTGAGAATGTCGTCGAAAATCGGAAAACAGAAGCCAAAAGACACTCTTTTTCGGCTTTAAATTGCATGCATGTATACTCTTTTAATGTTATTGTCCTATAGTTAAAACTTTACCCTTTTTTTAGGAGGAATCCGTTTACGGACCTACCCGCCATTGGCTCACCTAGTGACTGGCACTGGGAATACCCACTAAAACTCCCCGGTAACTCTATTGCCATTCGTGGGGGTGACCCGGGTTCTGCCGTAGCAATTCACCAGGTCATCCCCAGTTAAAACTTACCCCTGGACATAAATAATCAATATATATATAAGGTCTATTAAAAACGTAAAGTCTAAATGCGCTCCGTCCCGCTCTTACACGCAGCTTCGTACGCGCCTCTGTTTTTGCCCGCTGGAAACACGATCTCTCCATCTCATAATTTTGCCTTTTTTCCTAAGGACCTCCTTATTAAGCTCGCCGATATCAAGATTACATTCGCGTGCGTAAACGGCACGATTAGAACACACTTTAGAATTAATCTGAAACTGTGGCTATTTACTTTGAAAGATAAGGGAATTTACAGCATTTTGCAGATAATCCTTTGATTTTATTAATTGTGGCTTGTTTTTAATGTGTCTAAGTGGGTTTTGAGAGCTTAAATAAAATAAAAACTAATGCCGACATCAAAACATTAAAAAGGAAAAAATAATTCAATCTAAGAAGTTATCATATATAAAAAAATTTGTGGAGTTGGTGCTTCATTTTCTATTGTTTCTGGAAACAAGTTAACATCAACTTCTAAAAAAAAATTTAAATGAGATGGAGTTATCCCGTTACTTTGACGTATTATAATTTTGAGTGGTCAGTTTCTAAGGTCACTGTTAGATGTGTAACCGTCTGTCTGTTTGTGGTTGGACAAACTCGAACAACTTTTTTCAACTTTGAAACAATGTATTGTGTAAATTACATCAATTAAGTTAACAAAAATGCTAATAAAATAAAAACCATTGAGCCAAACTGAATTAAATTTAATCGACATTTATTCTGAATTGAACAAAAAAGAAACATGTTAATAGATTCGGAACTTTTTAAGTAATCAGTGTATGTACATAATAATATAGCAATCCCATTCTTGATCTGTTTGGAAGTCTGTTACAAAAAGATAAACATACATTGAATGTTTTGCAAAATGATTAATTTCAAAATGCTTAATATATCAAAATATATAAAAGAAAAAAATATAACAAAAAAACTGCTTAAACTAAAACTTCGAGCGTCTACTCGTCTCGGTTCTCCTTTTGGAAATTTTATTTTATGAATAACTGTAATGTACCGGATATTGTAACTTTTAATGACAGTTTTATTTAAGCTAAATATAACAAAAACTTATATGCAAATAGCATACACAAAAATATTTAACAATTGAAAGTAGTAATTATGAAAATTAATTACGTATTATTAAACAAAAAGCAAATACCGTACACAAAAATATTTAACAATTGAAAGTAGTAATTATGAAAATTAATTACGTATTATTAAACAAAAATAGGTTAAATGTGTGTTTTACTCTAGGTAACTAAAGAGTACGGTTTCAACTCTTCTGCTAATAAAAATTCCACTTTGCGCACTTGATAGCCTTGTGAAATTTACTGTTATTTTTCAACTTCAACGAACCTTATTATCATAGTACTTAGATTTAGTTAACTTTAAATAAAACAAGCTGTTTGAAACATTAATAGATTTACTATGAAATTAACGCAATGTCTAATTAAAAGACATTTTCAGATACAAACCTTTAACCAATACTAAGAGTTAGTGACTCGGTGACCATTTAAACTTTAAACACAACAACATACTAACAATGCTCTAAATTGGAAACAACATAAAGTAAGCTTTCGGAACACTTTGATGTGATAATTGAAAGATATTTCGTCATAGTTCAAGTGTATGCACTAAACACAAAATAGGCTGGGAGCTGGCACCGAAATATATGTTTGAATATTTTAAGCACATTTTTAAATTATTAATGTGCTTAATAGTTCAAATTGTTACAAATTTATATGGCGATTAAATGAATATATTTTACATTAAATCTAATTTATACGCTCAATAATTACAGTAAATACGAGTGAAGTTAAAAAACACACATTTATAAAATCGAGAATAATGATTGATAAAGTAAGTACAAAAACTATTAAATAATATATAAGTGTCCATATTGTATTTGAAAAAAGTTACCTATGTTATTGTTGAATAGCATGAAGGGGCCTTTACCAATCGGGGTCACAACCAACAAACGCCAACGCCGAAAAAAGTCAACTTGGTCGATATACCAACCAACCAGATAGCCCAACCGAGTGTAAATTTTAACTGATTAGAGATACCTTTCGATCGTAGTTGCTTACAGCTGGAAAATGTATATATTTTTTAATACTACACTACGGCGTTGCCGTCGTATTCAAACGATTTAGCAGCTGACGACAAACACGATCGAGATAGTTTAATTCAATTGAAACTTAAACTTGGGGCGCAGATAGTAAATACAAGTTTGCGGCTCGCCTGACGATAAATCAACGTCAAAGTGAAAATATTTTACCTAACATTGATTCATATATATATATATAAAATACAGTACGACCAAGTTGCCTTATATATATATATATACACTTTTACATACATATACTTTTTAATTTTTAGGTATTTTGAATCAAATACGAGCTCTCGGTCTAACTAGTTGCTACTCGTAACTAAAGACAAACGCTTATTTGCTTGGACATAGTACGTTTGAACTGGATCTGCTGCCCAGCACGTATCTATACATGGCTATCTTCCATCGATCGTCAGTCTGTCACTCGCACTTTGCAAACCTAATTTCTGAATGAAATACATACAAATACATACGGGTTTGTATGAAAAGCGCCGCGAAGTGATGACTTGAATGATAGAAACTTGGTTTTTGGAACGTTCAAATTAAATATTAAGTGTTTCATAAATAACATAAATTTTCTACGAGCAGCATTTTTAATTTGCGTTTAAATTTTTACTTGAATTAAGAAATACTGATTGTTTATTTAGGGTTAATAAATTAGGTTTAGCTAATTTATCAAAATACTCACTGAAATATTAGCTAACGTGTTCTTAAGAAATCATTAACAATATGAAATGAAGAGAAGAGGAATGCCTTAAATCTAGAAAGATTTCTAGATTTTGTAAATAATTTCACTAATAATGACTTAATTTAGCTAGTGCAGCATGCTGCCCTAGCCAACTCCACGGTTTCGGCCGAAAAAGTACATTTTCATTTGTATATATATATGCAGTATTCCTTGCTGACCCACGTATTCCCTATATTTGGGTTTGAGTGAGTCCTTAGGACACTTGCTCCTGAGTGGGAAAGGAGAGGGAGGAAAACGTTCATAAAATCTTCAGAGCACTCTCCATGGTACAAGCGATAACAGTCATACTAAGAGACGCTATGTCGCGACACTATTGCATAGGCTGCAGGGTGTTTATTACCTCTGCATCCCCAATTACACGCATAGCGCAATACTGTCCAAAATAATCTATCCAAAGCATCAAGGAGGTACTGAGTGGAGCAATCCCAAAGGTGCAAGCAATATTCCTCGCAATACCGGACTTGGGTTTTGTGGAATAGGCATAACTAGTCAGGCGTGACATACCTACGCGAAATATAAACTGCCATGGTAACTGAGAGCCCCTTTAACACTATTCAATACATATTTTATTACATTTACAATAATATACCTACGAGTATATACTAATAAGAACTATGTAGATAACCCTGATTCGAGGACTTATAAAAGGTTCTTAAGATGTTACTGAGATGAGTAGGCACTGGTATTTTTTTCTAACTATATTGGGTAATTCAATGCTTATTAAAGTAAAGTCAGTAAGTTAGTACAGTTTACAAATAACCACAGATCGCATATGATATAGACATGCCAAAGGTTCCCTTTTCGCCCGCCAACCGCACATCAGCGCAAAACTTTTGGTTTACTAGTGTTGATAATTAAATTAAATTAAAATTGTTAATGTATTGCTGCGTTATAAGCAATTAAATTGAAATATTTGAAATAGAAGAATAGTTTCTTCTCCTTCTTATTAAATATAATGTGGCTTCTGGATTTATTAAATTCTGCCAATATCATGTTAGGCATGGAAGTGAAATTATTTATTCATTTCTGCATTATAATGACATTTAGTAAAGTAGCTATTGGTGTCAATTTAACTAGGTTGCTACCACTTCAGCTGTCGAAATAATAAAAATACTCAGTAATATTTGGTTATCGTTTAATATGAAGAAGAGAATATGTTACCGTCAATCAAGCATTTAATTTAAAGTAGAATTCCTTGATTGAACATAACTATGAACATAGAAATCAAACAGTTACTTCCATACATCACATATATAATAAAATTATTTTACTTACATAATAAATATAAACTTACATAATAACTTATACATATAAGTTACATTACGCTACAGAGAAGTATTTAGAGTATTTCTTCACTTTGTGTCGTCAGAAGTACTGTGTCCGAGATAATTAAAAATAATTTTCCAATATTTTCAAAAGGCAGAACACCGTTCTATAAATCGTTCCATTTACATAAACCGTTTGAAATTTTAACCTTTGAAGTAACAAAGTTGAATATATGAAAGACAAATTACCTTACATCTTAAGACTACCCCAAGAAATTTTCCTCCAGCTGTTTATCCAAGAAACCTTCGTAAGAAAAATGGCGCATTAGGAATTCCAAGCGACGAATGCATAAATATTTCGCCAATGGCCGCAGTATGGACACATTATTTCAATAATGTTCTCCATAATTGGTTACGAACGTCATATTTGTGTAGGGTGGTTGTAATTTACTTTATATTTTATGGACAACTCGTGTTTCGGTTCTCACTAGTTCTAACAAACAAATTTGTTAGGGGACAGTTTTTGAATGAAACACCTGATTTTTTCTTAAAGGCGTGTACAAAATAATATCAACAAATGTCATTTACTCCAACTGGTATCATTATAATCATCATCATCATATCAGCCGAGAGATATCTGGTGGATATAGGCATCCCTGAAACCGATCAGTCCTGGGCCACATGGTATAGGTACTTACAATGTAATGTAATAAATAGTATATGAGGTCCAATACGTTGAATCAATAACAACGTTAGTATATTTTTTAAATAAAGCAATTAGTAGAACAAATGAAAGTAGTATTAAAAAAATTGTATTTTTGATTTAAAAAAAAAGGACGTTGCATTTGGATTGATGAAGATGTTTTTCATTATCTTCATTAGCAACAAATACGTGGCTCATAAATCCATACTAATATAATAAAAGCCAAAGATACCCTGTTTGTCTGTTTGTTACGGTTTCACGCCGCATTTCCCTGAAGTGATTTGGATGACATTACGCATGAAGAAAGACAATAAGTGGTATCAACTCGCGTATAGATAGATTATATCCCGTGGAAAGCAAGAGAATTACGGTTAGCCTCAGAAGTAGACAATTTAGACACTTTAGTACTTTATCACATTTACTTGAAACTTTTATTTGCGTGATATGTTGGCGTGTTAAAGTACTTCAAAGGCTGCCAGTAATTTAAATTATGGAAATATGAACGTTCCCAATGGAATAAAGATTTTTTGTTTAAACGAGCCACGGATGGAAAGATAGTTGATTAAAAGATCCCATGGCAATATTGACAACAGACGCCCTAACGTATTATGATTAGTATGCTGGACGAAGAGGCTCCCTAAACCGCGCGTCCGGTCCGCTTTAGGCGCATCATGCGCACGCGCATGAAGGTCGGTTTTCATGGGGAAAATGGCTGGGTATTACTTTATTTCAATGGTCTGTACAACAGTTTAGATCTTGGATTATTTAACCTCTCAAGGTATAGGCCTTAACCGGTATTTCTTTATGAAAAAAATAATAAGTAAGTCTAAGTCTTAGTCACATTCAAAACTGGCCACAAATTTCATAGATTCTTACTTTTAAAGACTTTTTGTTCCAAAGAAGTGTCTATGGTTACCTCAAACAAGATCAACTTGTAGATTTAATGTCCAGTGTTAAGAGGTTAGGCCTACGCCTATTACTATATAATAATAATTGTAAAAAATTATTCGATTAAGTTACATGACTCATGTTTTTCTTAAGGGGGTAGCTCTTGATCTTCATCTTACCTGGTAGTGAATGAAGATAAGTGAACAAAACCTCGGATTCCTCAACCACAGAGGAACTGGCTATCTTACCTACTACGGCTGGAACACAACAACCCAGTTAACATTATTGTTATGGCGGCAGACTTAGGTAAGGTGGTGGTAGATAGCAATGCGGTTTTAGAAATAGCCCTACTACTAATCAAACCAAGCAGAAATGTTGGCCTCACTGGCAATTAAATACCGGATATCCAGAACGGAAGAAGATGTTCTTAACCACAGAGGCGGTTAAACTTATCCTATGTTATCATTCTTAATATTCTAGGTTGTTGTCCTATATTCGGGTCATCCCTGTGCCACGCGAATTAGCACTGCGGTGTCTCGTGTACAGTCAGTCCTGTCCACTAGCGAATATAGCCAGGATGCTGTTGCACCTCTTGTAAAAAACCATCGACTCGGTCTTTTGCAAACTTTCTCGATGCGCTGCAATAGCGAACAGACGAACACGTTACTGTATTGAACACGAAGTGCGCCATTACATATTCACGTGTAAACTGAAGTTAGCAAAATTTATAAGAGAAAAATATCTACATATCTCCTTGGCAGGTCAGCCTATACTAGTAAGCAAACTTTGGTAATGTTTATTTATGCTGGGTTTCAATAATATGTCTCAGGAAAGTTTTGCTTCCGAGGCGTTTATAAATTGTATTCAGACAGAAAATGCAAATAATAAATGTATATTTATTTTCAACGCAAAATACTAAATAGTTTTTCATTTAGTTTTAAAATTAGTAAATGAAAAACTTATTAAAAATACTTATGAAAGTCTCACGTTCTAATTAAAAACAAATGAATGAACTCATAATCTCACTTGTGTTTGCTTAACCGAGGTAACAGATTATTGTTAACGCATAATGGAGCACGCGCTTCCGATAGCGTAGATAGCGCAGAAGGCCAGTTAAAGGACGAACTCACTTAAGATGGGGACTCAAATTTGAAACAGCCCACATTTGAGATCATAATCTGTGCTAGTATTCATAATGGTTTATGATATTTACAAGATCTAAATATAGCTAAAAACATTAAGTCCGAAATTTAGAATTCCATATTTAAGTATATATAAAATAATACAATTAAACTTTTTGCTTATACATTTTGTCTGTGATCTCTTTTGCCAGCCTTTTTTTTTAATTTCACTCCAGTTATTAGATTTAAGAGAATGTAAATTAATTATAAATTATAAAACACACAACAATCAAAACAAGTGTGCAAAACAAAACAAAATTAATAATGTGTTCTTTTATAATCAAAATATGTAAATTATCTCCCACGTTTTTTTGTTTAATTTCCCAATGAAAAATGATGCTGTCATATTCTTATTTTAATAGCGTAGAGGGCGTAGTAACTTTTTTCTAGAAATAAATTTAAAAAAATGCTTGTTTTTATCACTTTATTGCTATGATGATTTAAGTTCATTTAGCTTCACAGGGTCTTCAATCACAGCGCTGTCCCCAACGCTTGTTCAATATAATGCGATATTGCATGAAATAAATTAATATATAAAAGAAATGCGTTTTTCAGTTGCAGCAAAATGTCTCATATATACTATATCTCCTTAAGTAATTCAACTTATAATTTACAGTCATCAAAATAGCTCGACAATTACTAGGTGTGAAATCATGACGAGAATAATATTGGAGGATGGCTTTTTTAAATAAACATAAAGCTTATCGGTTTAAAGAGCAGAACTTTATTCTGGTCATTTATATTTTTAAGCGCAAAGGTAATTTTAATTCAGTTTTGATATTACTCACCAAATTACACATGGAAAGGTACCTTAACTCCCACACGATTAATTACATGACACTAATAACGCGTTTTATTAATGTTTTATTTTAAAAAATTCGACAGGTTGATTGTGAGGTTAATGACGGACATTAGCGAATTAAAAGAAATAACTTTCAGTAAAACGAAGACTTCAAATTTCAGAAGGTATCCATTTTAACGTTCTTAGGCAAGCAGTTTTACTACATTTAAATTAGTAAACGACCATTGTTTAAAGTTTCTAAAATAATTCCATACCTTTCTCGTTCAATAAGAATGAAACTAAATACTACACTGAAATTTAGTTTCAAAGCACTTTCAGATAGCACCATAGCCAGTTTTAGTAAATACAATTTAAAACACTTGTCTCTACCTGTCTTAAAGAATGAGAAATCGCCTCAGCCGAACTAATTGGAATGATTCCGATTCAGAAGCCGTAGCCAAGACATTTGTTTCCTTAGCATTTGTATTAAATTGACTGAGCAATTAATGTTTTATGGAACCATTGGCGGAAGGGAAATCTTGTTTGCATATGACTGCATCCGCACAAGGACGACCCATTTTTTTTATACAGATTTGTTGCCGTTGGGCGGAAGTGTCTTTGAGTTACGGAAAACGCGGTGTTGTAGGCCTCTCGTAAGGTATATTAAAGATCTGGTAGAGGCCGAGAAGCTAGATGAGGGATGGATTGATCGGTTTGGCGATTGTTGGGGGAGACCTATGCTAAGCCGTGGACGTCTCTTAGCTAATATGATGAACTTTTTAGATTTCGTTTTTGGGATGAATTTAATAATAAATAATATAAAAAATAAACTTTGTTCCACTTATTATTATTTATTATATCCTTCTCTGTATATACAGAGAACTAAACACAGTACAAATAGGCGGCCTTAATCAAAAAACAAAAAAAATCTAATTGGTTGAGCTGTTTAAACTAAAACAAAATTGTGGTGATCGTTGGCGAAGTTGAAGATTGGTCGGGTCAATCAAAATTTCCTCCGTGCTACGGAAGGCACGTGAGCCGTTAGTCCTGGTTGCTATGGCAACCTCTTTCATCCACCAAACCGTATTGGGACAGCGTGTTATGGACCAAACTCCTCATGTTTCTTCAATATTGGCCTTTGAGTATATGGGCAATTCAATTCAATTCAATTCTTTATTTTGCGTTCCATAGTTACATAATATGAATCTTAAGACTATAAATGACACTATGGACCCTGTCGGGCACAACAAAATTTTAGGTTATACAGGAGAAAGGTAGATTTCTAGGTAGGTTTAAGTTAAGTGTTTAAATTTGTATAATGGTCCAATTCAAATATATGCATTCAAAATGCTAATTATCTAGGCTGAGGCTTTTGATTGAAGACTTATTTTTTTCACTTCTTCATAAACAAAGTTATATATATTTAAATGTACACAGATTGATTAAATCTTATATACATTTGTTTTAGTTACAAGTTTTATTGTTTCTTCTTGTTTATAAACTTTATAAACAAGTAGCTAACTTAGTTTGGCCGTATTGTATTCTAATAATTCCATACGTAATTATACAGCTTTTTATGCGATTTATATACATAACGATGTCATATTGAGTGCAGACATGTGGTCGTATGTAACTCACCCAAACATATATTGTTACATATGTGTGAGAGCTAGCTGCGGAGAATATGTAATGCGAATGCCTTTTACGTACCACCTTGTCAAATAAGAATAAAGATGGCATGGAGGTGAATATGAAATAAAAAGTTTTGAAAATTCAAAATATGCATTATCTAGTTTACATTGGCAAGTTGCACTTAAGTAATAGCCTAAGAACAAATAGATTTATTCTCTTACATATATAAAATTCCTCTATTATGAAATAGGTTAAATCAAACAACATATTTTTTTTGGCCGACCCTTGAGACCTATTAGTTAACAAATATATGTTATTACACAACTATATGTTATTATTACTGTCGTTTTCTGATAAAGTCAAAACAAATTTCGTTTTCAAAATTCACTAGATTTGGAGAAGGAGTGATGACTATGAAAATATTTAATTTAATTCAACTCAAAATCGCAATACTTCCAGCAATCTGTATAGCGGTCAAATAAAGTGTTTAAATATTAATATACCTTTACGTATTATTATACAAAGTATATACAAAGAAATTATTTTTATCGTTGTTGGGGCCTACGCATTTAAGTGAATGTCTATTAATTATTCTAGTAAGTTACACTTCTATTTAACTTAGTATTGTCTAATTGCTAAGAAGTAGTACTTTAAAAGTTGATAGGTGACCCCAGAACTTCAGCGACGTATGTCCGAGGCAGGTAGCACATCTTGGGTGCATATGTGTCATATTTTTCGGGTGTTTTTTTTTATTTGTGTCACTTAATAAATTATTTTCTTTCTTCCTATATAATTTAGTGTAGAGCGATTTTTTGATAGCCAGATCTTCAGTATTCAGTATCTTGGAATAACTGTAAATTTGTCTAAGAAATTTTTTGATAAAATATCTCTGAAGAATGAAATATCAGACCTTAGTTGCGCCAATTAGTATTTAGTTGATTCGTTTATTTTTTGTATATCTAAATGTTAGAAAACATCCGTCTACTTCTTTAAAGATGCTTCCAATATTCTTGAACGTTACATATCCATATTTGCAAGAAAATTTTCTACAAAAATGTCGCTAAATGATTATGCCTCTCTACAGATTCCTATCTGTCAATACTCCTGGCGCATTATCAATCAAGCAAGCTTATTGGTCAGTCATTAGCCAATAACAGACCACTCGTTATTAAATATTGGATAAAACCGAAGGTATTTATACCGAATATTACCCACCACTGGTGCAAGATCTTCGATTTAAACGTTATTTAATTTTAAATTGCTACAGTCTTTTGAGCAGAGAGGTTCACTTATGATGGACAGTTAAAGCTATTGTTTTTTTATTCGCTGAGATGACAGCTCTAGGTTTAGTTTTTGTTGATAGTCTCGCAATTCGATCGTGATATGTTCTTTTTTTGAAAATAGATATGGCGGACTGACGAGGTAATTGTTTGGTTGACAGTAAAAAATTTATATACAAAGGGCTGGAGTCACCAAGAGGTTTTATTGTAAATTAGTGGTCTACTTGAGTAATTACGGACGTTAAGTTGACTGAGTCAACTGATTACGTAACACGTGTGTGCGTTCTTATTTTAGTTATTCCACCAAACTATAAAAAGTCAGTTAAGTACAATTTTCAAAATTAAAGAACATTATTAAAAGAAAGACATGTGATTTTATAATTATTTAAATATATATATTCCGTTTTTAAATTCTTCTTGTTCACGAATATAATAGTTTTTTTTTTACAAATTTCTGAACATAGGAATTGAAATCTAATTTATATATTTGAAAACTAGTGAATTGAAGTAACTGCATCTGGCTGTGTGAATAAAATTCCAAAGCGACAGGAAAAACAATACTTAGGAATACCTATCCGTATTTTGATTTCGTTAGCGTAGAAATGCTATGCAAATATTTTACTATTTAGGTACAATGAGATGTCTAGTGTCTTAGTTATTGTAAACACACCTGCAGTTCAAGCATTTACTTTGCCATTATTGAATACCGTAATCCGTTGTAATAGAAGCTATTTTTACTGACCTTTACGATTATCATGTAGCTGTATGGATTAAGCCTTTTACTAACCATTGTAGTGATATTTTTAGCTATATAAAAGTATTTGATGATTTTAAGTTTTTTGCGTAGAATTTTAATGACCTTGACATTAAATATTTATTACTATATTTCCAAAGATACACACACTCTAAGCCACACTCACACCTTTATTTTTTATTGATCATTACGATTAGCGGGCAGATCAAAATTGAAATACTGACCAATTTTTATATATTATACATTTGCACTGCTAGTTTGTCTTTGTCCTGTCATGACTTGTCTTATAGTCGACTGTGGGTTCTTTAGCTATAGTCAAGTTAGTAAAGAGGCTGGACGTCGCAACAGGAGTTCGAAGTTTCTGTAATTACCTCTTTTTTTATAAAAAGCTCAGCAAATGACTCGACACCACCTGATGACAAGCAGTAGAGGAGTCCATATGTGAAGCTAGTGACGCATGCGACATACTGCCCTAGCCACCCTCATCTTGCCGGCCCTTTGTGCTTTTATATCTGTTCAACATCCATAGTGTTTTACATACTACTGCAATACAATCTTTATGCTGTGTTTGTATTCACAACGAGCAGCCAGTGTGTCAGCACAGTAAAATTTCACATATAAAAGTTTTTAAATAAAGAATAATTCTATTTCTGTATTTATATATATCACGTAAGAGACGTAAGAAATAACTATTGCGTACCTTTAATTTATTTAGCCTTGAGACAAAATATAATTTTCTCTACGGTTTTTCAGACGTATTTTCGTATTTTTTTATGGCCGATTCCGATATTCTATCTACTAATCTAGATATCCATAGGTCTTATCCAGTTGAGTAACCGCTTGTAAATTTATTTTTATTTTTTGTAAATTAGTAAAGATAGCTTAGCAATAAGATTTAGTAAGCTTACTATCTGTAGATGGAATATTTGATCCAGCCGTTAGTTCAAATCTTAGACATGAGATTGATGAGAGGCTGGTCAAGGACAAAAGGTTTACGAACAATCTATTTCTCATTTGATATAATAAGCTAGTTAAATAAAACAACTTTTAATCGTAAATGTTTATGAGAAAATAGAAATTGAAAAATTTATTTGAGCCAAATTCCCCACATTAATACCGTTAACATTTTCCACGTCTGTTTTGGTACTTCAATTCTGATGTAGGATAATATTTTATTAACATTTCAGTATAACACACGCTGTATAACGTCATTCGACCCTTGACGTGGTAGAGTGAGGTTCTAGAACGTTCTTCAAAAAGAAAACAAACGTCAATTATTTTTAAATATTTTATTACAAAAATCGAAACAAAAGGAACATTAATTATGACAAAAGTTAAGACATTGTTTTACTTGTTCGATGTTCAAAGCGGACACCTAAAAACAAATTTACATTTTATTTTTATCTAAAAAAATACTGACATGAATAATATACATTATAAATGCTTTTACATAACATAGTGAACAAATTAACTGTAAAGCTGGGGTTTGTATTTAAGCGGGAGCGGTTGTAGCTTTTTTTACAGAGATCACTCACATCTGGAGAAGAATTATGAACTCTGATTTTCATTGACTATAAAAATCGTTTATTTTTGCTACAACATGTATCCTATGTGCTTACTAATAGAGTCCATTGTATATTAAATTCAAACTGAATAGTAATAAGACTTCATAATACAGCCATGAATGCCAGAAATCAGAGAAAGCAGCGATATTTATATACAATTCATATTAGAAATTAACTTCATTAATCTATAATAGATAGGTAAGCAATTACCCAAGTTTAATTACTTACTATATATGAAGCTAATAAGATTCAAATATCATAATAATCATAATATCAGTTCTATCTTGAAATAAATATACGATTATATTATTAAAATGATATTTTCATTTATTTCGTTTCACTAACTTTGAACATTACCCCAGCTTTAGCAACTTAAATAATTAAAAAAGTGCTAATTTTAATATTAACCTTTTCGCTAAGCCGATACGAAACTGTAACATAATACCGTTGCATTAATATATAAAAAAAGTAACTAAATTCTCCAATTAAGCATTTAATTAACAGAAGTGTTTACTGTTACTTGTATTATGTTTTTCTATGTTTACTTTGGGTATAAAAATATAGTAATACAATATGAAAGATGTACATCTTTCATATTGTATTACTATAGATTTTATAAGTTTTGCTACATAATTAAATAATCATTGTTATTTAGTTTTGAGGCAATAGTGATTCTTACAGACACTCCTATAATTTATTCTAAATAATTTACACTTTAAAAATGTTCATGAAATATTTGTTCCGTACAAAAATACACACGAATTTCAATGAAAACTTACAGTCCCTACTTTACAATAAATATGGTAATTTATATTTTAAAATTACAATATTAAGTCCCTACTAAATAAAAGTGTCAATTTTCCTTTATAAATTTAAAATCAGTTAGTATTTAGAAAAAGGTAGCAATTAGTTTTTATAATTTTGAATTATTTAATTGACACTTTTATTTTAACAATTTTTAAACGCACTTAATATAATTGGCAAGGCAAAATTAATTTTTTATACATATTATGTAAGTTTACATAACTCATACACATCAGTCATATCAGTCAAAAAAAAGTATTATATGTATGTCGAAAAGAATAAATAATTCAAAAATCGAATTGTCTTCCTTTGTTGATCGAGATTTAATTTGGAACCCCATATCATTGACCAGACTCATTGATATTAAATATTTTAACGTATTAAGATTTTCAAAAAATGTATTGAGAATTATTTAGGATTTGGTATGTAGCACGAGTGTTCCATATTTATAGGTTATATTATGCACATTATGAGTCCTTATAAAGAGGAATACCAACGACTGATTAAGGCTTAACAATCATTAACATCAAAAAATTGAGATGTTTCCAGTATTGGTAATTTAATTTAAATAACTACAGGTTTACACGTTTCGATAATTCGGACTCATTTACGGATTATCCTTCACTCCGAATCGGATAGCGATTCGGATTTTATGATACAATAAGCGTGCTAGCACATAACCGTTTTTTCAGCAATTTAAGTAAGAATTAACACCGGTTTTGTAAAAAGAACTCTCAGGCAGTGTGTTACAGTCTAGGTATATATTTCATTTTATACAGACTAAAAATCCATCGCGGATTTTCGGTAGAATTTCATTTTGCTAAAGAGTAGCCGTCCTAATTAGACAACATCACAGGAAATCCCTTGACAAGACAAGTTTAACAAATATGAGAGCTAAGAAACCATAACAAACTTTAGAAAGCATGTAGTAAGGTATCTCTCAAAATCAACATTTTAAATTTCGAGACAAAACCTACCATGAAAATTAAAACTGTACAACTATACCTTGTTCCACTTCAAGGAAGAAAAATAATTAAACTGCTTTGAAAATTAAAATACTGTGTGTTATTTTAAAACCAAAACAGATACGCAATAAAGGCTATGTTACAGAGTGTATCCAATACTTTGACTGTTAAACAAGATGCTAGCTTATTAAATAACTCCGATGGTAATGGCAAAAGGCTCCATTTGAAATTTATTACCTATTTATTGCCGCGTGATAAGGGTCATTATCACAATGACGTCTTAATTTTCCTAGCCCCGGTCTGACAGACCAACATATTAAACTTTCACTATTTTCTAAAAATTGAGTAGTAGTACATGTAGCAATCTGATTTGTAAACAATTTTAATTAAGTGCATTTTCATCATTTATGTATTACGATCAAGTGTAAGAAATTGATACAAATCGGTCTGTATGACCGATACAGGTATCAAGATTCGGCATTATAGTTACTTTTTTGACAGAAAAATAAAGTGTAATACTTTCATTGAAAATTACAAAATGTCAAATATTTTTTTGCTATAAATATTCATATCCTAAAATACATCTAATGAAGGAAACATTGTGTGAAGACAATGAAAGAAATATGTTTTGATTATCCTTTGAATAATTTGTTTTTTAACAATTGCTTTATTATTCAAATATAAAAGTTATAACTAAATATTGCACGTCAATTAAAAAGAAAGCTGGCTCTTGAACTATCGGTCTACCAGACCATGCGTTGGATAACGTATAATTTCATCTGACGCAGACATACAAAGGTTAATAAAAGTTAATTTGCAATAAACTTCAAATAAACTCCATTGCCATTTTCACTAGAGTTACGTAATAGGCGAAATTGTTTTTAGTTCACGCTGTGTCATCAAATCATACAGTACAATATCATTTCCAAATATATAACTTTGGTAAGAAAATTCCAGTAACTTATTTTCTTTATTAAGAGTAAAAAGGCGATCTGCTATCTGGCGCTTTTTACCTGTAAAATAAATAGTTATAACGTTAATTAAATACTTTATTTATTATCCAAAGTAATATGTTATTACGCTTAAACCGTTAAACCGATTTGGATTAAATTTGCCCTGGAGGTAATATATATCCCGAGGATTGATAGCAGACACTTAATATCTATAAAAATGTTCTTCAGAGGCATGACGAGAGAACAATAAACCCTAACGCGCATAGCAGATTACCTTAGAACAAATGTCTTCAAAAGCTTGGAGCTAAATCACACTATTTAATATTGGTATCTACCTGCAGCGAGTAAGGTTAACACTAGTAACACTAACTCATTGAGGAGGAGTATTATTTTTCTTTTAGAAAAATAATACTCTTTTAGAAAAATAATACTCTTTTAGAAAAATAATACTCCATAAAACTAACAACTAGACAGATCACTTGTAACTGCAGACCACTTTGCAAAGACTTGTCTGCTGGAGCTTGCAGAAACAGAAAAACGCCAAATAAACGCTGCGACGAAATTGCACCGTATGTATATTTCGTAAGGACCTTATTGACTTGCTCTCCGTACGATTTCTAATGAGTGTATGTTCACCTCTCGCTGTCTATTTAGATGACAATTATATTGCGAATTTTGTTGGAAATGTAATTCAAAAAATTTTTTAAATCAAATATAACATGTATAGTTTTGATAGTCGTTTCTCTATATTATTCGTGCATACGTGCATTAAAGTGAATAAAAAGTGACGAATTTGAAGCTTTGAAGATAGACTGTTTAGAGTACCTTTTACCTCCTGAGCAGTACTCGTCACTTTCTCCCAGTGCTCAAGTCCTGGAGCTCGCTGCTGTCATCACTAGAAGCAGTTGCCGGGCAACCGTTGCTTGACGTCGCGGGGTTGGCAGCGGCCGCCATGGCCATGGAGAGGGGTATCGTGATGAATTGGGGCTGATTAGACGAAGATGCTGTAAATCAGGCAGTGTCTTATTACCTCACACCTCAGTAATGTTTTTAAAAGATGTAATATATATTATCATTATTAGCGTCAAAAACTTATAAAATATGAACTGGAGTCTGAAGTGAATTATAAAAGAAACTACAATCTGTGAGTATACACATCAATTTTTCTAACAAATTAATTGACAGAACAACGGTTGATAAGCGAATGGAGTCAAAAGAATTTCTTAAGGACTTATTTCACATAGTCAAGTCTAAGCCGATATCTACCGCCTAAAAGAATTATACTCTTTGCCAGTACGGCTCCCAACTTCCTATGAATCATTATCAAAATGTCAAATATTATTAAATTCAATAAATTCATTTAAACTTTCATTTCTTATCATTCTGATATTAACAATTTTTTCAAGCATCTACTATTATTGAAAGTTTGTCGCGAGGTTGTTTGGAGAAAACAAAGATATTTTAAGAGAAATTTCAAACGAATACATTGGTAATCACCACCTATTATTAAAGTGTATGTGAATTTAAATTTGGAACAAAATGCAAGAAAAAAACTAAACACATACACGTTTTTCTCTCTCTCTCTCTCCTCTCTCCAACAACCTTCCAGAGGTTGTAAACTATGGACATGGTAGTTCAAAATTGATGCAAAGAATATTATATAACAATATACTCACCACCTTCTTGGCCAGCATTTGGAGGAAGCCCCAATATAAAGCTGTGTGGATATCCCATTGCTAAGTTTCCAAGTCCAATATTAGTGCCAAGTCCGTCCAGTCCAGCCAGAACCCCAGAGTGGTACAGCATTGCTCCACCAGGAAGATCTAATTTAGGTAGTAGCTTTGGTAGGGAAGGCTGGCTAGATTTACTACTGTCCGCTTCCTGAGTTGTGGAAGATGTGGATGCTGACGGTTCTACAGCAGATTCTCTACAGGATGATGGAAAGTTAAATTAAAAAACTAGGCGGAGGCTGAAGATGACGATGATGATAATAAATATGAAGATTATCCACCTGATGATAAGTGGTAACCTCTGATTAGGAAACCTACTGTCAAGGAATTACTTATTATTGTTTGAGGTATCAGTATATTTAGGAAAAGGGGTCTCTTGTCCTGAATAGTTTGGGAACCCTTGCTGTAGAAAAAGATTAATATAATAATTCTCACGCTCACACTTATTATCTATCCCAGAGCATGATGATTACATCATTACGAGCTTCTGATATGGATACTAAATAAAGGAGAAATATAGATTGTTAAATGTATTTTAATATCAGAAAAATACTAAATAAGCCTACAAACACTCATGACTCATGAAAAAATATTCACACTCAGCATACAAATATCTGCCCTTACCAGGATTCGAACCCGAAACCTTGGCTAAGAAGACCAATTGACCAGACGGTCGTCAAAATAAACAGGAGCTAGGCTAACATAACTATATTATAAAGTAGCACGTAACTACAAAATGAAGCAAAAGTTACTTATTAACTTCAAACATACTAATAACCTTATTTTTATTATAACATGTGTTCTTAAACAAATTGTTCACAAAAATTTGATAAAATTTTAAAAAATACCACATTACAAGTCTGGCCACAAGCAGAAGCTATTTGAAGAAGATATGTCCGTGGTGCATTAAATCTGAAATCTGTGATCCGGTCGGAAATTAGGTCGGTCAATATTTTAAAGGTGCATTTGACCGACTTAATGCCATTTGGCTTATAAAATTTAAATAAATATGAAGATTGAAAATATAAAATACGCAGTAAATACTCCCTAGTGGCACACCTATATCTCACCTATTTTTATTACTAATTTCCCGTTCTGCAGGCTCCATCCATTCTTGTTTATGGTTCTGGTGCATTAATTTCTCACTCGGAGACTCCGGTTCGCTTCCGCTTTCGTCACCGCTGTCGCCTGATGATGGGGGCTCATCCTGTAAAAGTAATAAAAATGTGAACATGAAGCTAATTTCAATATAAACTATATTATTTAAATTAATTTGTTTCGAAGTTTTAAGCGAACAGAGTGACAATATTGAGTGACCTTGAGCATGTATATGATAAGGGTGATTAAGTTCGGCGCTTGGTTTTTTAATGAAGGGATAAATTTCATAATATATAGTGTAAAGAGGACAAAAAATATAACATTAAAATATTGGCTATATAACTTGTAAGGAAAAGCTTTTTACTTAACACTGTAAATAATACTCAATAAAGTCTGTACGGAGCTTCACTTCGGTTGCTAGTAGATTTTAAGCAAAACTCGACATAATATTAGATGAATTAAAACGGATTTTTGAATACACCAAAATCTACAATCACGATAAATTTCAGAATGCTTTTTTCGTAACCAGCAGGTTACGAAAAAGGTTACCAATTCTTATTAATGGAAAACACCGCACATAACTATACAACCTGATACAACAGATGGATAAAGATGCAATAATCATAATTATATCTTTTAAAGACACAAGAAACTTGACATATGAACGCGATAAAATCTAGATATCACTATTATCCTACAACATTATTACTGAGTAGGGTAAAATCATGATGATTTAAAAATATTCAGTAAATCAGTCCAGTAAGCTTAAAGTGTAGTTTAAGTTAATCTTAGCATTAACCTATAGTTTAATGAAAATTATAAAACTAATCGAACGTGGCTTAGTGTTATAATTGTTTATCAAGATTTCTACTTCTCCCTTGAGTGATTATCAATATGTTTGACATTTATTAAAACAATATTCAACTACTTGGACTTAATCTGTTCTCTTTCTTCGTATCATTTGTTTCTTAAAGCACTTGCTTTGTAACCATGAACTTTGTATGGATTTTGTGTGCGATAAACCAACCATATAAAATTTTATTCTTATTTTACGTTTCAAACTTACATTTTTTATATATGCTTTATTGCTATATTGCTTTGGGAATTTAACAAAAGAAATAGAATATTTACAAAAGCGTGTTAGCTTTGCATCGATTTGTGTCTCTCATTTCCTCATGCAATAAAATCTAAAATGCAGATACTGCCCAACAACTTCGCAGCTTGCATGGCAAGCGACACTCTTTCTATACGATCGAAAACAAAGTCCCATGTTCGGAACTGCTGAAAGTTGCTTACGACCAAGTTACTCCTTCAATCAATTAAAAATACATTTCATGGAAGAAACTTGGCTGACACCGAGAGAGCTTTCACATCTATTTTCATAGAGGAGCGTAAAAGTTGCGCAATCCAATATAACGTGGCCGGGGTGAATAACGAGTTTTGTTGCTTTCTTTTGAATTAAACAAAGGAGTTCTGCTAGAAAGAAGTTTGTTAGCGGAGATTCAGGTCACCACAGCGATGAGTCTTTTAAATCGGATTCTATGAATATAAACTGTTTATGCTGTGTATCTGACTACTTCATATCTATAAGATAATGTAATGATAATCGAGAAAATAATTAAAAATTTGTTACCTAATGTTTTAATTTTACGATTCAATTGAACCGACTTTAAAACAGGAGGTTCTATGTTGCACTGTATGTATTTTCATCGATTTCTCTGTGAAATAACGACAGAGTATACATTGAGATGATTTCATTTTCAGTTAGGGTCTAATAATGTGATACCAGGGAAATGAAACCGACCTTCAAGCAAGTGAGCAGTGAAGAGAATTTCATTAATCTTCAGTTTGTTTTATTTTAATTGGAAAAATAAAAATTATTGTCAGTATTTTAACATTGACAATCAAACGATAAAACAAGCCTTGTAACAGATCGGATGTAATTGGAACGGTAATAATTGTAAGTAAATACCCACAAAGGATGATTTCCAAGCTCGCAAGGAAAGATACTATCAAGCGGTTATTGTGAAGAGTTAATACGAATCAAGTCAGTCATCTACAGTACTTTTCATGAGCCGAGAGGTGCCTACTTGAAACAGGTTCTTCAAACCGATCGGTCCTTCACTGAGTGCATTCAGCGGCTTAATAACCTAAATCAGATCGTCGACTACGTTCCCGGTTCGCGGTTTCTCAATATGCCGCTGCCATTTCAGATTCGCAATTCTTTGGGCTACGTTGGCGATTGTACTCCTACGAATCTCATTATTACTGATTCAATCACGCAGAGAAACTCTGAGCATAGCTCTCTCTATAGAATGTCTAGCAAGCATAATCCACTTAAAGGGAGGTGTTAACCAAGGAGACTGTTTAACTTCATATCTATCGCGAAAGCTTTTGTCTTTAAAATTATTACTGCGTACGAAACGAAACGTAAAATGATAAATACTTAAGCGGCAGTGGAAATGTTGTTTACAATGCAAATTGCATGGAGCAATATTGAAGCTCATTGCTCCATGAAAGAGCTCACACTGTTCGAAAAACCATTTAGCATTGTAGGACATTAACTTGGAACCATCCATCATCCTCTGTACTCGCCGGAGTTGGCTCACACCGACCACCATTTTAACCACAATTTGAATTGAATTTTCTCCATGGAAAAAGGTTTTCTTGCCAGGAAGCATCCGAAATGCCTTCACACAATTTTCTGCGTCCAGAGTTTTATCACATAGGCTTAATTGCCCTAACCATAAGGTGGCAGAAACGTATAGATAAAGAAAGTAAATAAATCTAATAACCCTGCTTACTTCCTAAAAAACGAATTGCTCATGATTTACGATTAGACGGCTTAATGTAGTGGAGTAAGTGGAGCAATCTACATCTTAGGCTTTCAATGAAATATAAATATCAAACTTAACTTTTTTTTTGGGACTGACTAATACTGTTGGCCGCAAATGGCCTTTACAGCGTTACCGGGGTTTTAAGGAGGCGAGAACCTTGGAGAGTCCTCAAGCCTTAAGGGGCGATTCGCCTCTGGAGGAGTTCTAATCGACAGGCATCACCTCCGGGGGAGGTGTCCCGCTGTCTCTTAGATTCTCCAGGGCGCTCGAGCCATGAGGGCGCGACAAACCTGAGGGTGCTTCTAAAGGCTCGGACCTCGGCTCAGATGAGTCGTGTCGTGGAGGAGGAGCGCCCAGGTACGTATCAGTACCTGGTATAGCGCGACGAATGTAGACCGGGTCTTCGCACCCTTGTACGACGGGTGCGGTGTATAGGAAAATTAACTTATATTTCGGTAATTTTTTATACAAACATATTTTTCCCAGCCAATTCGTTGCATAACAGGTTTCGCTATTGCACCGCGACATCAATAAGATAGCGTAGATATAACAAAGGCGCGTGGGCAGCCTCTTTGCTTGCCGCTCGAACTAAATAATAATAATTGTTGTTAACTAACTACCGTTTAACGCACTCGGCTTTCTTCTGTGAATCTGATAAATGTAGTACAGATAGCAAATTAAGCTGTATTAATTTTGTATTTGGATCACTTTTTCAAGCGTTAGACGGTACCTGTTTAAATAGTTGCCGTCTTGTGGTAGGATAAATTTGGTAAAGATTTACCAACCTCAGAGAATTAAATCAAAAATTATTCTCTAAAATTCAGTTGTGTGACTTTCTTTCACTTTTTATTAATAAGAAAGAGTTAGAATGACTTGCAGAAATGTTCTAAACTTCCAGACAAGTTTGTTCACCCTTGGGCGATACACTTTTACCATAGTATTTACTCTTGAGTTCGAGAGGTTGCCGGCGTCTATTTTTATTTACTGACTTATGACAAACATCCATAACTAATAAACAAATGATCCTACTCCTCATACAAATCTACTCAAAAAGATGACTCTGTTTTAGTTGATAACTGACCACTTGATCATGTAGTCTAAAATTAGTTGGCCTCTTGGGTTTTATTTACATATAGAAATTCTTTATCGCTTTCCTTAGGACATTTTAATTTTCCGAGATGTAAAACACCTATATGTATTATGATGTAAGGTATATTGACGCCAAATTTAAACTGATTCTATTAATAATAGATATAGGCGTAATAGCGGAACGAATATACAAACTCTCATTTGCCGTAATAATATTAGTTAGGACAAATCAAGATATATTTTGCCTACAGTACCAACCGTTTGTATTCTACAGATCCGTTTTTGGTTTAAGGTTTGTTTTGTCCGCGCTGTGACGTCACTCCTCATTATGGGTTTAACTGTAAAATTGTTCCATAGACAATAGTCCACCATTGCGGTCCCCTGGTAAAGTGGACATTTATAAGGTGCACAAATAAGGCCTTAACTTGAGCAGATGGTTTATTGTGGCGAAATAATTGTTTGTAATAATATAATACGGCCAAATTAAGAAGAATTTAACCGGTCAAGAGCAAGTTGATATTTTGGAATCAAGTATAAATTAGAATAACCATACTTTATTTAAATCAAACAATATGAAGTTTTTTTAGTAATTTAGTAACAAATAAGAATTAGAATAAGCCTGAGTAAAATATGTTTGAATTATAAGAAAACATACTTCGTACCACTAAATTCACTTCTTTAAAAACGTTCCATAGTTTATGGCACAAAGTATAATTTCCTTTATATATTAAATAGATGTTCCTGTACTATATACAGCAGGATACCAACCTGGACATCCTGGATTATAAGGCAAAGACATGGCCTCTTTATCAGCGGTTTATGTTGAGTTTGCGATGAATACATTTCTGATATTTTCATCATACTTATGTTTATAAGCAAAAATTGTATGCTTCGCTCATTCACAAGTGACTCCAATATGTCTTGTACTAATTTCCCCAATTCACACGTGGTACCTTATTACAGTGCATAAAATACGGTTCACGGAATATTCAAAGAATATTCGATAAATCATTGCAAGAATGTCGGGTGAGGGTTGAATAAGGTACCATTAACGTAACTTTTATACAGGACTGTAAACAAAAGGTTCAATCCCATGTTATCAATTTTCAATTGGTACCATATTTTATGTACATGAATTGAACAGACAGAACAAAAACCCTTACCTTTTTTGTAATAAGATTAAAAGTGTTTGGTAAGTAGAAGTAGTTTTACATGCTTTGTCATATTAAAATAACTGCTTTTTTGTTGCATAATTAGACTCAAACTTAAATACGTAATACAATATTAAATATTGGTTGCTTTTACTGTGTCATAATTACAATAAAGGCGCTTACATTTATGATAAGAAAATAGATACTTTTGTTTTGTCTCTGATATATAACTAATATTTTGGTTGTTAAAAATACTTTTCGATGTCAACCTTTTGAAGATTTTTAACATATAAGGTCAACTGTCTATTATACGATGGCGTGATCGTAATTTAGTCAATATTAACGTTATTTTAGAAACTGTCTGTTCTTATATAATGGAAGTACAAATATATAGTATCCATTATTTCATTCTTTAAGCTTGTATAGTTATTACACTTATTCAAATTAATTATGTCTATATCGTTCGTTCTAACTGAAAACAACAGCACGTCACCGCATGTAAACATGGAATAACAAGTCCGCAAATACTCACAATATTTGTTTCACCAACAATAACTGTATGTAAATTCTGTTTACTTCAATTGAGACATCGCAAGTTACAATAAGTGGACCAATTGATATATCAATGAAAAGTTTTCATTTGTTATTCGTTTAATTTTTCTACCAAAAACGTCGATAAATACTCTGCTTCTACATAAAATTATTATTGTAAAAAACGTCAGGATTATTGCCCTTTCCATTCAATTCAGATATGTTATATAAAATTACGGTACCCAATGTAAATTGAGAACATGAGATTGAACCTTATGTACAGGCCTGTATAAAAGTTAATAGCACCTTATTCAACCCTCAATCGAAATTCTTGCAATATTACGTGAACTGTATTAGTACATAAAAAGGGCTTGATAAAGAAATATTAACGTCATTCACTTAATTACGTTCGCAATACCTTATAATGGACATACGACTTTATAAGTGAAAATCTTCAAAAGCTTGAAATCGAAAACTACTTTAATAAACCAAAATATTACTTATATTGCCTCTCATGACAAAATAAAAGCTTCCATTTTGTTATCATAAATGTACGTGCCTTCATTGTAATGATGACACACGACACAGTAAAAAGCAGCAAATATTTTTAACGGGTCGTTTGGCAGATCCCAGCCTAGTGTTTGCCAGGGGCCACTCTATGTTGGTAATCCTATATGCTTGGATTACGATATTTATGGCGAAGTCAAAGCACTCTTTGCAGAATACATATCATAATCATATGTAAGACAAATATGACGACTTTGCTTAACATAAAAAATTTCGCGTTGCGTTTGTTAAATCTTTAATAACATTATGAAAATTTTTTAACCGACTTCAAAAAAGGAAAAGGTACTGTTTCACTGTATTTATTTTATGCATGTATGTTCATTGATTTCTGTATCAAAGTATTTTTTATTCGATAAAGTATACTCCTGAGGTGTTCCCATTGTCACCAAGTCCAAATCTGATGATGGGATCCTAGGGAAATCGAAGTCATACTTGAAATTTCAATGGTACGTATTAGAAGTTTCATATATTTTTCCATAGCCATTCTAATATTTTTACTAAGTCAAACACAGACAGGCAAGTTAACAATACTGACGGTCAACTAACTTCGACCCTAGAAACTTACCACTCTGAATTGTAAAAAATATAAAACATTAATAAATAAAAAGTTATAATAATTCAATTTATTTCATTATTTTTGGTGTTAGTGCTTAGTTGTTATAAAAATACTATTAAATTGAATAGTTTCTTTTATTTTTCATTTTTATTTTTTTAAGTCGGCTTTTAGTTTTTAAAAATAAGTTTGATATCCATAAGGTATAATTGGCACGAGTGAAATACTAATGCGTAGCCACATTTCCCTTAGTCAGTGGTCACTTATACTTTTAATTGTAAGTTGATTTTATATTTTTTAAATATAGTTTAGTTAGACAATAATGTTGTAACATAAAAGGCGATTATCTTGTACACGGCGTTTATTTATTTAATAAACATTCCTATGTATGTAGACAATGACGAAAAAGTCGATATTAAAATAAATTTCCAATTCCTTGAAATCTAATCAAAGTGAGTAAACGAGTAAGATTATACGAATTTTTTTAATTCATTGCAAAGAGACCGCAAAAATCGATTTAATTAAATGAACCATAAAATTACTTCCAATATTTTATTTACTTTAATGCAAAGTCCCAAGTGTATTATACAAAGCGGTAGCAAACCGTTTTCCGTACACAATCACCGGAGATCGTATCGGGCGATCGTGTCTGATAGCGATCGGGCGATGCCGCGCCTGTAATGAGGGCGAATTAGTAACACGACACTTATTGCTAGCGATGATACTTTGACATTTATGTACAGAACTAGTTTTGTGCATTTATTCTTATTCTTGTCCTTGTAAAAAGTTTTTAATAGTTATTTTTATTTTTAACTCTTTACATTAATCTTAACAGGCAACCCTAATACGAGGTGGTATTTCGGTAGTACTATTTAATTATTTATGTATGTACAGTAAACAATAATAAATACTTAATCTAAAAACATTTCTGATATGTACCCAAATAACGGAATACATAACACTTTTATTGATTTAATTTATGAAGGAATTGAACAATAAATAGTGTTTATTGTTATTATTAAGTATTTATTATTGTGCACATACATAAATAATTAAATAGTAGTACCTAAGTACCACATCGTATTAGGGTTGCTTGTAAAAATTAACGTAAAGAGTTTAAAATAAAATAACTATTTAAAACTTTTTACAAGGACAAGAATAAGAATAAATGCACAAAATTAGTTCTGTATAAGCCAAAGATCAAAACAATGAGATCAAAATGTATCTCGAATAGATAAGGAAAAAGAATCGATAACATTAATATGTCGGAAAGCGCATGTTTAGCAACACGTAAAAATTTTCG
Source organism: Acentria ephemerella (assembly GCA_943193645.1). Taxonomy (NCBI): domain Eukaryota; kingdom Metazoa; phylum Arthropoda; class Insecta; order Lepidoptera; family Crambidae; genus Acentria; species Acentria ephemerella. The sequence goes on along the minus strand of OW971884.1, from coordinate 10,975,754 downwards.
CAAAACAAGTACTAAAATACTAGAACTACAAATTTTAATCTGTGAATGAGAAATACCTATATGTTAAAGTCATTTTTATTTTATTAGGACATCTATCCTCAGTAATACACCTTACCTTACCTTAATAGCAATTAATGCCAGTAACAAGCTATCACAATGAGCCATGAATATATCAGTACCTCAGTCTATTGAGAGAAAATATAGTATATATATATATAAATAGATAAAGCACCAAGAACAAAAACAAGACAGCCAACAGTAACATTCATACAAGTGGTTGCCCTAACAAAGCTTGAAGAAGCTAAACTTTATGAGTTTACATCCATACCGGATGTAAATTTAATGTAATGTAATGTAATGAAATATGGCAACATTAATATTGAAACCATTAAATAAATTACCAGCTATAGTCATAAACCTATTCTGTCTATATCTGGTGTGAAAAGAACACTGAACATGGATATTATTACAATATTCGAAGCAAACGTTTCTTAATCATCTGTATTTTAAATATATCAACCCCAAACGTTTATATGAAGCAATTTTATCATCGGAACCAGCTCATCACCTGATGCATACAAAACGGACGATGAAATTCAAAATACCCAAGGAACAACCAAAAACTTGGTCGGACGCAACGTTACCCATGTATACACATTGTAAATCATTATTCCGCTCTATACAAATGTCTCGGCGCACACGCCGGTAACAAACATGTGTATAGTTGGAATCCCTATTATACGCACGGAATGTGTCCGCCTGATTTTGAATGGCTCCTTATTATGCGCCCATTTACACCAAGAGCGGGGCTGAAGACGATCCTGTGGCTAGAAGTGACTTGCCCTTAATGATTCACATTGGTGTTAGTAGTATGTAACCAAATTCAATCCCGTGCATTCCTTACAATTAGTGAGAAACAGTTCGTTAAATTTTACAACACCTAAATTTTTTCTGCAATATACTGCATACATTTAATGACACAGTTTTAGATGAGGCTCAAAATGTTGGACAAGATTCAGTGGAAAGCAATACTCATGGCTCTAAGAAGAATGTTAATATTGGAACTTTAACTTGGCAACAATGGAACAGTGAGGTAGAAAAGAGGAGTCTTGGTAAAACACTTAAAGTTGTTATAATAAAATTTAATTTAATTTAGAATTTAGACGAATTAGAGGAATAGTTCATTTTAAAAGATAATTTCGATCATGAAATTTTGACCCTAAAAGTTAAAAATCTACCCTATCTAAACGAATAGAAAAACTTTTTACTACTTTGACGTCGATTTTAAGTTTTGTTTAAATCTTGTTTTTTTACAATTTCGAGGTGTAAGTTTCTAAGGTTAAAATAAGAAGGGCGATCGTCAGTATTGTTGTCAGTTTGTCGTTGATTACAAATACACGAATAGCTTTAGAAAAACTATGAAACATGTAATACGTGCCTATAAAGTTTGAAGATTTCCCATGATTTCCTTGCCAATCCCATCAGATCCTGATTTGGTGATAATGGGACTATCTTGGGTTATACTCTATCGAAAGTACATTGCAATTGTTATTTTCAGTTTCATTCTGAGTCTCAGAAGAAAAACGTATGAAAACAAATGCAATAACTTTCATTGAGAAATACCACATGTTCCAGAATTTTTAGGACAGATAATCAGCTCAATATCCTCTTAAGAGCTATCTAGTCTCATCCAGGCTCTCTAAATCAGCAGAAAGATACGAAAACAGTAGCCTTTGGGCGTATGATACGCATCTCGGCGGTGGTAACAAGGGCCTTGTACCTGTCAATCGCGCTAATGTTTCAACACACAATTGGTTGGCTCACGTGTAATTTTCATACGGCCGAAGAAGTTTCGCTGAGTTTCTCTTTACGATGCAAGAGATTCGTTAGTTGAAAGTCAAAATTTTAATTGGAAACGAAATATGAAATAAGTATTTCAGAAAAGAAGAGACCACTGATATGAATGTAACCATAGTAATAAAAGTTTTGGTTGGTTACAGTTTTATGGCTACACAACGGTAGATTTAATCAATTAATTAGTTCAGTCATGATATAAATAACTGTATATAAAAAATCTTGCCAAAAATAATAATTAAAATTACTATAGAATAGAATAGAATATATATTTATTGTTCATCGGCCAATTCAAAAAGAGGAACTATTCATTTTGTATTGTAAATACATCAAAGTTTTTGCTCCTGTCATTCCCTTAAACTTATCTCCTCAATCCAGTCACACACTAGACGAAATATCAATAAATACGTCTTTGCAATAAAAATACCAATTTAAGTTTTAATGCCAGCCATTGTAGATCACCTTTTTAAAGAATAAAGGTTTAGTTATATGAATACCAATAAATGACATGATGATAATAAATGACCATAAACCTTTGGAATAGAATTACAAATTTAGTGACATTGAATTCAGTTGAAGAACCTGTTTAGCGACTGATTGACAATATATAAGATTAATATGAAACGAAATTTTTGAAGCTATCTTACTAGACCTTTATAAATTAAATGAAGAATGTGCGGATGGAGTACAGTGATTAACTCCATTGGCCTCTTAAAAAGGCGACAATGAAGTAACGATATCGCTTTTCACTGTAATGTTTTAGACATGTCTATCGTGGTTATGACCAAAATCTCTGGAGTGAAATTGTCTGGTGTACTAATTACCTAGCGTCATAGTCTGAATCTTTTCATGTTAGTGAGGGACTATCTACATATATATAGCACGCATACATAAGGGAAATTATCTATTACACCAGCCAGGGAATTTTGAATTCTTATTTCAAATTAAGTTTTTAGTATTTTTGTTATTCAGCTAGTTACTTCTTAAAAAATTCTTGACTAACAAAAAAGGATGTGTATCAATTGTAAAATAGCAGTTCCACCTAAAGCTCCTTTAATCCTACTTAAAGGTACGTAGGATAAACAACCCGATCTACATTCGCAGTAGAGATAAACCATCTCTTTGATAAGCAAGCTTACAAATGTCACAGATAGTATCGATGGACGAAAAAATCAAGTAATTGGCACCGAAGCCAGGCGTTGACTTAAAATTCAACTGTCACCGTTATCTTGAACTGCAATTTGGATGTTGGACTTTCAACTTTATTTTGAAGTGACTAAGGTAATGCTGGATGGTCGCATCCTCAATGGACACACGTCAACAGATCTTGGCGACAGAATCCTGAATGTTGGACGTTAGGTAGGAACGACGATAGCATAGCAAAACATTCGCTTATTGGAATGGAATTAATCTTTCACCTAGTTAGTATCTTTTCTCTGTTATTTCTTCATCATCATTATACCATTTCTAACAGATTCAAGAACTTGGGACTGTTGGAACAAGAAAAGATATATTTCGTGTACCCCATTATAATAATACAAACACACATAAAATATTAAACGTAGCCTTAGTTCACTCCAACTATAGACGCAATAATTTCCTTAGTAATATTACTGGCGTGATATGAATATAATACCTATTTTTCATAATACCAGTAACATAGAAACATAAAATATTTTGGCGTAGTGAAGATTCAAAATTATGCGGTAGTAGCCAGGTGTACCTTCTTACTTTTATATAATATGCTATAACAACTTACCTAATTACTTTACATTTCTTGATAAGAAGCGGTAATAAGACTTCATATATGCAGTTAGCTGCATATATGAACTCTTCATTATTGTATTAATATGTCCATCGAAATTTAGTTTCCGATGATTCATGACTAATGATGAATCTCCAATATTAAAACCATATTTATTACCAAAATGTTTGTTTGGTAAAAAATCTCTGTTGTATTTGCATTCCAATTTAATTCAAATTATTCTCTTTTGTACATCTAATTTAAAATTTGTATTTATCATAGTCTATAATAGTTATTGAATATCCATTCTGCAGTGGGATATTCTTAGTGGGAATTATGTTATAAGAACTGCTTAGTATGTGCAACATGCTCATATACTCAAATATTTGAGGTACCCCCAGGTCGGTACCTCCCTCGTGATTTGGAGACAGACAGTGAGTGAGAGGAGGTCACCCCTGGAGATGATGCCTATCAATAAATAATACTTCAGAGTTTAATTGCCCGTAAGGCCACGTAAAAATCTTGTTAACACTACTAATACAATCTGCATCCAACAGCAAAAATCTGTCAAAAAATATAAATAAACTGCTCAGGTTCAAACTTTTACAGTGGAGGCAGTCAGTTTCTACCATACTGGCCATTAAAGTGCCATCTCACGGCACTTTTGTAGGACTCTTTTTGTATGAAGAAATCCAATGCGCCTGTAAAATTTTTAAAGTTGAGGATACACAGAAATAAGTCATATATTTTCATTGTGCGGGTTGTAATATAGAGGTAGTGAATTTTCTACCCAAGTCCAAGAAAACAGCTGGGTACATTTGACCAGAAACCTCTTACGGTGTTACGTAATTAGCTTCCTACTTTCCATAACAATTAACACCATAAATTTGATTGTTATTTTCACTTAGCCAACAATGGCTTGTCCGGCCACAATAAGCAAGCCATAATTCCTAATAAACGCGCCAGTAGTCCGATTCCTACAGATCTGCACAATAAGATGTCGTAATTTCTAATGTTAATAACATAATAACAAGCCGCAACCTATTTTGGTCTGAAACTCGAACCAAACAGGAGCGGGAGTAAAACATGAAAGAGGGTAACTCCTTCATTGCCTTTTCTGAGTTAAAAAAATATAAACTACGTTCTCAGGAACTTCGAACTGATACGAAATAATTTACTTTGACATCTCTTTGAAAAATATAAAATCTGTATACAACTGCTTATTATCAGGTGATTCCATATGGGCTGCAATTATGTGTGAAGAAGATATCAACTTATCAACTAACTATACAATACTTATTAATTCATCTACTGAGAATCTAACTGGAAAACGAGACTTGCACATCAATACAAAAAAGTTTAGTTAAAGTTAAATTTTACATGTAAAATATGTCAAAATTCAACCATCCATAGTAGAGACAACAAATTGTATTTTTAATTTATTACTGACATCTATAAAACCAGATGCAATACGAAAATACAAAAGACAATACAAATGGAAAATAAAATAATACAAGCTCCGAAAAAACATTACAAAGCGATAACGACCGCGTACCATATTCTATAGAAATCTTGTAGCGGAAAATCCCCTTTAAAAAGTTCGTTCATGACAACGCAACAATATATGAAATTGGAAACACGTGTTTGGATCATACAATACAAAAAAATGTTTATAGATTATATCTTTGTCGGAAAGTACTGAAAATTTTTATCATCTTCCTCCCGAAATATTGTATCAAAATAAGAAATGATCTTAGGTACTGACAAATATTAAATAGTTTGTTTAATAGATAAAAGACGAATTGCGCAGTTTGTATGAATAATGGACATTTTGAATAAAACCTCTTACGGCCGTCCGTAAGTTTTTAATGAAATGGTAATGTTAGGCATTCTACAGATAACCTAGTCATTCTTGCGATTCTGGTGCAGGAGAATTGACTTCGATTAAAAATTATTTTAAATTATCTAAAAGTCCATTTATCAACATAATATTTTAAGCTTTTGATAGCAAAATCAAGTCAATATAAAGCCTAACGATTTTTGGCTTTACATGCATTTCGTAGAGATTCCGCAAAATGACGGATTAAAAACGCTAAAATCATTATTACACTTTTAATTATAAGACGTACCAAATCACGATACGAGTAAAGTATTTAAACTATTAAAGTAAATCTTAATTTTTTTTTACATTTTTTAGCTTTGTATTGATTACCTAGTTACGTTTCAAAGTCAATTTTGTGTAACGAGAAAAGCCAGTGTTGCGTTAAGTTTGCCAAGCGATGAACGCAGGCGATCAATGGACCCTCTTTGTGCCAGAGGCTTGTTAGTTTCGCAAATAAAACGGGTTTATATTTTCGCATATTGATTGTTCCGTGTTGCTGTTTACATTCAGCTTCTGAAGGGAGAACAAATGAAAGATGGAATATTAGAAATATATTTATACAGTAACATTACTTTATCGCGTATTTATCATTGATATATTTATTAGATTTTTATATTTGATGCTCATCAAAAGATCTTACAGGTAATATTTATGATTCAATCAAACATTTCGCTGCATGTTTCTGTTTAAAGTAAAACTTTAAAAAACGAATGTTTTCGTCCACTAATAAGAAAATTATTCATCTCTCTCTTTCTCTTTTAGAGAGTGAGATTAATTTTGTTTAACGCCACTAAAAAATTAAGACAGGCATTATTCTCGCTTACCTGAGTGTGCTACTTTAGCTAAAATTAAACTTAAGCAGTGACTTGATAAATACGATATGTTTTGAAATAAATTTCTCAGCCCTGTACACTATATAAAATTAAAATTATATGGTACTTTCTTTCTTTTGTAATAGTGCGTCTTTAATGAATATTACATATTTCTCCTTAATATAATAAAACATCTATTAGATTATTAAAATAGTTAATTAGTAACTGACTTATTCGTTTACTTCTGTTATGAAGCGGGGTAAGCGATATTGAAACTTGAACCTGCATGATAGAGTTCATTACAAAGCCAGAGTTGTCTTGGGGAGTTAGCACTTTCAGAGCTGTATTGTAATCAACATGTAACAAATTTAGATATGGACTCCTCTACTTCTTATCAGGTCGTGTCGAGACATTTGTTGAGTTTTTATTAAAAACATTAAACATTATTTATTTTCATAAATTGAACGGCACCTGTCTAAATAAGTGTCCCAAATCAGTTGTTTTTTATACTCTGTCTGCTTGTGTCAGGGGTTACGTTATGTACAAAGTAAGATCTCTACCTATTTTTCTTTGTTTTCGAGATATTCCACTCTTCTACTTGCAATCCGCCAGCACGGTTCACGGAAGTGTGCGCGGGCGCACAATGGGCGGCGAGATGAAAGCGAGCTTAATATGCATGACGTAATGGCCCTAATGGCGGCCCGTGACCATTGTAGTGGGATTTATCGGAGCTCTTTTGGAGTCCTTAGGGAACTGACTTCATTGGCTATTGCGTTTGTGCGATTAAAAATATAACGAAAGTATTAAGCGGAAATCACGAATACTCACAATACACGTGTTGTTCTGTGTATGTTGCTATTCTTCAAGAAAGGTGGGTCAAAGAGGTAAGTATTTACCACACTTGAATGGGAAATCCAATTCAATACAAATAACATATATTTGTGGTCTGGTCTACAGGTGTTAGCCTGTTAGCCTTAGACAGCAAACTGCAAAAATGTACTATGAACCTGAGACCAAATTTAATAATATGTAGCAAAATTTCTAGTAATAAAATATTGTGTTAATTTAACAAATATAAAATTGTAGTCAAATAACTACTCCCACTTTTGTAATGTAAGTTCACTAAACTTATCCAAAGATAAGATTAATTTAATTTCTGTGTCACGAACATAAATTTCATTATTATTATTTTCATAAAAGCTAAGGTACACAGGTACTACAGAAATAAATTTACCACAAATAGATTAAGAAGGACTCGTTTGCGGCAAGATTTATAAGCATATTGTTTTGCACATTAAATTCTATATTAGGTAATAATAATTCTACGTATAAAATGGTAGTGATTCTATTGGCTATAGTTTACACTAAAATTGAGTTATCTGTCTCTTTTTATTTTACTTAAGTACGAAAGGGACAAAATGACTTGGATTCATTAAGCTAATTTAAACTTAGACAATCCGTTTATTTTAAACTTATTTTAAGTTGCATGTTAAAACATGGAACATTAAACATTAGAAGAGCATTAAATTAAGGCAAATTGGTGATTAACAAATAAAATTTCGTCACTTATGATCTAACCTTTTTTGGACGGTTTTTAATGGAATAGAATCGCAAACTTAAATTTAATTTAATCCATGCACAGAATCGAGGCTTCAGCTGAATTCTTATTCTGATTTACTCAATGAATTTCCACTGTGTTTTTTATTACAATACTATATGAAAACTATAGAGTTTCATTTATCATATTAATATTTATTTTTATATTTGCCATAATTTGTATTATTAGACGTAATTTATTACCTTGGTACCTTCTCACTTATCTGTATTGAAATATAAATAATACTAAAACTGGAACGACCACTTTTTCTCTCTGGTTCATAAAATTTCAGCGTTTCCCATCACTATTGGAATAAGGACAATTGTACGCGTTTTTAGTGCCTTTTTTACCTTAAGCCGTAGTCATTTAAAAGCTCTCAGCGTTATACGAAGCGATCAATTTCACGAAGGACCTTTGTAGAAAGAAACGCAAGAGAGTTAAGACTAACGATTTTTCTGAATTAACAAATTAGTTGGCATAAGTATTAATTTATTCATACTTTATTGCACATATACAGGTAAGCGGACTTAATGCCATTAGGCATTCTCTACCAGTAAACCAGTATTATGGATAGTTACCTTGATAAATATTATCTGATATACATCAGTGACTCGTGACAAGAATTCGTATTCATCATACAAATATCAAAAACCATTTTCTTCTATTTTATGATGTTGCTATGTATGTACAATAAAATTCTAAATAAATAAATATCTGTACCTATCTGCTACCTACTGAGATTCGAACCTGGGACCTCTGGATAAGTAGAAAGAGGTACTGACCTTTGGACCAAGAAAAATACCTTATTGCCTGCTAAATAAAGTGTCAAAAGGCGTGAAGGTCAAACAGAGTTTGAACAGTCAGAAGGAAAACAATAGAAATTAAGTGTTTCTTTTGAAATAAGCTTTTTGCTTTAAATTGGTATACTAAAATGACTTGAATAAGTATCACTTCATGATGTTCCATTTTCTTTAAGATAATTTATGCAAATTTAAATCTTATGCAGGTAACTTTTGAAAAAAGCAATGCACTTCTGTTTTATAATAAAGATTATATTTAATTCAAAACAGTAATTTAAAATTTCAGTTTGATAATTTAATTTCGTTAGGACATCTTATAGTTATTCCAATCGTAATTAGGGTATTTTATCGATATATCCTTTCGACAACACTACTAATGAAAAGGGTGCATTTAAGTTAATAAACAAATAAATACCCCTAAAAAGTACAAAGACTTCGGTTCAGTTTTTGCGTAAATTGAAATTAGTTCTTTGTTTTTCTTTCGAAGTATCTTTTCCTAAACTCTATTATTTTCCGACGAGTTCTGTACAAGTTGTTTTGGACTTTGTCGGGTGACTTTGCAACTTTTACTTGCAAGTGTTATTAAGCGATTTTAATATTAACTCATTTTTACTTTTAATATTAGATAATAGAAAAAATTAATAAAATATTATAGTTAAAATATATCAGTATCATAATTATTTTAATAGGTTGGGGAAAAGTTATATGACAATTAAAGACCTTTTTTTTCAAAGTAATTCACATTGAATTACGGTATATATGTATCATTTTGTTCGTAGACTTTCTGCCATTTTGTAGGTAGAGACATGATCCCGTTGCAGTACAAATTTTGGGACTTCTGATCAAAAAAACGCAACAAGTAGTTTTGGCTCCTCTATTATTCTATCGAGACAGAAACAGGTGGAAATCTGAAGGTGCAGTTAGGGGTATATGATGGATGTATTAACACCTCCCATCCAAATTCTCTTAATTTTTGTTGAGTTGCTAAAGATGTATGTGGTCTAGCTTTATCTTGATGAAAGACCAAACCCTTTCTATTAATTAATTACGGCCGCTTTCTTTCAACTTCTTTCGATCATTGATGAGATTAATGAGTTGTTGGTGGTAGACATCCAAATCATGAACAATGTCCTTCCAATCCCACACAGCATCACCTTATTGCGAGTTTTTTTTACCTTTAAGGGTTTTGCCACAGTCTGTGAAGCCTGACCCACCTTTGACCACAACCTTTTTCGCACGTTGTTGTCATACGTGATCCACTTTTTATCACCAGTTATCAATCTCTTCAAAAACGGTTCGGTTTCATTAAATCTCAATAAAGAATCGCAAATGAGTACATGGGTCATTAGGTTTCTTTCAGTGAGCTCGTGTGTCACCCAAATATTGGGCTGTTTTGTGTACAAAGCTTTTTTCCAAAATGTTTTATGATCAATTCCCAGTTCTTCATCTATATCGACTGCTGATATGCCGAACTAGCTCCACTATTTAAAAAATAGCGTCCATTTGACTCCTATACTGCGTACCATCGGTGTCAAGTCTTTTGCTGAGCTTTTTATAACAAAAATAACTTTTCAATAAAAGCATCGATTAAAATTACTAAGCCACATAAAGCAAGTGTAAACTGATGTTTGAAAATAAATGTCTCAATACACAATAAATAAAGAAATTGAGATTCCAATAAAGGAATAATAAAAGCTTGCACGCTCAACGTAACTGACTTCCTCTTATGACCTAAAAAAGGTAAATTCGCCAGATAAATACAGCTGTACTGTTACTAACACTGTTCACACCGCTACGTCGTTCCCAACCCCGCCTCGAAAATTTGCGGACCAGCACATCGATACATCCGCGAACGTGACGAATTCAAATCGATCGAGCGCAAACATCGTCTAACGCGCAAATCACAGGCGGTGGCGAGACATAGATCGCTGCATCGTGCAGCCCCCGGGCTGGCTGCGGAACCACTCGTATTATACTGTTCCGATGTGTTTGCTATACATGACACTTTTTATTGAAACTTAAGCTCACAAGTCGTATCGAATTTTTAAGTACAAAGAGAGATTTCGCATCCTTATACGTGTCCTACCGCTTGTACAACGGGAAGTGAATTGAGGAATTATTTTACATGTTGCTAACGGTCTCCTTCTATCACCGCATCGGCACCAACTGGTAGTTTATCCTCACAGGTTGGAACCAAAATGATCGCATACTGTACGGTTTGGGAGAAACTTTTTCCGGCGTACGCTCTAGTTGTGGAGTGAACTTCCTGCGAAGGTTTTCCTTATCGCGTACAGAATAGCGTTCTTCAAAAAGAGTATTAAATTTTTTTACATGGTCGGTAAGGCGCAAGTTATTACTAGTCCCTGGTGTTGCTAGCGTCAATAAGCTACTGTAACCGCTATCCATCAGGTGATGCTTGATTGCCACCTGTGATATAGAAAAATCATAATTTACAAAATTAGATTTTTTTATCTGCTTATTCATATCTACGGAATATCTTTTTGAGAGATATTTAATCCAGTATTTTTTGATAAATTTTTAATTATCTTCAATACGTTAATTTGTAGTGAAGCCCTTTTATCCAGATTCACTTTTCATTTATAGAATTAAGTGCCAAAGAAGCATAACTTTGAGAAAAGAAAAAATACGTTTGACTTAGTTTTTAGTCTTGTTTTATTTAAAATACGAAGCAGCAATGTAACGTGCAGTGGCAAAGTTGAACCCACGTCATGACAAATGAAACGCTTCTCGATTGAGCACGCTCGACTCTCGCGCCGGGTAAATAGTTCACACTTGACGGACATTCGGTAAGTAGCTGGCGGGCGGACTTTTATATATTTTATAATTTCGTGCTAGACAATAAATCATTTACAATGAGACCAGTGATTTTTTATTTCATTATATTATTATTTATTTCAGCCTTATTATTATATTTTTATTTCAGCCCACCAATATTTCAATAGAAAATAGAAAAACTTAAGCTACAATGTGTTGCTCACACATAATAACTTTATCTTGGAATAAGGTTTTCGCCGGAAAATGTAGATGAGCTTTTGAAGGGTGAGCTGTATGAATAAGTATCTAAAGATACTGAATAAAAGAATTCTATTAATTGTATAAATTACAATATTTTTCGCTGATATACACACAATTATATAGTATTATAATAAAATCATAATAAGTAGTTAAGAACGTGAACCATGCGTTATATACCCTTAGTGCAAGTCATTGTCGGTATGGGGTACTAGGTCAGAGAACCTCCTCGCGTGTCGGTTGCATTGGGGGGATCGCCAGTCGCGTTCAATGCTATTGCATCTGGCGCGAACGGTGGGTCTCACAATGTGATTGGCCGGTGTACCCTGGGCACTTACGTGGTCATGTCCTTTTCAGGACATTGCTACCTATTTGGCTAATACTCTGACACCGTGTGGCTGCCTGGTCTTTTTAAGGGCGGGCATTGCACGGCCACACAAACCCGTAGCCCTGCACGTTTTCGTGGGGGTCGGGGGCTCGGCGCATTGCACTTAGCGCTGGGTCGCGAGGAAGAAAACCTCTCTAAAAAATTACCCAGTGGTGGCCCCCCTCGGGGGGCAGCGGAGCTTCGGCTCGTGGGTTGGCGGGCCTTCAAGGCCCGCGGTCCGCCTTCTACGGTGGACGAGTGGGGAGCGAAAGCTCATGGCGCCTCGTCGCCTTTTGACGAAGGCTCTTCTTAGGGCCGGCGGATCTTTTTGATCGGTGGGTTTGGCTGCCTTCAAGGTGGCGGGCCGTTCAGCGGCCAGTGTTGGGCGGAATTGTCACAGGTTGTCTGGTGGGTACCGTGGCTATGGGTCAAGTGTTTCGTTGGGCTTGGCTCATGCACGGTACACATTAGGCAGGGCGGAGGAGTTGCGGCTATGCGCGGGGTATGTTTTGGCCCCGCGTATGCGTAATCTTCTTCGCGCCTGTGTCAAGGCCAGCGGACCTTCGGGTCGTAGTTTGGGGCTTGGTAGAGCCCGCGCCGTAGTCCGTGCCGTGGGCACACGTGGTGGTGTCCGTGCAACCCGACCCGGTCTTTGGGAACGCAGGGCTGGTTGCCGCGGAGGCCTCGCCAACCTCTGCGGGGGGTGTCTTCCAGCCCGTAAGTCTAACCTCATTCCGGCGTCACCGTAAGTCGCGGCCCAGACGGGTGTGCGGCGTTTTGTCTGCGGCGGGAAGTAGTCCGGTGGGACGTAGGATGGGCGGCCTTCAAGGCTGCGGGTCGCTTCAGGCGGCCGTCTTCGGCGACGGTGTTGTTGGCGCCGGGCGGGATCTTAAGCCCCTTAAGTGTCCCCGCAACAGCAGCACCTTAGCCCGTGGCGGTGGAGTTTTCTCCGCCGGCCACACCCAAACGGTCCTTTTCAGGACCAGCGGACCCTCCCTCTTGGGTGGGTCGTGGCTTGCGGGCCTTCAAGGTTCGCGGGGGACGGCGGTAGGGGTGGGAACCCTGCCGTATCCAACGTCTCCAGAGATGGGGAGGAAAGCCTGCGGGCGAGTACTCCATCCCTCCGGGGAGTAGTGGAGGCCGATTTCGGCCGTGCTGCGGGGCGGATGCGGACGTCTGCGATGAGCTCCCCGCGTCCGTCCTCGTATGCAGCCTCCTGTCTGGGGAAGCGACGGTTTTTAGTGGGTAGGGCCCCCACTCTGGGGGAGGAGTCCCACATAACCCCGGTGCTTCCCAAAAGTGCCGGGGTATGTGTAACGCATTTTCCGTCGTTAAAAAAAAAAGTCATTGTCAGTATAACGAAATATAAAAATAGTGAAATTGTAACCCACACATTCTAAAAGAGAGAAAATTGATAGTACAAAGGCATGCTAATAATTACACTCACTTTATACCACGAGCTTCAATGTAAATTGCCAAGTTACAGTACAAAAGATTATTTTTGCTTAAAACTTAATCAGACAATTACTATCGATGCACCTTAGTTTCAAGCTCCAGGATATAGGATTATAATTGCTAACCCAGAAGAAAAATTACCTTATTCTTTCTCGAATATGTTTATATACATATTCGAGAAAGAATAAGGTAACACTAATACAATAAAATAATAATAATAATGCCTTAGGCATTAAGTCCGCAATTTGTGCAATGAAAAATAAATAAATAAAAAATTTTACAAGCTTATTTGCTGCCACATATATACCATATGGGTGCTCGGCACGTGGGAGAGTGCGCAAGCGTCGCCGCGGGCGGCAGCCATCTACATACATTTACCATATCGTCAGTTGTTCAGTGGTCACCACGAAAAAGGATTTTAAGTTAAACAATATTTGGCGTCACGTTGTCGTCGTGTTTTGTATTGAATTTTCTACTTATACTAATATTGTTAAAAATTCAATACAATGCAATATTGAGAATGGATCTTCAGGCTGTTCAAAGTTAATTGTAATTAACAGATCAGCTAATTCATTGCCCTGTGTTATTTTTTTACATGAAAATAATATTTGCATCAGTTGGTAATTTAACAATTCCAATTTTTTTTCCTTTTTTAAACTGTGAATCCAGAAAACGTGAAATCCAGATAAAGTTAAACTTCAATTATCACGAGGTTTCCGGGAGTATATTGCAGCTTGCCTAAATTTATGTTAATTTTCATACTTAAGAATAAGCAATGAAATTGAAGCCAAGTCTTGTTACTATTTAGTATTACCGTACCGTTACCTAAAAATGTAATATTCAGAAAACAAATAATTTAACATTGTCACCACGCAATCCCAAAATATACGTTTAAATTAATTTAATTTCCCAACTTATATATCTTTGACACTTGCAAAAAGTGGCGAAATGACCATTAAACCCGAAGTACTTCCAAAGAGAAAGCGTGACCGTCTAATCGGTTATCATTACTCAGAAGCGGTAGTTAATTCTGGCCACACACGTCGTGAAGTCGACCCGGCAAAAAGAGTTCATGTAATTCATGTTGACTTACATACAAAAAGTCCGCCGGCCAAGTAAAAAGATTTAATACAGAAACTCCTGGTGGTCATACCGTGCTGTGATTGCGCAAGCGCCCCCTGCATAGTGCGCTACAAGAAAATGCCAGGAACAGATGTAAGGCGGGTTTTTTGTTGGTTTATCTGATATTGGAGTGCTGTAATCAGTTTTATTCCAACGCGATAGAGTTCAAATTAAGTTGTTTGTATAATATTCATCTGATCATGATATATCTTGGTCTGCTAATGTTATGGCCCATTTAATCTTAATTAATAACGTAAAATTGAGACTTAACGAAAATGAAGTTTCAACGAAAATGAAAAAGGATCATTATAAACATCACCCGATAGTAAACACTTCTCTCTTTCATATTTTGAGAATTAAAGTAATAACGATACAAGCAAATTGATTATCCATTGCTCCGTCACAAACCAAGTATCGTAATGACAAGATAAAGATATTCAAATAACTCGGTGATCATCACTAAAGTTGTAAAAATATATTAAACTTATTGTTTCATTTTTCAGTAGAATAGCTTTAGTTAGGAATGGATATCATATTGAAAATAATTTAGCATTATTAAGGCGAAAGATACTATTAAAAAGTAAACAAAATTTAAGATTTTCAAGTTAAATTATGTATACGAGGATTAACAAAAATGTATAGGATCAGAGAATATTTTTTTATTATATCTATTGTACTACCAAAATTTGTTTTGTTTTTGTAATCGAAATAAGCTTAACACGTCCGTATTGTTGGCTAAATCTAACTACTTAACCTGTATTATCAAAAAACAAGGTTAAAATTATGCCATTTGGCTTTTTAATTTCTGTAACTTTCTCACAACTCCTTTATTATCTATCTGTAACAATGAATCATGCAAAATACCAAAACACAGGTCAATCGCGATACATTCCATCATCGAGAGCACCTCCAATCTCAACGGTAACATTGAGCAGACATTCAATGTTAAATTTTAGCCAATCACCTCTATTACTTAAACTTTTAAGCTCTTTATCGTTTGTTACTGTTGCAGTTTGATTGGTGTTGGTTGTATCTGAATTATTCATGTCTAGCTTATCATTTATGGATCCTATTCCTTCAGGTATAAGGCTTGTTGCTGGTAATGTGAATAGTGATCTGTTGTCAGGTGTACGTGAACCATAAACGCGATCCGCCGTAGGCACATCGGCCTATCACGAAATCCGAAACACGAGTTAACTATGCTGCATTAGTACATTTGACATTTGACTTTTCTTTGTATATATTTGAAGATGCACTATAATAGTTCTTAAAATATGAAAGATGGCGACCGTACTATGGCCGAGCTATTATTACCTTTTTATAATTATTTATGATTTTTGTCTATTATTAAATCACTCAAATTATTGTGTTGTCTTTTTTACTTCTCGTCATATTGCTGTCTTCTTGTTACATAGTCTGTTTGTAAAATAAACCCATTTTTACTTTTATCGTTCGCTCGCCTTTTCATTACTTAGGAGATACACACATTCCACTTAGTTCTCCGCTTCACGTACAATGATATTCCAGATGAAACTCATCCCGTTACTAAGAATAAAAACTAATATTAACAATTCAAAAAACAAACTTCTAATTCACAAAACCACTAAAGAGGTTGAAATTTTCCAATTAAATTTTAAGCACTCAACTGGACGGAATTCATTATCATCTTCTAAACTTTTGAGATGAAATACTTCTGTGTGAATATAATTTTATTATTATGGAAGACAAACAGGTATTCAAAAATTCAGAAATCTTATGAATGACAGTTTATCTCACATGTGGACACATTTCATAAGCTCGTTAGCAAAATAATAACCATCAGTATCTTCGTGCTACACACTCTGCAACAAATCACGCACTTTAAGTTTATCCATTAATTCAATAACAACGCTCTCGTTCCAATAAGGAAAACCAACTCGTCATCGTCAGTCCCTGGATGGATCAATTAAAATATGTCATCTCGAATTCCTCCGTGCTTTTGAAGGTACGTAAAGCCGGTGGTCAGGTTGCTATGGCAATCGCTTTCATCTACTCAGCCTCGAAGGACCGGCGTGGTAGTGTTATGGGATAAAACTCCTTGTATTTCTCCCAGGTGAGACGACCGACTTCTAGAAGCGGGAAGTCTATAGCCTGTATATGATGATAATTGTTATGAACCCACTTAATTTGGCAGTACTTTTTAAATCAATTCATTGTGATTTATGAAACACTTAACTTTATTGCCGACCGCTAAGTAAAAATAGTTTTTGAATTTTATATTTAACTATACCCAATACTTTTCAGTATTTTAATTATATTCTTCAATCTTGACTTTCATAAGAGTATGTGATATACCAAGACTGAATAAATGTATTTTGACTGAGTTTGACTTGATTTTACTTTGGAAGAAATCTATTCAACCAACAACATGAGTGAACTATCGATTAACGAAGCTATGAATTTCACAAGATATAAAATGAGCAAATCCTATCAAGACGAAACAAATTAAGCTATAACTCAACTAGACGTTATGTGGTAATTAACACTAAAATCTAGATTACTGACTCCTGCACCATCAGATGGTGTGGTGTAAATCAATAGAGAACCAGCCAGACCATGTTTGTTTAATGGATCGCATTATCCGGTGCAGCGATCGGTCAGTTAGTTGCTCCGATTATTTAATTTTCGCAGGGCGTGGTGTGAGAGTCGCATTTTAATTGGGACAGCGTTATGCAAGAAAGTCTTCTATGATATTCTAGCTACAGCTTTATACCACGAGAAAATCCTCATTATTATTCATGCCCCCGTGACATGAATAATAATGAGGAATTTCCTATCGAAATGCATCATAAATATGTTTTAAATTTTTTTATAGTATTCCAATTTAACCATGTTTGAATATGAGCGTGATTTATTTTGTTCTAATTTAGTTCAAAGATAGCTGAATTTGATATCCATTTGCAGTTGTCGTAGTTGTTGTTATGTTGTATAATTAAAGTTTATTTATCTCATTGCCAGTAGAAGTAATAAAGAAGTATGAATAGCCACAGCTTTGAGAACAGAGTAAACACCATTCGAGAGAAATGTAAACTGTAAAAACAAAGTTGATCGACACCAAACTGTCTGTACATACATAGCATTGTTCATACAGAAACAACGTAAATTCGCAATGACGCCAGTTGGTCCAAGTCATTGGAGGATGCGAACGAATCAACAAGAAACTTTTTTATGTGTTTTTACACTTATCAATATATAATTTTTACTTAATAATGTTAATAAATAATGTATATTCCAATTTAAAATAAGAATCGAATCCTTGACTTGAAACATGAATTGGATTTTAGTCTGTTTCTCTTATTATTGCATTTCAAATTCTCATTCATTTGTTGTATTGAAAATTAAATTTTTTTTTTTAAATTAAACTATTATTTTTATCCTTTTGTGCGTGAAATCCTGCGTATTTATACATGAAGTAGTTTTAGTTATATGCAGTTATATACAGCTTGGTTGACATAGAACTATATTGCTAGGCGAAAATATTCTATGATTTTAAGTATTTACTAGTAAACAGACAATTGTGAACTATTTAGAAATGTCAAAATGTTTTGACATTAGCTGTTACTTTTCTGTTCTGTCGATTCTTTAAGTTATTTTAATTTCTGCTCAAAGTTTAAGACCATTTACTTCTAGAATATACACAAGGTGTGTTTAAACACATACACGGTCGCACGTGCCCACAAACACACACACACGCACTATCAGTGGAATTTACACTAACTTACATTTTATATATTGTATTTCATTTTATTGCTAATATTTATATTTAAGATTGTGAACAAATATTTGGCGAAATAAACAGCGATCGGTAACATAGTTTTAAACTAGAATGAGCCGCAGAGATATATCTAATCTTATGTACATGCTAATACATCAACAATTTATCTTATCTTATGTATGTCACTGCACATTAGTAAGTAACTGTAGACTGTTCATAAAGTAGGTACGAACATACGCTAATGTGGTTTAAACCAAAACATCACATTAAGTTCACGGCATTTATTAACTAAAAGCAGTTATTCTTTTATTTATTACTAATCTTATATAGAACAATAAATAGATGTTCGTTAGTCTCACAAAACTCAAAAACGGCTAGACCTATTTGAATAATATTTACTATATTTTATTCGGTTTACTTCAGGGGTGGTTTAAAAATAAAACCTAAAAATATACAACAGTAAATTGATTATTTAGTCTGTAAAATCGTCTTATTAAAATTATTAACACTAAAGCTGTAATTTCTCCCATTGCTACTTCGGGTTACTTTTGATAGATGGCAACAGTGGTAGTATGTAGGTGATCCAAAATTCACCGGGTCGACTAGTGTTTTTTAAAAATGTCATTTCTACTTCTGTTTGCTTTTAATAGATGGCGTTTGTGGCAGTAGGTTATACTAAGCTTAGAAGATCAACTAGTTTCTTATAAAACTGACTAGATATACAACTTTAAGTGAAGCTAATGGATGTATTGGATCTTTAAGTAATTTGTAAAT
The DNA here is from genome assembly GCA_943193645.1 of Acentria ephemerella. Lineage (NCBI taxonomy): Eukaryota > Metazoa > Arthropoda > Insecta > Lepidoptera > Crambidae > Acentria > Acentria ephemerella. The sequence continues at coordinate 10,956,560 of OW971884.1, read as the reverse complement.
GTCGTTACAAATACTAAAGGCTGAGAGTTACTTGCGCCGTTTCTTCTCTGCAGCTTTCGTTGAAACGGTGGTAGAGTAAATGGGGAATATGCATATTAGTGTTAGTTTTAATTTTATAATAATTAATTTAATACTTAATTAAATTTTAAAACTGGGACAATTTGCCAATACCGGGTTACACTTAAAGTATCCGTATAACTAGTGCTATACCTTTAATTAAATTTATTAATTTTCTCATACATATTGCTTGTTATGACGACTTAAAAGAACTTAGTAAATGAGTCTATTTAAATAAAAATATTTTGACTTTGACTTTTCAACACGAACTTTTACCATGAGTTTAATCTTTTACTTTTTTAATTTTTATTTGTATTCTTATTTGTAAAATTTTCATATTAGATTGACGTTGTCGCAAGTCGGCATATTTCACTAAAACTCTTGCACCTTATCTTTTACAAGAAAAATTTAAATTTAAATTTAAATAAGTAGGCCCATTTCTGTGTACTATTTAATTTATTCTTGATTACGCTATTGGAACGCGGAGATATTTCTCCGCTGACCGCTCAACTCTCGCGCAGGGGCGGGTCCACCACAGGCTCATCTATATGCAAATGCGTCTACAACGGCCTGCGTGCTAGAAAAATTGCCGTTTGTGTACTACGTTATGTTTTATTACACCATGAAACCAAAATTGACAAAAAACGTTTTTACCTATCTACGAAAGCTTTGTTAGGGAAAATTATCTTATTGTCAAATGGTTTAAGTTTTAGTTTTCATTGCGTAGACAAAGCGAACAAGAAAAAAAGAATAAATATGTAGGGTCTGTAATGTGTGAAGCTATATTTTTACGTATTGTGGAATAAGTGTTTAAAATATAAAATATTAAGGTAATAGCCCCTATTCCGTAGTGCACGAACGAAATTAAATTTAATTTCAGTATTACTCTTTTTCAGTACAATATAACCTCCTTCGTACAACTTGCCGGCCCAAAAACACTTTTTGGGCCGGCAAGGTGAGGGTGGCTAGGGCAGTATGACGCATGCTTCACTGGTTATCTTCACATATGAACTCCTCTACTGCTTATCATCAGCTGTTGAGTCATTTGCTGTGCTTAACATATAAAAAAAGGCAGATGACTGGTAACGTTATTTGTCGTTTCTAAAATGGCGTCTCTTAGGCTTTTTGTCTTATTTGAAGCGCATCATAAAACATGCCAATTAAAATAAGTACAAGTTTATGGATTGTCAAGTGTCAACTAACTTGACATTCCTTAATATCATTGTATCCCTTCTTATTGAATCGGAATGAAAGAGATGCGAATAACTTAAATTTAATTTAGTCCGTGCACAACGGAATTGGGGTCATTGTCTTTTATTCTCCTACCGTTTCGATACCGATATTTTTCAGTAGAATCAAACTTATTTTTTCGACTTACCTTGCATTTTTTATAAAAAAAAGTCCAATTTAAATTATTAAATATAAAAATATGCTTAGATATTTCTTTTCTTTGGTGTGGCAATGGCAAATTTCTAAGCAAAAATATTTCTAGGATTTCTAAAAAATATGAAGTGTAAGGAATGTTTTTAAAGGTATACATTTTTAATACATTTACATATACACCTTTGTTTCTAATCTCTATGTATATTAACTTACTTAGCCAATAGCTCCCTTACATTATTTGATATTCTCGGTATAAGTATTTAAAGCCGCGTAGTTTCAATAATACAAGCTAATGATAAATGTTATTTGGTTCCGAATGTTCTCAATGAAAAAGAGAATGTATTGAGTAAACATATAATGCTGTTTTATAATAATTGCTACTTATTTAATTCCTGGATTTAAAAATCAAATCAAACACGTTTATTCATTAATGCAGGCATACAAACTGTGTTGACTGGTGTTAAGAAACCTCCTTGGGCTTCTAAGATTGTATTTAAAACTATAATAATTATAAAATAAAGAAGTCTTAATCTCACACGATTAACAGTTTGAGCTCATTGGAATTATGTCAATAAACTACTCAAACGACTTATACAAACTGAATAAATATTGAAAGCATATGACACAATATTGAACCTTATTCGAAGTCAATCACAAATAATATTTAACGAACCATTCAGCTCTACAAAAATGGACCAAAATTGAGGAGATGTAGATCAAGCCACACTTTATCTTCATTACGCGTTGTCCCAAAGATGGCGACAGCATAAACGTCATGTGACATTTGACAGCTGCGTTCATAAATCAGAAATTGACATTGTCACTTCTGACTTGTGACCTGTCAGATGATAATTAAAAACGTGTCAGCATGACCCTTGGAAGGGTCCTGTGAATCTTGCGTTTTGATGATTCCCAAGTGATTGATTATTAATTCTAATCGGAACATTGGACTTCATAAGTCCAGAGATAAATCATTGGCGAGGAGTACTGGTGGTACCGGCGTACGTACCACACCAACTACTTATCAAATTTAAAACTTATTTATAAATACCATGCTTCTCTGTTTGTTTAACAATTAAATCTTAATCAAATATTGTAATCTGAAAGTGTTTCAAGCGAAAAATATAGATTTTTGTCAAAAAATTGTCAAATTTACGATACAAAGTTCAAAACCTCACAACTTTCTAAGTTTACGACCGTTAATCCTTTATCGGTACTTTGTTCTTTTGTGCTTTTTAAATAATAATTCTTAATCAGAACTTAAACAGTAATCACAAAAACTCACACACACAAAGTTTCGTGCAACTAATGTTTGAAACATAAACTGTGACGTCCGCCTCCAGGTAAAAGAGGCATCGGCATTCAAAAAATAATTTTATAGTTAGTTAATAAAGCTTATATAATGTACACATAGATATATATGTATGTGTATACATATACCATTTAGTCAATAAATCCCTCCGTGTCACCATTTGCCAAGCTCAATTATGAACAATGCCACACGCAGCTTCGTGCAGTATCAATACAGTGACGTCATAATGCACCTTTATTTCTTACCATCTTCCTAACCAGGAAGATAATAGCACCACACACCATGTCCATGTACAAGGCGTCAACATTTTTTTCTAAATTAACTCTTACCAGAGAACTCATAACTGTCATAGTTCTAATTGGTCACAAACGAGCTATTATGAGTTTAATACTAGTGTCCAATAAAAAGGAGATACACTGGCAACTCCTGGCTCTGCGATCGTTTCAAAGGAGGCTGTAAAAAATTTCCCTTTGATTTATGGTTCAGCGTTTCCCACGTGCTACGAGGAATAAAACCCGGAACAGGCAATCCTGGGAAAGATACATTACGAGGCCGTCTATAGGGTTTTTCTTGGAGAACTAGTGAGGGGATGTTTTGGTTGAAGTAGTAAAAGTTATCGATACGATAATGAAAACGATTCATAACTGTGAAGTACCCTATTATGAACCAACATTTACCAATATCCTGGTGACATTACAACAGAATGATTTTGATTAAAAAAACATACATATCAGCTTTGTTTCATTAAGCTTAGTTTAATTTCGCAACCAAAATAATGCAAATAATAAGATTATGAAAAACTATTCCTTTTTACTATCGTTCATTTAATATTTTAATAGATTGATGAAAGTACACTTACTTTCACGAAAAAAGATGAAAATAATATTTTTTATCTGCATAATTAAATTACTTAGCAGAATCGATATCAATCCCATCCTTATTCAGCTCTCGTACTATAAAATAAAAGTGGTATGTCGCGCGCACGCCTATAGATAGCCCGATGGATGAAGATCTATAGATATAATTGTAAGTCCAGACCAAGTTATACTATACTGTAGTAGAAATTCATAACGGCTTTCAGAATTACTGCCAACGTGCCGCTTATGTTTCTGATGGACACACCGAGATTGTTTTGTTGCGACTGAATGTTGTTCTGATAAATAGTTGATGAATTGTAAATTTTCATTTTGTTTTAACTCTGTGTTTTTATTTTTGATTTCGTATACTTGATACGTAGGCTGCGGAATATGATCCGATTTAAATTATTGCAAAAGGTGAACCATCGATCTGGTTAAGGGCGCGGAAAGCCGCTGAATATAGACAGCGCAGGACTGATCGGTTTGGAGATCCTTGGGAAAGGCCTATACGCCAATCAGCGTTTCTAGAAGTTTAAATTTTTAGAAATTACACAAATAAGATAAATTCGTAAATCCAATACCGCATAAAAATGACTAATTATTACATTATAAAGTTTACTTTGCAATACATTATTTATTTTCATATAAAGCGTCTAAGTCTCATAGGAGTATTCTTGATTTTTAGCGGGGAAGTACCCAAGTTAAGTTGGTAAGCTTCTTACAATGCCTCGCTAACTAATCGGCTTTTCTCTATGAAACTAATAGGATTGAGTCCCTGAGCATTGCTCGGCGCAGGCTAATTAACCTGTAACGTCCTACGGGACTATTAATTAACTCCTGCCGATGCATAACAGGAAGAAAACTAACAAACACCATAAATTATATAGCGAAATTCCAACTATCAAAATTGAATTATCACTAATGATCGAGCTCTGGTGTTGAGAATAATTAGAAATATATTGAAGATTTACTGTCACGAGGAGGTCCACACCAAGGATAAATTTTTGAAAGGATGGTACAGTCGCAGACAGCATATCAGCTGTTAACCATCTTATTAGGTTCAACATATTGAGGTCAGAATGTTGCATTTCATTATCGAAACTATAAAACGTTCGCATCACTACACCAAAGAGCTTCTCCTTTTCCTGATTACGGAGTTATTATAGACTTTATACCATGTGGAATATATTTCAAATTCTTTCTTTTTGTACGACCCACTGATGGCCTTTTTATATGAGAAAAGCACATTAGGAACCTAAGCTGACATGTAAGCTTATACTTGTGCATGCAGATTATGCTATGTTTTTAGGGTATCCGCAGATTTTGAAGTATTTCATCAAGGTTGCAGAATCACCTCATCTATAATATATATATAAGAGTCATTTGAGTTGATTATATCCTTATTTGTATCCTTTTAAAAATGCTCAAGAAATCTTCGGTATTGAATATGGAATTGTGTTTCAAAAATAATTTATACCATAAAAGATATTCACATACGCCAATGATTAGGCCCCAAGATTGAGTTAGCAGAACAATAAGAGTGTCATAGTTTCACAAGGTCATGATATAGCAAAAGTATACCGCGATTTTGTGAAGATTACCAAACTTTCCAGTTGAAGTTTAGAACATATAAAATTTGTATTTTACAATTATAAGCATTATTTTTTATCACATTAACTGGTAGAACGCAGCCACGTCGTCACATTTGCCTTGAATTGCTATAAGAGATTTGAAGTCATCACTTGCAATTCCAATCAGGAGCAACTGGCACTGCGTAATGACGCACGGGGCACGGAAGACAACACTTTCTCGAGAGGTCGATCCCCTCAGTTCTTACGACAAATAAATATAAATCTTTTTATTGTGCACACTCGCCCTGGTGGAATCCCGCCGAGCCTTAAAAGGCTTGGGAAGCTCCGGCTCTCTTAATATTCGTGGCGTGTTGCGGCGACAAAAACTACGTTACGAGTGCGTACGCGCATCGTACTCGTGGATGCCAGCCTTAACGAGGGTTGCCTGCTGGAAATGCAGGGCTGGTGATTCTTGTAGACAGTAATGATACTTATAAGATGAAATAAAAAACTCCAAGGTAAGTTTGAAATTAATTATTAATTATTCGTTATAGGTTAATTAAAAACTAAGTAACTTGATTATGATCTAAAAATAAATCTCAAATAAAAAGTTGATTGAACTGCTAAAATATAAAAATATCTTGAACTAGTTCACAACTATTTTTATGTATCTATAAATTTATTTTTACTACTAACATGGCAGAAACCTTGTCACAGCAATGATCTGCATTTAAAAAATGAGATGATTAAAACGAGAACTTAACGTATCGATCCATATTCGTAGGCTTATAGCTTATACATTACCTAGAGGTTATTTTTATCAAGCATTTCAATAAAATATCGTATTTAGTCTCATATTATCATATATCGTTCAGAAAACAAAGAAGAAATGTTTCAAACATTACAGGTATGACCTAATAGCACCAGCCACATCGGTTCCCAAAGCAATTACAGCAGAGAACTAAAAACAAGAACAAATTGTCCGTCAACATAAATATGTTTTCGTGCAGATATCCGATTGGCGTCCTTACTTTATTAATAAATTGGCTTTTGCTTGATACATTGTTAGCAAAGAATCCTTAAGATGTCTGAAAGTTTTATCCTGAAACTACATCTTGTTTAAAAACCTATATACATCCCACTGTTGGGCATAGGTAATCTTATATGGGAGAAACATAAGAAGAGTTTTTGACATGACACTACCACGCTGGTCCAATATATATCTTTGTGGGTCAAAGCTACTAGTGGAACAACCGGAGCCAAGGGTTTACCTTCCGAAGCACGAGAGCTAGCTCGCGACAACATATTTCAGATTGACCCATCCAGAGAATAATTATTGAGAAAGTTGCTTTTCATTATCGAAACTATAAAACGTTCGCATCACTTCACCGAAGAGCTTATCCTCCTTTTGCTGATTACGGAGTTATTATAGACTTTATGCCATGCGGAATATACTTCAAATTCTTCCAATCATCCCCAATTCCAAAAAATTACAATATTTGATAAGAGATATTTAGAAAGATAATTTGATCCTTAATTCTGACCTACAAATCAAGTCAAATTTATTTGCAATACAAGGTGTATACAGGGCTCGTAAAGGTGGTATTATGTAGTTTACCCTATTCAGCCATGTCAGTAGTATTTAAGTTATATTAAAGATACTTACATAAAGGTATAATGATAAGCATACAATTTTTGCGTTTTTGATTTAATGTATCAGTATTCTTCCAATTCTATGATGACTTAGAAATTCTTCCAAAGTTAATATCGATATTGACTTCCTGTCGGAAATAGAACGAATTAAATTCCCTCCTGCCATCGAGATCGAGGGGAAGTTTCATCTTTTTCTAACGCAATGCAAGTGACAATGTTTAAAATTGATTTGTAAAGTGAACTAGGTAACTAAATTTTGGCATGGGAAAACCATTTTACTGAATATGATTACGACATAGATCTACATTTTTATTACATTAATACAAAATATTTTGACCTACATGCGTAGCTTTAAAAATATTCTGGGAAAGACCTGTATCTTTTGACTTTCCTTATTAATGTTTGAATAAGGTTAAAATAAAAAAAAAGTGGCCCGTTTAAATGAGAGAGATGTCAAAGTACTCCTTTGTTATTTTAGTCATTTCGTTTTTATTCAAGGGAGCGAAATGAGAAATTTCACCAGCCAAGGGAAAGGCCATTAATTTTATAAGATCCAAGTCAAATTAACGCCGCTGAAGAATTGTACTATTTATTTATGAACAAAGTCTGTATTTAATTTTCTCCCTGAAATGTTACTTGTGCAATTCCAAACTTCTTTCCAATAATCCATCGGTTGTTACAGGAGGTTTTTGTCACGCTGGCACAGTTCGCAGTCTTCCAATTTCTATTGTGGTCAGTTGACAGGAAATTTTGCATTTTTATAGAAAGCTTAGCAAATAACTCTATACCACCTGATGGTATGCAATAGAGCTAGTGTAGCATGCGCCTAGCCATATCCATCTTGCCGGCCCAAAAAGTGCTCATCATGCCTCTTTTGAAAAAAAAACTGTTTTATGAAGGAGGGAAAATGTGTGTCGATAGGGAATTACACGCTCTAGCTGTGCGATAGAGAATGAAGTCAGAAATCTCTTAAGCAAAAGCATCAGGACATAAGACATTAAAAATTAAATATATTTTAGAGAGAGATTTTATATTTTTAACTTCACAGATAATCATCATTCATTATTTCAACTAAATAATACGAAGCAAACTCTCATATGACAATATCATAACTATTTAATGGTGAAGATTTTGCCCGCAGCTCAGATGTGCACTTTGGTTATTTGTCAAGCGGCGTGTGCTGCGACTTCGTGTTTTTGTAAGCAAATCATAAGAGATATTTTATTGGCTTTGTGCCATTAAATATACTACTTAGTTGTTAGAAATAAGCGCTAATTTTGTATGAATATGCTCTGGTTTCAATTGGTTTTTTTTGTATAGATATTTTTTTAAGTATAATATTGAAATTTTGAATTAAGATTTCAGTTAAGAACTCAATGCTCACTCAATTTTAAATTTAATATTTTTCTTCTTAACTCTTTTATGGCAGGCAATTATGCGCTATTCTCTCTTCGTGGGGAAAGAAAGAGAAACTAGACGTAAACTCAAATTGAAATCTTGTCATTGTGTTGTATATTTTAAAAAAATTAAATAAAAAATCTCATTACTAACAGAAGAAGCTGTCAGTCCAGAAAAGACTGAAGGCTTAATAGGCTGTGAAATATTGTATTTATTCCATCTTATTGATATCTTTTTCAAATGTAAATAAATTATTAATATTTTTAAAAGTGAATTGAATCCTATTGATGATGGATAATCATGAAAATAAATCAATAGAGTCATCCATTAATTCTAAGAAGCATTAATAACCTGTACTGCGATTATGGAATTAAAGAGCTTTAAATCAAAAATTGATCTAAATACGTTATTACTTTGTGATATCACTGGATTGATCGTCGCATGTACGCGTGCTGTGTCCTTGTAAGGCAGGCGTGCGCGGCGCGTGGCTCGCTATGTCAGCCCACTAAGAAGTATATTTACTGCCCAAAAACTACTCGCAGTAAGAGAATCCTACTCTGATTGTAGGAACACCACGTAAATGTATAGGAGAACGGGACATTGATATATATAATAAGATAAAACTAATTTACATTAAATTGAATTTGTTTTCATCAACATTAAAAGTTTATATACCTTCCATTGCCAGACACATGAGGAGTTTGGGTCAAAGCATGAACACGCTTTGCCTTATCGGTGGTTGAGGAGAAAAGGTGATTAATTTGTATAAAATCAATAAAAGACATTTGTATTAAAACAAAAGAAATAGACATTTAAAAAGTATTGAAAATAACCTTTAATATTTTCTACTTTAAGTAGGTTTATAATTTACGTAGAATACAAAATATCGATAATCATCTGAGTTTTCTTAAAAACTCCAAATTCCATGGTCCCCCTACCTTTAAGGCCGCCAACAAGGTTTTCGTCTTACGCATGAATATTGATGGCGAATAGTTTTCATTTCAAGTTTTGAGTTATTCTGACTGTGGGTGTTCGAATTTTTGGCGTTTCGTAACAATTTGGTATTCCGTGCAGTCGGAATTTCTAGTCAGGGCGATCCATGACAATTTGAAGTTCCTTAATACCAGAAAGGAGTAGTTAGTGTTCAATTTTCATTGATCGCAATCAAATATAGCTAAGACGAATACCCATTTTAATGATTCATTATTATGATTTCAATTAATTATAAAAAATATAAGTCTGTGCCTTAGATTGAATCACGAAGGAAGTTACATCCAAGTTGAAATTCACTACCTTCCATAGTTGTACGGATGTGTTGCTCTGAGATCGGTAAAGGCTCTGTTAGACTACAGCACTCAATAAACTTTAACAGTAGTCAGTTTCCGATATCAAAAGACTTATTTCTGCATCACTTTATCCGCCAATTAGATTAATCAAATTTAAAGTGACATTTCATTCAAAAGCACTTTCAATTAGCACTAATGGAAGCTCAAAAATAGGTATGACACGCAATTAATCGCTTTTAACTCAAATTATTGTAATTTGATAATAGATATTCATTAATTTTTACTTATCATGAATAAATTGATTTATTTATTATTTGCTTTATCTAATAGTCGTTATTTCTATTGGCCGTTGAACGCATAATGCTAAAACATAGCTGAGATTTCACCTATTGCATCACTGTCGCACACGTACGCAATGGAAGCTTATGTCTGTTTATTGTTTTATACAGTGCTTGTTATGTATGTGTGCAATTTTGATCTGATTATTCAGATTCATTAACAACAAAAATTTCTAATTTGTAAATTAAAATTACTGAATTATTTACTAAGGATATTTAGATTTGTTGTTATAATAGTTACACTTGTCCTGTTGTTCAGATAAATACTTACAATCAAATAACATTTTCTTACGTACTTTTTCATTGTGAAGAATTTCAAATATTATATTTGTTGCTGAATGATTTAGTTAAGATCTTTTCTGATATTTTTAGGCTTTATTTTTTAACATATTTTTTCTATGTGTATTGTCTTTTTATATATTGCTGTAGCTGTAATATAATAACAGGTAGTTCTAATTAGTTTTGAGTGGTAAATGGGTCAGATTAGGAAAATTCCTTCCGAATAAATTAATATGAAAAAAAATCATCTCTTCACAAGTAATTCTTCGCTATTGTATTATATATTTCATATGAATAGTGGAACCCAGTACTAAACAAAATCACTTTGCTCTATTCTTCAATTTGAACCTTATTCACCTTATTATTATAGAACGCGGTCTAAAGTAAAACGTGGTTTAAACCTCATGCTGTCTTTTTCTACCTTAAATAACAATATGAGATTTTTTAAATAACAGTATGAGTTTCTTCACTAAGACTACCTTTAAACCATGTTTTCTAATAAGGTGGTATGACGATAAGCTATATTCACATTTTCAAAGATAAAAAACCTACATCCTTAAGCTAATCAATGCATAATCGAATACACAATCGATTACCGCCGTCGAATCGATCATCGAGTGGTGGGTGCCGTGTCATCGGATTGCACCTTCATTACTATACGGGAGCCGGTCGCAAATCAGCAGACGGACTCGCGGACAGCCGGACAGACGACCGGCGGACACAATAACATATTTACAAGTTCGGACGAGCTCCGATATACGAGTGCATTGTGCATGTCGATTGTTGGATTGTAGGGAAATTTCGTTTTGACGATACGTTTTGTTCCGTGTCTTTATCTTTTTTTATCATCAAACATTGTTAAGGTAAATTAAACAAAAGAATACCAAATGGTAAAACTTCACTCTTACCACTTTATTATCAAAACATGGTTTATTTTATTATATTAGTTATGGTTAAAGCATGAACATGTGTCTTTTTAATTTTCTATTACTTTTGTAATGAATAGTTATATATATTCACCAAATAAGCAATTTTACTCAAATTACCAATTGCTCACAAGTTCAACGTATTATAAAACATCGGTAATTATTTTAATTATTTATTTATTAAATAATTGTAATTTATGAATTAGTCTTTTTGATCTATAACACTCTTTTTAGTAATTGTTAACAGAAATACCTGCGATACACATACACTGACGATTTATCATATGTTTTCTTCCTTTCTTATTATTTATATGATGAGTAGACAACTAAATATAAACTAAATAAATTTAAAATTACTTTTAGAAGAAACTGAATATCTGAGATTACTCAAATAAATCTACAAAACAATACACAAATTATATAAATATTTAAATAAATAACTTTAAAAAGATTAAGATTGAACAATTTTACGTGTTAAATTTTTACAAGAATTACCGAAATCGAATTACGGAATTTCCACCCTGCACTTTTTAAGTAGGTTGTATAAATTCATTTACAGCAGTCAAACTAAATAATTGAATAACAATGAAACTGCTGCAAAATAAAAATAATAACCCAATAAACTCGATATCATATTCACAAACACATAAACTTAATTCACCATATAATAAACAGCAATTAAAAACGAAAATCATTTGTTTATAAATTTTAATTAAGAAAGCTGACTTATCGTCGTATTGGCTCTCACAATTTTTATCCGAAGGAAAGACATAATATAAGTTAAGTACTTCTTTGTGCGGATGCGACCCGCAAATAAATTGGTCGGCGGGCATCGCACACAAAATCTCAATATTTAAACGGTACGAATAAACACCAAAAAACGGTAAATTTAAATGGTCGGGGCGCCCGAAGGCAGATGGGCCGGCAGCGGGCTAAAGAGGGCCCTGTGAATTAATCACACTTGTTAGTCCGCGAGATGCAAAGATAACGAACGAAAAATAACGCCTCTGCAATGACTTATAACTAGGGTGGGCATGTTTCCTCGATTGTGCCGGACAGAACACTCATATGTAAATCAAATTTGTTAAGTAACGTATTTGATATGGCGTGAAAACAAAATACTATAAACTTTTTTTTCATTGCAGTTTAATTATATGTGATAGCCATGTTGTGTAGACAGACGCTTGTGTACTTTCAGCCTTACATTTTCTACACCATAACTCTTAATTTTTAATCACAATAACTCGATTTTATTAAAAAAAAAATTTAATATTAAAAGAATCCTTATAAGCATCTTTTCAACATATTGAAAAATAAATGCCTTACCTCTTACTTTTTAACTGTAGATTTTTTATTAATGACGTCTAAAATGAGAGACAAACTTTACTGAGTTTCATAGAGTAAAAAGATAAGCATGTAAAAAGTAAAAAGAAAAGCATGATGATCAGATAGCTTAGAATTGACATTTAAGAAGTGTACATAATTAAAATATATTTTGACACTGACATTCTTAAAATATTGTTGATTAAGATGAGCACATAATTAAAGACACATCCCAAACGTCTTCAGTTAAGTGGTCACCATAGTAATAACGATGATCGGTCTCAACAAATTAACTGTTTGGTTATAGCTATTAAAGCGAGGATGTCTTGCCTTTATCACCAATGATAATTTTCGTAATGAGGCCTTTAATGACATCAGTGAGAGTATAATATAGGCACAATAACGCATACACTGTTATAGCACGTATAGGACCTTTTCACTTTATCTTTACCGCATCTGACTTACGAAATTCGAAGTAAATCTTCTTTTTAATTATCACTTAAAATGAGTCGCAGTTCGTAAATTAATCGCCAACATAATTTAACATATAAAAATAATAATTATTATTATAACCAGAATAAAAATACGCCAGAATTGTCCGCCGAATCGTCTTTCTGTCGTCCTGACCCTAGATCGCAGCCGAGGGGTATTCTCCCGTCCCTCGAGCCATCGAGGGACTGGGAAGAGTTAAAATTGATTTGTTAAATAATAATAATAATTTATTAATCTAACAATTAAGTGTTTTTTGTTAAACCCATGTAAACTCGTCAAGATTCACGTCACGCATATAAAGATACAATTAATATTTTTATTTTAATCACCATTTTTAATTAAAATTATCGATGAAACATAGAATCAGTAGGATTTATTTTATTTTTAATACGATATTAACTTAATACTGTTATTCTTCCCACAATAATTGTGTTTCGTCTTCAATTGGTTTTTACATTTATCTAAACCCTGTCCTACTGTTTAAGCACTTCACATATATATGTGATACAAACGGCTTGTGGTTTGGCGATTGGCGCGTGTTGTGGACGCTCTACAGAAGATCAGCGTTGTGTAGGTTGCAGCAGATGATGCTGAGTGGCCACCATTTAGTTGTAAGAGTAATTTTATTTTGTGTTTGTAGCAAGTAATTGATTGTATTATCCAACGTATATACCTTGTAGCTAATTAATTTAAGCCCCCTTTTGGCTTGAAATTAGGTGCGTCTGTTTGGTTTTTTACTATGATTATGTTTCGTAATCAATATAATTAAGGGTACTTACTTAGTTTGGACTTAATCACCATGTTTCAGTTGCTTTTATTCTTACCTGAAAGCAAAAGAAAATAATAAACCCTAATACAATATTCAACGCTTTTTAAAATATGTTTACCATCATAAAAATGGCTCTGCAAAAGATGTTTGCATTAAATAAATAAATTATTTAATTCAGTTAGCAGATATTAAAATCTTTAGTTCGAATAATTATGACGGATGATATGGGGACATGTAAGTATAATGTTACAATGTAACCCTATCGCCCTAATCCTAACCAATAAACTTATCATCAACCTGATATTGACTGCGTCTCCTTGGTTTTATTGTGGTCAAATATTATACAGTCATATACCACAGCGAAGTGAGACTTTAAATTTCCCGACTAATTGCGAACTTACCCAAACCACGATTGTCGCAAAACTAGATAAAGTTTTGGAATTGCGTTTTAACTAGTTATGCCCCTTCTTGTCCGGTTACATCCGACTTTATCAAGGAAATAGTAGCTTCCCGATTGTTTCTGTAGTATTACAATTGTATTTTTTTTTTCATTTGAAAGTAAGTCAGTGATGTTTTATATTTTTTTAGGACTAGTGTTATGTAAACGAGTTGTTAACATTTCAGTTATGGTGGCAGACTTATTTAATATAGTGGTGGCTAGCAAGGCGGCCTTAGTGAATGCGCTGCCACCAACCAAATTTGTACCCCTCTGGGAATAGAACCCCTGACTTCCAGATCTGAAGTTAGTGGTCTCAGCCACTAGACCAGAGAGCCGGTTAATCAGAATTTACAGCATAGAGTTTTCGTATAGCGTTAGTTAACTGAATATTATTTTTGTACAAAAAAAAGGTTTATTGTCAAAGTGCAAAAAAAAATTATATGTTTGAGTATTTGTTCAAGAAGTTAAAATTATTTTTGGTTTTAGTATCTATTTTTTTTTGCTTAAATTTACAATTCCAGTGTCAAAAGTTGTGCGAGCCCACTATTTTATGTGTACACGAACCGTCGCAAAATATACCCATTTTGGCATGAGACATGCATATATTTTGGTAAATTTTGGCTAATATATTTGCCCGTAAATTTTTAAACAAATTAATGAGAAAAAGTAAAAATTTAATTTTAAAAAAAGTTACTGAATCAAATTCATAAGTATTATACCCGAAAACAAAATAAAAGCTATCTTGACTTTATGTCATTTTAACCTTTTAGCCCTTACTAGCACACCGGAAGCTCGATAATAGCACAACTTAGACACAAAAGTTGCCATATTCACAAAAGGCTTTTTTTATTTAACCAAAGGCTTTTTAAACTTAAACAAACCAAAGCGTGCCCTAATTGGGTCGTGACAATAATGACATATTTATGTGGCCGTCACAAAAAGACACTTATGAAATTGATATGAAACTAGCAACAAGGGCGTAGCGAGCGGCGCCTGCGCCCGTGTATAGTTTGAAAAAAATCATATTTCAAATGCAGCTTAGATTATTAATATGGTATTAGGAATTTTGTGAAGTATATGCGAGGTTAGCAGATATTGCACTGTAAACTCAGTGATAGTATGTAAACCAAGGGCCAAAATTACGTGTATTTCTTGCCGAATAAATAATTGCATTGTCTGCAAATTGAAATATTTCTTACTTATATAATCGAATTCGCCTCGAATTTCACATTTATATTATAATTTGTATTCAAATTTTCAGATTGATTTTAAACCAATTTTTCGAACGAATTCTTACATTTTATGTTGGATTTTATTTGTTAAATAATAATATGAAGAATAATCCCAATATCCCAATTTATTTTTTTATCAAACAAAGCAAAAACAGTATAGTAAGCATTGTCGTATATCAAATGCATAAAGTGCTTAATCGTTTAGATTCACCAACCTTTACCGCATTAGATACTAATAACAAATGTCAAAATTTTAATGCCATATTGGCATAATTGTATCGAATCAAATATTTTATCTGATCATTTACTGTATACTGTAAAAACGTTTCGGTTTACAAAAGAGACAACAAGTATTATTGAGGGATAAGCAAAAAACTAAATATGAACTGAGCGACATAACAGAATCGTATAATGTATATACGAAGCATAGAGGAATTTATTTGATATAAATATGTACAATGTATGTTTTGCGTCGGCGACGACAGATGGAATATTTTTGTGTTTATTATACCTTAATGTGACAGAGTGTAAGTATTGTGATTTATCTGTGGGCCGTCGTAGGGCTGTCTGTGCGGTACATGTTGCAAATCAGTGATGTTATCGCTGAAAAGTTTAAAAACTTTGATTATGTAAAAGAAAGAAGAGTAACTTAATTAGTAATGATACAGTATAACGCGGTAGATTGGTTCCGCGTTATAGGGGTATTCCCGTATAACGCGTTTTTACGACTTGGTATAACGCGTTAGGTATATAACTAATATTTTTCCAATAGACGTTTAATGTCGAGGACTTTAATTCTTGAACAGATAAAGATATTAATTCCCGTGTTATATGGGGGAAAGCCCGTGTTATACGGGGGGAAATCGCGTAATATGAAAACGCGTTATAAGAGTACCACGTTATAGGGGGGATTACTGTACTTGTTTATACTATTTGTAATAATAACACGATACATAATTCAAGAACGAAATAAAACATCAATTAAGACATACCAAATATTTATAGTATTTAGAATTTAAAGAGAAATCGTTATTCGCCTACAAATTAAATGGCAAACGTCCCTAATTTAATTAAAATTAATACCATTCCTATTACATACAATCTACGCAAGATAAATAACTCCAGATTGGCTGATAACAACCTGAAGAAGAATAAACCTGATAAAGCATGGACCATATACAATCTTATAAAATAAAAAAAATTATAAAAAATTGCGATATTGAATTAAATATAAAAATGTTAATTTTCCCTTTGAGATCTGTTTCTGCGAAGGTTGTCTTTCAAAAATTACTTTGTGATTCTAAATTTAGACACTTTATATCATCATCAGATAACGAACGAACTTTAGCAAAAGCAGCTTAGGATACAAATCCCTTTGGATCAATTTGCTAAGCTAAATCACACTGTTTTGTAATGAGCTTATTAATGTCACCTGAGCTCTTTGATGCAGTATTATAATGGAGAAGCGGAATAATCATCTCTATACTATTTGCACTAAGATTAATATTTTTTGGATGGTATTTTATACTGGTACCCCTAAGGTAGGTTACATATTAATTGACCTGGTGAAATGCTCGGCAGAACCCAGGTTACCCCCGTGAAGGGCAATGGAGTTACCGGGGAGTTTTAGTGGGTATTCTCAGGGCCGCACTATTGAGGTACTGAGTGAGCCCCACACACGCCCGTCGCTTAGCCAGTGGCGGGTATGTCCGTAAATGGATTCCTCCTCGAAAAAAAAAGATACTATATTAATTATTTTTGTTATAGTTTAATTTTGCTAATTTGTCATCACTTAGCATTAAAGTACTTATATCTAATCGTTGACATCACATATAATCTGTGTTAATATGAAATGTATCGTCTTAGATGTAAGGTTTAAAATGAATATGTAACATTTATATACAAAAAATGAAAGTAAAAAAAATAACACCGTCCGTGCTCATCCCTAAATAACTACAGCGCAGATAACAAATGGAGACTGCTTACATCGGTGAAAGTTGGTGATAAACTAAAATTTATTTACCGAATACCAGATAAATTCATTTAAGAATCAAATAAAAATCCCCTTTTTGCGATTACGTTCCCAATACGTTTCGTATCGATACAATAAACAATAGTTAATTGTTGTTCTCGAACAAGAAATAGAATGATCGCAGATTCTGTATATCTCCGATGCACTGCTCTGATAATGTCGCCTGGGCATGAGATTTATGATTGATGATCGATATTTCAGAATCGAATTAATACGTGAGTTGATTCAAATCGATTAATAATTTATTTTTGTGCTAACGGTGGCCTTTTAAAATTGCGAAGTGGTCTGCTCGGATGATTTTTGTTGTCGCGCATTTCGAGCCTTCAACTTAAATGGGGTCTGGTCTAGGGTTCAGTGAGAAATTTGAAAAAGAAAACATGTAAAATATGATATATAGGTAATATGGTCACAGTAATTCGCACATGAATATCAATGATAAGTTTTCTTTTAAAATTGTGATTTCACTGTTACTTGAAAATTAAAAATATTGGAAACAATCGAGCGGAATAATTAATGTATTTTTTATTTAAATTTCCCAACAATAGTCTTTATATTTCATTTATTACTAAAAATAAGTTGATACTAGGAAATTGGTTCATTATTTTATAGTTTGATAAAATTAATGTAAATATGATTAAATATTGAAACAAAATATGTATAGCATTTGCATTAATTAAGATAGGGATAACTATTTCTAATTTCTTGGTACTTTTTAATAAATTAATAAGGTATATTGAAACACAGATATTTATGTTTATCGTTTCTATTGTCTCGCTCAAAATATTGTAGCGCCGCACAAAAAGGGAATAAATATCTCGATAAAAATAGAATTTTATCTCGACGGACGAAATATATCAGAATTTCGATTTTATCGGCGGAATATTATTCAGAGGCATTAATATCATAACAGGTGTAAAAAATAAGAAAAGGAATATTTTGTTGTCAAGAAAAAGAAAGGTTGTCAAGAAATGGAATATTTTGGGTTGTCCAAGGGATGTGTTCCGATCGTTTTTGATCAGAACCTATTTTGAAATTTTGAGATCTTTTTATGATTATGTCATTTGATTGGAGTTAAGGGTCACGATCGATGAAATGAACTAAATGTTTCAGTTTAATTTATTTTTCTTCTAAATTTTTCTTCTTTTTATCATAGCAACAAAACAAGAAATGTGCTCTACCCGTAATTCTATTATGTAATGACTTTGAACTAAGTCGAGTAGTTAAAGTACAGTTCTACCATTTCATTACAATCTGACAAAGTTAAGTGGCGTTTGTTTGAAATTTTAGTTCAAATGATAACAATCTATCCCTTCCATATCGAAGTAGAAAGAGAGAAAATAGATAAATTTATTAAAAATCATGCAAAATTTTTCATATAAGAAAATATTAAAATTTGAACTAGGTACGTGTGTAAATATTTAGTGAATAAAAATATGAATTAGGCAAGAAGGCATTTTTAAGAACCTAAATATTTTTGTAGTTGTGAACATTGTATTCACCAAAATATAATACATATAAAATAAGCTATATATCGGATTCCTGGGCCGTCAGACAATGGGAAATACGGGAGTGACCTCCACCACGACACGACACCGATACGATCACGTCTGTCGACTTCACCCCGCAACCTCAGGCGTGGCCGTAATTTTGTAGAAACGGGGATATATTAGCTTCGACAAAAACAGTTTTGTATTATATTCTATTATCTGTAATAACGGCCGTCTGGTCGAGTGGTCAGTACCCCTGTCTACTTAGTCAGAGGTCCCGGGTTCGAATTCGGTAGTGGGCAGATATTTGTATGAAGGGGACGAGCGATTCACGAGTCATGAATGTATGTATGTTTCTTTAGTATATTTACGATCTTATATACAAAAATGAATTGATATTCGTTGGTCTTGCTAACTTAATAACTCAAGAACGGCTTGACCAATTTAATAAATTTTAATGAGTTTGTTATCAAATTATACTTTTTTAAATTGAAAGTTACTCGTTACCGTACGTACACCATGGCAACCCGAGTCATAGCTCTTGTTTCCCCCACTACTTCAGTGTCCTGCAGATCAGTCCGATACTCCTAAGATTCCAATAACATAAAAAAGATCATAATTCTCTGCTTGAAATCAAATTCATTGTTCCTCTCCTTGATATACATGTAAAATTTATAGTACTTGAGTAGCAATGGATTGAGTACAGATAGATTTGGTATTCATATCAATTTTATGGTAGTAGCTCGTCCATCGGCTACTGTTAAAATGATTAAAAAGTTTATATGACAAAGCCAATAAGAACGTCAATGTCATAAAACAGAACAAGCATTAGTACTTCATATTTTTTATTTATAAACATGCCTCAAAGGAGACTATATATATATAAAAGAGGGTATTCCCCTTTTCATATTATTACAACAAGGGCTTATTAATAGAACATTAACATCATCTACAGTCTATATACGTCCCACTGCCGGGCATGCGAAAATAGTATTACGTAATTACTTATTATATTACAGAACAAATAATTATATTATACATATAGTGTGTGTTGAACTTGAAAATGTATACTATATGTATACATTTTCAAGTTCAACACAACGCAACCTTTATAAAAAAAGCACATTTTGGTACACACAAAAGAATTAAATGCTTCTGCTACAAAATTATACGTAATTAACATTTCTTTAATTATTGCTACAAGACCGATGGAATAAAAGTACAGTCTTAATTCCCCGAAAAAATAAAACGCATCTTCGTTATGTCGTTTTTCATTTCCTCAACCAGCTCTTTTGTGAAAACTTTACTTCTAAAGGTCACTCCGTAAAAATAAAACAGTTAAGTGGTCGAATTATATAAAAAATAATAATTTATAGTATTTAAAAAAACAGTAATAAACGGTATTATCACTGAGACAATATGGACACAATTCATTAAGTAGTTGTAAAGCTTTTTTGAAAAAAGATTTATTACAAAAATCATGTAAGCTATTGCAAAAATTATAGGGATATGTCTTTTTAAGTTTCATGAATAAATTTTAGTTGAAATGCTAACAATTATATTTTTCTGTCCAGTTCCATTTAGTAAATAATTGATAAATTTTCTAACAGGACAGAAGTTATCGCCGATAAATTGCAAACAGTTAAAATATGAATTTAATGGTAGGAATCCAATATTAATAATGAATATAAACATTATTGTATAATTATTATTATAATAGCCACTTGTAAATGTCATATCAGTTCTAATATTAAATACAAGTACAGGTGTTGCCAAGGTGACATTAACATTATAATTGTTCTAATGAATAATTATAAGTTTATTTTGAATTTAACACAACAATAAATTATGGATATAATTATGTGTAATGCAAAGGTTACAGAATTTTAAAACGAGATTATAATGTTAGCTATGAGGTTTCAGATGTAATATTTCATTCCTAAGAATAGGAATAATAAATAATGAAATATAAAATAATAAATAAATAAAGGAATGAAATAATAAATATTATTTATACACACACCGTACAATATCTATGAGTGCTTTCTTAATAAGGGTTTATTACAATTTTTATAAAAACTAAAATTAAATTTATGTTCATTACTACTAAGACAGACGACTGGTTACTATTTTGGTTTTAACACTAATAATTTTTCATTGGTCTAGTGTCGTAACTATTTTACTTCATCTTTATATAGACGTCCGTCTAGTTGCACCCGTGCCTACTAAGCCAGAGGACCCGGGTTCTAATCTCGGCAAGGGCAGATATTTGTATGTTGAGTACGTATATTTGCTCGCGAGTCATGAATGTTTGTATGTTTATTTAGTAAATTTCTGATATGCACATATTACTATCTACATTTCTCCGTTATCCAGTAACCATAACAAAATCTCTTAATGATGCTTAATTTGGGCTAGATAATATGTGTGAGTGTATATTATTAAAATAAATATTAAATAATACTATTATTATACGGTAAGTTTATAGATGGCCTAGTATGGCACCGGCTACCAGGAGGCCGGGTGGAGTGGAGCCAAGTGGTGGTGCACCGGACGGTCATAGCGATCCGCCCGGTGTTGGTGGTTGATTATATAAAGATACTATTTTAAAGCTTTCATCATAAATAAGTAAAGTTAACTAGCATTTTATTCGCAATACAACGATTGATTTTTTCTTCTTTTCTCTTCTCTCCTTTCAATGTAAAGTTGAAATTGTACTGATATATTATAAATCAGTGTCAGAAATATATTTTCAAACTTGGGTAACATTTCATATGTCGTCCACTTTACTGCGCAGGAGCATATTACGGCGTAACTCGCACAATATGAATCACAAACGATGTCGCATCGGTAAAATGATTTATTAGATTCCTTTGCATTTAACTTCCATCTCTATGACAATAAACATAAAGTCCAAAATTACATAATGATGAAAAATACATACTTGATCAACATTGTTTTGACTTGTGTTTCAGTGATAGCTCTCAGAATCGCCGGCTATATACAACATGTTGTCTCATTAAGACGTTATTGTATTGTGAAACAAAAAGGAGAAAGCTACTTAATGTACAGGGTGTTTTTTTTGTTTGAAATGATGAGTGGGTCCCCTTTAATCGATGTTCGAAATCGAGTATCAATCATATGTTTACATCATAATCATATATGATGTAAGTTCGTTTTAAAATGATTATCGAAATTTTAAATTTCATTTCTTACTGCTCTCTATTAACGAGCATTTAGGGGCAAACTCACGAGGTGAAATTTAAACAATTTCACATTTTCGTTCACATTTCATCATTAATAATTAGAAAGAGTTGCTCCAGATTACTAGTTATTCGCACCAACCGGCCGAATGTAAGGACTAGACTATCTACTGTTGGCGTTTGTAGTATCCTGGAAACTTTTGACCACATTGCTAAAGATGGCCATAACCGAAAAAACTAATGGTCACTGAGAATGTAAAGGGTAGTCGTCATGAAAGTCTTAGCCCAATAAGATGATCTGGACATATTTGCTCATCACCGGCGACCGAGGACAAAGACACGAAGTTTCGCCATCAATGGCGAAACTTCGTCTATAATAGTTTAATTCCATGGCGGTGATACCGCCAACGTTCAGTAATGAGGAACAAGAAGCGAGAAGGAATTTAAGAAAGAGTTTTAATTAGTAGAGTATATCATTAGTTTGTCAGCACGCCGTTTATAAATAAATTGTGTTATAGACTTTATCGAAACGTCTTAACATATCAACGATCTTCTATTGTCTGATAGGTATATAAAAGAATAACAAACCATAAATTGAATCGGGATATTAACGTTTTTTCCAAGTGATATATTTCTGCAGCCAATAAGGTCATCAGAGCTCATTGACAGAGCTTAACGTTGGGAGCAGGGGACTTTGTCTCTGGTCCAGCTGTCTAAGAGATTTCTTCTTAAAAGTTATCATCAGAGGCGCCGTGTATTTATTTTATCACTTCGTAAAAATTGGAATACGAAACGTTGCAATAGTCTTAGTAATACAAATAAAGTAACAAGATACTTTTCGTGTCATACAATTACCGTTTTCCAAGAAAACGGTCGTTTGCACATTCTTCATGCAATGAGATGCACAAATATGCAAAATGATACAACTTCATTGCTGTGATAGTTTAATTAATTGTTAATTAAATCTGTAGTCAAGACCTATAGCGTTATTGAAAACCATATTTTCTACTGTAGTATTCTTGTTATAAAGGTGATTTTATGCCGCACGTCTGCCACACACACGCACACATGCATGCGCGCCTCACTATTTGCGCACGCGACTACCTCACTCAATATTGGTTATACTTCAGTGAAATATTTTCGACCTATCAAATAATTGATTATCAAAGTGTAAATTACATTTAAATTAAAGTGGCTTTTTTTCACACTCGCTCAATTATATAACCCAAATTCCGTATTGATTTACGAATTAAAAAAAGGTTATTGGAATATGACGTTTCAAATGATTCAGTAATCATTGAAATGTAATAGATATTTATCTTATCTTGATGTAGGGCCAGGATTATTACTCCCAGAGCACGTCGACCCAATGGGATCTTTTGTGCTTAAATATATATAATAAAATAGATATTTGGTATTAAAAAACAAAAATACTCCACCTTTTGTAGAATGATGAGTATCAGCAATAAGAAGACATAAGTTGAGACTACAGCGTGGGTAAACAAAGTATTAAGGTACATATTCTGGAGACAAGTGATTGAGAGACGAAATAATACAACCCAAAGCAATTATTTTAATTCAGACTGTCTTTTACTTTATTGATAAATATGTCAAATGACTAATGATTTAAAAGGTTTACTTTAGATTAAAATATAATTTTATTACAAAAACAATAACCCGTTTATATTCGTTAATTAATAACGTAACGTTACACTACGTCATAATACTACCTCCCTTAATAACACTGGCAACTTACAACTGAAATTTAAATAAATTAACTACATTTAATTACTGTAATACTTAGTATGATATCATACTCATAATAATAAAATCTATTCATAAATATATTTCACGCAAATTTAATTGAAGGTATGAAGCAAATAAAATAAATTGTTATCAAGATTAATACCATACGTATCATTACATTTCGCCATTACTCATAGCAGTGTTCTACCGTCAACTAAAGTTGAATTAAAAGCAACAGACCGTTTGTACTCAGCCCCAGTAAATATGTGCATAGTTAAAACATTAGTTTGATATAGGCACGAGAAGCCAATCCACTGGTTACGCGCTGTGTGGTCCTTTGAGCCGCAAAAAACTTATCAAATCGTTTT
Organism: Acentria ephemerella; assembly: GCA_943193645.1. Lineage (NCBI taxonomy): Eukaryota > Metazoa > Arthropoda > Insecta > Lepidoptera > Crambidae > Acentria > Acentria ephemerella. The sequence goes on along the minus strand of OW971884.1, from coordinate 10,932,409 downwards.
TACGCCAGCAGCAAACTTACCCTTGCACTTTTCAAACCCTAAAGCACTCAACTCTCGACCGTAATCCTTCAAAACTAAGATTAAATAGGTTTTAAGTAATTTTAATGGATTTTGCAGAGCTATCAACAAAAACTTAAAATTTGGCTTAGGATCTGTCAAAGTGACTGTCAAAATGAATTGGTTGCGACCAATATAAATAGGTACTTATCTAATTAGTCGATGGAATAAAAACAAAGACAATATAAAGTTGGTTCTTAAAAAGGACCTCACTCGAAGATCGCGTAGGATTGACGAATTCATTAGTTCGATGGTTTGTAAGAGTATAAGATCGACATTTTTCGAAAATAAAAATATTTTTTATTGAATAAAAAGATTACTTGAGACGCGACATACTCCCGGGAACCACGAGACAACTTTTTATTATGGTCTCAGTTTGTATATGGATGCGATGGATATTATAACAAATGTATACGTAAAACAATAAATAAAATAAAAAACTCGTGAACAAATACGTAAGTACTTAGTGAATAATCACGTTAAATCTACCCACATTGGGACTTGCCCGCTGGAGTTTTCCTATTGTAGACTAACCATGATAAATAGAACCGCCCTATCGGTCATTGTCTATCTTTATTAAACTCTTTTCTTTCAACAATGCACTGTAAATTAGGTTTGGGACAAACCTGTATAATTTACGATCAAAATAAGAAGAAATTCTACATCATATGGACTACTGAGACAACCTGCATGCATGGTGGCAGAAGAAACAACCACTCACGTTTTACTGGAATATAGTGACAAACTACCCGGGAAGCCCGGTATGTGTTCAGCAACGCCAAGGCGATGGTAGACCTCTTGTAGGGGCTGGGATAGCAAGAATATTCCACCTCATCACCCTCCGATGCTAAGCAGGTGCAACAGTCGTCGATTTGCGAAGATCGCCCGCAAGATGAAGATGACGAAGAAGAATAGATTTTAGTTACAAGCATATTGTGATGTCAGACATTAAATGGATATGGTTTGTCTAAAAACGAAAACTATGTTTTAATGCCAATATTGAAAATTTGTATTATTGGTGTTAAGTTTTCAGTCTTTAATCTGCAGAGTTATATTACTCAATAGAGCGGTCCGATTCTTAATTTGAATACTAGACGTATAAACTCCTGGCTCACGCATTTTAATATCTCGTTATTGCTTCCCGCTCTTAATTTGATACAAAAACTAACTTATGTACTAGAGAACTGGTTGCAGAATACGAAATGCCTTTCTTTCACGTCCACGCACAAATCTGTGAAAGATTAACACGGCATACGCGACATCTTGAAACATTATTTCTGGTACATAACTTTTTGTCGCAGCCACTAATGACAGAGTACAAATAGCCAAATCAGCACCCAGGCCACGTTTCGCAATAACCATCAAACGTTACTGTTATATGTCGGACATGGAACGAAGTATGCGCGCTGCAAAAACTACTTGACAAAGCCTTCGAAGATGTATGTTTATAGACGAACATTCCGAAACTCGACAGTTCTTGCTTTGAGTAACAGAGTTGGAGAAAATAGCGGCTGAACCAAAACAACTCTTCACATTCCCCGATGCTATACATAACGTCAAGACTAAGCCTGAATTAAAACAACTGCTTGCCGACTGAAGTCAAACTAGATCAGAAGATTTATTTCAGTTATTACTGACGGATACAATGGGCAAACTTTTCATTGTGGCTCAGAAAGCCTTTATCGCATCTCATGGGAACATTTTTTCTGTGTTTGTACCTTTGTCTTTCCTCAGAATGTAATCTATCTCCAAGATAAATTTCATAAAAATGGTTTTAGTGAATACGAAGTAAAAATAAAAACAAGAAACTTCATTCAAGTTAGAAATAGGAATGTGACTGTGTGTCTTTGATCCCTTGACAGCTGCCTGGTGACGGATGAAAGGACCATCCTCAATAATATCATATTTATAATATTATTAACGAATAATAAAATATAACTCAATAATAATATATACAAACTAAATCAACTGAAGGCCGTCTGGTCAAGCGGTCAGTACCGCTGTCTACTTAATTCACAATTCATGGATGTTGCTATGTTTATTTAGTATATTACTGATATTTATATACATATTACAATCAATATTCCTCCGTTATCTAGTATCCATATATTATATTAATCAAATCCTATCCAAACAACCATCTCGAGAACAAACCTTCATCGACATTATACACACATATGCCCCTACTTCGAATCCGAACCCTATATTTAATACGCAGGGGCAATGAAGTAAATATAATCAAAGCTTCTGACCGCATCCCATTTAAAGCAAGTAATAAGTGTATAATAGCTACATGTAGAGGTGGCGAGTGGTCAACTCAGCGTGATAATTTGACGCGGGAGCGGCAATTACGTTCACAGTCTATAATTATACCGCACGTATCTATACAACCATTCACAACATACAATAAACGACAAAAATAAGATAGATACGTCTTTTTTGATCAAAAAAGAAGGTCGTTGGCGTCGTGGTTTCAGCGCTCAGGTTTTGGCTATGAAAACTAAGTAACTTTCTACGTGGTTAGTCCTGGATGGGTCAACTAAAGTATGTAATTGCTGACTATATTTCCAATTATTATTTATTTTTTCTGGATTATTTTTATTCATTGAACACTACAAAACATTAACCTATCAAACCATAAAATCCAGACACATTTTTAAATGGTTAAAGAAGTTGTAATTTCTTAAATCAATTATATAAATAACTAATCGTAAAAAAATAAAGTATCCAAAATTTTGTTTTTCCATAGATTACACATGTAAGGCAATATCAAACTTAATACTTTTTTAATACTTACTCGTTCAAAGAAAAGAAGACGCAAATACGAAACGTTTTAAGTTAAAAAGGAAACACAGTAAAAGCTGCTTACGCAACATCAATTTTATCGTCACCATAAAAGGAATCGCGCAGATTTTATAACGAAATGTATGCAAATTTATGCTCTAACGTCTGAGTCATAGAATTATATTTTGATATAAACGTACCGTGTGCAACGCGTACGTCGATTATGACGGGTACATTGTAACGAAGTCATTTGAAACGCTTCAAATTACTTTATTGTAAACTTTATGAATTTATCCTAATGTAACATTTATTTAGTATGATAACTGTTTGCCATATACCCGTCCGTACACCTAAGTCTGTTTTTACACGGTCTTTTTGTACACGGTTTTGATATAACACGGTTTGAAAATTGAATATTATATAATTTCAAATCGTGCTAAATGGAATAAAATCGTGTAAAAAAATTAAAAATATTCAATTTTCAAACCGTGTTATATCAAAACCGTGTACAAAAAGACCGTGTAAAAACAGACTTAGGTGTAATTGATATAGACTTTTCTACGTGTAAAGAATAATATAACACATTTATACTGAGTTGCTGGTTCCTTTGTTTTCCTGCTTTTCTTTCTTCCTTACAAACATGCGGGACTGCCAGATGCTAAGCAGTTGCCTACCTATAGAAGCCTGTAACACCACACTTACTCTTTACCTACACTTTGAAAATCACATAGGAAGCATAGAAATCCCGCTACTATACACTCATCGGCATTATACTTAGTATCATCTAATGCCATTTGGATTTTCTGAGTGGAGAAGGTCCTTTAAGAATTTTAATTCATATGCTGTATGGGCGAGCTGCGAGCTGCTGTAAGGCGCCGCGTCTCGCAAGTACATTAGAGTGAATGTTAAGGATAGGATATTAGGAAGCCACTGCAGGGCGTAGCCTTTAGAGCGGCATAGTGATGATAGGGACTGCCCCAGGGAGTAGGCCTGGCAGACAGCAGCGGGGAGGTCGGAGTGAGACCCAACACAGAAGGTTGAAATCTGGTTTATTGTAATAACTTGTCGTTTATTTTTTAAATTTTATTACTCTACATGTTGATAGGCTTTGTATGTCTCTCATAGGTGTACACTGCCAGTCGTGCATGTTGATGCAGTTCCGACGAAAGTAGGTTCCTTGCTTACTACGCTGACGCAAAGACCAATGTTCAGCTGGTAGCTCGAACAAGAGCAAAGTACCGGTTTTAGAAACATTAGAAGAAAGAAAGACCCTAAAAAATTTAAATTGAATGATTATCAAATGGAATTAAGTGTAATAACACTTAATATAGTTAGGAAGCAGGCAGAGTTACTGATAATGATGCTGCTCTTTCATTGGAGCGAGTAAGAATGGAATCCTACTAATTCTAAAGCCTATGCAATAGAATATCTTTGGATCCACAATCTATTTAAACCAATTGGTGGTTAGTAAAGATTCATCAGGTTGATGTGCCGGCGGCACACTAAAATGAGATAAATATTTATTTATTGAATTCATATAAAATAAATTAACCACATATATATAAAGTGTACATAAAATTGAAAAGGGACAGCAAGCACAAAGGATCTGCTTATTTCACTTATAGAAAGGCAGACGTCATGTGAAAGGAAATAGAAACATAATATACAGCTTACTATAAAAAATAATAATTAAAAGAAGATAGATAGTATACCTTTACTCCTTTTTTTATATGACAATGTTCGGAGAGTCACGAATAAATAATAATCTTATGCTAGACTGTGCTGTTTGCAGCACAGCCAGCCATTTAAAAAATAGAGGATATTTATTAAAACAATAAATAAAATTAAGTATGAAATCTGAAGACGCAATAACCATCCAACATTTGTTACATAGTGACTAATATGTTTTGCATTACTATACTAATTTTCGTCACGTACTGTATGAGCTGTGATGTTGGCATCCAGCTGCGGTACAAACAATGACATTTTTAAGTTGAATTCTGTGTATGATTAGTTGCAATCAGTACCTAAACTTGGTAGTATCGTCAGTATGTCTAAGACGTTAAGACTCAATTTGCATCCGTACTAAATATTAGATAAATTATTTCTTCTTAAACTAAAATACTACGAAATGCATGCTTTCCATCTGATTGTAATGAGTTACCATTAAATTCAATTAAGGATATATCCCATCAGTGGATCATTTGCTTGTTCAAATCCTATGAACATAAAAAGAGAACTACTCTGATTTTAAAATTTTGGAGAAACAAATTGAAATAGAAAAACACTTAAATATTTTATTTCCATCTATTCTATGCCAAATAACGATTAATCTCATGATGATTTTAATACATCAAATAAAATTCATTGATGTGTGAGCAGGATACATGCATACAGATATAATTTAAAAGAACGAGACAACATACAACGATTACCCGTACACGGAGAAAATGAGCCGCGAATGAATTACAAGGAATTAGTAATGGCTACCGTTGAAAAAAGTTTACGAACATTTAAAGATAATAAATACTTTTTTTTGTTTAAAATTCAATGAATGCAAAGCGAACTTTAGTGATATTGTGGTAATTTGTCAGTATTTTTTCTTGTTCTCAGCTGCTTTTAACATTGTTGCCAGTAAATGTCAGAAGTAAAATGAAATTTACGTAACAATTACACATATCATTGTGTGATTATCATCTTAAAACAGTTACCCTTAGAGTTTACTTCTCTATCGATAAGTAAAACTTTATTTTTTTACGTTTCTTACGATGGCTGTTAAAAACTGTAAATATATGTTTTTTTTATCTCATAATAAATATTATAAATTTTGAAACATAGTTAAGCAGATACGTTAAATATTAGGTACGTAGGTAATTTGGAGTATTAATTTGTGATCCAAACGGTTTTTAGGGAAAACCTTTCTAGTCACATTTTTGTGATACAGCTCTTGATACAGCTCTCGATTGTTCAGCTGCGAACAATCCAAAAACTACTACTCCACTTTCTAATTATAGAAACCGGATTTAAATAATTTTTCAGTTTAATCCTTTTGGACCTTTAGTTAGGGGACAGTGACAGTTTATAATATCAAAAAATATCAAAAAAATTATGTAGCCACCATATACTTCTAGGCATCTCAAGATAATGAAAATTTAATTGTGTCTGGATTAAACAACTGGACAGGTCAAAGTGGCATGTAGTTTTTACTAATAAATACTTTATTAATTTTGCAAAATTATACGTGCTACTAAAATTAAGCAAATAAGACACGCTTAAGTCAACTTTAATATATTCCTTTCAAAGCTTCTTCAACAGAAACTCGTCTAAAATATTTACGTGTACAAATATTTTGTATGGACACCGAAATTAAGGCTTTCTACGGACAGTCATGTACTTTAATAATAAAATCTCTCTGAGAATTCTCGAGGGTGGTCTTTTAGAGTCACGAAATGTAGACTCGTGAAGTGTAGGTTAGGAAGTAATTCTGGATTCCGTGATAAATATTTAACTTTTCATCTTTTACCTTCAAATTGACATTAATTCCAAAGATGAGTTTATACTTAATACCATAAGTTGCAAATACAAAAATAAAAGTATTATTTACTTATGTAAGCACTTGAACTGCTTATTTGCAACGAAATCTCTTCCAGCAGACCAGCAAAAGGAAATAAGTTGAACTATCTACTACTGAAAGATAGTGTGTACATGAATTAAAGAAAATAGAAATATAATGTATAGCTCATCATACATAAATATAAATCAGTAACAAGAAGATAGTTAGAAACTCCTTTACTCGTCTTTGAAGATGACAAAAGACAGTATTAATTTTTCTTATAGTTGAATTACCTTTCCTTTTGACAAATTGTTACGGTGAGCTAAAGAAAAGGCATATTCAAAATAAATTTTTACGCAAATAATTCGGCAAGGAGACATTGTTCACCTATAAATAACTTGTATGGATTCTATTTATTTTTACGCTCACATGACAGATACAAATGACAATTTTTAGGGTGATAAACAACAATAAAGGATCTGATTATTTCCAAAAGAATTTTTTTTCTTTTCATAATTCTAAAAAATAGTAAAAAACTAAATTAAAATGTTGCCAAAAACTCTTATTGAAAAAGTGACCAGAAATTTTTAGCTACAATAATATATTTAATGAGAATAATCTATTTAAAAATTATATTTAGTGTTGGTAGTTGTCCTTTTATAACTAACTTTTATAGCATATTTTCATAACTTTTTTATTTTGTTACATAATTCTTAAATAAAAATTTAAAACGTCTTCAACGCAATAAAAGTTTTTAAAAATGCAGTCATTATAATTGGTGCGCTGTTTCCAAAAACAATATAAATCGACTCAAAAAGTATCCAATGTTGAATACGTAACATTATTTTTTAGCTTTCATTTATTTATGCAAACAAAAATGTTTCAAACATTCAGCATACAACAATTGTACCGTCAATACTACAATAACAAATGCACTGATTACTTCTTGTTTAGCATATTAGCTGCTTATATTTCGGTTTTAAATGAATTTATTATATCGATAAATGGTTAGTAGAATATTCTTAGAATACCTTCATACTAAACGTAAACAGTTATATTAGTTACAATTAAATACTTTTGATCAAGAATAAATTTACTGTTTAATTCCGGAGACAACTACTTACTTATCCCAATGTAATGTAATTAATGTATAACCGTCTGTCGACGATGCTAGTTATTTATAAACATATCATATCCAATGCACATTACTAATTGAAAGGTGTATTGTAAATACAGGCGCGTTTTACATCGTATGCATAGCTGATATTTGAAAAACATCTTGCTTTTGTAAATAACGTCACTGCATCATGTTGTCCACGCCCAAGTTTTATTGCTTGATCGACGAAGCTGCTAAATATAGTCGACTTTATTGTACCGTGTTAATAATTGAAAGCACCCTGGCAGTTAATTCTTTTATACGCCTTTTTAATTTACGTAGTGTCTTTATTCAATTGTTCTCTTCTGTTTTTGTAATTTCGCCAATATATACTATTTTACAAAGTATCTACAGCTTACTTTTAATTTTTAACAAAATATGCAAAAGTTTTGAACTACAAATATTTATCAGTTGTGTCACAAATCACAAATAATCCAGTTTACAATTTCATACTTATAAGAAAAGTTGTGCTCGACGCTAATACTTGAATTAAATGAAAAAATAATATCAACATAAATAACAATATACGAAGATCAATACATAATTAATTACAAATAATAGAAACACTATTATGATAATTAGTGAATGAACAAAAAAAAAATATTCCATTAATGTTTATATGACGTTCCCTCTTTTAATATTAATTCTCAACCTAACACTGGATAATAAGTTACTACTTGTTAACAATAATTAAAATTAATAATTTTAATAGAACAATAGTTATCAATAATCACTATTAATTTTCTTTTTGTATTTCAATAACAACAGATACAACGACAATAAACAGGTAATAGATAATAGATACCTTTTTATCAATATTGGATAGTTAGAAGCGTCTCATTAGCTTCCGGTGTCAATGTGTCCAAAGGAAGTTCCGTACATTCACTGATCCGCAAAAAATCAGTCTTTGGCTAGCGTCATTGTAAATTTACTTTACTAACAAGCGTCGAGAATCCTAATAGAATTTTGTTCACTAATAAAATCAGCGCCATTCATTAAAATTTTATAATCATATTCAATTCTTGTTTTATTGCGCACTTTGCATGTACGCCTACTATCTACTGAGTCAGTATCAAAGCGATTTTGCGGCGATGAATCTAAGCCCAATTGTTTAATAAACAACGGTTTGAATTATTCAATAGTCACTGAACTATTACAAATACCGAAATTGTCCAATTGCTATTAAAGGCACGTAGCGGTAACTATTATATCATCGATGCACATCGCCGTATCAAGGAAATAGTGTTTCGTATCAAAACCTATTACAATTGAGCTTTGTTGCTTGCGATACTTATTAAAATAAAAAAGGCTTATTACATACGATATAAAGACGCATTTCTTACGCTGAACTAATTTCTCAAGTGCAAGTTGAATATTTGTATTTGAAAGTTTACATGCCACTTCCTCTGCTATTTCGTATGCTCGATACATTGGCAATACGGAAGAGGTGTCTGCAGTATTTATTTTAAAAAATCGAGGTAATTGACATTTCAGCAGCTACTTAAAATTTTGAAGCTGTTTAAAGACGCTTTTAGTGTAAATTTTAAAATTAATTTATTAAATCAAAAGACAAAAGCATCTTTGCATCGGCAAGATCAAGATAGCTAGTGTAGTGCATAGTCTCACTTGTAGTAGCCAACTTTTTATTTGGACTCCACTTCTGCTTACCATTAGGTAGAATGGAGTCATTTGCTAGATCTTTCTATAAAAAAAAAACACCATATGAATGAACCAACAAGTGGTGTGGCGTTATCTTGAAATCCCATTGCCTGACTAATTATAGCATTTTGTCAAATGTGACATTAAATATAAATCCATAGTTGTCCTAGCAAAGACTATTGTCATTGTTACTTTTATTTCAGCAAAAAGAAATTGTAATTGGAAGGTTAAAAAGGGGACTTATTTATGTTATTTGTTTATTTTGAAATGTTCCTACATCATTGCTTTTTCTTGTTATTAATTTTGGTATTCCCCTGGATAGAAACGTAATTTCACCCAGTTTGCTAATTTCCACTTATGAAACTACACTGCTTTTTTTCATACACATATATTTAAATACATATTAATTACAATTTTTTTTTATTTAATTAATTATTTTAGTTATAAACGATTTTCACACGTTAATTCTACCTTTTCCTTTTATCTACAATAGGACTGCTGGAAGAGATTTCATTTCGAAATGAGCTTTTCACACTTGTAATTTTCTAAGTTATTGTTATTTGTGGAGGCTTGTAATTGAATATCGGAGTTATATTTTATATAATTTGATTGTTAACTTATATTAATAGATGTAAGCCACTAATATACTAAAATAATGATAAACCATGCTGATAATTTTCTTGGCCGACTGTAGAAAGCTCTCTGAGTCTTGACATATTGTTAAATTTTATTTTATTTGGTACAATAACAAAGACAATAGAAATAAAACATGAAAACAGAAAACCTTTTCCAAATCTCCTTTGATCATATTTAAGTATCAATTTAGGGTAGTGTCATTGAGAGTTAGTAAAGTAATATCATCCGATCTCCATTACAAACTTCTCCTCAAACGCTATATATTCACCATTTATTAATCTGTGGACAATTTTCCAAATCCTCTTTTCTATATAACCATAATATACCAAATAAAAATATATGAAACTTATTTTCAACATAATGACACTGTGAGTTTTACAAATCAAAATAATCACAAGGTCATTGACATAGCTTGTTAATTTACAACGACAACAATAAATTTGCAAGCTTTGGCGAGCTATTGTTTACACCGAAGGGCTCTTTGATATAAGAGGAAGTTAAATAACCCCATAACTTTTATAACTATAAGCGCCAGGAAGCTAAAAGTATTGAAATTTGACAATGCATTAGATATGCATGTGGCGATGGTGCAATTAGGACGGCTGGTAACGTGACGACGGCTGAACGGGAACGTGACGAGAAATCTCATCAAGGTTAGGATGTTGGTGCAAACAGCTGTCGCTAAGGAAGTTGGAGTCATTGTATTTAAATTGCAAGTTTTGGAAGCGATGCTCTCTCTGAATTTACAGGATATTGGATGTGTTATGGTGAATTACAAGTGTCATATCGTATTGAAATGTTGCATTTTTTAAGAAACATGGCGATTCTGTTGTTATTGACTTAATAATTATTTCAATCTATTTTATTGAAATTCAATATGAAATACATAGAATGATTTAGAAATGTAAAAAGAGACACTGAGATGAGAAACTGATTTAAGAAACGTCAAATGTCAACCAGTCGTATGTCTATTTCTAGTTGGATTGTAACGAAAGAGTAGTACTGAACTCAAATTTAATATTAGTGTGTGATAACCAAGTTGAAGCCAATATCGAATTCGAATAGTACAAGATATTTTATCGTAGTCTTGGCCCTAAGATCCTCACGTCAGGATCGTGTCTGCGTTCAGCTGTCAAACTAAAGAAGCGTACCTAATATAAAGTATTGGAAACCATATTTAATGTTTTGGTATTTTTCATACGGTGGACGCAGTAGGGAAGTTCGACAAAAATCTCGCGGTACTAGCACTATTCTTGAGTCACCATTTTTATTATTGTAACTCAGTCACATGCTGTGTTCGAGAAGGCCTAAGCCATTAAAAGTAAAATTGATTGATAAGGAGATAATCTTTTTAGTGTGATCCTAGCAAACAACCACCACTTTTGGACCGTAATAATAATTCGGAACTTGCAAAAGAAGTTTTAAAGTGATACGCTTAAAGATCTAACCTTACCTCAGCATTAAATAGCTTTGACATAGGCGATAAAGTGTATGTTACTTTAAGCTCTTTTCTGAAAATCGTGATTTATCTTGTAAACATCGAAATTAGAAACGAATATCTCGAAAACGTATTAAGTGAAAGGTTTAGTTTAGATGAAGGATTACAAATTCGGTTACAAAATTATAATTTTACTATTATTGTTACAATACAATAACTATATATTACAAGTTATTATAACCTATACCTATTGAGTTGAGTAACACCACCGACCTGTGTACCCTCTAACGCGATTAGTACACAATTAGCCGTCAAATCGCAAACAGACCAAGAGTGACCACAATACGAAGTAGCTGCAGACACGTGAACGGCTCGGAAGTGTTCGGAGCACGTTCGTCTGTTTCCGTTCGGGGTCGGTGTCAGCCAGTGTCTATTTCATGCGCTTTCCTTGAGACTTCTTTGAGTATAAAAGAAATCGTTTTTACGAGCTTGAAGTAATCTTAATGTTGTAATGATTTATTTGTGTTATATTTATTTTGTTAAATAAAGTTATATAACTTAAGAGTAACATTTTTATGTTAGCGCACTACATATCGTTATATTAATATTTGCTATTCTCTTTTGTAATTATCTTATTTTATATAGTATATTGACCTTTATGTGAGTAACTATTCAAGACTTACTATGTAATCTAACTATTTATGAGACTTTAGTAAAAGTGTGATTAAATATGATTATTTATCCCTAAAGGTGCTTGATAAATTTCACCCTACTACAAATGGTCAAACTCGTTAATATCGTAATTCAGCGTTGGCCTTGCATTTCTAATTCTCGCGGTACGTCAACGACCTTTTTCGGGGCGGAAGCACGTCTGTGCAGGAAGTGTACTTTGTGCATTTTTTCTTTTATTTTTAATATCTAATTTTGTCACATTCGCAGGATATTACGTTGGGGCATTGACTTCCAACCTTTGATTGACTTTTTTAATTAGTTTTTGTATTTTTGATTTCTCATATTATGAAATTATATCTATTTTAGACGCTTAAGATAAGATAACATAAGATTTATTGTTATAATAGCTTATAATAGCTTTTGTTGTTTTTTAATTCAGTTTTAATTAGCTCAATCAATATGATACGAAATTATGGGTAGCTGCTTAACAGAGTAATTGGAGATTATTAAAGACTATGTTAATGAAAATTAATGTTATATTTCTAGTATTGTTGTACTATATCAAATTTTATTCGAATCCATTCAGGCGTTAAATGTAACAGCCAGGCAGTCACAATAAATCGCTTTTGTTTTACTGATTTCCTTATAAGATATAATGAAACCGTCATTGCTTTTTAAAATTTTTACAAAATTCTTAATGTGTATTTTAATCGAATTCAATCGTCTCGATGGTGTTTGTCGCCATCTGTCAATCGTATGTCAACTACAGCTGCGCCGCTGTTGTGAATTATTCGAAACTACTTTTATATATGGATTTGACAGCTGAACGTAACTACGATAGAAATGTCTCCTATCGATTGAAACTTACTTATACTAGACGCATATTTTATTAAAACTACTTATTATTCAGTCTGTTTGTTCTAAACAACTTCAGGATCAGTTTTTATATTATTTAATAGATACCTTCACTTTATTCAAATATAAATTAAGTTCTTCTCTTTCTCACCAGCCACTTTTATTTACATAAAAGTTATTCGAATTTTTTAAATTGAAAACTTTATTGTCTTAATAGTTTACTTAAACGCTCATATACAAAAGAAAAATATTATCCATTTGACGTTGGTAAAAATAATTCTATTTTATATATAATAATGTCATAGCAACTCTATTGCTACAAAAACAAAAATATTTTCAGTCCGGGTAATTGCTCTCAGATTCACAAGGAATATAAAATCATTAACATTAACAAGGAACTTCATTTAACAAACCAGATCGATATTACAGATCGTGATGAATAAATCAACTGTATTAATGAGTTGAACGAAATTGATTGTGTGGGATGCGCAGGCGACGGTGACGTCATCGATGGTGGCCCTTGCACCATATTTAGACTTAAATTATATCGTTAGATGAATTAACATGAATGTAAATGAGATACAAATGACCTTTGAGTGTAACTAATCTTACTTTATTAGGTAAACTACTAAACAATTTTTTTAGCGGATTTAATAAACAACTAATATGAATATTAAGGAGAAGAAATAATTTCGAATGTGAACCTCTTTTCGGAAAACTTGTTTAACGCGGTAACGGACTCTTAATTAAAGCTAGTAGAGATAGGTCAAACATCAATAATAGTTAGGATACCGAACAACAGAAACTTCTATCTGTAAATAGAATACTGTTAGTTTCATTATTATCGCTAATAAATTATAAACTTAATTGCCTTTGACAAAAGAGTACATCAGTAGAAGAAAATTATAATTTTAATTTACATTGATTCACAAAATTTTTAACTGCGTTATATAAAGGCAATAGACATCATCAGAAGTATCAATTGATTAAGGTAAGGTACGCTTTTGTGTGTGAGAGTTGTGCTGAACGTATATAAATTGATTGAATAAGATGGACGCCAGCTACACTTGCATTCTTCAACCTCAGAGGAACTGGTAATTTTACCTCCAACTCCCGGGGTCACAACAACGCTGTTAACATTATTACTTTGTACAAGGATTTTGGTAAAATCGTGGTAGCTAACCAGACAGACTTAGAAAAAGCCCTAGCACCAAACAGTAGAAATTTCTGCTCCCACCGGGAATGGAATCCAGATCGGATTGATTTGATTTGATTTGTAATGGGTAGTCTCAATCATTTGACTACAGAGGTGGTTTCATACTTGTACGGCTATTTTAAATAGAGTTCTGAACCATAGAGGTTCATTTTTATAATGCGCCATCTTAGCACCACGTTAATAGTAAAACGTCGAAATGCAACAGATTATAACCATACGCTACAATAAGACAAACACATCAAGAGAAAGCCGTACACCAAAAACAGAAATCAGATCACACATTGTTCTACTAAGCCTAAGTGGCCCATTCAAGTACAGTAGCTCCCCAAAAAAGGACACAGTATCGTGTCGATTTGAATTTGGACAAAAACCGACAACAATCTCGTTTAATTGTCGTCCTCCAGTTTAGGTAGTTTGTCGGTAGAGAAAACTACCAAAAATGGTAGGTTCTGTTAGTCAGCCGCCCACGCGGCCAGACGCGATTTTAACACCTGACTTCAATATTTGTTCGTTAATTTTTATATAGGTACTTACGCTAATGTCTGTTGAAAAACTACCGATATATAGCTACTGTTACTTTAATTACCAAAATACGTAATTAAGAATGCTTTCACAAACCACTAGCTGAGCCCAGCACGCATTGCTAAGAAACTTTTTTTCAGGAACATCACATTTAAAAAATACATAATGTTATTATGATATTTTACATTGATTATAATTGTTAATAGTGAAGATAAGATAAGATAAGATAAGATGCTGTTTATTGTTATTCTGTGAACAAGTGATATTACAAAGTAGTAATTTGTGTCAACAGATTGCCATTTTCGGGCATAAAATATATAATTGCAACTACATTTAAACATTATTTCGAATTATAAAAGCCTTTTTGTAGTAACCATTCAATAAGTCGTCTTTTAAATACAGCTCCTTCCAATACCTTAATATATTTCGGTAAATTATTAAGTATTTTGACTCCAACAACCTGAGTGCTTTTCTCTTGAAAGCATGAAACATTTAAGCTACGTTAAATATTATAATTGCATGTTGTGCTCGGTTATACTTAAATACAAATTAATATAGATAAGTATTGTCTTGTGTCACTAAATAAATTAATAATATTTGTCATACACTTATTATCTAGCCCAAATAAAGCATCATTAGGAGCTAGTGCTATGAATAGATAACGAAGACATAGATAGTAATAAGTACACTAAATAAACAAACAATAATCCATAACTGGTAAAAATATATTGGGATCATACAAATATCTGCCCCTACTGGGATTCGAACCCGGGACCGCTGGCTTAGTAGACAGAGGTACTAACCACTCGACCAGACGGCCGTCCAAATTAGTGTGATATATCCACAGTTAAGTACTTTATTTATTTCTCACGGAAATATTATGTAGGTATCGTCTATTGCTTTGTAATCATCGTCATATCAGCCAAGAGTCGTCCACTACTAGACAAAGGTCTCCCCAAAGAATCTCCAAACCTTAATTAACAATGACCTACTCGTTGCAATTTCTCGCGGATGTACTACGAGTTCTAAATTTTGAGTATTCCTTGGGCTTAAATGGTTAGAAGACGTTTTCTAGAAATGTCCTTGGATGGACTAGTCTTTACTTCTTCTGCGTTTAACATTTATTCGACAGGGGTACAGTGTAGTAGACCAGGCGGTGGACCACTGCAACATAAGCTAAGAAGAACATTCCTAAGCTTCAACACAACCAGATTTATGCGTTTACTTTGTAACGTTCCGGTGTTACGCAGTGGATGGAGTAAGAAAGCACCGAATCACATCACTGAACATTTTATTTGGTTGCCACAGTACTGGATGAAGCCAACGCGGGGCATGTAGCAAACTCTGTCAAGGGGTCCTTAGACTGTGTTAGGTCGAGACTTATAGTGCAGTGCGGTGCGACATATGATTTATGGTATGACTAGCAGATATAAAAATGAAATTAAAGTTGATCATTTGTAGTTCCTTTCAGGAACAATAGTAACTTAAGCCCCAAATAAAAAAATATAATTTCTTTTTAGCGATTTGAAGTGATGAAGCATTTATAAAACCTATAAATTCTTTGAAACCATAAAATACATAAACAATGAACTTAATAATATGAACCTCGTATGTTATTAATGCTAAAAGCGTAGATGTTACTGATAAACCGGTAGATAAAGTAGCTGATGCCACCTAGTAAATTAAAGTTGATCGACCTGTGACCACCCACGATCTGCGTGGAAGTCCGGTGAGGGAAGTTGCTAAACAATAAAGAACGTGATAGATAGCAAATCTATTGTTAAAGTGCCCGTAGTAAGGTTTTATCGGGAAGGGAATGGACAACTTCTAGAAATTTTCTTTCACAAATTGTGTTAGGATTCTCCTTAAGTACTTTTCTATCCGATCAAACGTTTATTTGTTTGTTGGAATATTTTTATATAACTAGTTAATTTAATAATTTTGAAATTTTAGGATCATAATAGTTAAGCAGTTCATTACCTTAGCTAGATCTTGAATTGAATTGAATAGAATTTGCGGCTCCGAAAGGGCTTCTTTCATTTTCTTTCTTCTCCAGGTGTCGTCTGGATGGCGTAACTTACAGCATCAGATATAGAAAATAAATTATCAAATACGGGTGCGTTATAATAAATCCGAAAAAGAGTGACGAAATTATTGTTAATTATATGCAAAATTTAATTTAAAAAACTTCTAGATAGCAACAGCGAACCACCACATCGGTGACTCAATGATTTAGTACACCCATTCGAAATAATCGATAATATATTTAAAAAACATTCAAGGCTAAATAAAGCTTTAGATGAAATTCTAAACCAAATTATTGAGCCTATTGAACCCTTAATAGAGAGAAGAACTCAACTAGACCAAACTATAAACTGAATAGGGATCAAAGTGTTGCAGATACCAACCTTTTGCTACAAATGTTTTATCTTTTACTTTTCCATATTTCAATTTTGTTTTGTCAATTTTGATTGCTATTTTTCCATTGACAGTACTAAAAGTGTTTTTCTCTTATGTTGTTTTTATCGTGCTTAGGATAGCTAATTAGCGCCTCAAAGAGCCTACGATCAATTTAGGAGACGGATATCTTTAGGAGAAACAATCCACAACACAAATTTCGTGAAAAACCTCCATCTAAATGCCTGACAACAAACTGTAATAGACAGTTGTTAGAGGCTTTTCAATAATAAAAATTGGACTGTAATAACACTGGTGTTTTATAATAAAATAGATTTAGTAAAATATAATGTTGAAAATGTCACACACGCGATCAGAAGAAAAACAGATAAAAGCGCTTTAAGCCGCGTTCGCATAGTGTTCAAAGGAGTTCCAAACACCTTTCTAACAGTAACAGGCTTCATTTTACTCATATCTACTACTTCCAGCTGTTAATATTAATGTGATGGCGGCAGACTAACAACATGATTGTAGCCAGCTAGGTGGACTAAGAAATTGTCCGCCCCCATTGGGAATTCAACCCCGGCCTTCAGGTTTGAGGTAGGAGATCTCACCAGTCTACAGAGGCAGTTAATGCAAATAAAACCATAACACCCCGAGCATTCTGTTTCCTTCGAAAATCTCCCACGGATAGTTATTGAAACCTGCTTTAAAATGATGTATCCTTCTTTCTACAATAGAACCATCTTTCAAAACACATTTGTGTCCGAGACAGGGAAAATCCTGCCAATACTGTACAGATAAATTACTAGAAAATTCTATGGTGAAACAGTTCTAAGTGCGAACGTGTGTATATTTTGGATAAAGCGATGTCGACTCATTTTCTTTTTAAATAAGTTATGGGTGACAACAGGTAAACAAGGGCTTATATGGTTACGATATCGCACCAAGCAGGTCAGACCTGTAAATAAACCTTATTCCTCGACTATATGTGTTCCAATTGCTTAAATCACAAATATTATGATAAAAAATGGGTATTCTTCACTATATCTGTCATATAAGTGTAAATCAAAATTAAAAACCAAGATGAATTCTCAAAATTTCAATGATAATGGTATATTTTTATTGTTTTCCATATACGACTTATGATATTTATTCACTCTGAGAAAAAACCTAATGATATTTAGCAGAGGATATTAGATGCTTGTTAATTTTCTTAATTCCTCAAAGTTTGGTTGTACTATATGTGTATAAAGTATTGACGTATAATATAGTATTTAACCTCATATATTTTTGGTCCAATTCTCAAAGCACTTATGTGACAATAAAGTTAGTAACTTCCAAGCCATGAGACTGAATGCGCAATTACAGCAAATGGCGGGGAAAAATACCGATAAACGAATTTCGTCACACGCATGGCTGATCTAGAGTTACAATATGAAATGTGACGTCCCCACCATAGTTAGTTAACCCCACTAGCCTCCGAGTTTCCCACTTTTCTCAAGCAGCGTGAAGTTGGCTTCTCAAAGTGGGCGGGGCGAGGGGCGGGGCGGGGTGTGGCGGCTCAGTGCGCGGCAAGACGCCGCAACGAGTGTGTTCTTGTCACTCGCTTTCCCGCGCCCGCGATAATTCAAATTTCGAAATTAGAACTTCGACTCTACAGGTATATTTTCTGCGTTCTCGATTTCAATTTTTTTTCTAGAACACTTAATTAAAAGAGGTTCCGTAACTTACCTAGTTGACAAACGCATATCCAATCAAACAGGTGAGCAGAACGCATTTATAATAAAGCGACTGACCTTTACCTACACTATTTGTCTCCACTCATGATTTATTCATGACTCCTGTGTAGGCTTTTTGCAGCGTAAAGCGCGTATAACTATATAGGACGGTCGGTATTTGCGATTATTAAATCGCGGTATAATGTAAAATAGTCTTTGAAAGTTGGAAATAAAGGCTAAGCTTCTTTGTTACAATTGTATTTGTCGTTTGCATTGTGAACGTAAGGTCGATATTATAATTGGCGCCACATTGTTCGGGTGCAATTTGAGCGCGGGAGCGGCAGGCATGCGTTCAGTTACAAAAACCGATACGTGCGACGAACGTATCGATAGATTACTGTTTTTGTGGGCACCACACTAGCCCCAACGACATTGTTCGTCCGACGTCAATTAGAGATAATGATGAGCTACGTTTTTGAGCCGGCTGATATCTCGATTGTCCCTGATTCTAGTGTCGACCATAGACGAACGGAAATTTATGGCTAATTTTAAGAAAAATAGCTTTTTTCTAATAAAATTCCTAGTTAGGAGGGCAAACTGGGCGTAATTGAAACGGTTGCATCAATTTACATCACAAATTATAAGAAAAACACAAAAAACTGTATAAAATATAACAAAATTGCGTCTAATTCTATTGTATTCAAATTTATCTTCAAGTGCTCTTTTTAAATGGTATGAAGCATCACAATATTAAAAATACTTTAGATCTCTGTGATTTGCAATCCCTTCTATAATGAAATCAAATTCTCGGTATGCGTTTAGTACCTTACTCTACCAGAACACAACATTGGTTACATGATACTTTGACTGTTACCTTCTGTAAGCATCCTTTAAAAGAGAACTAATGCTGTACCTCCTAATACGTATACAACTAAGTCTGTTTTTACACGGTCTTTTTGTACACGGTTTTGATATAACACGGTTTGAAAATTGAATATTTTTAATTTTTTTACACGATTTTATTCCATTTAGCACGATTTGAAATTTTATGTACTTAAATTTTTTTTGTCAAATTTAACTTTTGCGAATTATGTTCATATCACAAAAAAGTATTTATGAAAGAAAAAAGTCTGAAACCATCGATAGTTTGCGAACAAAAAATTGAATAACCTATTCTTTTCGTTCACAACATAGTTTTTTAGTTCCTGAACTTGCCATACATTTAATTTATATTACTTTTAAGATTAGAGTGCATATCTTTTTTATCATTAATTACTATGCTTGTGAAAATAAGCATTATATATTTGATTTAATAAAATAAACATGAATTCTTGTTTTTCACTAATTTTAATAAGTTTTAGAGATTAGGAACAAATCACCCATTTTTGTATAAGATCAATGTCTTTTTTTACACGGTTTTTTTTTTACACGGCTTCTTCTGGAACCAATCTACCGTGTAAAAACAGACTTAGGTGTATATAACTTTACTACGAGTATAGTTAAGCGTAAAGCTATAGAAATTCTCAAAAACAAACATTGATGGCATACACAAAATTAAGAATTTGAATGTAAAATATAAAATATAATTTTGACATGATATTAACGTTTTTTTTAAATTCTTAACGGGGTAGCTCCTAGCCTTCACACCACCTGGTAGTTAGGTGATGAAGAGACGAAGAGGTGAATGAGTAGGAAGCAAACTGCACCCAAATTTCTAAACCATAGAGGAACTTGTTATCGTTCCTCCGCTGCAAAACAATAATGCTGTTAATATTATTTTAATAACTTTATTTAATTTAATTTATAATTTAACATTTCATAATAAAAATTTACTAGCAGGAAAAGAAGACTTTTACACTACCTACTAACTACTTTATCACTGTCCACTTTGTTACAAACTTAAGATCGATATATGAATATAAATGCTTGATTTACAATAGCGCAAAAATAACAATAAAATAAGTAATTCCAATTTTTGTGAGAGGTTGTCCAATGGGTGAGATATAATACAAGTCAATTTACAGCAAATTTGGTGAGTTTCATACTTTTTAATTATAACCAACCAGTGTAAGGATTCCATCGTTTTATGTAATAAAGTTTCGGCTATTGGCTAAAAATCATTTTCTCGACGCGACTATACGGAGAAAATGTTGATTTATTCAATGGTCACTATGAATCCTTAAAACCTCTGGCATAATAGACACCCTATGCTATACTACACCCCATATATCAAAGGCACAGGCCCACTTACTAGTCGACGGATAGTATAGAAGTTTTGGCCATACTTAAGACCATTATCACGTTCTGGATAAATGCATGGTGGGTGAAAGCAGTTGCAACAACAGGGTCCGTGCCTTAAGCAAAGTAACTGCATATGGAATCAAGTGACATATAAATCTCATTGCTGGGCACAGTCTTCTTGTACAGAGTGAACACGGAAAGGTTTAGAGTCATAAAACCTTCATGCTGGCCCAATGCATGGCGGGTGAAAGAAATTTCAGTAACAATAACATTTTTTTACGGGCCATGCCTTAAGCAGCCAAAGTACGGAACTTCTATCATAACTATAAATAAGTCAAAGCTCCTCTTCTAAGACGTACATAGTCAAACTTATAAAAATTATAAACATCAGCAGACAAGAACTAAATTCCTACTGCACAAATTAAATCTGAATCCACGATCTAAACAAAACTAACTCAAGTATAACCAATAGACGAAATAATTGCAATTCTCCGCAACGACGTCTCTATCTAACGAATTTCTAATTTATGGTGTGCGATAGCGCACACCCCGGTTGTAAATCGTGCGTACGCGCATCTAATCGCGCAGTGGCGGTATCTCGCGGCACCTTTGCAAACTAAGATGCTGAAGGGCCGCTCAGCCAATATTTCTATTTGGTTCCTTGGATCGGGCGCCTGTTGGTGATAAGCGTGCTTTTATTTATTTAGTAAGGTAAGCGGTAATTATTTGTAGACTTTCTCGCTTATGAACGAGGTATTGGTTCACTTTAATTGGACGAGACAAGGATAGACGACAATTTCTATTTGTGGTGACCATCAGGGACATTCCATTGTTATCGTAATTTTAAAAATGACCCCTATTGTAAGCATGAAATTGGGTGCTCAGTTTTTCAATACAAATCACAGTAAATTATTATACATGACCTGATATTAAGCGGTAAGACGAGTACATATAGCCAAAACGCTAGCTTATACAGCATGAATAAACAGACTGTCTTAACCGCTAAACCCTTTTGGCCAATGAGGTGCTTTTTCACGCATCTCTTGAAGAAACCTGAAGGAAACATATGCACCGCTAAAAATGATGCTGTTATTTAAAGTTCAATGAAAATGTTACAATTTTCATGTCACGTACTTACATATGTAATAACTTGCCTACATTTTAATAAATTATGTGATCAATGAAGAACGTAGGTAAATTTTTTAGACATAAATTACTCATTAACGTTTGAACCCGTACAATCGACTCTATTAAATCTTAATTTTCTCGAGGTTTTCGGGAGTATTTCGCGGCCCAACAGATTGGAAAGTCTGACATAATAACTGATGGCTTAAAGACATTATTCCACTTCAAGGTCAGTTTATTATCGGACAAATAATATCAAAATACTCTTTCAAAAAGTTACAGCAACTCGGTAGCTCCAATAAATCACCAGAGAGAAGCGCTTAAACTAAAAACCCACTTGCCATTTTAAATTCAACTTTATAATTGTATGTCAAACAACAATATGCCTTAAACTAATTAGATAAAAACCATAATCGCACAATCTCTTTGAGAAATAACAACAGAATATGTTATGATTCTCTTTAAACACGTGTCGTTACAATGCAAAGTAATGCCGGCTTTTATGATTCAGAATCACGAAACTGGATTGTTTATACGAAAATACCATTTAGTTTCATAATACTTAGGTTCAAATTGACTCGAAGAGAGCCCCGTGCGGCGCCTGCCTACTTAAAGAAATGAGAGTCACATAAAGCTGTTTTTGTACGGATAGAAGAAAAACAAAACACGTTTTATAATTAAATTAATTAGTCATATTCATAACTCAAAACATCCATAAATTGCTTATTATTGAGTTTCCAGATTCCTTCTTTTATTTCTACGAAAAAACAAGAAGCACTGATATAATGATGATTTTTGTAAGTAATTGTATGTTTTATTTATTTATTTTCATTAAAAGGAGTTATTAAAAGGAATACTTACTTTTCTTTCTTTTTCTTTCCTTTTTTAAAGTTTTTCAAAAGTTTGATTGGGAATGTTTTTTTTTATATTAAGCTTCTGCTTATTAAGATAAGCAGTAGCGGAGTCCATATGTGAAGATAGCTAGTGAAGCATGCGACATACTGCCAACGGGTGATCTTCGGCCGAAAACCGTCGAAGATAAAGATTGTCTCTTGGTAGGTTGCATTCAAATATTGATTTATTTGTTTTAGCATAATTGTACATACTTAGCTTTTAATACCTTACCTCACCCTCTCTCTAACCTCACCCTCTCTCTAACAATTAAAAAACCTACTTTTTTTGTAATGTGGACTTTCAGATCTTTACTGTAAGGATGAATTTCGTAAAATACAATTTTCAATAAACTCCAGAGGAAATAAAATGGATAAACGAAATTAATATAATAGAAGTGCACGAAAAAAATACCGTGTAGAACAACTTAAAAGCAAATATAGTGATGTGCACTGTACGATGAAATGGCGTGCGGATATCGATTACTTTGTCGCGGCACGGCGCGGTATCGATAAATCGCCGGTGTCGACATCGCGCATGCGCCGCCAAGCTAACGAACTGACGCACACAGGCCTTTCATTAAGCATTTCGATTACATTTCGCAATGTATGTGATATTAATGACTTTTATAAACAAGTTTCATTGATGGTTAGAATAAAACAAACATATAAGCTATCTCACCACCCAGCAAATTAGTAAAATTTAAATGCAAAATAAAAATAATTCAATTAAGGAAACTGTATTGAAATATTTATTTATAATAAAATATTATGTCAACACAACATAAGCTGTTTAAATTGAATAAACATATAAGTAATGAATTTATCACAATTGTGGAGATGACAATGCGACATTTAAATTTATTTTTTTTAACTACTAAATACATATTTAGCGTATTTAAATAAAGCCTTTGTACTTGAAAACTTCATACAACTTATATGAACAAATACAGCTATTGATTCAATTAAATATCGTATTGTCATCACCTATAGAGTGGAGTTAATATATACGGTATATTACTGTATAAACATATTACGGTTATCATTTAGCCCACTATAAATAAATACGTGGTTTTTTTGGATAATAGGTACTGATCTCTCCATAAAACAATAACCCATAATCGATAATCTTTATTATAATATTATGCAGTAGTCTCCAAAATGGCAGTTCATTAAGGGAAATTGGCGTGAATATCGACGTCGGACAGCGGCCACTTTGATGTTTTCGCGAAAAGTAAACGTGACGCTCATCGCTACTGTAATTATTTACGATAGTGTTGAGAAAATAGTCGATAAAATTATTCGAAATAAAAATATAAAGATAAGATGTAAAGAAATTTGCTTTTCAATAGTATAAATTGAACGTGAAAAACATTTCTAATATAAAAAAAAACATATCAACTTTATTTTTGAGGAAGGAACTATATTTAGTTCAATGTCCAATTCATAAATTTCTAGTACTCAAGCTGACTCTGCATCAATAGCACTACGTCAATTACGCAATATACGAATACTCATTATTAACTAAGCAATCAGCACCACTCAATCTTACGCCCTTTAAAAATAAATAACCACCAAAGCCTCTTATCATCACAATAAAACGTTACTGCGTCGACTCATATCGACATAATTACATCCCTACGACACAGGTCGATAATTATGAATTGTACATTTTGTTTCCGCGTCGCTCTGCCTCGGGCACACGCCGTAATTCTTTTTTCCCGACAGTACTTTCTTTTTAGGAGCGTCTTCGTGAAAGTACTGTGACTTACGAAGAAGGTCTCAATGCTTTAAAGATCATTTTCGCTAAGACATAATAAAATATTGAATTCAAAAGTGCAACGATTAAAATAATTTAGTTATTATCGATATGTAGATTTAATTAAAGCACTTTTTCAGTATTAATTTTTTATGCGACATGTTTTTATTGGTATAATTATTACAAGTTCTTATTTCATTAATTATACTGTCCGCTCCGAATAAACTGTTTCCTCGTTTAATCAAGAAGTACTTGCAATTCAAAATCTAATCTATGAGATTCTACATTGCGACACAAAATTATGTTCACTGAAAAATTATTTTGTTTTCGTGACAACAGATTAGTCTAAAGAGTTGCAGCCAGTTGCAAAAGTAGTCAATACACTCGGTCTATAAGGATCTCGTTGGTGTAGTAAGGTTTCGTTGACGAAAACAAAGCGACTTTTGCCTTAGTTGTCCCGGGATGGGTCAATGAAAAATTTGTTATTTCAAGCTCCTCTGTGCTTAGGAAGGTACGTTAAGCCGCTGGTCTCGTTTGTCTCTTTTACCCAAAAGCCGTTGCCGGGCCCGTTGGGCCTCAATGGGCCCAACGTGGGTATTTTGGCTCAAACCCCTCATGTATTTTTGCCATGTAAGACGATCTGTGCCCAACTGTGGGACGCATATACATTAATAATGATGATTCACTATGCCTTATGAAAATATAGTGTAACAAAAACTCATTTCAACTACTTCCGCCATTTTTTTACTGCAGCCATTAAAATTTTGTACCTATATCAATGGAACAGAAAACATTAAGAAATCAACCATCTTAAAAAAACAGTAAATGGAATTAAACACTATTATTAAGAAAATTATCACACCTTTAAATAAGTAATAGTACAATCTACACCAATGAATCACGAATGACATCGATCTTATTGTTACAGTAATAAAAATCAATTTCGCTTGACGATACTGGGATTTGCGTACAGTGTGTAAGACTGTATATGATAGCGAACGTATCTCGTAATAGGGATGTTTGTTTAAATCTGTTATTTTTAGGAGCTTTCGACGTTTGGTCCAAGTGATGTTTTATAACTTTGAAATATACGTTTTATTCTAATTTTAAATATACCAGAACAGCACAAAGCTTCAAAACAACAATTAATACTTTGGTAGATACAAATATTTGTATTATGAGGAGGTAACTGTTCCAAATATTAGAATAGAATACAATAAATCTTCATAAAAAGTTTTTAACAAAATGTTTTTCTTTTTTCTCAAATATTTATTGAATTTTACTACTTTATCTATTATTTAATCTGGTAAATTGAGGAAAAGTGTGAAAATTTGTTTTTTTATTAATGACAAACGATTTTTTTCTTTATTTCAGAGCAGCGTTACTTTGTTTTTTTTTATCATTACTATCAAATAAATCAACTAAAGTTTTAATTTCAATACCTGCTTATTACAAAATTTTAAGTTGTGTATATTACAAAAAGTTAATTGTTAAAGAATAGAATATGCTGTTAACAGCATATTCTATTCTTTAAATCACATCCAAGACCCAGAAGAAAAAATAAAAATTTAAACGTCCAAATTAAAGAAAAACTACATAAGAATAGCGATTACCAAATCCGCCAACACTTGTAAATTGCGACCCCTCTCATCAATTTTGTTGAATGACAAATAAGAATCAACGATCGCTCCCCATCCGATCATTAATCGATAATTGAATCGATCGCTTTGTAACTATCGATCTATATCGTCGGCCATTAAAGCTGAGTTTTGTTTTATTATGAGGATAATCGATCCTATTACCGATGTTTTAACTAGCAGTTCAAATAACGGTCATTAAGTGATGCCGAACTTAATAGACTGATGAGAAATAGCTTAATAAGCGTTATCTCATATTGAGGAGGAATAGTTTAATAAGCCTTTTTACTAAGTAACCTGTAAATATTGCGACCATTTTATTTCAACTAAAAATTCGATTTCTGATATAATGTGATACTTAGGTAACCATGTTTAATTTTTATAAGCAATTCATTAAAAAGTCTCGTACGTACCAATATATACATTTAATAATTACTATTAAAATTAGCTATGTAAAATAATTGCTAATTCCATAAATTATTATTATTGTAAGTATTAGCAGTTAGTTAATGGTTGGTTAACGGCTATTTCAAATGAATACATTTCATTAAATATCGGAATCTTTGAACATAGAAATGTCATGAAACAACCAAATTACTTCTTTTTTTCCATGAACTTTGAATGCGAATGTTCTCATTTTATTGTAATCTCCGCACCGTGTTAAAAATGTCAACTGTTAAATAACACGATGTTTCAATCAATGGACTGAACTACGTATGCGATTTAAAACGCCGCTGTCTATTGGATGGGACCTCAGATCAAGCTATAGGGGCAAAAGTTTTCTAATCGGTTTGGACTGCAGAAAACATTATAAACAACAGTATTGTTGTATTCTGGTGTCGAGGTTAGCGTCGAGGAATTCAAAAGTAGCTTACTTCTATCTTTAGCAGGTAAGAAGAAGGTCAAGAGCTACCCGTAAGGTATTTTACAAAGATATTCACACTGTAAAAATATGCTGATGAGAAATTGGTGGACAACCGTCCATTAATTTCTCATCAGCGTCAAACTTGGTAAACGTTAGCTTATTGTATGACGGCTTATTAATTAAATCTCTATTTTATTTTCAGTACAATGGCAATAGAAATAAATACACTTTCTGTTGATATTTTAACTGACAACCTATTGCGGTTTATGCGATACCGCCACGCTGATAGGGGGACGGAGAGAGCTCAGTAATAGATTTCCGTTGGTACCCTTTGAGTATGGAACCCTAAAAACAATATCATATACAAAATCATACTTTTTACCGTTTCAAATTACAAATGATCGCCATATTGAAAAAGATAATGATAAATACCGCGAAATACTTACAAGCAGTAATGAGTAGCGATTCAGAGGAAATTTAATATCAATAACAATTGTGATAATGGAGCTCAAAATCGGGATTCAGATTAATTGGCTTCGATATGTGAGTTATACCCATTGGGTGTTATGCCAGAACCGGCAATAGGTAACTCGTACTACGACAAACATACTCTCAGACTTATCTAGCACAATCATCACTAAAAGTCTGTGTAATAGAAAATAGATCTAAATCTTTAACGTAGTGGTTCGAGCGCAATGGATTCGATTAAGAATACAAAGCAACTTAGAATACAGTCGTTCCTTGGATGGGTCGATCAAAATATGTTATCGCAGGCTCCTCTGCATTACTACCTTGTAAGAAGACCTGCCCCTAGCTGTGGGACGAATATAGGGTGTTGATGTAAATACAGACTATAGTCCTTTACATTGAAACACGACCATGAGCTAGCCAAACGGCTTTCGAAGAACTATTCCACACGTGTAGCGTAATATTTCATTAGAACTTAATTAAAAATGACATATGTTAGGTTAGCTATCTAGATAGCATTGATTCGATTCTAGAATATCGAATAGCTTAGATTATTTGAGCAGTAATTTAATTGGGTTAATACTATATATATACAAACATCGATGACTCGTGATATGTACGTACTCATCATACAAACATCTACAGCTACAAGTAGTCGAATCCGACTTCTGTTTATGTCAAGGAACGCCAAACAAACAGATGGCCCAACTGATGGTAAATGGTTGCCTATAGACACCAGCAATATGGAGAAATCATTTGACAGCATGTGCGTAGGAATTCTAGAGGTGTTGATAATACCTCCCCCGCCCTGTACTTACGCTAGCTGTTACTACCTTCACAGCGAAATACCTTAGGACCGAAATAAACTATGCAAGCGGAGTAATCATATAGTAAGCTTACGGTTCAGTAATTTAGCTTATGTGTTTAGTGTCATTCACCCCTTTTTTTACGAGGAGGAATCCATTTACGAACCTACCCGCCACTGGCTAAGCGACGGGCGTTTGTGGGGCTCACTCAGTACCTCTATAGAGCGGCACTGAGGATACCGACTAAAACTCCCCAGTAACTCCATTGCAAAACCCAGGTTACCCTCTTCACCGGGGTAACCTGGGTTCTGCACGAGCAATTCACCAGGTCAGTGACATTCTTCCCTAGACAATATTCCTTTCGATAATCAGTATCGCAATCGCCAAATGAGCAATGCATAGGATTTGTCATAAGACTTCGCTTAACTATCGAGCGTATCTGTTAAATATCCATACAGTTCTCATTAAGAGATTTCGATTGCTATTATCATAAAGACGTGTTTTTGCACTTGAACAGGCAGACGATGATGATTGTATTTGATCTATCATCTGTTACAAAATTTTCTTTATTACTTTTTATATTTACAGCACTGTTACTGATAGTTTGTATAAAGCCTGTTTTGTTTATATGTTAGTTTACTTTTTAATATATTTTGATACTAGATTGTTTAATATGTTTTGTGGTGGTTGTCAATATACCGGTGACGAGTCAAGACGTAGTTTCCTTGTTTTCCCACTTCTCTCCGAAATACAGTCCATAGGCTCCCCGAGCTAACTACCGTAACAAGCACAATCTTTTATTAGCGTTTAACAACATATATTTATTTATTAAAAATATATATTCTCTAAACGACGGCGCCTCTGACCATTTAATCCAGTGAACCACAAGATTTATTTTATTTTTCCTAAATACTGCTAAGTATTTTAAGTGTAGGTGATCTTATAACAACAGAATCGCATTTTAAAAAATCATATGTTATGTACTGTCTCAAAAATAAACAATTCTGACCATTTGAATAATAAAATGGGCAGGTTTGTACTATTTAAGACCTAAACATGGTTATTCCAAACAAACAAATAATAACAACAAAATAACAAACAAATTGATGCGTTTTAAATTATCTAAATTTAATTACTGATTGTTAGATACAATCAAAAAAGAACTCTAAACAGTGAAGTTTAAGGTTAATTTTTATGAATTTAATTTGTGTTAATGTTGGAAAATAATTAAGCGCGTAAAGGCGCTAATGGTGTTTCAATTGTGTCATTGTCACGTTGACACCTGTTCTATTGGTTTAATGGGAACAGCTAGATTAAATTAAATATTTTATGAATTATCATGTGTGTGAACTAGACCATATCAGTACTTGCAGTAGGTATCATTAATTTGTATAGTCAAGTTTACTTTGAATACATTAGCACATATAAATTTAAAAGCATCTATCCTCTCCTATATTCCAGGGTTCATAATGATCTATTGTTTAAGCTTAAGACCTATATGTAACATTATGGTACGTAATTGATACTTTCGATTGCAATTGGAATTATAAAACTTAACTTTTCAGCTTGTAAAACTGTTTCGGCCTTATTAGTCTGAATTTATTAAATTAGTACAAATCTGTAACATTAGTTGGCTGTTGTTACTTCTGATTAAATAAATATAAAAAAAATACAGTTCTTTGCTGATTGAATAAGTGATATGCAGTGAATTTGTCTCATATTTTACCAATTACTTTCAGAATTGACGATGTGTGCATGAGTGACTTGTACAAAGCATGTATCGGTGCTAGAAGCGACTACAAGCTAAGATAGCCCTTACCATCAATTATACTTAGAATTGAAACATCTAGCACCCACCTTTGTTGTATAATCACTATTTATGATAATGTCAACGAGATGAGTCGAATCATAAAATGCATAAGGTTTACATTACAATTAAATATTGCGTTGCAACCTTGTAATCGATCAACAACTTCTGTTAATTTTATTAAAACTCGCTAAGACTCGTTCAAAGAATAATGTTGACATTAAACCGTTTACTGTCGTCTCGTTTATTTCTCAGACTCAAGAATCTTATCAATTATTAATGCAACCAAAACCACGCGAGATTTTTCTGTTCCCATCAGTACAATGTTCTGAACAAATCATCGAGCGCATAAAGCAGACCGCAAACTGTATGTGCACAAAAAGGAACATATATCACGACATAGTTAATTAAGGGCACGTCGCGGAATCCACAAGAATCGATGCACTATTTGCTTGTAAAAACATCAAATGAATTACTCATAAGTCGTTCAAAACCCCGCTGCGAGGTACGAACTGCGTCTTATTCTGGTAGCTGTTGTAGTACTTGCTCGAACAACCGCATTGAGACATATGAACAAAAAATTTATTATAAACAGCAAATTTAGTGAAATTACTACGTAAAGTAAGTGATATTATATTTATTAAGATTTGTTTAAACTAAAAATAATAAAGAAAAAATCTAAGAAATCTAATATCACCGTTATGTTTTAATAACAACATAGGTAAGGTAACTTATATTGTTCATATTGGTAAAACATAATATTTAAAAATGTAACTGCTATATCACTTTCGATCAAAACTTACAATGAGGTTTTCCTAATAATTTAAAAACATTTATTTGGGGTTTATGCACCCAGTTCCATTCATAACAATAAAATAAAACAAATTATATAAAAACGCATCCAAAATGTGTCGCGTGACGCTATGAACCTGGATTTCAGTGTAACCAATAGAGATAGCAATAGGTTACATAAATAATTAAGGAAACTTATAAAAATAAATATGGCTCGTCCAATTTAGCTTAAGTATCGCATGAGCCCCGGAATAAGCCCTGCATTCTAGGTGGTCTACTAGCAGGGTATTCTCCGCTACCATTTTCATGACAACTCACAAATAATATCACACAGGCTGTTCTCAGCATTTTGATACAGTTTACATTATGAGATGTTTGATGCGTGTTAGAACGGAATGGGAGTGAATTCCAGAACGAAAACCTGGACAACAACAATGGCAAGGGAAACGTATTAGTGCTTCTCTTTATACTAAAACATGGCACTGAATCTAGACTGGTAAACTTTAAGAGTCTATATACGAAGTTGTAGCTAAGGATATATTGTCCTAGCTAACTACACTTTGCTGGTTCAAAAAGTGCCTTTTCACGCATCTTATGAAGGAGATAATTTTGTACGATGTGGAGTAGAAATCCTATGAATAAGAAATTAGTCACTAAATCTCTTTGTGCTGATATAATAGAGAATAGTGGAAATTGGTCGCGTTATTTTGATCTTAAGCTTGAGAAAGTTACTAGGAAGTGTGCCAGCAAAAGAGCGCAGGGTTAGGTTACATCTTATGGCAATGTTTATCCCCTGATTATTTACTGCTATGACATAATTGATATTATATTACACTTAAAAAATCATGAGAAATGTCCTTTTGCGTCATTTTTCCTTGCCACTAATAAGTTATTTTAAAGTCCATCACCACTTCTTTATAATGTCATTGTAATTCTTTGCCTTATAAAGAAGCAATGCATAAGCAGTTTAAGTGTACTTTCAATCCCAACTTTTAACGCATTCACAATTGATGGTAAATAAGATATAGGTATCATTGTGGACTCTGTCAGGCACAGCAATATTAGAAGGGACGTAACCCTATAAATAGAAATGTTTACAATGTTTGAAAAAACATATTCCATTCAGGAAATATAATTCTTGTTACAGTCTTAGCAATTACTTGACTCACAATAAGACTAAAATGGTGACGTCACCGTAATTTGATACAGTGCACAATTGAGCCCAAGAAGGCTCGTATGTTCTGTAATAACTGGGTTACGTGTAGCTTTGATAATTTGAATGAAAAGCATGATATGAGTCACGCTATTATTATCTTTATAACTACAGCGGTAAACTATAATGATAAAGCACTAACCGTTTACTACTAAGGATCTTAATTGCTTGCACAATTTTGTTGCCCTGACATTTGTATTTGATATTCTTAAAAAATAGGATGAATGACAAAGGACTATTTACATGCTCTCAAATTATTCGTATTACATGTAACGGGCGGTGAGGTTCAAAGCTAAAAGCACTAATATCCGAATTACTTGTACACCTGCAATGGATGTGGTGCTAAGGTGCAGACACTGTAGCAATATTTTCCTAGTTACTAGTATTACCTTCATTAGATAGGATAGTGAAGTCAAAAAGCAAAACACAATTATTCTTACTCACGAATTGCTTGTATTATCGTCTTTATTACCTGTAACAAATATAAATGACATTTATTAGTTTAATCCGCTGTAAATAATACTGCAGGCAGCATTATAGAGGGATGTTGTGTCTAGGTGTAACTGGACAACAAGAGACAGGAAATTCCTTATATAGGAAGCCACTAAAGTGTCCTCTTGGCTAGAGTTGAGAGTGGATTCGGTGTGTAACAACGCAATAAAATTATCGCTGAGAGTTTAGCGTTTTATTTTGTAGCTATAAGTAGAACAAAGTAGGGAGACATAAAAAATAAAGAAGGAACAAAGAAGGAACTGCAACAACTGAAGCTTATCTAATAAATTAATCACTTATTTTTATCTGAAATGAATACAAATATTATGTTTCCCAAATACATATTACATAAAAATATAAATAAATAAACAATTAATAAAAAAAACAGTGATCGTGAACAATCGTTGTTAATTCGAACTCAATTATAAAATATATGTCTATATTTGTCAAGCTGTAAAATCAAAATATAATTAATTTTCAATTGTTTTGTGGTTGCCGGAGTATATCATGAGTAAACTTATTACTAATCCAAAACAAAATAAGTTTGATCTCATGTTTATAACAATTTTACCAATATTATTGGTATGCATGCATGATCAAAACAGAAGAAGCATTATGTCCAGCTGGATGACGCATGCATCTAGAACTGATGGATATTGTTATAAAAAAAGAGAGGCAATGGTTCAAACCCCGCCATTAAAAAGTGTTTTCAAATTTTAAATTCCTATGCACGTTTATTCGACGCTTTCACGGAAAATACCGTGAGGAAAGAAGAAATTCTTAGGTTCTGTGTGAAATACGTCAGCACGCATGTGACCAGCGTTATTGACTAAGGTTTAATCACCCTAATTTAGGATTGGTTCGAGGCCCTTGATGTGGATGCATATGAACTGTTGATAATGATGATAATATTGGATACAGTCAAAGTAGACAACACAGTCAGGTGGAGCAAATAGATACATATAAAATTCAAGTTACTCTAGGGCGTAGCCTTGAGAGCGGCATAGTGATGGTAGGGACTGCCCTAAGGAGTAGCCTGTAGACAGCAGCGGAGAGCTAGTAGTGAGACCCAACACGGACGGTTGAAATCTAGTTTAATGATAATAATTTCTAGTTTATAAATTAAATTGTTTTACTGTACAATCGATAGGATTTTGTATGTCTCTCATAAGAGTAAACTGCCGACAGTCCATGTTGGTTCAGTTCCGCCGAAAGTAGATTGCCTCCTTGCTGAACACGCTGACGCAAAGTCCAATATTCGGCTGGTAGTTTGTCAGAAGTAAATCTATGTCTATGTCTCAGTCAGGTGGAGCAAATGGATACATATAAAACTCAAGGTCATAAACACAAATATAGAATAGACCGGTCCATCTCTAGATAACCTCTACTAACCACATAAGCCCGAGAAATACTTTGGCAACAAGGTTCGAGACTCGATGTGCACCCGCGAGAAATTATAATAAGTAGATCATTGAGCAAGCAGACACCCACATAATATTTTGGTAAATGAATTACTTAACTGCGATAACCTGTCTAAGCCAGAGATCGCGAGCTCGAATCCCGCAGGAGCAGATATTTGTTTGATGAGTAGGAATATGTATTCAGGAGTCATAGATGTTTGCATGTTTTTCTAGTACATTTATAAACATAATACCATTTATCTATTCGTTACATGAGCTGTTAGTGATGCGTCATTTAGGCTAGATAAGAGCTGTCAGAAATAATGGTATTATAAGTCAGCTATGTCAGTTGTCTTCATAATTCCAAAAAAAGACTTTAAAGTCGATTATGTAAAATTGCTTTTTAAACTTCAAAAAAGGTTAAGTTAAAAACCAACTAGCGTCAAGTTCTCATCTCAGATGCGCCAAACCGAGAGTCGATTTTTAATTTCGCCACACAATCAGTGTTAAGCCAAATTGATCGATAAATCTGCGAGGCCCTGTACAGAGTAATTGGTTATTTAAATTCGGTTTCGCCCGAGGGAGCGGAGGGAATATGCTTTTGAATTGCACTTGTTAACATCTCTCTTGGAATGCTTGGACTTTCTTTTGATTATTATTTAAGTAGTACGTTATCAGTTTCTATAGAAATCAATACATTAAATTCTTTGATTTATATATCTGTTGCAACTCTATCTGGTCGTCACATTGTACCACGTTTTAATTGAGTTTATTTTTCATAACCTTTCTTGTCATCCGTTAATAGTGTCACTCTTCTCTTACTTTTGCGTTGGTTTCACCATTTTAATTTTGTGTCCTATTTTTAATATTAATATTGTAAATATACCATTCTAAATATATAAGAGTGGGCCGCAAACGGTTGTAATACGCTGCGTCTCCAAATACATTAGAGGGAATGTTGTGCCAGGGTTAAGTCTGGACAATAAGGAATGTTAGCAAGCCACTCTAGGGCGTAACTCTGAGAGCGGCATAGTGATAGTATAGCTGCCCCAAGGAGTAGCCTGCAGACAGCAGCGGAGAGGTACTAGTAAGACCCAATACGGACGGTTGAAATCTAGTTTATTGGTAATAATTTCTCGTTTATAAAGTAAATCGTTTTACTGCACACATTGATACTTTTTTGTATGTCTCTCATAGGTGTAAACTGCCGACCGTGCATGTTGGTTCAGTTCCGCCGAAAGTAGGTAGCCTTCTTGCTTAACACGCTGAAGCGAAGTCCAATGTTCGGATGGTAGCTCAAACAAAATAGAAGTCTATGTTTTCATCTTATAGTCCACTTTTAATTATCTATACTAATATTATAAAGCTGGCGAGCATATTTGTTTTTTTGAACGCGCTAATTTCTGAAACTACTGCTTCAAATTGAAAAATTATTTTTATTTTGGATATTCCAATTATCGAGGAAGGCTACCAAGGAATATTTTTTCCGCGCTTGCAACATTTTTCGTTGATGCTCAGCTATTTTGAATGTAGTGTATATAATATATAACATCACACTACATGAAAAATGTTGCAAACGCGGAAAAAATATTCCTTTTCAGAGCATTCGTTGAGTGCGCTTCGTAAACGGTTATAGTTAGACAAAAATCATGTATATTGGCATTGTTTACATTTAAAAGTTCAAAAAAAACTCCTCGATAGCATATGTCTATCTTTTAAGGATGAGTCACTATAGCTGGTAATTAAATTTATCCTAAAATAAAACATTTTCTGCGAATGTGTTTTTGTAAACATGATATTATTCCTTACCAAATAAATACTCAAGTAACCTATAAACTAACCTATCCACCTCTTATTTTTTGACGTAACAGATAGTATTTTAGAATCAGGTCAATCGGAAGCAGGGGGTAGTTTAGGCAAATTAATAAAGAATCATAGAAAACAAAGCTCAAGTAAGCTTCTATTAGAGTATAGAATATTAAAACACACCATTGCGTGAGTAAACTTCAATAAAATATGAATGTAGTGACAAATCCTTGACAATTAGCGGGCCGCGAGCTGGGTGTCCCGGGTGTGTAGACGCGCCCCGTGGCGATCGTTTGTTGTATAGCGGCTACATCACACAAGACCTATTACAATTATATAAAAAGCATAACAACTAAAAATTAAAATCAAATCAAAAGCTTACAGGCTGTTAAATCAGAA
This sequence comes from Acentria ephemerella, assembly GCA_943193645.1. Lineage (NCBI taxonomy): Eukaryota > Metazoa > Arthropoda > Insecta > Lepidoptera > Crambidae > Acentria > Acentria ephemerella. Next base: position 10,896,043 of record OW971884.1, on the reverse strand, counting down.
AATTCAATATGAAATACCATCAGGAGTTCGGGATGGGTCCAAAATAAAACACTTTGTAAATACAAATCCTTTTTTAGAATTTTGTGAAAGTTACCAATAAAGCTTTCAGTATATCATATAATATAATATTAGCGATAATACATCAGCAATGAGTAATGAATTAAATGCTTTTTACGTAACATCACAAATTAAAGGCAGACATCGGTAGAAGTCTACAATTTAAAATATTCTTTTTGAATCTGGGTTCTCTGTGTGCTGCAAGTCAATAGAGTTCGCGGATGACTATTTAAAAGTGTTTTTTTTTAAACTCTGTTCCGTCTGAGGAAACATCGTAAGAGAAGTACATATGGGATGAATGCGACTACAGCAAGAAACTTACTACCCTATTTAGCAAATAGGAACTTGTTTACGACTTTTATAAAAAAAGAAACCAAGACAATAGAGCGCAAAAACGTCTTTTTTGCACATATGATGGGAATTACTATAGTTGTTACTTTGTCACTTGGATAGTTTAGGAGGATAAGGGTTCTATTAAATTTACTTTTTGCTTGAAGCGCTTTAATAGGCACTAGTTGCTTCTGCGAGATGGATTTCAGTATGTACCACTTAAGCAGCATTAATTCTGATGATATTTTGTTGATTTTTTTTTATTTATCTTCGATAAAAATATATACTTTAGTTGTACAATCCTGTCATTTTCCAAAACTATTCATAATTGAGACATTCATTTATTCAATTATTTTTTGACATCATAAATATAATACGTACATTATACTACTTATACATATGGAAATTAAAGAAACAGATATTGTTTTTTATTTGTTATAATTATAGTAGCTGTGTAAAATATAATTCTAAAATAAATGTAAAATGGTTAAGTTATCGTATGATCGTGTATGTGTTGCGACTGTATCATATGTGAGGAGTGTAAATGTATTTATTTGAATGCGCGTGTAGGCATGATCATGTAACAATAAAGGGTTAGATGACATGCAGTGAATAAACTACAATAAATATTTAAATCATCACCAATGCTTCACTTCACACGTCAGCGATAATATCATAAATTAAATAATTCAATTTTTATTTTGTAGTTGAAAATAGTTCCTTTTCAAGAATTGTGAATTATGGGTAATCTAATAGAAATATCAATCATGAATAAAAATAGCTTCGTACAAATGTAAATACACTTAATATTAAATTTCGAATTATTAATAAACGAGTGATTATTCAAGTAATGATTGATGATCGCGTACACTTACAACTTATGCCAAGCCTGCGCACGTTATCATACGCGATCGCGTTGCGTAAATTTGTCCGTTAATTGCAAGTCTTCGTCTCTTGCGCAACATGCGCTACCGTTTTTAATTATAATAAAAAAAACATTTATTGGTCAGTTATTCCACGAACTTGTAAATCAGGCGATAGTTGCTCTGGTTATCGTAATTCAGTGATTTTATTTTGTTTTTCGAGAATCCAGTATAATAAGGTTAATGTTTTGGAATAAATGATAATATAGTTATTCATGATTTGTACTGTTTATCCGAATATTTATAAGAATATTTAAACTTTATTGACATAGGATTCGATGTCCTCTTTCAAAGATTTAATCAAAGAAAACAAAAATATAATGAGTTTTAACAATTTTAGTACCATATAAGGTTTTTGAATATGTGAAAATAAATTCTAAGTATTTTTTATACTTCCAATTTACATGAACTTAAAAAATCTATAAGCCCAAACTTTAAAAAACCGCAAAATAAACTTTTATAATTATTATTCCCTTTGTAAATATAATATCTATATCAATTTTAAAGTTATTATTACTTTTGATGCATATTTAGGATTTAGCAGTAAGGTAACTAAAAATATATACAATGGTAAAAAAATATTAAAAATATAATCATATAACACTAAAAAAAATGATATTGACAATTTTCACTTAGATAAGTATAACTTATAAAGATTTCCCACCAAATTAAGTAAAAAAACGAACACGATAATAGTTGGACCATTCACGAACAGAGATACTACTCCCGTTTTAAATTGGCGCTTTTGACACTTCAATAGGTCGACAAAAATCAAGCGACGGCTGGACAAAGGGTACATTTAAATTAAATATTTATTCAGTCGTAATTCACGCATGTCAGCCGTGTCGAGTTGTCGTCGCGTCGAATTTAATTTTCTCGTAATTTTGCGTTCGAGTAATTTTATTCGATTTCAAAATGGCCGCTGCAGACACGTCGCGTGGCGAGAACACACGACACCTCTCTGTCGTTGGCGTGTTTTGACGGGATGCCTATTGAAATTTTCTCTTTGACGTGTTTATTAACGTTTATAAGTGATTTGCGGCTAAATTACTTGTTGCTTTAATGATAAAATTGAATTAATATTTCCATATGTGTGAATTTTATTATCGAGGTACTTTGGACAATTATTTTACCTTTAAAATTCCATTTTACTAGCCTGCCGTGCGTTCTCTCACACACACAGCAGGAAAGAGAATCAAATATATATAAAATGAATGTGAGGTCTACCAACGTAATGTTAAGTAAGATACCTTATACTTATGCTAACAGCCAAAAATTAAAAGTTTAAAACATCAATATTATAATAAAAATACTCATATACCTTTATATTTACCACGAACTTAGCATAATTGAAAGCTTATGTAATATCAGACAATCAGAAATTTACTTACAAAAATATAGACATATAACTATGACCTGTGAATAAATACTCGTGTTTTCCACACAAACATCTACTCCAGCTTTGATTAGGCTAAAATATTATATTAATTTAAAGATGTTTCTATGTAGTTTAGAAAAGTACACAAGTATTCAATTTTGAAACTATACAGTCTTAATTGGTTTAAAAAAAATCGGCAATGCAGAAAAGAAAACTCAAATCGCAACAGGCATTTTAAATCGGTCACATTGTAAATCAAGGATTATGCATATCACCGCAGAACCGACGATAACAATTTTACCAACGTAATTGAATTCGTAGTAGAGTGGGCCGGATACACCGGAGGCAGTCAGCCCGTTATAAACATCATTCGGTATTTAAATATAGGAAACTCCAGCTTACCGATTCGATTTCACAGTAACACAAACGTTTGTTCTGTAAATTTTGTTTTTGAATATCCGTTTCATTTCAATTTGTAAGTAGCCCCGAGCTACTATGTACTTTGACACGTTACTACGGCAACGGCATTCTCACCTACGTAGGGCGATAGTGGTATTGTTATGGCTCAAAGTTTTCATGTTATTTTTCCAATGTTGGCCAACATGTGGCCTAGTGGAACACGTGTTAATGATACAGATTATGAATATTACCGTCAACGTGTGTTGGTGTTGATAGAAACGCCGGTTCGCGAAGCTATAAATTTTAAATGGCCAGAGATTTGCGTTCTGCGTCTGAATTTTGGAAAAAGCTCGTAAAATATGCTGTGTATTGACTCTAAAGAATAATTTGGTTTGTGTTAGCGGAAAATAATAACTTATGAGTTACTCGTTGACCACTTGCCGGCGAAAAAATAGGGTTATATGCGTGTTTATAGAGGACACTCATGTGCTGTTCCCGCAGCGATATGTAAGTTTAATGACCCCAGTTCCATTGTAAATAAATTAAAATTAAATCATAGAACAGTTCTTCTCTTTCTTTACAATCCAACCAAAAAAAGATAGTCTGACGGTGATGTCATTAGACGTTTTTAAACTGACGATTTTTAATCACATTTGCCTTATTTTACCGCGCATCATAAAACACACCGATTAAAATTAGTCAACATATATGATAATCTGTGTCTTCTACTAACTTGAACTTTATTAAAGTCATTCAATTTTTTTCAAATTGAATAAGTATGAGAATGCTAGCAAAATCAATATCAGTATACGCATTCTCAAAAAGGGTGCTACCTCTGCCGGGTTATTTCTCTAATATTTTAAAGATATGCATTTACATATATCACAGACACCAATAACTAATAAACAAGTTATAATTATAAATCTTTGTAGACAAATAATAAAATATAATCGTAAAAAATTCATGTCAACTTTTTTGGAATTCAAAAACACGAATAAATGGAGACACAATCATAATAATATCAAATAAGCTGTCGTCAAACTTTATGTATCCATTCATTCTTCTCCGTCAGGCCTCTTTTTTATACAAATTTAATATAAAAGAAAAAAAATCTTTTAGTAACGTCAAGTTAGTTGACAAATGATTCACTTTGATTTATTATTATTACACAAAGGACACAACAGAATATTAGAGAATTGTACAAATGTACTGCTTAGTTCTATAAGAAATCTCTTCCAGCAGCCCCATATATGGGAAAAGTGACATCGAAAGGTAGAGGGGCGTATTTATTTGCGTTGTATTTATTTTAATCTTAACGTTTAATAATGCGCGTAAACACAAGTCAAACAAGACTAATAGTCTCCATTTTATAAACGTCAAAATACAACATCTTTATTTATTCGTTAGACCATTTTCAATGTGACCCATAAGCCAATATGACGCATAAGCACTGTACAGTTGATCTTTTCCACGCTGGAGGGCCCCTTTCTCAAACGCTCCCTCATTTATTTATGCCACAAAGTAGCAATAGATATAAGGTTAGTGTTCTAGTATTCTTGCTTGACACATGATTTATAATATATTTATTTAAAGATTACATCAACAAAGCTAAAACAATCACAAAGTAATAATGAATATCATTAAGACTAAGTGTCGCTTCAATTGCAGGTGCAAGCGACATGCAAAATAATAATTAGTTGATCAGTACATATAAACACTCTGTTACATAACAACAAAAACGAAACTGGAATTTATAATTATCAAATGAGAAAAAAAAACGTGTAAACACTTCGAATCTCAATCAACTTACTATACATAACTTAGCAGATGTTGCATAAAATAAGCTCATATATATAAATAAAGATAATATATTTATTAAGATAAAGGGATACGGACTGTGTAGACAAGATTTTATTTTAAATTTTATACTACATGTTATTAGTTGCTCCGGTGAATTTCGAATTACCCATATACAAGTATATCTAAATGCTATATTTGTGAGTTACGAATACTATCAATTCAAAGTTATCGAAAGCGTCTATGGATGAATATTTTTTTTTATTTTTTTATTTATTGGAACAAAAATAGGCATACATAAAAAAGTAAACGATAATGGCTACATTAGTTTAAAATAAAACTGTGTCGCAGACATTAACGCCCAACTCAGCAAAAAGAATATACAGTTTTCAATATCAACGTCTGTACCGCAAGCAATGGATATTAATGTCAATTATATTGATTTATCCACAAGTTTTACGAAAGTATAATGTATAGATGCAGATAACTCAATCTTCGATTTAGAGAAGACCACTAGAATTGTTACCAACTAGTGGTCACAGATAGCTATTATATAATACCATCAACATGTAAACGGTTATATTCTATATAAAAGAGCGAGTATTTAGTGGTTCAAACACTGACTTCGATTACGAAACCATAGTAACCCAATCCCACCACCATGGGCTGACTCAACCATCTTGTTATGCAGGCCTAATCACGGGGGAATGCACTGCTACTAGCTCGAAGCTTTTTCACAGCGCACCTTCTGCACTCCCTACAAATTATAAATCATGATCCTTCGGTACCTCTGGATAGATCTATTAAAATTTAATACCTCGAGCTCCTTCGTGCTTCGTGAGCACGTTAAGCCGTTGGTCCTGGTTTTTACAACCACTTTCACCCACAAAGCCACATTGCTTCAGAGCGGGGGTGTAATGGTCCAAATCCCTAATGTGTTTCTCCATTGTAGGAATATGCCCAGCAGTGGGACATAATTAAGTTGATGATGATTAGAAATGGAAAGAGTAATAAGACTGTAATCTTTTCATATTTACATTAACATGTCGTTACGAACAAAACCAAACATCAGTAGCATTAAGTCATTCATTACAATACTAAAAAACTAATAAAATATTTCCTTTGAAAAAATCTTACTTCAATCCGCTTGCCAGATCGGCGCAGATAATTTGCTTACAATATAATCGGACAGATATTGCGAGGCGACTTCAGGGAAAGAGGTAAAAAGGACCCATAGGATCCGCTATTATATTCAAATTCAGTTTGGTCCAAGCAATATATATGGAGTTTATTGACAAGACGAAGAAGCGAACGCCGCCGCCGAGTACGCGTTAAATTCCTAAAGAAAATATCTCCGGTTTTCGGATCGGCTTAATTGAACGAGACAATATTGTTAAATTTAACGAATTTAAATCTTCGTGGAAACTCGTGAGTTTAAGTAATGGTAGCCATCATTTAGGATTTATAGTTTATCTTAAAATTTTGAATTTGGAATCATTGACTATTTGGCTGCACAATATTGAAACATAGATACCGGTACAATTTTCGAAATTCCATATTCAAAAAAATAAATACTCATTTCGAATACATCGAAGTCCATTCTTTTTTGTCAATACTTTATTATTTCTTTTCTTTTGCAAAGTAACAGAACCGTTCCGCCAAAAACTCGTAAGTTTCGCAAAGGGCCAGAGGAAAGTGGACACAATTCGGGATTTCACAAGACAGATTACAGAGGAGCGCATTAATAAGATGTCGTTTTTACGATACGATTCGATGTTGTAACGTAAACATTATCGCAGTCGATTTCATATTGTCTCTTCTCGATATGTAATCGGTTGCTATCGAATATTTATATCAATTTTTTCATGATTTTTTAAGAGAATTGGACCGGTTATTCAAAGAAGGTAGTTTCTAATAATAATAATCAACATCATTTATTGCAGATTCATCTTACGATTGCAACCATATTTTATCTCGTAAAAATAAAATTTTCCTCCTAGTAGATTTAGATTTCTGTCTTCGATATATTTAAGTATACTTAGTTTTTCTTGTTTTATAGATTTAGTAAGTTTATTAGATAGAATAAGAGCCATACAGACGCCTTTAGTAGTGCGACCAATACGTAGACAATGTTTCCCGCGTATTTCTAACAACAGTTTCAGATAAACAACGGTGGACAGTGACAGAATCCGTCGCAGCTTTTTATCACATAAAAAACACTTGAGTGTTATTCGGGGAGTACTGATCTGTACAAATACTTAAAAGATATATTGGAATAAAATGAAACTCGCATAGGTGGTATATGCATGCACTCACTCTGAACGCATTGTCCATAGTCATATTTGGGCAGTCATTTTAAAACAACAGTTGTTACAATATACCTCTCTATCATCGTCGTGTGTAGTAGTAATTGTAGTAAGTGTATGTTTTAGAAGACATCTGATGGTTTCTCAATTTAAGTTGTTATTTCATCATCATCATCATATCAGCCAATAGACGTCCACTACTGCACATAGACCTCCCCCAAGGATCTCCAAACCGATCGGTCCTATGCTATCTACATCCAGCGGCTTCCCGTGACTTTTACCAGATCTTCGATCCAGCTTGTGGGAGGCCTACCAACGCTGCGTCTCCTGGTACGTGGCCGCCACTCGTCTCATTATACCATAAGAAATTTCCTATCATTCTTACCATTTATGTTTAAAGTGAAATAAATCATCTAAAAATAATAAAACATTGTTGATAAACAATCTTCATATGTAAAAGCTATCAAACAGAAGTCACAATAAGTGTAGTACCGCACCTTAACCCGTAGATAATCTACGGAAAAAGCATTTCATAGTCGTGTAGGCTCAAGATCGTAAGGTCAAAATGCCCTCCGAAGTGCTCATGTCCGATCGCGAGATAAGATCGTAATCTTTTCGGATATTGCTCGCTATAATCATATGCGGACTTTTTAATTTTCTTTTTTTAAAGCAAAGGGCGTACCGAGGCGTGCCTTACAATGAGAGGTTGAAAAAATAATGCCGCATTGTCGTTGGCCAGTTTAGCTGAATTAAAAATATTATTTATGCGTTCGACTTTTAAAAGCAATAATTTTGTTTATGGTTCATTTCAGATGACTATTTGTTTGCAGGTAATGAGACCTGCAAGAGTTTCACTGACGTTTATTACTAATATGAACAGTCCTATTAGTAACAGTACTATATTGAATAAAATATTACTGTTTTGTAATAGTGCTAATTATTTTTTCAAATTTAGCAATATATCCGTAAATTCAACAGACTTCAATATACTATAAATCATTTTCAGTTTACATAACGCACGTGATAAGATCGTTACTATGATTTTGTTTCCTTTTTTAAATTATGGCAAAATTGAAGTTAATCTTTCGAATCCTAGATAAAGTAGGTAATACTTTTATTCACTCAATGTGGATAAATGTACAAATATACATTTGTAGTAGCTGTAGTATTGTGTACAATAAGTGAGACAAGACATAGAAAGAGAGTTTCACCTGGATTAAGTGAAATAAGCATAATTGGCTTTGTTCTTAAGTTCTGTAAAAATCCCGACAGTAAAATCTTATTGTTTTCCTTTTTTATTGTCTATGAAATAATAATTACTTCACAATGCATTGGAAATAGATCTTTCCATAAATAATTTTCTATCTCTGTCAGTTATAATAGGTAAAAGCATGATGAGCTAGTTGGTTAGGGAGGGGGAGGCAGCGCGAATTACGAGCGCGCGTCGCCCCACGGCGCGCACGCGCACCGATTTACGCGCGTCTAGGTATCTCAGCAGTGTTGTGACGGTAATATACATCATAAGTATCGATCTGTAGCCCGATTCCTTTAGTAACCAATCAAAAAATCCAAAAATAAAAAAGTTTAGCTAATATTAGTAAGTATTTTAAAATATATGTCCAGTAATTGATTAAACACCCGTAATTGAAAAATAATTTAATGAAAGTTAACGACATACTTATACATACATATAAAGTAAGCTGAAACATAAACACATACACAGATATAAACACACACACACACACATATCAGCATTTATTAATAAGATATTTATATAATTGAGCCTTGTTTTTGTAGAGTCAGGAGTCTAATATGCAGAATACCAGCTTTCGGGATAATATGCTGAGCGAAAACCTATTTGAAGATTTTTGTAATAAAGTTAGCTTTATTATTTATTTATTTATGAAATACATTTATTTATTTAAACTTTAATGTTCATTAAAATATACATATGGCGGACTTAGCAACTAAGGTCGTTCTCTAGAAATCAACCATTGTGCTAAGCAGAAACTGTACAAGCAGCGTTACAATGTTAATCAAAATAAATAATTAATACTTATGCAACTTATTCTACTTACAATTAAAAATATGTAAAAAAATATATAATATTTAAATATATATTTATATTCAATAAATAAACATACATGTATATATTCTATATTTTTCTTCTAAAAATCGATAACCAGTACATCCCTAAGCCGCCTTTGGCAACCACGCGCGTTATGGATTTGCTAAAAATCCACCGTGACCCCGACACTAACCGAATTATTCTCGGTCCAAACGTCGAGATCCCAGATTCGATTCCTATTTAGATCGTAAAGATGTACTGTTGATATATTGGAAGATTTTGTCAAAGAGAACGATACAAATGACGCGGTCCATTACAGAGGCGCCTCGAGTCAAGTTCTGGTTAGAGACAACTAGATGGTAAGGCAATATGCAGATACAAAATATGCTGCGGTTAAAGTTTAGAAGGTTATCTTAACTAGAAAGCAATTCATTGCTATGCAGATGATAGTTCAGTGCATGGCGGCTCATGGACACCCAACAGCTGGGTGGATAATGGGAGAGAGAGATAGAGTTTTGCTTTTGAGTACGATAGGGTGCTAACCCTTGTTATCTTGTTCAGTTTAATGCTAAGAAAACAAAGGTGTGCTCGTGGTGTGCATTTACAGCCAATGTGCTAGTTTACTGAGTCACTGTTCCCACCTCTTGATTCACAAAGAGATTTCGTTATTTTATTACGACATCGCCATAGCGTGGAATCCCCTACCGGCATTATTACCTCCTTCATACAAATTGGGTGTCTTATCAAAGGCGTGAAAAGGCCCCTTTTGGGCTGGCAAGGTAGAGGTGGCTAGGACGGTATGTCACATGCTGCACTAGCTATCCCGCATATGGACTCTTTTCGAGTCATTTTCTGAGCTTTTTATAAAATAATTTAAATTATTTTTTGGCACTAATAGCGGGGTCGGTTGCCTGCTATATATTTCATTTTGTATCAAGTGTTTTAATCTAATTGTTGATGTGAAATTGGTGTATTTTATGCTATAAAGTATCGCTACATCGTGCAATATATGAAATATACAATTCAGCATTAGTTGGTGACTTCCATAAGATTTGCATTCATTAATTTGTGTGTTTATTTCATTTATTTAACTTTCTGTATCATTTTATCCTCATTTCCGTATCAGTTACATCGTAATCATTAATTTACCCATATCACTAATGATTTTACGATGAATTAACAACTTAACAGTTCATTTTCATATTTTTTCTTGTAAGAACTCTGAACTCACTTAATGTGGGCTGGATATAAGAGTGCTTGTATGAAATCATAATTTTTTAATATACATATTTACATCGGTGTTCCATATTACATTACTTAAAATATCAGCTATAGGTTGTCTCATTTGATTTGCCTATCATCTCATATTAAAATTGATATGTTACAAAAAGCTAAATCAAAAAGGTTATTATTAATATATCTTTATTATTGACGATTTTAATATGACCTGCAAAATATCACAACCAAAACTGCAACTTTAATTAGTAATGTAGTATTTCTGTGGTGTCTTAGGCTGCCACTTCTGCTTTACTATAGATATAAGAATACCATTTGATTTTGACAAGGTTGACTACTCGTGAATAGACCACCTCTTTAGAACCCATTTCACAGTTTTCAGTTTTTTTAGAAATTTTAGAAAGAAAGGATAACCATAACTATGTTGAAACTAGCGGCAAGTGACAGTTTTTAATGAAAAATCCGTTTTTGAGTTTATCGCGAACAAACAGGCAGACACGGCAGCGGACTTTATTTTATAATATGTAGTAATAACGCAATCGTAAAAAAACGGCGCGTGCTCGAGACTTTGTTTAAAGTGTCGTGTTTATTTAATTAACCTGTCATTTGTTGTTATTTAAATTAAAATTATTATGTAAATAACGTTTGACATAACAACTCCGCGTTTCCATTACACAATCCTCATTAAAGCTTATGTTAATTCTAGGTATTTAAAAAGGTTTTTAAACTAAGTTTTTGTAAGTCGAGCTTCTTAGCTTCTTATACAAAAATTTAAATTAACTGGCAGTTGACATCAGTATATTTAGAATAATGCAGATAGGTAGGCGAAAGACAAGACAAGTAGGAGAAAGAAGGAGAAAGTCTCATATTACTATTTGAATACAATCGTCTATTGCTACCTCACTCTCACCGAACTCTCTCTTTTTAATAATCTTGCTAGAAATGAAGACAAGTTTTTGCCACAGATAAATATAGAGCTAAAGTATTTAGTCCACCATAAATAATATTTGATATAATAATAATATTTCTCAAAAATAATATAAATAGTAATAAACTTTAGAAATATACTTAATAAATATACAAATACGCAATAATCTAGTTTATTATTTCAAAAATCTTAATGTTACATTAAGAATGAATAATTTAATTAAAAGGCGCAACAAATTAAAAGAAAATAAATAAAATATCATACATTAAGAGTAGGTAATCTGTGAAAAAGAAAACCAATGTTTACTTTTATTTAATTTATGGGTTTTTGCTGTTCTTAAAACCTTAATCTCTGTTACTTTCTTTACTCTGTAGCTCCAGTAGTGACAGAAATCAGACGCCTCACAATCGCATTCATTTGTAATACAAAATACGTAAATGCGTAACTACAAATAATGATTAAGACTACTGGAAGCAATGCAAATATGTGTTTTAATGTAGATAAAATAAGGATTCATTTGATTAGCAATATTTTTTTTTATTTTTTATTATTATACCAAATTTTAAAAAAATGGGGTTTTGAGAGTACAAGGTCTCATCTCCAGACGGCGGTGTAATGTTCAAAATCTAAAGCAAAATCATAGTTGAATTCAATAAATCCCATTCTCTTACGGAACGGCTCCCGCCACGCCTCTCAGTTCACATTAGCCGCAATTCTTATGTTTCGTTCGAGATATTTTTGTTAATTAAAACCGTTAATTGTAACAAAACGCTCGCTTTAACGACTGCAGCATGCCGACGTGTAGGGTTTAAGGAAGTGAAAATGCAATATTTTTAAATTAAATAAATATTTAGATTTGAAAGTTGATTTTTGTGATATCTATAGGTATGTTCCAAACGAAAAAAAATATGGGTACAATGTTTTCAAGCTTATTTTTTATTTACAAGATCAAATTTTCGTCAAATTAACGATAATTTACTGCGTAATCTACTATTTCATTATGGTGTATCAATAAGATGTAGTTATTATTAAGAAATAACTCACATTCAATCAAGCGTCATTATTTTTAATTTGATTGTAAAGTAATATTTTTAAACTGTAAATATGGTGGCTTTTAAAACTATTAGCAATCATTTGTCATTTAGAAGTAATATATATTAAAAATAATATATTTAATGCCAAAACTGTGTAAAATGATAAATATCATTCACTTCATATCAGTCACTTCATATCAACACAGTACCAGAGTAGTGTAGTATAAATTATAATAATAACGCCAATAATTTGTAACTTAGTCATAACTTATTTCTAGAATAGCAGATTTAAAAAAAATATCTACAGCTGTAGTTTATTTGTAATTAATTATATTATATATAGTATTGGTAGCATATAGCCACCAATTCCAAATTTTTGCATCCCTTCTCCTATAAATGTTATATGACATAAGAGACAAGTCCCTCTGATCAAAACATAAATTTATATTGTACAATATAGCACATTATAGTTATCTATAGTATATTTTTGTTTGTTTTTTGGCATTGTTTATTATGTAGAATCATAGTACTATCTTATGACTTTCATAATAAGTAGCGGTGTTACCTATTTTTTAAATGCTGATAATAAAAAAAGTAATTTTAATAATAAGCTACAACTTTGGATTGTTTTCGGGTTTCGATATTTCTACTGATATATTCAGAATTAATTGTTAAAATAAAAATCATTCTAAATCAATCGCTCCCGCTGCCGCCTGTATCCAACACCGCACATAATACAGCTGACAGCTCTCGAACAACCGAATTAAGAGCAGTAATTGATATTTATTTTCAAAGTATCTGACATGTGCCGCCGTCATACAGGTGCGTCAATCAAAGGGTCACTTTCACTCGCCCTGATTCTTAATTAATGCTGAAGCAGACTCATTGAAACAATCGTCTTAGCTGATCCATTAAGACAGCACCAATAAGCTAAAGGAGAAGAAAATTCAGCTAATTTGAGCATCAACAGACCTGCTGCTAGCATAGGCCTTCTTAAATAGGAGAAACACAGTTTCGGCTTGGACATCATCATGCTGGCCTAATGCACATTGATTAGTGCAAGCGGTTGACGTACAATCAACAGTAGTTACCAACAGTTTCAACAAAATACTCTATGAAGTACGGAACATCTCGAGGTAACTAATTTTGTTTGACCCATCGATGGACCAACCATGAACCATTAATAAAATTATTAATAATTACATAACAAAATGGCGAGCCATGGCGATTAATAATAATAAGTATTTAAATATGTATATACATACGGTTCTAAGTGTGAATGTTGTGAAATATTTTCTTAATTAGCAGGTATGTACTGGTAACAGACTAACCACTGATAATTTGTAATTTGTATCGAGTGGTCAGTGCTCTTGCCAACTCCAGAGCTTTTGAATTCATATTGAGGTAGATATTTGTATGATAAATAAGAATATTTGTCCTGGATGTTTGTACGTTTATTTAGTATATTTCTGACCTTTATATACATATTTCTCTTATATTGCCATCCATGAAACAAGCTCTTAATGATTTTTAATTGGGGTTAGATAAGTCAGTGGGAGAAATATTAATATTATCATTTCTTATAATAAATTTACATGAATTCGCAATAACAACTACCGAATATTTTAATCAATTAATCATAATATTTGGTAATAATAGTAATAATATTAGGATATAAACTATAATATTCGGATTAAGAATTGTCAATAACAAAAGCTTAGTAGCAACAATTATTAATTATAAGTAAATACTAGATAACTAAACAATATAACGATAGCTAACATTTCGTATACACCTTTCTCTTTTATGAAAATGCCTCGCTCTAGATTCCAGATTGCATTATTTTTATTTAATTATAGTTAATTAATTTAATTATAGTATAATAAAAGAGTTCAGATATAATAATATCTAAACTCTTTTATCAGAAATGTTAAAGGGTAGTTTGTAATTTAACATAGAAACGAGTAAAAGCGCATTATTTCTCTTTACAGAGAAACTAAATATATATTAGGTGTATATTTGTATGTATGTTATATTTATATTTATGAGGAAATATAATATTATTATATTTAATTTTATTTGTTTTATTACTTTCACTTTTTATTTCTCTTCTATTTATTATTTAATTATGTAAGGCTGCTTGAAGAGATTTATTATAAAAATAAGCAGTACCTTTATACAATTTTCTGTTATTCAATCGTGACCTTTTTAATTATCTTTGTGTGTATATAAATTAAATAAATAAATAAAAATAGTGTTGTATTTTTATATAAATTTAAATTTAACAAGCACGCAGTGAAATCAGTACTGCAGAAAAATATTACGTCCAAAGTTTCATGTTGATTTTTCTCAAAAAGATATATCTGTATCTTTCAACATCCACTCGGTTTGTCGATGGTTTTATTTTATATATGTGCGTATTATACTCCAATTATCCTTAGTTAATAGCAGTGTCAGTAGCCACATTCATAAAGTATTACAAACCACAAAAATAAGAGCTGAGTAAAATACTGGATTCTGGAGAAATCTACGAGACCACCAATTATGAAACGTGTTTTTGAGTTTATACTCACAATATGGCGGATCGCATGATAGACGTTACGATATCCAGATATCGTATGTAGATTTATAATAAAGCTGATTATGAAATGACTGTATTCGGTCACAAACAAACAAAAAGTTAATTATTAAAATGAAAGTAATACAAAATAATCTAGATTTTATTTTTAAGGCTTTCATTGCAACAAAATTTAACTCATTATGTAATTTGCCGCCATTTATTTCATTATCCTAATCTAATTTTATTGATTATATAAAATTGAATATTTTATTTACAATGGAGCTAAATTATAAACATTTATAATATATAATATAGATTTTAAATATATAATAGGTATAACAACCCTGACACGTTTATAACCGGGACTAAAAACCAGGATGTCTGGTTAATGAAGCAGGGTCACTGACCTCACAATCGGATTCCTGTGCCTATCAAACACTAATTCGAGTAAGACTGGAATCACTTCACAATTTTATTACGTTATATTTTTTTAACCGTCTTCAGAAAAGAGAAGATTCTATATTCCACTGTATAATTTTTTTGAATGTATCTTCGCTGATTTTCAGTCAAATGTATTATAAATCGATTTTCACTATTTTTTTCCATAGGTGGTTCCATTATCACCAAGTCCGGATTTGTTTATGGGATCCTGGCGATGTTCAAACTTTACTCGCACATTTAACGAGTTTCTTGTATTTTTCCAAAAGCAATTACAAAGCGACAATACTATCGGACACCCATCTAGTTTTGACCTTAGAATTTTACCACTTGACAAAGAAAGTTTTAAACAATATTAAAAACCGACTTCAAAACACTAAAACCGCAAAATTATTCAAATTAACAATAAATCCACTTTAAACTAATTTTTTTTGTGTCGGAACTAAATAAGAACGACTCCATAAAATAAATTTAAATTGGATAATTTCTTAGATTGAATTATTTTAGTTTTTTTTGTGTTTTTTCTTGTATTATATGCATGTAATAGCACAACTTTATTTTTAACTTTTTAATTAAAACTAAGTGCATAGAATCGTTTGAGGATCGACACCTTTAGAACTATAATTTAACGGAATCAAGGAGGTAATACAACATTGTTGCATGCAAAACTAATGTGATATTGATGCTTTTAAAGCTCCGTGAGCGCGTTGAAGTCTTTTCAATAACGTACAGTAGACAACACACAAGAGTGACACTTTTATCGTCTTTATTCATTGGTAGCAAGCGCGGTTATTTTAAAGTTAATGCCATGTGCAAACTACTGCATTGTATGGTGTGTGGTTAGTAACGCTTGTAGTGTGGAGACTGTTGGTGACTCAAGACGAGTCGTATAAAACATTGCATTCACGTTAAAACATGGAAAACTTTGGTGACTTTATTATGTATATATGATAGCAATAGCAATCACTTTCACTATGAAAATTGTCTTAAAAACAATATACCTAGTAGTAACTAAAGCCGCAATGTACTTCATGTCAAGTTAGGTCAATTAAAGGATGTAGTAACCGTCTGGTCGTGTGGTCAGTACCCTATTTGCGTATTAAGAGGTCCCGGATTTTAATCCTGATAGGGCATAAGGGTGAGCAGAGTAGTTGTAGTAACATGAGTACAAATATTTGTTCACGAGTTATGGATGATCCGAACTCAGGACATCCTGACTACTACATAAAAAGTAAAACGGAAAAGAAATTTGCATTTAATTTAAGTATGTCTATGCTAATCTATAACTATGCATCGTATAGAGTACTAAAATCAATGTAAATCTTTAGCTAATTCAAATCACCATAAAATCAGCAAAGAGGTCTAATACAAAATTGACTTACGTATAAGTAAATAAATACAAGTAATAAAAAGCATCCCTGAATAGGAGCAAGAACAATACTCGTGTGCTCATTATTAATATTCAGGACGCGACTCAATAACTTGCGGATCGGTAACGATTTTGAAAATTTCATTACAACGCACGCACATGTGGTATGTGAACTTGCCGAAGCACTCTTGAAAGGATAATAGGAAAGTAAAGAATTCAGAAATACCAATTTTGGTTTAGAGGAATGCCCGACAACTAACGTAGCCAGTATTGAGAATATATTATCTAGTACTGAACTCAGGCGTTTGTTTCAAGGTCATTAAATACAAAGCAAATAACAGACAAAACCCAAGGTAAGCCCATTAACGAAACTGTTAAATAGAAGAAAGAAATACGAATTTCTATAAAAAAGATGACATCAATAGACAAATTATATAATAATTCTTAAGACACTTTTAACCTTAAAAACAATGAACGATAATATTTCGTAAATCCATGATATAAATGAAATGGTTGAAGTTGCCAAGAAAAAAACCATCCTCACAAAGTGTTCATAGTCTCAGTTTAATTGCTGTACTTACACACGCTTATTACTTACAAAGACTTAAGAAAACATAATTATTTACAATGAAATAAAAAATAGCTCTCATATTATAAACTAAAATAAAAAGAATAACTAACGATCGTAATTTATAAAAGCATGTTTTCTTATAAACTCAATCAACATTTGAAGCGCTTTATGCGTTTTGAGTCTACCAGTGGGCTGGTGAGGTGCAACTAAGGTAGTAACACAATTTTATTTGATGTAGCTAGAAGTAGGAGAAGAAAAAGTAATTTTGATTTCTTTGAGACACGAAGAAGTGTCATGTAGAAATCCTACCTACTGTAACTACGTCCACTATGATTTAAGGGCAAGTTTACGACAAAATCACGCTGCGATCCTGATGGGAGGTCATGACGGATATGTCTTCCTCATTAACTCCACCAGGGAACTGTCAGATAAAATTTAAGCACAATTGTTTTTTAATTTTTGTTAACGGTACTTTTCAATTTATCACGCGAGCGGAGAAAGGGCCGCTCCACTTTTGATTCCATTGCCATATTGTACTAATTCTGTTTTACGTAAGACATATAGTTCAGAGACTAGATAGATAGTATATGCTTATTTGTACACTATAAATTGAGTATAAACTACTTCATAATGACGTTTTACTCCTCTTCATTTGGCACAGACAGTCGTGTAAAAATAATTTGCTAAGGAATAAGCATTGGTTTATTTCTAGTTTGTTTAAGAGCTTGTTTATCCAGAATTAATGGACTTATAGTGCCTTATTTTACAAAACTAAGTAATACGGTAAGACAGTACCGTCATAAAAGTAACATCATGTCGGTGCTGTAACAAAAGTGTACAGACTTTAAACTAAAGTGAAATCTTCGGCTAATGTAATATAAGCAAAATTATTATTCTGCTTAAGTACTCAAAACAACTCAAAATATATCAGATTTAGTTCACTGTAAGTTGGTCTTCCATAACACTGGAGGAACGATAAATAAAAGCTTAATTTCCGACAACTTTGTCATATGGCAACAGTAATATAACTGGCGACACCAAGAAGTTCCTATTCTGGCCTGTTAGGACTGTGTGACTGTATAACTTCTGCATGATTTATTACTGTCAAGGAGTCTTATTAAACTTATATAATAATCTTGAGGCCCATTATTATTTTTTGGTTTTTTTACCAGAATTTTAGGGTTTTCCCCCGAGGGATTTAATCTCGCTTAGGTTGATCACGTTCCATTAGTTTTGTTGCAGTGGTGTAAACTTGTAGACGAAAAATCAGGGTCTTTTATTTTTAAAAACATGCACTTTTCGTAACATACATACGGCAAAATAAAAATATCTAATACAATGGATAAGTACATTCTACAAACGATCTGATAATTCCTGATGTCCTGGTGACGAATAATTTTAACTCTTGGTCTGGTCTTCAAAGCTTCCGTTTCACATTTGCTTATTTTGTATAAAACACGCAAGATTATAACCAAGCCTAGGCAGGACCCCTAAGTGTAGAGTCTTATTAGGTATTCCATTAAAATCGCTAGTCAAATAACCGCATTAATCCAGTAAAAGAAGCAGATTTAACTGCTTATAAAGTAAAGAGTGAGCGCGTATATCTCATTTCTCGGCTTTTGGTAACTTCAAAGAGTTTGGCTTCTATAATGTATTGCTTATTATTTCTTATGCTTGTAGTCAATGTTCATGACTAACAATATTATCGATGTGTAACAAGGAGCGCCTCAAGGCTCTGCCGGGCGGGCCTTTGCCCACGACAATGCAGGACTCACGTAAATTCTGTATTAATTAATATGTACAGACAGAAAATAAGTTGGATATTATCGTTACTTTTAGTTGAAAGATAATTACGTTTAGTCAAGTAGCACAGTTTTTGCCCGCGTCTACTTACGTGTGGAATTTAGATTCAAGTATGTGATAAGATGTTTCATATTTAGATTTTATTTTAAGTTAAACCTCTAGCGAAATATCGATAATAATTGCATTCAATTCACTACAGTTGTTCAAACTTTGTATGTTTGGGCAGACAAAAATTAAATACGGTTATTTTCGCTTGTATTGCTCTAATAGACCCTCCATACTAGTTTTTTCTCTGTATCCTTAATGTGCAGCTATCGGCTCATTATATTTTCAAAAAATATATTGATATTTATGTAACGAATCAAGTATATGAAATAGTTCATCAATGTGTCATTAAGGTAAACATTCAAAATGAGAAATCATGATGCCTCCAAGAGATCCATAAAATAATACATAATTTTAAAATACTTTCATTGGAACTTTAACAGTATATTTAAAAAATGTATATTCTCAGTTGTGAAAAATAGAGTAAAAATAACACAAAAGTCCGATACGACGTCACAGATGCGCGCGCGCATCACATTTTACAAACTGGCCAGTGTTACGTTAATTCGCAATTTGCCACCATTCCGTATCATCTCTCAACTTTTATTGGTGTTGATGAGTAATTACTTAAATATTTACCATAATAGCACCTCTTTAAGCATCAAGATAATTCCTGGCCACTTTACAAATTGCAGTAATACCAGACATAAAAGGTTAATTTTATGAGCCTCAATTCTTAAGCGACGTTTTCACAATTTTTGGTAAATAATGGGCGACTTTAATTACTTTTGTTAATAATCAAAACAGAAATGGAACTCAAAGAGTTGTTTTGTCTTTGCTTTAAGTGGTAAATTCTAATTTGAAGTTAGATAATCCAATTCTTTAATGTAAGCTCAGTACACCACATAAAAAGGTTATGATCAAATTCTCAATTTCAAACTCGTGCGGCTTTTAGTTTTTCATTAACCCGGCAAAACAATAAAAAATCTAAAAGATTGTATATAAATCTTTTGTTTACAACTAGAACCTAGTAGTAAAACAAACAAAAAAACATTTTTTTCAATTTTTTCCAAACCAATTCTTCCAAAAAAACTAATATCTATTTATTTGCTTGTCTTTCGTTTCAATTGAATATGAAAAGGATAGAATGATATTTAGCTTATTCTATTATATCTAGATTATTTAATCGGCATTTTTTATGATGCTCATGTAAATAAGTGAAATGCTTCAGAGTAGCCATTTTAGAAACATAAAATGACGTCACCGGTCTTCTGTCTTTTGTTTGAACTGCAAGGAAAGAATATTATACTTTAATTAAATTTAGTTTGCTCACAACGGAATCAGGGCACTACTCGTCAGGGCCGGTTTGTGGTACTATAACTTGAATTTATTTAATTTCACCTATTGACACAAAGTTCGATGAAGAAATCGTAAAATTAAAAAATAAATAATCCGATAACCAATGAAATTAAGATAAACATGCGAACAGTACCTTGTACATAATGATTACACGGTACATTGGGAATAACAAAAGATAGTCTAAAAAGATCACAACGACGCTCACGACAAGCCGACTCACTGTTGGGACAAATATTGTACATGGTGACCAATGGAAAGCATTGTTATTAATATTCGTTTTGTTAATATTGTTATAGTGACGTTTGTTAGAGCACGCTGCACGCTGATTACGTGCGGTAACAGGATTGCGATTAATATCTGTTATTTTCTTTCAAAATCAGGTCAAATAGTATGATTTGCATTGATATTTTGTAATAAGTGGTCTGAGTAGTCTGTATAATTACAAAAAAATATAAATCTGAATAAATCCTTTTTTCATATCAACAATAAAAAAGACTGGCAGAATTATTTGAATTCATTCGCTTCCAATCAATTAAGCATGGGCTTTCAGCTTTTCTTTTACGCATAATTTCATCCGAATATTAAATTACCGGGCCTTATCCACGAATATTAAACTCCTAATTACAGTGACGTTGCCGCTAATTACTCTGAAAAGGTTTTGTTATCTGTGAACAGTCTAATTACAATAGATACTTAAAAGATAAGTAAGACACTCAGCGTCTAAAAAATCTATATTAAAAGATAATGAACACGGTCCAAGATTTAAACCATCTGGGCGTGCGACAAAAAATCACACGCGCGGGAATGCAAGCGTACACAGCGATGTTACACAAAGACCTTTAAAGAAGAAAACTTTACAGGATGAATTGGTAGATGCGAAATGAGAGCCTCTGAGATGCATGATAGAGAAATGTATGTAAAGGAGAGGCTTTTAAAGACTCCGACCTTTATACGTTTTCATTTCTTCTACTCAGATATCATAATAACGAGACGGGTTGAGGTAAGTTAATACAGTGTACTACAACAGTGTTTGACTCCAAAATAAACAGGAGCACCATTGAAGTTTACTAGTCAGTAAACTGAATAAAAATTAGAGTTTATACACTCGCTGGAGTGGTTTAAGTTTTGGCGTTAGTCAAAGTCAAAATAACTGTATTTAAATAGACTCATTTACTAAGTTCTTTTAAATCGTCATAACAGGGAATATGAATGAAAAAAAAACAAATAAATGTAATTAAAGAAAGACATCGTGTCCACTTAAGTACTACGGTTGTAAGTACTACGGTTGAAATTCGTTCAATTGAACCAAAGTACTTTTAAATAGAAATAAAATTTCAGAAGCAGTAATGTGTTATTAAATGGATTCTAATTGTATACCAATATTTTCAAATACATGATAACATTAGTAAACAATCTATACTTCAAATCAGCCTCAAACTGAACTTTATTTATAAATACTAAAGGCTGAGAGTTTCTTGCGCCGCTTCTTCTCTGCTGCTACTAATTCGTCGAAGCGGTAGTAGGGTTAATTGGGAATATGCATACTAGTGTTATTTTTAATTTTAAAATAAATATAATTTTAAAATTAAAACTAACAATTTATTTAGTACATATTTAGATACTACACCTGGGACAATTTGTATATGCCCGCTTGATACCTAGTTAAAGTTATGACTATTGCCTTTAATTATATTTATTTGTTTTTCTCATACATATTCCCTGTTGTGACGATTTAAAAGAACTTAGTAAATGAGTCTATTTAAATAAAGTTGTTTTGACTTTGACTTTGAATTTAGGTTATTTCAACAATCCAGCTAGACTCGTTACAGGTATAGGCATTTCTTCATCCACGTATCTAATAGCATCTTACTATTCTGTGCATTTATAGTCTTTGAAGGTACGAAGAACTTGCGTCGTATCCTTGGTTTTATCACATTAAACGTGATCATTTCAAATGATTGGCCTTCGGTTTTGCTAGTTAAAATTTTCAGCGGTTTATAGCGAGTGCCTCTCGGAAAATAGTTGTGTTTATGACGATCTTGGCTTTAATAAGTTCCAGATAGTATTAATAGCCATGCATTGATCTTGAATTGATTTACTACGACTTTTCCCGGCGAATTTGGGAACTCAGCACACAGTATTTACCGTTTTTTAGTTGACACTTAAGTGAAGACACCATATTAACGAACAAGGTAGAAGCAGCTAGAAAAATATGGTTTATTTTAATTTCGGACAAGTCCTGATATTCGATGTGTTCATGATAAAAATGAATACATATCTCAAATCCCGGATTTGCTATAAGGCATGCTTTTAAAGACTTTAAAATAGTCTTTAATGACAAATTACCGAAAGAAAATCTTTCAATTAATTTTTATAAAACCACTCACTTGGGCAATCAATGCAGTACTTAAATGTAATATATGTTTAATATAATATTTTACGTTTATTCTCTCATAAAATACAGAACACGGGTTTGTCTTAAGGTTTTAAAGGATACGACAGTTCTAGAAATATTTAGTTATCGTCATAGTAAGGTATCGTATATCTACGAAGCGATTCCAGACATCGGCTATTTTTTATCGTATTAAGCTCCCAGTTGAATAGTCTTCAAGAGCGTTTATCCACATTCCTATAGTCAGGATCGTCTCTATACTAAATTCTCTAGATGCTTCCTGTACTGATTGTGATGTGATTGTGGTGATGCCTCAATGTTTGGACCTTTTTTTAATTGATTTTTTTGCTAAATATACAAAGGCATGACATCTTCATTTGATGATAAAATACGTCAAGATTCCTTCACTCAAAAATAGAACAATATTTAATGGAAAATACTTTAAGTTTATATTCTTTGTTTATTATCTGAGAGTTTCCTTAAAATATTAAAGTATTTAATTATTATTAGAAAGATTTCTCGGCCATTGTGGGTCTCAGCCGAGACAGGGGCATCATAAAAGGCCATGTACCGGACGATACCAGTATGGAGCTTAAGATTAAGGTCATCTCTATCTGCTTCTTTAAACAAAAATGAGACAATGCTAATTTAAAACTAACTTTATTATTCGTTTTTATTAAGGAGGAATAATGTATTCTATTGTCAAATATAACATCCCGGTAGGTTGCTAAGAGATGAAAGATTCCCTAATCTTTCATCTCTTAGCAACCCCTTTACGGAACCCCTGTTCCGTAGCCAAATCAGTATAAATGGAACTCCTTTCAACGTTGAAACTGCTGTAGTTGATCCGTTTAATGTCCCAACGAATTTTCTCATATATAAAACTATAAAGCTTAAAATGCCTCTTATCATAATACTTTTTCGAATAAAAATAGCCCATGCAAATTTATAATTGAATTATTTCACTAGACAAATAATGTATGCTGAAATGGAAATATAAACAGCAAATGAGATAAAATTCTATTGTTCATTATTCAAATGTACGAGTTTATAAGATTAGTCAGATGTTCTCATGATTGGCGTAATAATGGCTCATCTAATTTCCATATTATTCGATTTATTATTCATTTGTTTCGAATCATAGACATTTTTCGCAATAGATGTGGAAGCGGTGTGAAAATTCAATTCCGAATTACGCTCTTATCAACCTTATTGGCAGTTTAAGCTATATATTTATACGAAATAGTAATTTTGTAAGAAGAGAACCAGTTTGTTGATATGTAGGTAAGTTTTTATATTTCGTAGTTTTTTTTTCAGTACCTACATACTGAAAAAAATACTAGGAAATAACTAATATAAAAACGGTAATAATATTGAAAGTGACACACACAACTGAATTTATCTATTTTTAGTACAAAGATAAATTAACTTTACGTATTAATATCGATAACTAAAGCCCAGGACAGAATATATCCAGTAAGTATAGAAATTATATGAACGACTAAATAATTGCCTAAATTTCGATCCAGATAGAATCAAAATCAAAAGTTATAGTTCAAAACACGACCTTGAGCTAGCCAAAGAATATATAATATATAAAAGCTTTCAAAGAACTATAACCCTGTAATAGTCCGTGAGAATTAAATAAAAAACTACATGAGTTATGTTATCTATCCTGCGAATATCGAACAGCTCGTACTTAGATAATTTGATAACAACTTTAATTGGTTTGTTGTGGAACTAATGATTATACCTGTGTCTTATTGTGTAACTTCATATCTATCGCGATGGCAATCATTTTTATAATCATTACTGCGTACTAAAAGCAAAACGTCACAATAATATACAGTGAACAGGCAATGGAACTATAAGGTACATCTAAATGAAAGCGATAACTATAGATTCAAAGTTGGAACCGCAGTTTGCAAGTGGAACTTGTGATTCAAACTTTTGAATTGACCCATCTTGAATCAACCACATCTAGAATAGCTGTTTTCGTAATGGAAACTAAAACACATGTCCAGAGTACTGAACAACATCCTTCCCACCTTGCGAATGCAATAGTTACTCTTAAAATAACTCTTAGCAAATCATTGACCACAATAACACTCCCGTTAGTATAAAATTAAAATAACGACACTCCTAATGGCACGTATGTCAAAACTTAAAACAACACATTGCCGTGGAAGAAACTGCCACGGTACATTGCTTCTGGGAAACCTCTAAGAGGTTGAAAGACGTTAAAGCGGCCTAAGCAAAATACCAACCTGAGCTTTGACCCCACCCAATTTCAATTATCCTACCCGATAATTACCTCCGAAATGATGCCGAGTGGCCAGATTACTCTCTTTTTATCATCCGAACGGGCAATAACTACGTCCTCTCTTTTTAAGATATGTAGATAGGAATGGATTCTCTCTTAATGGATTTGCGACACTGACTTTGATGTTTACAAAACTTTATACGAGATATGTGTAAATAAATTATATTTCGGTGTAATTGAAAAAAAAATTGTATGGAAAATTTGCCTATTTCTTATTAAGAAAAATTTAATATTTTCACAACAATATTGTTATGATTGTCATGTTTTGGTGGTTTTGTGCTAGTGTATGTATTGTATCTCTATGTTGTATTTTTAAATGTGTAAAATAAAGTACATACGTCTAAAACAAAAAGCATATTCTATCTGTCTATCTACATATACCTATCTCTATAAATAATATTTAATCTATAAGAAAAATATTCCCTTTTAACTATGTTTGTTTACCTTAGTAAATTCTCACGCGAGAACATTCCAGAACGTTCATAAATAAGTAATTTTCTTTCACGAGGAAAAATTAAAAATCAGCAATCGAGCCAGAAGGCAATTTTGCGCGTACAAGTGCGCGCGCGCCGCGAGGCTCTTCGCTGCGTGTCGCGCGCCGCATTCTAATGAGGGACGGTTTTTGTCGCGCGTCGTCGCGGCAGCGTGGGAGCGGTGATCGATATCGCGGTCGTCTAGTGTTCGTGGTCAGGGTTCCGGGCTAATCCTTTATTATGTACGGTAGAGTTAAGAGTAGTTATATGTGGGTCGTAAACATCGAGTTATATCAAATAATTTGGACAGTTTTAACTGAAGAGATTCAGCAAGAAACACAGTAAGCCTCAATTTCTCCAAGTTTTGAGTACTGATTATTATTTAGGTCTTCATAAGTGTGAAAACTTTTCATATTTGTTATAATGACATTTCAAAATATAATTAACAAGATAAATACAATGAAACTATGTATATATAATAGTTGATAGAAAGGCTAAAAAACATTACTAATTTTTAAGAAAAACATTAAGAATTATTTTACACACTTTCTATGCCGCCTGTCATAGAAACTGGGTGACAGTTCTAGACACTGTCATCAAAAGCGAGGCAGGACAGTTTTTTCCTTCTCGCCTTATGGAGGGTTTCAATAATCTATCTACGGTTGGTTTTACTTAGAAGTTTTTACTTAGAACTTTTGATTTTGACATAGGTATTATTCATTTATTAAATGTTAAATTTCAATCGGTGCGGTTGTTTTTAACCGTATATAGATTATTGAAGTTCTTCAAGTGTTCACTCCCCAATTGAGGAACCATAATATTACAAAAGATCACAGTTAAATGATAAAAATGATATTTCAAAAAATACAAATAGCACTTATTATGATCTTCTAGCCCATTCTTTCTAATTATCACAAAACAATCGAATGAACGAATCTCTATACCTGTCACATTTCATACATAATATAACACATACATATACACAGATAAGATAAGTCCTTCTTTTTCGTAGTACTGTATTCATTATTTTTTATTTGGTATAAGGAAGAGAGTTCAATTATTATTTCATTTGAATTTCCTTTTTCAGTTTCAATGAGTATCTTCATCGGTGTATCATTTAGATATTAAAATAACCTACTTTAATTTGTTTTATTTATTTAAATAATCAATGATAATTAAATGGACTTTTTTATTTTAGAAATTAAATAGAATTTAATTTGCGGACTTTATCAATCAATCCCAAGAATCGTTTGACAGTAAAATTTCCATGCGCAAAAAATCAACGATAGTATATTTCTTTTCAAAATTATCCAGCAGTTTAAAAAAACATTGCATTGTTTCCAAGTCGGGGAAAAAATATATTTACAAGGACCATTCCTCTTGCTCATTCGCTGCCATCAGAGTCCACTGTCGATGCATTTTAATTTCTAAATTCCTCAACAATCCTATGGGTTTTTGCGCGGTCGCTAAATCGGCGCGAAGTCACACGTAATTTTTTGCGCGCGCGCATAACACGTGCCGGGTTCGGCCGCCGCCGTCATTCACTTTTTATTGGCTAATCAATTTTGGGAAACAAACGACAATTACGCGTAGGATATTGGCGCGAAAAACAAAAACAATCAATGGAAAATAAAAATAAACATTATAGAATGCGTAAAAATATCATTATTATTTTTAGAAATAAATACAGACACTAATTTGTAAAAATCGGTATGTGTATCAAAAACTACTTCGTTACAAAATATTCCTAATTTTCAAAAACTAATTTACCGACTGTTCGTTAGTATGGAAAACGCTAAAAATGGAACTTATATTTTAATTAAAGGGGGAAATTTATTGTCATCTTTCACTCTATATTGAAACTTATGATTGCTTTATTATTAATAAGTTAAATAAAAATATGTGCAATCTGGAAATCCGTGGGATGGGCATAGAGCACCGTTCAGACCTTCAATTAAACCTCCAGCCCGCAACCTCCTTTACGCTTACAGCCTATTGTCCCACCACAATGGAAGAACCCACTTACCGAACGTTTTTCGACAACATCTTTATCTGAATCAATGGGTCATTTTGGGGTTTTGCTTCGTCGAGGTGAGAATTTCGGGGGAGTTTAATTTGCTGTAGGTTTTATTATTTTTATATATAACCAAGCGGGGATATATTTTTTTATTTTCTATATTTATTTTGAAATTTTGCAGTTTGTGGAAAAATATTCTTTGTTACTACTTTCTATATGTATTTATTAACTTGATTGATTACCTGGACATAGAATCCATCCAATCAATGAAATAACTTACACCACTTTTTTTCCATGCCAACAACGTATCTATTTAAAAATAAGATCCCAGTCTAAATCCTATATGAGGACATTTGCTCTCAAACAATCAAGCAAGTCGCAAACATAAAATGGCGGAAGCTGTCAACTTAACAAGATGGCGGGCGGTATCGGATTAGTTTATCTTTGTCGGTGCAATAAAACGGAGTAATGTCACTAGCAATACTGATTTGACTGCAGTTTATCTGTAATAGAAAAGCACTAAATTTTACTTGAGCAGATGTTCTGAGAACGACCTATTATAAATATCAATGAAAGTGCAGTGATGTGAATTTTTCTAGTATTATAATTAAACTATATTCAAATTCGTTAGTACCCTCAAGTTGATATAATTATTTATGCATTAACCGTTAAGCAGAATATTATGAAGACGCTGCTTCGAGATTTTTCAACTGTAGTTAATATATTTTATTACGCACCTACATATAAACAAAGTTCAAATCACATCGATTCACACACACACACAATGATGTGGTAATGGCTATTTAATCAAAATCGAGAACATTTTCCACACAAAGGCGGTTGAAATATTTGGGATTGTATTCATGTAATCCTAAATTGTAGGATGCTCTTAAATATTAAAGTTCTTATTGTGCTGGTTGTATTAACTCTGTAATAGAATTACTTTTATAACAAATAACGTCAATTGAGAGTCTATCTGGTAGTAAGTGTAGAAATCAGTTATATATATAACATCTTAATTCCTTCTAGCCCTCTATCAATTCTATCTAATATACTGTTCGTCTTCTAGCTAAATAAAGTAACTAATGTATTATCATAGCTTCTGATTATAATCCAACTGAAATCAGCATTAGTATATGAGAAACTGGAGTTAGGTTTTTTCTAAATTGTAATGTCATTTTTACCGGGACTTAAACTCTCATCAAATAAGATTCTACACATCTTTCTCGAGTGAGTCATGCTACCATTGCAGGGGGATTGATCAATCATATAACTACCGTATTATATCTTGCAACTTCATTATAACTTTGCCAACAAACTAGGTCACCTGGAGATAGTATTACTTACAGAAAACAACCAATACATCTTCGTCAGCAGAGTACGATAAACGGCGCAATAAATTGCCGATCGCATCGACTTACGATTCATAGGCTTCGAGTCAAACCTCTGGTTGGGGTCAAATTATTTATTATGAAGTAAACTAGTACATAATACAAATCAGCCAAATTGCGTAAGTTCTGAAACTACATTTTCTGGAGGATTATTGCCTCATTCAAAATTAATAAAAATAACAATCTCATTGATTGATATATCAAAGAGGATTGTTGGAGAATCTCGGTGTGTTGAAGAATGTTGGAAAATTGAGGAGGTGCCAATGCGATAAACATTATAATTTTACATGGAATAAAGATCGACGGAGCCAGCGATGATAAGAAAATATCTGAATTATTGAATACCGTTACAATGTGCATACGCGGTGCATCCTTAAATACGGTTAACTTTCGTACAATTACGTCATACTGCTCAGACCACCAGCACAATTTCACCAAGATCACAGCCCAAGTCACACCAAAAACAACCTTAAAACAAAGAGAAGAAGACTATTTATATTAAAATCATTTAAACAACCACTGTAGGCTATTTTAATTCGAGAATCTTAAAATTGATGCGCATTTAATTCGCAAATTTCGTATCGTATTTTAGGCGAAATTAAAATCGTATTAATGTTTTCTTTTTCCCGTGAAAAATGTCATGACCGATAAATCTTATGATTTAAGATTCGTGGATTTTTCAAGTTTCATTTCAAATGTTTACCTGCAATCAAGCTTTGTTTGTATATTATTTATTATAAAATTGCAGTACCTCAATAACATATTAAGAGGCTACCAATATGATACAGAAAATATTTTTGAATTTTGGTATGTGTCGATTATAGATTGGAAATTTCTACAAAAAATACACATCTTAAAAGTGTAATCATTTTAAGTTTCTTAAAAGTCAATAATTATAATTTACAATAAATTAACTATATACTTCGTTTCCAAAAAGTAACATCTAAAATTAGAAAGGACTAAGGCATGTAAATGTTGATATAATTAATAAAAGGCATTCGTTACATCAAAGCAAATCTCAGTCTAGTATTTAATCAATAAATAAGTAATAGTTTTCATAAGCATCCACTTCTAGACAAAATGACTCATCTGCTCCACTGGGCTTGCATAAACATTGTACAATTATAATTACTTATCATACTATCCCGTACCAACACACACTAATCTCAACTTAAAACTCTCACATACAAAAATTATATTCATTTATCAAACTTACTGCACTTTCGCTTTACTTCACCGCTAAAACCTATCTCTGCAAGAAAAGCATAGGAGCATTTACGTTGTTCAACTTCGAGCTTTTGCATCTCGGCTTTAAAGATGGTTATTCAATAGTGGTTAATTTGATAAAGGCCGTGCACTGATTCAAACAGCTAGTATTGACTCCCGGGGTGGCTTGTACAATGTACGCGCGCGTGACACCGCTCTATTTACGATGGCCGTTCGAACCAATACAGGTGCGTCGCAGTACATGAAATGTGGCTTTATTGTTCCATTTAGCTTAGAGAAGCCCGCTGGACCACCAGCTAGGGGTTTACATGTTATTCAGACTTCTATGAGTCTGTCATTTTAATTAACTTTCAGAACAATGTCAACTTTGAATGCGAGAAATGCTACGTTATATCAAAACAAACATAACTAAATTTAGAGTAGGTACAAGTATCCGAACGTTGAATTATCGTCTAACAGAACGCACCCAAATATACCAACCCACCTATTAAATTCGTTATCGAGCTGCCATTGTTGAGCCACTCTTATAAAGCCATTTCAAACTAAAAGATAAAATATAGAAATCCAGTTTATCTTTGCCATTTGAAAGCATTTTTGCACTCAGTAATACTATTTCGTTCTATTTTATTCATAAAATACTCATAAAGAACCACTCTTTGTCCGCCATATCCCGGTTATTAACTGAGCGATTTATTTTCCCTCGAAGCCACTGGATTTTTAGGTAATAACATGATGCGCCCGCGCTGACGGGTTATGTCGATGCTGCTTTATTATCCAATTGGAGTGACTTAAGCGTCACTTTACAGTTTTTAAATTTGCACTTACTACTCAGAAAGGGCTTAGAAAAAAAATCATTGATACCGAAAACGCAAACACACGTTACAAACATGCCCTATTAACTATAAAAATACAAGTATGCCTTTAAAATCAAAACAAGACGCTACGATAATGTACAAGTATAATAATAGCTTAATATTTACTTTATTTCAGCATTCCTTGCGAAATAACAAAAGAAACTAATTTTATCAAATTGCTATTAATAAAATAGCAACAAGAATAGCTTTCTATATGATTTCAATTATATAAACTGTATACAATATTATTATATCCGATTAAATGAGTCAGACCACGTACCATATTTTATTTCCTCCTAACTATGACCAAAGGATAGGGTCAACGTTAGAAGCTCGTGATACAGTTACAATACAAATATACGACGTCCTTATATATGGCATTTGAAATAAAACTCCAATTTGAACTTTAAACGAAATATTATAAGATTGAAAGTACTTAATATAGGGAACCAACAAAAATGGCAAATAAAATTGTTACTAAAGTTTTATATAATAAAGTGGTAATTTGCTTAATAACGCCGGTGTGCAGTATCGACCAGGCATGCTAGGACCACGGGCGGTGCTGGGTCACGTAGATACTATCGGATGACCGAGAGGTCCCGAGGCGTCGTTTAATTGCAGTCGCGGGATCGATCCCGACTAGTGATGTGGTAAGAGAGTAGCAAATATTGACCGATTTTCGATAACTCATGGTACTGAACCGAGTAACTAAACAAGTTATCAACTTAAGAGGTCTGTAAGTTTAAGGTTGCGGTAGATTACTTATTGTTACCCTCTCATTTTCGATAATAATAATTTTAAAAGCTCTAGCATTTCATTATTTCCTCTTTTAAGCATTTTCTACGAGAATTGGCATATTTCAAGTTCCCAGAAATCTTTTATATATTACAATACAATATGGACGACTAAATTTAAATATCGTTTGTATCGACTAGATACAAATGTGTTGAAATATGCAATCCTATACTGCATGCTTCATCAATGCAATGTCGTCGTCCACACTGTATAGTAATACATAAAAGATCTTAGAACATGCAATATGCCAACTATCGCAAAAATACTTACAATGAAAACTGATAGAATCGAACCGACCTCCAAGTGAAACCAATTTCTGGTATCTTGTCCACTCAACCCATCACTAGCCCTCTGAATGGGTGGGCGGGAGGTGGCCAGCTTTTATAAATCGTCCACGCAGTAGCTCGTCTGGGTGGCGAATGGTCTATGACCATGTGCAGATGGTAAATTCAGAAGGGTTTCTGTAGCAAAATAAAATGGTCCAACGTTATCAATGGGCAGTAATGATAGGTTGCTATATTGAGCTAGTAAATTGAATGGAGAAAATACGCAGAGATATAAAGAACTGTGCTTCTATACTCATGTCTCTGAAGAGATTTATCTGAGTAATTAAGAAAGAAAATATACGATTTTTTAGCATCCTTCTTCCAATGTTTTTGTTTCTTTTAATATTTTATGCGGTACTTAGTTGTTTACGCTTTTTCTTACTACTAACTATAGCATAGCACATAATCTTCTTTCCACGCTTAGCATTTTTTTGATGAAACCAAGATAATTACAGACATTTTTATATGTGTAATATTTTTTTTATTCACTAATAAATCAACCGCATCTAGATACTTATTTGTTCCGTTACAGTCCTTTAAATAAAAACAAAACACTAACTTCTCATAACATGTACGTAATCACAGAAACAGTACCAACTCAGCGATGCAACTCATGGGCGATAAAGGCACCCGTTCACCAGGCGACCGGGGAAAGCGATTGTATCGCGCTATCGCGCCGTGTCGCGCGATGTCGCGATTGCGCGCAAAGACGCCGCTCGGTTTGTTGTCGCCGCGCACGAAACTCACGGTGCAATATAGATAGGACACGAGAATTATTTAGGGCTGTCACACACTAAACTATGGCATGGACAAGGTAAAGTACTTTACATAACAAAAGTAATTTAAAAATAATACTTGATAACAATTTCTTTGATCAGTGGGTCCTCCCAGTTATATGGTACTGACACGTGAACACTCCCGGCTGGACAAGTCTACCAGTTGAAAGTCACTCAGCTAGCTATGGAAAAGGCTATGTTCGGAGTATCTCAGAAACACTGTGACAGAAATTATGTGATGGAAAGTCCGACATAGTCCATCGAATTTCCAAACTGAAGTGGCCGTGGGTCATGCTAGCCGTAGAACTGACGACGTCGTAAGTCGACTTCGTAAAGTTCTTTAGTGGAGACCGCGACTCAGGAAACGTAGTGTGAGGCACCCTGCGACAATATGGCACGAGTGAAGTGGGGTGGATGTTAGTCCCCGAAAACAAGGGCAATTATTAGGGTAGACCTATATCCAGCAGTGGACGAGTGTAAAATTGGTCAATAATGATGATAATGAATAATTTCTTACTTTAATCTATATATACAAAAGTCCTTTGTCGCAAAAACGGCGCAAATATGGCACAGTGGCATTTTGAACTCCAACAAGGAAATAAAATTATACACAAAAGAAAGTGTACAAAAGAAGGTAATATTGTATTTATAAAACCAATTACATAGCATAACTAAACTTCGTTAAGATCTTCTTCTATGAATTCTAGATAACGAAAATTTATTCAAAATAAATTGTTTTATTTCAATATCAGAAAATTTTAATTTCTTTTACCTTTAATAATGAAACATAAATACTATTTATAGAAACAAGCATTTGAACAAATATTTGTATTCATCAAACTAACATCTGCTCTTTACAGGAATTGAACCCGAGATCACTGGATCACTCGAATGTGATAAACTAATGTATGTACATAATAAAAAAGATTTTACTGTGAACTGTCTATCTAAGTTGCATAAAAGATAAAAATAACGATATTCTCTAGATTTACGCGCTTGGGTTTTGAATAATATTTTATAATTATTAAAAAAAAATACAAATATAACTTACTAAACAAGACTTCAACAAATGTAAAGCTATAATAAGTTATAGTAATCCTAAGCTAAAGACCATTAGACAGAAAGCTTTCATGCCATATTTTATGGATTTAAAAAGACAAAGAATAAGGTTACAAATATGCAAAAAATAACAAAAATACTAGCGATACAAACCTTTGCAAAGTGTAAAGGATGGGTTTGAACAAACACCAACAGCGACCATGACTTGATACAATGACCGATGTCTGCCAGTCATTTGCTTAGGTCAGGGTTAATATGTTTAGTTCCGTACACTTTATTTATTTCTCTAAAGTACAGTAACGTATAGAAAGCTTTCACTATAGTTTTATAAATGGAGCAAATTACTTTTAAAATTAAAAAGCATTTCAAAATTAAAAAATAATATAAATTTAAGTAGAAATAACACTTTCAACTTAAACAGGAACAAATAAATTAATTGGGTACAATGTAGGCAAATATTTTAAAGTTTTTTGTGGAATCTATAAATCAATAGTCATTGAATCGTCATTAATAGTTTATTAAATTTATATTATAAGTCAATTCCAGCTGTAAATTAAATTTAAAATGTCTGAGACTAAATGTATCCATACTATATAATTTTATAAAACCGAAGAGTTTATTTGGTTGAACACGCTCAGGAACCACTGGTTCACATTGAAAAATTCTTTTTGTGTTGGATAGTATATTATCGGGGAAGGTTCATCGTATATAATATTTATAACAGACGGATTTCCGCAAGGGCCCAGTCGCGGCCGAAAACTGCTGAAATAGCGGTATACACCAAAGTCACACGCTCCGCCAATATCTTCAATGCGACAGCGACGATGTAATTAATGCCTTATCCTAATATTATAATAATATACTTAACGAGCAAACAACCAGGAACAACCTACCTACATAATTAATATGTAAGCTTATAAAGACCTCGCATATAATTGGCCAATATTTTAATCTGTTTAAAATATTGAGTAGGCGACTAAGTGACATTTAAACGCTTGTTTGACGTCGAATTTACGGTTTCACTACCTACAGTTTTATCTTCAATTATCTAAATGAAAAATATCATATCTTAATAAATTCAAATAATCAAATAATGAGTTATGTGACAAATACGCCAGTGTAGTATATAACATTGTTTTATTTTACATTTAAGAAACACAGTAAATGTCTGGACACGTTAGTGCCAGATGATCGGCAGTAAGAGTCCATATATGCAGAAAGCTAAAGTCAGGAACATTCTGGCTGAATCTCTACAGCCTAAGCTCACAAATGAAGGTAATAAAATTAATTAATTAAAATCCTAGCTAAAGCAATATAGAACCCTAAATAGAGCATCGCATAAAACCCCTTGGCATGAGTGTTGGGCGCCAACCATCAAATGACTAAAGAGGAAGTGCCTGGACCGAGGTGTGCGGATGTCAAATATTTGACGACACGTTGTGTGCACACCAGATATATTTTCCTTTGTACTCTGACATCTCGAAACAATGTGACGAATGACGATAAAAAACCTGTGATTCTTAGTACGTACATTAGACATTTATTAAAATATATTATGCTGGATAGTAAATCAGTCCTAATTACAAACACTTTTTGGAGTTCAACTGTTTATATTTCAATTTGAATTCGTCTTTGTTCATACACAACATAAAAACCCACAGAAAGCATTATGAATCAGTTGCATATTCAAGTTGTTGATTCAACTCATGGAAAGATTTGAAGGTTGATTTACTATACTTACAATATTATGTACTTATAAATTTTTTAATTAATAAAATACTCAGATTAAATTTAGAAGTGTCTTCTTTTAATTCCATCGAGCACACGTTTGTTGTTACAATCGTTCCCTCTCATTTCATCTAACTCGTTCAACTAGAAATAATATAACTTAATCCTCAATCGGTCTATCAGAATTAACTGTTCCCGTGGGTACGAGAGCAGTTAATTCCGATATAACACTATAATTACATTCAATTTCCTCGACTTCACATTCCAGTAATAAAGCCATATCGTATTTATAATACCCCATTCAACTGCACAAAATAAACAGCTCAAATAAAACGCGTCCATTCCGATCTGCATACAAACACTATTAAATTATTCAAAAGGTAATAGGAGATATCGTTACAATCTATCAAAATAAACTCGGGCGCCCGCGTATACCGACGTACTGCAAAATCGCGCCGATATTTAACGCTTTGCGATACATAATTATTATGACAGCACAATGCGCCGGCGACGACAAGCGGACAGCTGTTTACATCCTGTAACGAGTGCACTTTAAGAGACAAAACTGAGAGATAGCATCGCGATGGCCGGTGTTTATATCGCATTAATATCGTTTATGACCATGGTTTGTAACTAAGTCTTTGTTGGCCTTTTGTATTTGTTCAAAGGCAACAATCCCGGTAGATATTTCTATTTACTTCCATAATCACGAAAAAAACGTGTGAATTAAAAATTTCGAATTCATAAAATTAAAGCCTACGCACAAAATTAATATGCAAAGTGGTCGATGATGTAGATATTAAATTGCAAACATAATGATTTCGCTGCCTGATTTAAGATAAAAGGTTCATGGTCATAGAAATCAAAAATATGATCAGAATTATTAGATACTGTGATCATTTATTTATTTATTTGGTTTACCAGTAATTGTTCCACTGATTAATGTATATGCATACAAAATAATGAATAACGTATAGCTAAGTGTACAATAGACAGTCGGTAAACACTACATGCATATTGTAGGTAAGTTGTAATTACAAATAAAATAAATTAATGTAATTGGGTTATAAAATATCTAAACGATATGTAATTGACGAAGTTGATATTTGATCTTGCATCCTTATGGAAAAATATGTCTATTTGAGTCTTATATTAGTTTACTGAGCCTTGGAACATTTGGTCATTTGCAACTAAACACTATTTCACCATGCAAAGCACCAGATCCACTCCACTCCACACCTCTACTGGCTTATCTAGAAGGTGTAAAACCACGAATAAAACTGTTACTTTGGTAAAAATAGCCAACCTTAAATTTCAAATTATACACAATGATCTTAGATCTATAATAGCGTCAGTATAAATGTCAAAATTTAAATAATAATTCTACTATTCGCTAAAAACCGTGTTAATTTTATCGCAACATTCCAAAATGCAGTACTCTAAATTTAGATACAAATTGACAACGGCTAGAGTAATATAGAGGACCGCTGCTCGCGTCAAAATAATTATAATTTTAAATACAATAAGCAAACCAATATTAGAGTATTAGATAAAAGATAACCAAGTTAAATTAAACAACGTTATTGCAAAGCTAATTCATATTACGAAACCGGTTTTTTCGGCGTTGTTAAGATCGGGTGACGCGTGGGAGGGCGTAGGTGTGTCGCCCGCAAAAAGGTTCAACTTTTAAATTACTGTTTTTGTGATAAATCAAAAACTCTCCGTGACCTGGTCTCTGGTTTATTTTCTTGTTTTGCAATCAAATTGCTTATTTATATAGCGATGAATCAGTGTTATTCGCATGTTTATGATTTCTGGACAATGATGATCAATTGCTTCATTAGACGAATGTAAAGGTTCCTGTTCACTTTCGGTACATAAATAAATACTATAATTTTCGGACTCCTTTAGTTTTTGATTCTTAAAAAAGTCTAAAAACGATATATATATTTTTACTAAAAGTCTTTCACCGTTTGACTTTTATTTAATTTCGATTCATTGACGTCTCATGAGGAGTCAGTGCCATAAAATCATGACAATAATCTAAGAAGAAACTAATTAGGTTAAAAGTATAATTGTTGTGTAGTTTCATCATCATAACAGTTTATTGCAGTTCACTGAAGATTAAGACCTTCTCAAGACTACGCAACAATATACCATCCATCCACCACCTGTTACGTTCCACATAATACGTTCTTCATCATGGAGTAATTATAAAAGATATAGTGTTCCAGATTCAATACTAAATATCAATGGGAATTAAGATAACAAAAAATCGACAATAAATTTCCGATGGCGCCAGTGTAATTAAATCTGACTTGACTGTACCAGTTTACAACAAAAATAATAAGCAATATGCGTCAATCTATATTATTTAGTAGCCGCAACTGTTTTCTTACATACACGACAAATCCAGGAATCAATAAAACACTTGGAACTAACAAAGAGGCACCTAAATAGACTGACCCATACAATGCTCCAATCCATCTTACATTCATATTAACTAATTCAACTTGATATTTATTTGTTGTAAAGTGTGACAACAAAGAGTAAGCAAGATAAGGCCCGCCGCATACTGTGCGTTAATAAATAACGTCGTATTAGAGGCTGTATTGCTCGGAACCGCGTGGGCGATAGATCTAATTTAAAACGTGGTATGTGTTTGTTTTTTTCAAATATATTTTTTATTCGTCTAGACGACGAATCATGTTTATTAGTAGTCTTATAATATTTTAGGAAGTCAAAATCAAGTAAATATTAATAAGAATAGTATTTTAAGAAAATTTTATACATATATATATTTTCATTCCTTTTCAAACCAACATTAATTGTAAAATATTTATGTTCAAGAAAACAACAATTCAGCTCCATAATCGTTGGTTTGGATTAATTATTCCTCAATTGTCAATGACGATCTCTATGGTAGGTTTTAGTGCGTAGTTCTGGCGGAGAGAGTCACATTTGGTTCATTAGATAGAGTATAATCCTGAGGCGGTCCCATTGTCACCTAGTCAGTCAGTCATTAGTCAGGATCTAATGACCGTATCCCAGGGACATCAAGGGCCATCTTTTAATTCTATAGGCACGTATTACGTGTGTGATATCGTTAATAAAGCTATTCGAGTATTTGTAAACAACGCCAAACAAATAGGTTAGTTGGCAATACTGAGGGTCTCCCATCCCATCAATGTTAGATGTGAGTTAGATGTATTAAATTTTTTTAATACAACTAAAAACCTACTTCAACTAAACTAAAACACTAAAAAGGCAAAAGTAATTCAATTTATGAATTATCCAATTTAAAATTATTGTTTGGGTTTTTGTTTCCAGGAACAATAGAAAGTAAAGCACAGACTCCAAAAACATTTTTAAATTCAATAACTTCTGAATTCGTATTATCTTTTTATTATATTATTTATCGTATAATAAAGTGTTAGTTACAGCTTTCTCGTTTTGCATTCTAAACAGTAATAGTTAAACGCATTATTTCCCAGTGCCGATGCTATCTGTAAGTATTGTAGGTGTAGTACACTTTTTGACATCACCAGTACATTGTTTCACTAATCGACGGTAGCGAAAGTTAATTTATTGTTTGTGTGTCTCCTTATTCATCACTATTAAATGGATAATTTATGTTGCTGTAAATGAAAAGCGATGTTTGATATTACATGTTATGGTATACTATCATCGTATCAAAGGATCGTTGGCCAGGAGTTCCTGATGAACAGACTACTGTAGCGACATTACTGCTTTTAGCAGCCTACTGGAGTTTACAAATATGATGACCCATTGAAGTCTTCTAGGGAGCTTATTGGGAGCAGAGGAATACTATCTCTTTGGTCCTGTACAATGGGTATATTTTGAAGTCAGCTTTGATTTAGAGCCGTCCAATATCAACAAGTAAATAATACAGCATGGAGACGACAAAACCACATTAAATTAGAAAATTGTATGCAACTATCTAATGAATAGAATTTTATGATAGCTGTAAAACAATTCAATAGAGTAGTAAAGCCAATGTTACAAATAATGTACTATTTTCGTCTCAACTCTTTATTTTATCTCTGACTGCAGAATTAAATTTGTACCCTAATAGTAATAATTATTGATGCCCTTATTTGTGTAAAATATTTTATAGATTCCAATATTATAGATTCAAATACAGGCTTCGGCCTAGTTCAGCGACGGTTGGTCTTGGTCTTAAGTAAGCTGTTTAAAATAAAATAAATAATAAATAAATAAATTAGTAATAAGTTTTATTGATTCATTATTGTTCAAGAATACAGTTAACTAGGTTAACTATTACTTATATATTTTATTTTTATTGTGTATATATCAAGAACCGTTTTTACAACATATCTTTCATTAATATATTATATAATAAAATATGGTTTCCTTTAATCTGTATAAACTAAAATAGTTTTACAGTTATAATTTTGGCTTTTTAGGATTAAAGGATATAAAGAAATCTGAAGTTGAAATAGATATTGTGGGTGAGTTCAGAATTAAGTTCAATGACGTTAAATATAGCTAAGTCTATAGCATAGTTTTTATCTCACCTTAAGCTTTCCTTGCTCTACCACCTAGATAGCTGCCCTTGCGCTGACGCCGCTGAGTCACCGGTCAGCGGTCAAGGCGTCGCAACGTTTGTCACGCTGCGACATTGTGCCTTCGTGTTTAAAGAGAGCACTGCGTTTAAACACACATTGACAAGATACAGAGATATCCGTTGGTTGTCAAGCGTCTATTGTATGGACGTTACTCAAGAAACTTAAGTAATTTGACTGGCCCTCACTACGGAGAACTAAGTTTTTTATTGTTTATTGTTTCAGTTTGTTAACGAAAACATATTCTAAATTGCAAATGATTGATTGATGAAGTGAATAATCAAATAACTATTTGCTAACTAGCAATGATAATTGTTATTTCGTTGGCTGTGCCTGACAGGGTTCATCAATGTTAAATACTTCTTACCTAAGATCTTTGTTAAAAACTGCCTGTTTTTAATAAAAATTCTTTATATAACTTTGCCATACTTAAATAACATTATACTGGTAATCTTTAGGTACAAACCTAAAACTGATTGAAGTTAATAAAAAAGGACCAATCACTCGTTCCTGTTAATGAGCTGAACAATCGCTGTCGGGTTCAACCGTACCTTTTTTACGCATACAGCATAAAACAATTACTTTTCTCGACCTCCACCTAAGTTGGTTTGCGGTGCAATTAGAGTTTAACTTGCCAACCGTTAGCCCAAGTGACAGAATTATAGCGAGTGCAAATAAATAAAAATATAGTATTCTAAAAATAAGGAATGAAATTCCAAAAGTAGAGATCACAGTGTATAATTCGACAAGCCAAAAAGATGTGACATAATAATAGAATACAATATTATTAGAAAAAATATATGTCATAAACTATGCAGCCAGGGTGTTGTGTATTATAAAGTTTTATTATAAAAAAAGTTTGGTCTAACATAGTAGGTACCTAATACAATAATATAATAATTACCTAATAAAATTCTATATTAGCCCATGTATCTTGTAATAATCTCTGACATTTAAAAAAATAGATACACATAGAATTGTAGCTATGGCAACGCTTTCTAAATATGAATTCTCGCCCTTGCACTATATCGGTGTGAGCAAGATGCTTAATTTTTGCATTGGAAATCATACAAATTGGCACTAATCACAGTTTTATATGGAATTCATTAAATTCTTGATAAAAGATCAGTTATATATATAATAACTGATCTTTCATAGAAGATATATTTTACAGAAAATATTCATGTGAATATCTTCTGTATTTAAAAGAAGTTTGAAAAATACAACGTTTAATTATTTATCTATTGTTATAAACATTAGGCAAATTGATTTAGAACTTACATAGATGTAATGTTTTTAAATTTCTTTAAGAAGTAAAATGGAATGGGTAAAGTTTATTTTAATTTTCCGTATAAAAAGAGATAAATTATCATTTATTTATTTATGAACAAACTAAATCATTTTTATTATTTTTTAAGTGACTAACAATGCTCTTCAATAATACATAATACTTAAATGACAGTAATATTAAACTTAAATTATGAGATTTTTACAAAAAAAATCAATTTTCTCGCTCCGCGTAAGAAATCGCTAATCGCTCACACTTGTCACATTTTCTTGTGGCGCTAAAAACGTTATGTTAAATACGTAGACATCACTTTCTTGGTTCCCATGCTCCTCCCACGGCGTGTGAGGTACAAGTTAACAATGACGGACAACCAATCAGCTAACTGTATGCTCGTTAGACAATCTCATTGAAAACGAAAGGTGTCGAGTTGCAGCCGAAATAATTACTAGTTCATACCTTTTCCCTTACCAGCCCAACGGCTTTGTAGAACATTATTTATGATGTATGGATACTTCACAAACTATGATAGCAGAACCTTAATTTGTGTTTTACGTTAATCTGTAGCAATGGTTACATACTTACCCGCGTACTTCTTAGAGCGTAACTCCTTAGAGCCTAATGCCTTTTGTTTAGGCGATCTGGAATAAGGTTACAATAGTTGCCTTTATTCTATCTACACATTGAAGTTACTAGAAATTTGTTGCCTAGCATTCGTTATTAATTTACAATTTACAGACAAAGGTTGCTTGGTCTGTGGTAGATAGAATATTGGAACCTGACAGTAAGATGGTCTCCTTAGAACGACACTCAAACATCGAACTAACACCTACACATACATTATATATTGCATATGTATATATATTTTATCTCACATTATCTAGCCTAAATTTAGCGTCATTAAGAGCTTGTGTTATGTTCTTTATACTTAGTAACAGAGAAAAGAAAAGTATAAAATAAAAATATTCCACCTGTCTCTCAATGTCTGAAAGAAACATATAAATAAAAAACCATTACTCGTTAACAAATATTTGTATTCATCAAACATCCAGAGTGGGACATATCCGTCCCACTCGGGATTTGAATCCGGGACCTCTAGCTAAGTAGACAGAATACTTACTGATCACTCGTGAAGAGGGGCACATTGCGAGACTACTTTAAATTCTTACCTAATTTATGTTATCGATTACAAATTCAATGGTCACAAAAACAATAAAATACTAACCCACGCTAATTGCAGTAGCCATAGGCAGCTTCAATAACATACATACGTTACCTCATATTACCTTGATGCAAAATTACAAAAAAAATAAAACTTTACTTTGTAAGGAGGCGCCTAGTCACTTGATACTTTCATAGCAGTGATTTCTCTTGAGACAAAGAAGAGTTGCACTGGGAAACACACCCTCTCTACGACTGAATAAGGTCCAGCTAAGCTCCATTCGAAATAGTACTTACGTCATCTGTACAAATACTAGGAACATTAAAGTGAATCATTTCATATTTACAAAAGTATCACGTTTACTGACTATAAGCACTCTCAGATGACTTTGTTACTAATTGATATCAGAAATTAATTATCAAAACCACATCAAAAGATGCTTTTGTTATGTGTATTGTCACGGACATTAGTATATATTATTTCATGACTCTTATTACAATGACAAAATTGATATTTTAAACTGAACTTAAACATTACTTTGATGTTATATAGTCAGTCGTTTTAAGCGATTTTTTTCTAATATCTCGAAAGGAAGGTGGCGATAAAAAAGTCTGCTCTTAGGAAGCGAAGTAATTTTGTAAGTTTTCTATGAAAGTATAATCTACTATTATATGAATCAACAGCCTTCATATGTTCTAATAGTGTCATATGCCTTCCTACATTGGATAACCAATAAGGGCAAAATGTGCCATCCACAGAGGAGAACAAATTTTAATTGACCCATCTGATACCAACCATGGCGAAAGTTGCTTTATTTTCGTAAATGAAACCAGAGCGCCCAAACCACAATACTAGTGAATTAAACTGAGCCATGAGAGTGACAAAAAAGTTTAACAGCCTACAAGTTAACCAGTCCTCGAGTCAACACAAAATTTCGGTTGCCAAAAGATCATAATACGCCTCTAGTCGTAATTTATGTAAATATATTCCATTAACCCCAAAGCAAGAATTACATAAGGATGCACCGCACCATCTCCGTATAAATCTGAACACTTTCACCCACTGACAGTTAACTTTATTAAACTACAACCACAGAGTATGTAATAATATTCACCGACGATAACTTCAGAGCCGCTTGACAGAAACACTTTCAGAGGGTCAAAGTCAAAGCCATAATATTTTATTCAACATACATATATATATACACTTATTGTGAGTCAATCTAAGCCCTCTGTTCGTAAATCTACCGGGAGATCATGTTCTGCTCAAAACAGGCAAGAATCTCAGCAAGATGGTACCAATCTTGCTGAGATCCTTTTACATGTCATTGACAATTGTTTGAAAAATGTTAAAACCGATAGTCAATATACCATCCATGTGAGAACAGATAAAGTTATTGTGGTTTTTCATATTTCCAATCACAGAAATATAAAATAAATAGAATAAGTAATAGTGCTTGTGGCACACAGTAAAAAAAATTGACATTAAAAAAAATATGGGCACACGCATTTTTATCGTCTAAATATTCCTGAAAGTTTTAGAAGCCTTTTTCATTAAATTTTATTTAACATAGACTTTGAA
Source organism: Acentria ephemerella (assembly GCA_943193645.1). NCBI lineage: Eukaryota > Metazoa > Arthropoda > Insecta > Lepidoptera > Crambidae > Acentria > Acentria ephemerella. Next base: position 10,851,446 of record OW971884.1, on the reverse strand, counting down.
TTTAATTTAAAGGCAATTCAGTTATCTTTGGCGGGACTTTGTTATAAAAGTGTATACATTTCCCCATGAAAGAGTGTCCTGTCTTGTGAAGTCTAAAGTTTGGAACAGCAAATTTGTTTCTATTCCTAGTGTTAAAGCTATAAGAATTACTTCGCTTTTATAAAGTATGCAAATGTTATATACATATCAAATAATGTGTCATAAAATGGTATACCCAACTAAACTACTCCATGTAATAGTTAAAATATTAATTTGTTTAAATAAATCCACTGTGAATAACGTGGCTTGACTCTGTATATGGCACACAGCTCTTTTTTTCGATCGCATTATATTAGTCTCACTAATGTCTGAAGAAAATAAAAACGAAATTTTTTTACTATGAAACCCAAAAATGTCATCGACAAAACTTTTCAAAATTAATTTAAGGTTTACAAATTACCTTGCTATAAATATTTAAATATGAATTAAACCTTTTGAGCAGTTTTAACATAGGGAACCTCTGTACAATTACAAAAATACACACACGCGCAAAAATACGGCCGTAAAACTCTTTAAAGCTTTTATACGATTATTAAGACTTTTATATATCATAGATATTCCAATATATCCATCTTGTCTGTCCCATCTATAATGCCGCTTCAATACTGAATATTTTCACTGGCATTTTAGTACAAACTACTAAGACTTAATTTATAAGAGCATCAAGAGTTGCCTTTATTTTCTTTTTAATCTTAGCACAGAGTAAAAATCTTCTACGCTGAATCTCAGTTACTCTGCGTATCAACTCGCTTAACGGGAGCGGTCACCATTTTTTTTCGGGCCGCTCGTGAAATCAACTCGATAAGATTATTGTATAATGTTAGCCTTAAGCGAACTGTAGGAGCCTCCTGATAAGCAGGCGATTTATTTAACTTTGTAAATTGTAAATTTAAAGGTCATAAGACTGAATAAATTTATTGTTGGAAACAAAGAATTATTTTATTTTTAAAATGATTTTTTATATTTCAATACGTACTATACAGACACAATTAATTTTAATTATATCGAGGTTCCCAGGAGTATTTAAAAATGTACTCTAAAGTAAAAAAAAACCTTAAATTAATAAAACTAAAGTACATAACCTTACATAGATAGGTATGTATGGTTCATATTCGGATATTGATGAATATATTTTACATTTGGAAATGTTTTCGAATTCAAAGTCAAAATACGTTTATTCAGTCTAGGTACATTACATACTCTTATGAAAATCAAGATTGAAGTATATAATCAATATACTGAAAGTAAGATCAATCATCAAATATCATATATAATAAATATCAAATATAATATAAAAATCAACATGCTGGAAGTTTTTAAATATATTTTACCTATCATTATTAATATTGAGCTACTATAATTGTGATTTACTTAGCGGTTAATTATTTAATATAACATTTTAATTTTAAAAAATGATTTTATATAGCTATACTCAAACTATTATAAAGAAGGGCAATTTTACAGCCATTTAGTAGATTTATTTTATTTGATACATTAGTCTATATAGTTAAAATGTGATGTTTAAATTTAAGACCAAATATTTTTATTGAAGAATAGATAATAGAAATTATTTAGGAGCTATAGCAAACGCAGTCAACAATGCGACTATCTAAATACTTAAGTATAGAACAATCATGATTTTCCCTAATCGTAATTCACTTAAGAATTAAAAGACTTTCATCAATATAAATATTAACATAGAGGTCGTTAAAATTTTTTGACCAAACCCGAAAATATCTGGCGAGTCGTTAACCATCCAGTCGCATTGTTCTCGTCGCGTCAATAAATTACACTGGCGTGCAATACACGGAATACAGGGACAGTTGGACATTGCAATTTCGAGTTGCCATATTTTAGTTTTTCAATAAAAATATTATTTATTTTACATGAAAACTGATGGGATTATTTAGAATGTAATTTTTTTAATCTTTTATCCAAAAGCTACTAACAAGCTTTCAGATATCCTGTGTCAATGTCTTTCCTTCAATCAAACTCACTAAAAACAGACGTTGTTTTTGAGTAAGCTATGCATTTTGTAAAAATTATGAAATGAAAATAAAATTACATTTTCGTGATTCTTCTACGTTTTCTTCTGTTTCTTCTTCTACGTACGGACGGTCTATTGAGCCTGTTACAAGTTGGAGAGTGTGAGGTAGGTTCTTTCAAGGCATACTAGTTTCTCTAGGGAGTACACTTTAGTATTTTCGCAATAAAATGTGAGGTTATTACTCTCTTTGGAAGTGGACAGATGAATTGCTTCGGCAACTCACGTCACCCTCACGAAGGACAGCGGAGTTACCGGGGAGTTTTGGTGAATATTACCAGATTAAGTGTCTAAGCGTAAGTTGCGGGTAGGTCCGTAACTTGGTTCCGTTACCGAAAAAAGTGTGATATTTTCTCACAGGATGCGTAAAGTATTTAAGTTTGGAGGAAAAGGTAGCGAGGTTCATTAAAGAGCAATGAGGCATTAACATTTCTCCGTCATCGATAGAATCTCACAACTGGCGTATATGTTTTTACGTTTAGTCCCATAAAAATTGTGAGCATTTTAATTGACTTGAACGATGTAATGTTCACGATAATTTTTTTCTAAGATTTTCGAGTATTTTCATGTAACAGACAGACTGGCAAGTCGACAATAATGTCGGTCACCCATCAAATTTCAACCTTAAAACTGTCCACACAAAATTGTGAAAAACCTTTTAAACAAAACTATAAATCGACTTCAAAACGCAAAAAAGGCAAAAATAATTCAATTAAAGTCGTTATCCCATTTAAAATTATATTTTGCTATTCTCATATCCATTTATTTTTGCTCGACAGTATATTTTTATCACCGTAGGTTCATTAAGTTGAAGTGAATCGTTCTTTACATATTCTATTACGTATTTTGTATCTGAAAATACCAACTGATCTGCAAATAAAGGAGTGATTAAAATTTTTTCTTTGTGTTGCAATTTAGAATATAAACGGACTAATTTTATTTCTTATTCTATTCTATAACAGAAGTAAGGCATTCTCCATATTAGCGGAAATACGGTGAAACAAACCTCATATAAATCTTACCATACCTATGTACCACCTAAAATATCTGATAATAATATTCAGGCAACCATTTGAATAGGAAACAAGTAAGAAAACTTTAATGGAATTAACAACTAAAAGAAGATAATTTATTTCTCAAATACCAATAACTCTATTAGGACATAAGAATAATTATTCTGAGATTGTGTATCAAAAACATTTTACTGAAAATTATTTTTTTGAGAGAGCTTTTAACTGTTAACAGCTCTATACACCTTTTCGGTTACACCATCCAAAAGACCACAACAGACACTAGAAGCGTAATGTCTTTGAGGAACTTAAATGTATTGGTATTAAGTTTTAATTCACCAAAGTAACAAAACGAGCAGCAATTTGCAATTGCAAATAAAATTTAATAAATAATGCAGCGGTAATGTGACTTTATTTAATTTCACCCACGAATAAAGTTCGTAGTTTTAATGAGGGAACCCCCGCGGTCTCATAAATTTTCAATGTCATATTAATTGAAGCACATCGTATTAACATTGAGTAGGACAAAAACTATCGGGTCTCAGTTTGTCTGGATGAATTTTTTGTAGCAATAACTATGAAATGAGAAATATTCACGAAACACTTAACCTTTCATTAATTCTTAATAAAGGTATGTATTTTTCATTTTATACATATTCATCTAATTGTTTTCGTCTGTTTTCGATATTTAAGTATATAACAAAATAAAAAAGGCGAATCCGTTTATTTAGTTAGTAAAAACACTTATAATTTATTCTTTTTAAAATTTCCAATATAGTAAAAAACAATACAAAAAAATGCATTATTAAAGATACCTTTTATATTGTTATTCAAGAAACTTAAAAAGAGTACAAAGTAGTTAACCAACGCATGTTATCCCTTAAAATCTTCAAATTTAGTTCTCAAATTGTTACTTGAGATTGTTCATTCGGTCAACCATTTGCTCCCTAACTACAAATAAAAACGCAACTAGAACGGAAAAGTGGTATTATGACAACATTAAAATTAGTAAATCATTTTATTTGTACAAAAATACTGAAATTAAATAAATAATGAAATATAAATAATACCATACAATAAAATTCAATTCGATATCGCACTTTTGGTCCAGCAAAATAAATATGATTAAAAATAATGATCGCTGACGGTAATGCGATTCGATACGGTCTCTGATCAAGGGGCGGCCAACCATTAAATTTAAAAATGTTATTCAATATTTCAATTTTTTTTGTAAAACCCGTTTCCCTATTAAAATAGTTCAATTAAAATAAAAATATATTACACTGGAAAGGTTAACCGCTAATCACCTTTCTTACCAAAAATAATAAAAATGAAATTACAAAAAGTTTTTAACATAGCAAAATGGTTCTGCTCTAAATAAACTCCAATCCAGCATCTCATCGAGATGATCGTAACGCGATACCTTATGTAGGCGCACTGCTGAAAGCCTGCTGTCTACGTGCAGAATGGCAGATGACATGTCAAATAAGAACAGAGATGGATACAGTTTGATCACAACTTAATGAGGGAACTGTACTTTCACAGCGGAAAGGAAATCTTAATATAATGGACCTGATTTAACTTTTTAAATTAAATCAGGTCCATTATATTAAGATTTATTTATATATTATTATATTTAAAATGTATCTTTGAAGTCATAACTTCGGAAAATTCAATATTCTAAAATCATCATCAATCCTAAAAGCTTCAATGCTTCCCACTGGGCACTGGCCCTTCCTACTATGGAGAAATACATATACCATACTAGCCACACATGGTGGGTAACAACACCTTAACGTACCTTGCAAAACACAGTGGAGCTAGAGATATAACAAATTATGATAGACCCATTGAGAAAACCTTTAACGCTGTGAAAAGAGTCCTGAGCAAGTAGCGGCACAATCCTTAGAATGATTCACCCCGCATAAGTAGATGCAGCAGGAAGGTGGTGGAATTGACATACCAGGTACCTTTGATTGGTTTGTTTCCGTAGTCAATACCAAACGTTAATACACTAATTGGTATCTAAGAATTACTCTTTGATCAAGTATTTAATTACACTTGTTAAAATTTATCAATTTTAATTTTAATTTAAATGTTTATGAAGTGGTTCATCACTTGATAAGATGCAGGGAAATAAAAACACGGACGCACATCAAAAGGTTGCGCGCCCCTTACCAAATGATGTATTACTAAAATCTGGTATGTCATCAAGGTTCTCGGAACAAGGTTCATGATCGCTACATGATACGTTCAGAATGCCGAAAGTCAAACATGAACATTCCGACAGCTTTGCAAATTCTGATGAGATCTAGTTGCAATGACGACATAACTGATGGACATTTGACAAAACACACTTCTAAATTGAACCTTATTACAAATGACTAATGCGCAAATTTCAAAATATAAATGATCTTTTCTGCTACAGTTATTGCAGGTTTCACGGATTTCAGTTGCTGTGCAAAATTCTGTTGCACTTTAAAACTACGAAGGTGTGTTTACCAACCGTACCGTGAAAGTTTAACATGGCTTTATTGACATTTTCTCTACGAACAACTGTGCAGACACAAACATTTCATAGGAAATATGTGACCTAAGTTTACTCACGATTTAAACCTGAATCCTACGAATATCTATATCAAATAAATTTTATGCGTATTTTCCTTAATGACTACCAAATTTGTTGATCGTATAATGGCGCAGAGTTAGGTAAGATGGCGGTAACAAGACACGTGGATGTCAATGCATATACCGGCTAAAATAAGTCAATCAAGTAAATAAAGCTAGGCTTATTGACGTTTCTACAAGTCGATGCTTCTCTTTTTGAACATAAAGAAAAGAAAGGCCGATAAGTGTAATTAAGTTAGAAAATATATATTGAGTTATGAAATGACTTAGAATTATCTATCTAAAGAATAGAATAGAATATATAACATCAACCAATTAAAATTCAAATACACAGGGAATAATTTACTAATTTAAAATTAATACAATTATAATAAATTATTTCTTTTTATCTTTGTTCGTGGAATATTGGTTACTCAGATTCGAAACTATACTCTCGTTACTGCAGATTACAGAAAGTAGTCGGTATTTTTTCGATTTAGAAAGAATTCTCTTTACTAGCTCGTTTGACTAGTAATCGGTTTTTCGTTGAATCGTCGTGCTGATTTAAGGGAATTCTTCCCACAAAATCTATGTTTTAAGATCGAGTTTCCTACAGAGGTTTACCCAAGGGACTAGAGCGTTTGGCTCTACAATGAGGGCGTGAAAGGAGTTTGATGTCAAATCGTTTGTTTTGATATGAAAAGATAACTCAACCCAAACAGATATTGGCCATTAATTTGAAAGACTACTAATATCAATTCATAATATTCTAAGGCTTCTCTGAGAGAGATCGCTACTTAATGATAATACCAGCCTCGTACTATGTATCTTCATAAAGTTAGTATCTGAAATTTATGTTGTACAATACAGCATACCTTATCTATGTATTCTGAATAGAAAATAAACTAATTGAATTGCAAAATAAATGATACTTGAAGTTACTTTGAAATGTTAAGTAATAAAAGTCATGCCGATTTGAAAAAGATACGCTTGTAAAAATAAAGAATAAAATTAATTCATTAAAACGCATACAAGAACATTACCATATCCTTGGGACACAGTAATATATTGCCGTTCATATTTGATGTTCATTCGAGTTCTTTTACAACCATTAATAGGAAACACATTATCATTCAATATTTACATAAATATATATAATTAGAAGTCTCATATTACATTTACGATATAAAATGATAATAGGGTTATCTTAAGTATAGGTTGAGTTGACATGCTAAGCGCTATAACTAGACTAGACAGGAAACCTTACAACTTTAAATACTAGAATTAAAACATTGCCATCTTCAAAAGCTATTTAGTCCAATTGTCCACTATAACGATTCGTAAGACATAAAAATTTTAACTGAGCTCTCAGAATTCTCGCGATAATCTAGATGCGAGGCGACAGCTTTACGGACATCCTCCAGACCTCGTTGAACTCTTTAGAGCGTTGTTTACAGAAAAAAATGTGTTTCCTTTGCTAAACGACTTTGAATTTTATCATACAGCAATAAAGTTGCGCACAAGATGACAGAGATGTGTGCTTTTCTGGCGGAAGCGGTGTAGCCTAGTAGTCTTGTGTGGTGCAAGTTTCTTAAGAATAAGGTACCGCAAATCTCAAACTAATATTAGTATTTCTAAATATTTAAGCTTTTACATTTTTATAATTATTTCGAGTATGGATTTCGATGAAGAACAATTATGTTTTCTTTTATATAAATTGTATAATAAAATTAGAAATAAATATATACACATACACAACATACGCATTCCCTCCTTCATACAACATGGGTTTCCTTTAAAAGAGGCATGAAAAAGCACTAGCACAGTATGTCATATGCTTCTTTACCTATCTTCACATATGGACTCATCTACTGCTTGTCGCCAGGTGGTGTCGAGTCAATTGCTGAGCTTAATAAAAAAAATCATACTTATAGAATTGAATAAAATCCTTGATTATCTATCTTTCTATCTGCCCAACTAGTTGATCGATAATAGAAAAATTAAAATTATTTATTTCGCACATTCGCATAAACAACCAACAGATAAAACAAAAACTATACCCACACGACTGAAAGGTCTACTCATATCTCAGTCCACCATTTTTATTGGACTATCATGGAAGTTTCGAGAAAAAATATTAGCGACAGACGTGAAATGGTATATTAGTATAAAAAAATCTGATATATTATGCCGGTGCAAAAATACTTTCCTTGTAAAATCAGTTGACCAAAACAACATCCCAATAAATCTCAATATCGCCTAGCATACGTACTTTTTGCGAACGTACATATTTATAAAATTATATAATACTAGTTCACCTGGTAATATTTGTATAATATACATAACCTGCCACAAATGCCATATGTTATTATTTGAAGTAGCTGTGAAGAAATGACAGTCATGATTTAGCACGTTAATTAGACGTATTTCCATGCTAAATTACCAATTCTCAATGATATTTTGCTCTTCAATAAACTTGAGATAATTTAAGCAACATTCAAACAGTAAACTCACAAATTTAAACATTATTACACAATTAAATATTTATAATTATATTTATAGAAAAATTCACCCTCTCGCTACAGTCTATAACTTATACACACATGTTAGTGGAGCGATCGTCGCACGCGCCGACCGGGAAATGACGTCACGCCGCGCCCGTCCGCATGCTATCTCGGCCGCGCGTGTTCTATTTATCCAGCTTTTCCGGTTACGGGTCACCAGTCATAGGTTTATCTAATATTCAACCTATAGGTTGTTAAGCATAGTAATTAAGCAACTGTTTGATGCTAATTTTAATATACGAACCTTTGAAGAACAATATACCTTATTATGTATACATTACATTACTTAATGACCTGCAGTTATAAAACAGTCTTTTAAGTAGATGCTAACAATTGAAACAGAACTTGACAAGTGGCTTCATTGATCTTCAATACGAGCTGAGTTGAGCTGCGTTCGGAAACAAATAGGTAGTACAGAGGGAGGATTACTTACCGGCTAGTGCATGTCGGAACGTGAGTCAAGAAGGATTATATATAATGATTATGTAATACATAACTCAAATATTTCATTTTTCTTTTGTTTCTATTCCAATTCACCTGACTGACGATCACATCAAACAAGATCGTTTGCACTTGTAAAAATAGCCACGGTTTTATGGGCAAAATGTAAATTGTAGTCGAGGATTGTTTTCACAGCGCCCGTCGAAGTAACATGTAGAGACATTCACCAACCTGCCGTTATCAGTCAATCAATGGCAGGTGTCAACATGAGGAGCTCACATTAAAACAAGGTATTAATAATTTCACGTGTTTATATTGTTAAAAAAACGAAAGTGGGTTAAAGTGAGAGGTAATTATAACCGAATCGGAGACGAACGAGAAAAAATAAACGTACAAAGTATGGCGATTTCGTTGAAGTTGAATTTTAATTGGATTGATTAACATTTTTTGATTCCATAATATTTAAAATTGGAAGAAAACCTGGTGTTTAGTATTTACTTTGTATTAACAAGGCAGTAGTTCCACATTTTCTGTTATCAGATCTTTGATCCGCGAATTGATACCATTACACTACCATTGCAAAATTACTCCAAATACGAGCCTTTGATCTTGGAGAGATTTCAAATGACCATTGTAAACTTACCGTCATTACATTAAGTAACAGTAAACTTTTAACCAAAATTAAAGTTACAAAAATTACTCTGTTTGTGATAATAATTAAACTATAAGCTGTTTCTTTCCCAGTTGAGGATGAAATGGCTCCTTATAAGTCAGAAAAGTGCACACGTTGAGACTGGTTGACTTCGCATAGTTGGACTACATTTACACTTATCGCCAAGTGTTGTGGATTCATATTCCTTCCTTAGTATAAATAAATCTGACGAGCAAAAAGCTGTCTTTGTAAAGAATGAGAATATATCAAAAGAAGAAAAATGTTTCGATAATGATGTCAATGACGGGAGTTAATTGTTAATCGATTGAGTTGTCGAATGATTGGAGGAAGTGAATAAGTATACATTTGGCGCTGATCACACATAAATGTAGCAAATACCCATTAACATCAAAATTTTGGTTTTAGGGTGAATTTTGAAATCCACCCTAAAAGTGGAACAATTGGTGATTCACTGGAACATATTTTCGTCTTAATTTAAGACCTAATCATGGTACTAGAGTAGAGCAATTATGATGAAATATTCCGTTTCATTCTAAAGGCTATAGTACGGCTTTAGTATTAATATAGAACAATCCGGTCTGTGCGCTTTTTTGCCACTCTTATAACACTTCATCGAGTTACCATAATTTGTTTTCTACTACCATTTTGCCCTTAAATTCCGTAACATCGACAGTTACGAATGAACGGCTTGATTGAACATGGAACATGCCCGTGTAATCCGAATTCGTCAAGCGAATTTACGCGCATTTTTGCACATATATCCAGCCATCTGAATACCCATCTGATTTGTATTCAAGGGTACAGTCAGCAATGTTTTTTTGTGTAGAAGTGAGAACTTTATATAAAACGTTAAATCATATATTATGGATAGTATATAACAATGAGAATTCGAATACTTATAAAAAAGACATAAATCATGTAATTTTAGGAACTCGGGTATCTTAGCATTCAGATATATTAAGAGTCAGGATTAACGTGTTCCTCTTTATATTTAACTACGTTTTATTATAAAGTTTGTAATTAAGTTTAAATTATAAAATTAAAATTAAATTCTATCCATACCATTATAAAATTATTTAAAAACCATCTGTATCATACATTCCATACAAACCGGGTAATTGTTTAGTGTTAAGTTTCCTCTAAGATTGTGTTCCCTTAACAGGCGTATGCTGGCTGTACAAAGATAGTCGGTGTATCGGACAACTTCGTAAACAGTGTTCTGCGAACGCGCATCTTTACATGAATTTTAATGTTCTCTTGAGATATGGAGAACATCTTAACAATATACTGGATTATTGTTGCATTGATCGATTTGTGAAGATGAATTTTACGTGTACTACATTTTAGGGGTAGGCTTTACTTGTTTATGTATTGATAAGAAAACGTTAATTTCGTTAGATACGATAGAAAGTACAACCGCACATTTTCAAACTACTTTACAAAAAATATATTAGTGACAATTTCATTTTTACAAACTATAATACTAGGATCTATTACATAACTCCGTATAAGGTGCGTATAAGGTACTTACAGAAGTCCTAAATGTCCTTATAAATCTCAAAATGCAATAAGTTTGGTTGCATGGAGAGAGAAGAAACAGTCACTCACGTTCTACTGGAATGTAGAGTAGTGGCCAACTACCGGGCAAACTACCTAGGAAATCCGCGTAGCCTCTGGGAGGTGTTCAGCAAGTTTAAGGTGCTAGGCCACTACTTGGAGGATGGCTTGAATAACCCAGCTGTTCATGGAAAATAGGCGTCGATTTGCGGAGACCTTCCGCACGATAATGAAGACGGAGATGCCATAAGTTTGGAAGTACGTCGTTGACTTTGTTATTGGCAAATAAAAATAATAGTTCTCTTATGGTTTAAGTTTGTTCCCTGCGACATTGCTGAGGTGGACCCTAAATTAAGATACATGACTATACCTACATGAAGATACTGACCTAGTTTTATAAGCATAAGTTGTACAATGCCTATCAGCCATTTTTTTCTATAATTCTCTTTTCATATTTTCTTTTTATATTTTCTCCCTGCCATTGTGGAGTATGGGCAATAGACTGTATATAGGAAAATTAGATTAAATATAAATTGGGATAAAACTAATTATTATTATTTGTGTTCAAGGCGAAAAACAAGAACTTTTCTTATTTAAAACAAAAGTTTCCGGCACAGCCATAATAATTAAAGTTTTTATACTTTAACATCATGTGGTACGAAGTCATTTTGCTGTGATTTTCTTAAGTTAACAAAGATCATCATTAGGAAATATAATTTAATTCATTAAGTAAACATAAAAGATCATACTATTCTTTTACATAATTGTGAACTTAACCTAAAAATTAAATACGTTAACTAAATTTTTCTAGTTTGGATACTTTTCTGAAACAAACAGCTTTATATACTACGACGCATGCGTGTAGATCGGTGCGATATTACGCTGGCGCCACGTTGCTACGAAATATAAGCATCAAGAAGGTCTTTTAAGCGAGGCCACAAATACATATAAACACAGTTAGACAGACTTAGAGTTGTATTGAATGAAACACGAAAAATATTGGAGTGCTTTTGTATGGCCAAAATAGAACGATAACCCTTCCTGGTAAAGGGGCTCTATTTATTATAATTAATATACATATTACGTATTCAGCCGACAGGCTAGCGAACACAAGAAACGGCAAATGAAGGCGACCTATATCTTAACTCGACCAACTGTAAGCTGGGACATTGTCTGAAGACGCACTCTCTATTATTTACGGTAACAAAAAGGAAGGGAAATATCTAAAATCTACTAAATATCTGGAACGGAGACTAACTTTACTAATCCTGCTAAAAATAAACAAAATTTTTTGGCTTCCAAATAATTTTCAATGAGTTTCACTTTTTTTTATTGTACATTAATTGCCACGAACATAAAAGTAACAACAAAAAAGTGGAAATGGACCTTCTGTTCCTTAAAATTTATAATGGTACCAAAGTCAATGGTACAATGCGCCAACTGTTCCACATTTTCTACAATTAAATATATATTTTAAAATGTTTCTTGGATAGCAATTCATGATTGAAATAAATTTAACTTGTTTCTAATGAGGGACAATGGAGTTACCGGGGAGTTTTAGTGGGTATTCCTAGTACGTGTACAGGACGAGCCCTATACACGTCCGTCGCTTAGCTAGTGGTGGATATGTCCGTACACGATTCCTCCTCAATATTTTGTTAGGTACAGCTTTTGAAGAATTACCTGATACAAATAACTGTTATAATTATTTGTGACCTATCACTTAAGTATTCACTACATAAGCTCTTCTATACGCGTTGTCGCTGAACAACGTGAATTGCAAATTTATAAACTTAAATCCTAGAAGACTTGGTGATAAAATTGTTCGTATGCTGGGACTTTAACCGGCTTTAAAATTAATAGAATTGACAGAACACAGCTTAAGTCTAACCTACGTCCTCTAAAACAATCGTCTACGAGATATTAATCGTTGGCAATGTAATTTGTAAACGCAGGTCTGTGATACTATCACAATGTAGTTGTTTCGACTTATTTAGCTCGTAGATACCTGATACAGAACGTGTATATTATGCAACAAAGTTCTCGTTTTATATTTTATTATTTCATTGTGTTTGACTCACTTTTGGACAAAATTTATGTACTTGCGAAGCACTGTCCTATATTATTTTTTTATTATATTTTACATTTAATTATTATTTTGTTTGGACGGATTCTAACTTGTAAGTAAAAACTTTAATGTTTTATGTGTGACACATCCAAGTGAGGTTATTTGAGATTTGTTACTTTTTTAAATCACACTTTTATCGATCACTAAGTATTATCGAATCACATGTGTCTTCACTCGGGAACTTAGCAATTTATGTCAGCTCCTTATATCTGAGTTATTGCATTTATCTTAACTTATCTTGATGTAGAGTTAGGATTATTCCCTGAGCATGTCGATCCGATAGGATCTTTTGTGCTTCCCTAATCCTAATGTCTGCTGTCCTGGTATACCTCCAAGATGTACTTACTAAGTACATCTGGAGTCAGCAGCCTTATATCTTCAGGACTGGGATATCCCAGTCCAAAGGGACCCATTCTTTTCTTTGCAAGAGCATTACAGTTACATAGGATGAGTTCCATTTGTTCAGTGTGCTACACAGAGGCGATTCAACTAGTTACATTTATTATTGCATTTAACTTATTACATTTGACAATAAGTTTTCTTAATGCTAAAATTTAGTTAAAATAACTCTAAAAACGTTAGTGTTCGGTTCATCGAACTTAGTAATTACTTTCGTGCTGAGCTGAGATAAATAGATAGCAGTCTTCTTTTTATTGATTAATATTTATGTAATGGCATCTACCATGACCTATTTATTCTATAGTAGTGTTCACGACCAACTACTTTTATACCACATTTTATACCATGTTGTTGTTTATATTTAGTTATACCAAAATTGTAAATAGAAAAATAAGAAAATATATGTCAGTGCAAAACAAGTGCTTGTATTATTAACAAGTAGCTTCCGCTCTGCAGCTGCGCCCGCATGCAGTGCAATCTATTGCGAATTTTATGTAATATATCAACACAATTTTTGCAAAGATTATAACATTCAACCAAACAAATAAATTCTTCAGATCTATAATATTAGTATGGATTCTCTATTATTCGTGAACACACCGATTGCCCTACTCAATCCTGTTGCGGGTCTGTTGATCGTAATTTCTTTGCAATATAACCTGGACCTTATTGTGTATCGTTATATCAGTCACAATAGCTTTCGACTTTCAAATCATTACTGCGTAATGAAGCGGAAAGTCACGATGATAAACAGTTAAGCGGCAATGGAAATATTTTGTACGTTAGAATGAAAGCGATAGCGATAGATTTGCATTTCCTATTAATTGCATTAGTTTTTGTTTGTGCAAATACAAATTTAATATATAGATAAAAGAAGCTTTTCAAATGATCTACACCCTGTAGATTACTATCCAATCGCCCATCAACATCAACAAACGCCATCAGTTACCTGGCATAGATAAAAATCTCTGTTTATTACCATAAATGCTATCTTCAAGTATGAGATCAACAGAAACATAAATTTTTAGAAATTCAATCTGAGGAGATAGTATATAATGGCAGCCAAATAAATTTTCTTCTCTTATATTAAATGTCAATATTTATGAATTACACCGGGAGATTACACTACTCGTAGCTTCTTGAATTAGATATTTTCAAAGTAAATATTTGTATCAACAACAGTTGCCAAAATTATAGACGTTATTATTTTTTTATTTATTTAAATATTTACGCAGCAAAATTTATACATAGGTAATGCTTATTTTTAACAAATTTGAGCATGCGGCTGTGAAACTAACAAATTTAAGATTAAATGTAGAAAAAATAACCATTGTCTATGCAGACAATTTTAATTTAACTTTTCATCCCTAATCGAGTGCCTAACTATATACCCCGCGTTCATTGTGGATCAAAAAAAATCTATTGTGTCTTATATAGACACGTGCTCATGTGTTCTATATATTTTAATTAACATACCATAATAGACCTTTTTAAGTTAAGTTTTTATTATAACTAGTTGACCCGGTGAAATATATAACAACCAAACTTATCGTCCACTACCGCCATCTATCAAAAAATAACCAAATTAGATATGTTACAAATCATATATATATAAAATAGGACTTCAGTTAGATGATTTTCATACTAAATTACAACTACTTCTTTTGGCTTTTCTTTAAGCTATTCCTTACTTTTTATATATTTTTAAACTACGCCTTAAATTAAATCGAACAAAACACAATAAAAATTATAATAATCGGCCAAACCCTTTTTGAGCTTTAGCGACACTAAGGAACTATATATACTTATTCATAAGACGAGAATAGATACTAGTTGCCTTCCTTTCGAATTAAAGGCACGGTATACTGTACTCCCTAATGGCTCGAGCGCCCTGGAGAATCTAAGAGACAGCGGGACACCTCCCCCGTAGGTGATGCCTGTTGATTAGAACTCCTCCAGAGGCGAATCGCACCTTAAGGCTTGAGGACTCTCCAAGGTTCTCGCCTCCTTAAAACCTGTAACGCTGTAAAGGCCATCTGCGGCCAACAGTATTAGTCAGTCCCAAAAAAAAGGTATACTCTACGGTATTTGTATTTTTTTAATTTTTTTTTAGCTTAAATTAACATAAAAGAAGTAACGAGTGTCAAGTTGAAAATGACTCTAACACAGTGTATCTAAAAAAGGTAATATTTTATTTTTAATACATTCTGTATTAATGGAATTATCAAACAACGTTACAAGAACATCCATTGAGTTAGACTTAAAATCTCAATTTATAGCTGTACGCCGTCACCGCGATCATCGATTAAGATAACCGCCAGTTAGTACGAACTGCAATTAAGTGGTTCTTTGAGTAATTATCAACAATTTATAGAGTAAAGTCAAGAAATTATCAAAATAGTGTTCTTAATGTTAATCTTAAATCATTTTATAACTGTTTTGTGTACCTAAGTGTAGAGTTAAGTATGAATATAATAAATTATAAGACATTACACTTTACGAGTATTTACAAGTAGAAAGAAAGCATTTGCCAGCAGTGGACGTGGTATCTCTTTTAAAATTTACTTTTATAAGAGTAATATTTAAAGCGCATAAAAGATACATTAAATGACTATTTTACATTCACATACATTAATATTTATAAAATAGAGGCCTTTAAATCGAGTTTCATCGACTAACAATACTAGAAAAAAGCGACATCTAACGGAGCTGTACTTTCATAACATCATTGGCACCTGCCACCTGTCAGCGAAAATTCAACTCCCGCGCACTCGGGATCGAAACTAAACAGCAGCCATTTTCAAAATGGGAACCTAATCGAAAAACAACTGATTCGCGAAAATTTCATAGCCATATCTGTCTGATATCTGAGTCTATTGCGATATTTAGCCACATCTGACAGCCTTATTTGGCATCTTGTTTTTACCGTTCGCCCGTCCTTTTCCAATGTCGCTTGACCGTCGCCTGTCTCGCTCTGCTGACGTCATAGTATAACAGTAGTCCGCGATCAGTGGACTGTTAGTGGATAGATACTATCAGATTAATTCTCACTTTATCGTGTATTAAATACACTGTCAATCAGCGATCGTAATGCTTTAGAATAAATACTAAGTTTTTAATGAACTTGTCGGTTTATTTATGAGAAAAATGTGCTTTGTACATTAATTTGATTAACTATTAAGCAACTAAATATTAGTGAAATTCTTACTGCATAAGTACTAATACTTTTATAAAAATATAATAAATACAATAAATTTTTCGCATAACTCATTTGGTCAATGCAAAAACAAAATAAATTACACACAGCGCCCCCACGTTTATATAGATAATACGTAAACATCGACAGGCAATCCCTCAGTCTCGCGTCAACGTTGAATTAGTGTTGTACACCCTCGCGTGCCAGTAGCTGTCGATACATTATATTGATATTTATCGCCGTGACGCCGCAACTTATTGCTGCAGATCCATTGATAACGAGCCAATTTGTTAGCGTCTTGTGCGCTGGGTTCCACCGATAAAACTTTTATTTGTCCTCTTCGTGAGATAATGTGATTGGAAGCGATAAAAACTGGATTGTTTACGAGTGCACATTAACAAGGTACTTGCCGTTTTGTGGTGATAAGTGACATGTGAAAAAATACAAAAAAAAAGAATTACTATTCAACTTTTATACACCTTACCTTAAATCCACTGTAGTTTAATGTCATCTTCGCAAATAAAATTATGAAATGTAATTTGTGAAATATATAAAAAAAATTAACACTATTCCTATTTCCACAATCTTACATCTTCTTCCAATCTGCATGTACAAAGTGATCGCAACTATTTCAGGTCCCACCGCTCGTCAAACAAAGCCCACACGTGATCTAGATATGGAGATACGAGATATCGATAGGTGTAGCTTCACTAGCCACTAGCCCTCGTTAACTAGGCGGCGATGTGTCCGTGTTCTGTCGGTTGTGCGCATGCATTTTTTGTGCTGTTTACAGTGAAGCCAGCCTGTCTATAATTCACTAATAAACTGTAACGTAGCTGGTAAAACTGGTAGCAGGGAAATAGAAAATGTACATTTATCATAATAAAATTGTTTAAATGTTTTCAAAAATATCGTTAGTTTTGTAGATGCACCACTAATCTGAGATGTCCTAATATATATAAATTATTAATTGAGAATCGAAGTAGGTCAAATAGTATTTACGTGGCAAAAATAAATGATATTCATTTATTTGACAAGTTAGTAGTAAAAATTTTAGATAGAATATTTAAATGTCTTAAAGCTATCTTTTAGCTTAAGGGGCATATTTGGCAATATATCATTGTTTTCTAAATTATGTTTTCCTAAAAACCGAGTCCAGTCCAGTATTTTATTATCCAGTATTTCCATATGTTCGAATAACAAGTTACAAAACAAAAAGATCCAAGTAGCAAATAATAAATATAATTAAGATTAAAAGTATCTATAAAAACATTTATATAAATCCAAATAACATCCTTAGTGACCCCCAAATAATATCGTACGGTTTTACACTCTTCAACTCTTAAAAATCCAGTCTACACATATAAGAAACAACATCGATAATACATTTTTCTTAAGTCCGGTCCAAAGCAAATATATAAGAATAATTGTAAATAATCTTAAAACTAAAACATCTTTTGGTATTGTTAAAATCTCTCCTACTTGATAAAAATGCGTTGATGTGCTCACTATTCCCTAGACCATACTAATAATCAAATGTCCGTGATTCAACCTGTCCACAAGAAGGGCATAACCACAAACGAAATGATTACCGTCCAATTGCATTGCTTCTTCTGCAACAATATTTTAATATGCCACGATAAACCGATTGTACTCATTTCTTGAAAAATTCAATATACTACATTCAAACAAAATTGGGTTTAGAAAAAATCACTTCACAGCTTTGACAATTAATAAATACACTAAAAATTTTTGATGAGATGAATGATAAAAAAATCCGTAGCATTCAATATACTAAAAAATATTTTCTTTATCTATGCCTTACACTATCTCAAAAGGGTAATGAGGATTTCAAAACTGCCCTAACGGCATACAACACTTTCGCACGTTCTAGACTTACGTATGGTATTGTTGTATAAACTAACGAAATATATCATACAAATATCTACTCTTACCGCGATTCGAATCGAAGACCTCTAGCTAAGTAAACAGGGATATCGACTACTCAACCAGACGGCCGCAATATTTCCTTAATTACTTAGAAGTGTCATTTACTAATTACAACCTATAAATGTTACACTTCAAATGAGGTAAAAATAAATACCAAATATGTTTGTTTAGACAAAATTTAGGATAGCGCTTTGTACTTTTTTTAAATTTAATGTTAAACCTCATTTTGTAATAAATTGAATTGAGATAACCATTATACATAAGATTGTATTTGTTAGTATAAGGGTTAAGCCTGAATAGTATAATATAAATAGTTGAATCTCTAGAAATAACGTTGTTTATATATTCATGTTTTCATATCAACCTGTGCTGTCCCACTGTTGGTCAAAGGTCTCATCAAAGCATTGTCCTTTTTTCTTTCTTGCTGATAACGTATATTATATTAATATACTTAGACCAAATTACCTAAGAATTCTCGCTACACATCATGAAATCTGACGCAATATCAATTAACATCAACCTCTATAGTATACTTATAAAATTTTGTATATAAGATAAAATTTTCTCAGATACTAAGTTTGACTTAATTCATTTTATGTTAAGATACTGCACATAATTCAGTTTACATTTTATATATGCTGTTTTCTAAATCGAAATAATCTTTAAGCCAAAGTACTTTAGGGTTTTAAATTTTCAAATACACATGTAAATTAGTTTTCATTTTTAAAGTGATAACAAGTAGATTAATTACTGAGATGCATCTTTGTGCTCATGATGGATGGGTTGAGAGGTAAGGGTTGCTACATATGCTCATACAATTTTAGGATTAAATAAAATACCGTACGACAAATCTTACCGCTATCAGTTCAGAAAAGTACTTGTACAGTATGGATTTTTGAAGAATATTATACGTTTTAATTTTAAAGATACAATCAATATCTTAGACTTATCGAATTTAAAACTATTTTTGGGTGACAGTGCTTCACTTTCTGTCGTTTCCGGATACAACTTAGCGCGATCTCTCAAAATACTTTTAAATGAGACCTTAAACTGATTCAATCAATTCATTTTAATTTTATAAAGGCAATAACTAACCGACTTATTGAATTTAAAGTATATTTGGACTCGGCTCTGCACTTTCTGTTGTTTCTGGAAACAACTAAGCACCAACCCCCAAAATAAGTACTTAAATTGAATAATTTTCTCTTTTTTCAGTGTTTTGAAATTCAGAATTTTTTTAGTTTTGTTTAAAATGTTTGTAAGTTTTTATTGTCAAGCTTATATGGGACTTTGTTGGTCGTTGGATGAAATATATATAATTTGTTTTTGTATTGTTTTTTATAAAATTTGAGGTATTTCTCTGCGACCTCACTATCAGATCTTGACTCCATGACAATTAGATCTCAAGACAAAAACTTAAAAGATCACATTGATAATCAGCCCACAGTTGGCAGTTATATCGATCAACATACAAAAGAATACAAATAACGGAACATAAAACCTTTCTCTTTTAAAATTGGAAATTCTTATGATGAAATACATTTTTTGAAATTGTTCTTTTTAAATTTGTTATAATAACATTTTTTATATTCTTCAATCTTGACTCTCATGAGAGTATTTTATGAAACTAGACTGAATAAATGTATTTTAACTTTATCATTTTAGTGACAACCCTATAGGATCGGTACCGTTATGTCAACACCCGGTGTTAAGATTTGCAGAAAATATGTAAATTTAATGATATTAATAAAACAATTCAAAGAAGTGGCGGAGATGAGCGACCGTAATTTCGGAGCTGTCGTCTACTGCGATTCTCGGTATTAACTGTCATCACACAAAGTTATTTTAATGGTGAAAACATAATTATTATCGTGCATTATAGTATTTATTTTTTTATATCTTCACCTCTGCTGTTGCAAGTATCACATGATAAATAAATATAAACCTAAATATTATAAAAGTTAAAGTTACTCTGTCTTGTCTTTTTTCGAGGAGGAATCCGTTTATGGACCTACCGGCCACTGGCTAAGCGGCAGGCGAGTGTGGTGCACACCTAGTGCTTCCTCATAGCACTGGGAATACCCACTAAACCTTCCCGGTATCTCAAACGCTTCACCCTTCATGGAAGCGACCTGGGTTCCTCCCGAAGCGATTCATCATGTGACTCTATCTTGACCTGGAGTGGATATCGTCTTGCCGTAGAGGTACTTAGATTACATCATGAAGAAGCATTCAGGCGCTTTTTATCGGAAAAACTATTCTCAAAGTAAGCAATTAACTCATTCGTGGCAAAAATAAGGCTTATAGTGGCGGATGATATGACATTTAACTACATTGGGTCATAGAGATGACAGATAGATGAATAGGATTGTAATGAACTCATTCAGCCAAAGTTTAATTAATGTACTGTCGCCTTCACACTGCATAATGCAAAAATACGAAAGCAACAATACTCTTTTCATGAAAACAGATTTTCCTTTAGTGTAGTGTCGTCATATATCGTGACGCCGGGTAATTTGTATAATGAGTCATGATGATGAGATTTATATAATAATAATACTAATATTTCTCATACTTACCATCATCTAGCCCAAAGTATAGACATATAGTAAGTATAATAATAAGATATGGTAAATGTATCCATAGGACCTTGTTATGGATACTAGATAGCGGAGAAATATAGATAGTCACATATATATAAATATCATAAATAAGCTAATTATTAATAACACACAAACATCCATAACTCGTTGTAGTGATCAAATATTCGAACTCATCATTGAAATATCTTCAACTACCGATATTCGAATCCGTGATCTCTGGCTAAGTAGACAGGGCTACTAACTACACGACTAAACGGCCGTCAATACATACATATCTATATATTTTTATCTATACTATTGTACTAGCTAAATTTCTTATCTAGTATCCATAGAACAAGCTCTTAATGATGCTTAATTTGAATGCACAATTTTAATTGTTATTCATAAAAGGCGTGAGTGTGAGAAATATAATAGAAAGGTTATCGGCGTTAATGTAATTTTTAATTAATTTTTAAATAAATCCCTACATTTGAACTGACACAAAACTATTCTGAAGCTTCCAAACCGTAAGAGAGAGAAGCTTCAAGTCGATGAATTCTAAAGGAAAAGTTTGCCTCTCTCGTTACTTTTATGAAAAATATAATTTTATTTTTATATTTCTTATACGACGTGGGTGGCAACTCAATGAGAAAGTTTCAAAGGCTGGAATCCACTATTACCAAGGCTAGCTTAATAATAGCAGGTGACAGGTTCTACTAAAGATAGTTTTGATTAAATAGAAATCTAACTCTAACTTCACTCCGCAATAAGATCTACATAAAATTCAGTGATGATGCATAGAATAAGGTAAGTTTGAATTCAACTATCCAAATTAACTGAAGTGAAAATTGTTTCATATTCAGGGCATCCAAATTTGCTAATAACTCCATTCTGTTCTACTTTTATCACATAGCAGTACGACGACTTGGGCTTTTGAGACTTTACTACCGCGTCTGTGTACTCTTCGAGTTTATAGGCAAACTCGTAACTTCTAAATTTCCCTGAGCCTTGTAGAATTTTTGTAAAGGTTTTTTAAATTTCGAATTTCCTTAAAATTTAGCGTCTTACAAAACTGCACACGCTAATTTTAATTTAAAGTATAAGGTAATAGAGATGAATAAAATTTTAAGTTTTCAATAATCAGCATGATAATAAGTATTGACATAGTATTATCCCTCTTTTAAGCTACTAAATGAAAAAATCAGCCAAATGTATGAACAACTGTAATAGCTTTAATAGCTTTGCGATCAAGAGTCATTTTTACACAATTCAACACTCTACCAAACTTTATAATGTCGTAAGCGGCTCCCGTCGATTACTAGTTGTATTACATTTTTCTTACCTAACCATCGCTAACAGACAGTAGCTCGACCATGAATAACCGGAGTTCTGAGGACACAATGTCATGTAACGTTTTCTTAGAGTACATTTTAAATTATTTTTACTTTCTGTAATAAATCTGATTCGCGAGTATCCAGATATAGAACACTTACGGTAGTCGACACGTTTCATATGACGGAAACAACGTACATAATGTGTTTAATTAAAAACACGCCCTCTTATTAAACTTATCACTGTAAGGATATGAGAAAGGGGGATCCTCCATTCATAAATTCTTCATACACGATCACCGATGCTGATAGCAGGCTGTACTTTTGTAGCGGAATCAATCTGATGAAGTTTCGATATGCATTGAATTATTTTGAGATTTCAACATTAAGTTGTAACTTTTTCCCTTATGAAAAATCTACGAATGAAGATCGAATCGAAGAATTATGACTATTCAATCTGATAGTATCTTTTTCTTTCGTCTTTTCCAAGAAGTCCACATGAGACTGGCCCATTTGTCTCAGGCTAGCGATTAGCGCTGAGGAAGCTCTCAGCGCTAATCAAGAAGACATCTGAGTATTCGATGGACCGAGTATAAAACCTTAGGTAATCATTTGATAAAAATCTGCCAAATTTGCAAAGCAATGTAATAACTAAACCTATACTTAGGTAATTCTCTTTTTCGAAAGTGACCTCTTGAATGAATACTGATTTTCGAACGATTGGAAATAGCTACTACAATCACGTTATTCCGGTTCACATTTTTTGATAAAAATATATTTTGACTATTGGTTACGACGTACAAGAAAACGACTACGAGATCAACTAAAACCGCTTCAGCTTGATTATCTTTATGAATTTCAATTCCTTCATCACACCAGAATTCCGTATGCATAGGAAAATCCAATGGCCATAATTATGTAATCATGAGATCACTTAATATAATCGAGAAGTATCCAAAGCCTGGAATAGACAAAATGAGTGTTAAACCAACTCGCTTATCATCCTATTACTGAAAACTGGATACTGGAAATTAAACCAAACAGCGTTAATATTAAAGATATGTTTCAATCAATCAACAAATGTTTATCGCACTTTATATTCATTAAAGAAATTTACACCTAAAGTTCAATAAAGTCAATTTCTCAGTCGGTTTGTTATGCAAACACGCTTTTATTATACAAGTGGATAAGTGGTGTGAAAATTGCTACAAACAATCACAAGTCATAGTCAAAAACGTTCAGTATAAAACAGTGGGCCATTTCTGTCTCGGTACAATAGGCGTGACCTTGACTAGTTATGACGTAGTTTGACACTTATTCAACGTCAATTTGAATGCATCTATCTGTTAATATCCTTTTGTCATTTGCCTAGTTTTGACAATAAGAGATAAAAATAAAATCCATTTTTGACCCTTCCTCCCTTTGAACGTCAATTACAATAAAATCAAAAATCTTCCAAAATAAACATTCATTTTCTACTCAAATCTTGTTCAAGACCATTTTAATATAGTTTACTAGAAATTATTATATCGTTATCAAATGAAAACTATTTTTATGATATTATTAATTGTGACTTTCACAAGAGTTTCTAATGTTGCTAGAATATACACTTGAATATTGGTTTCAAGCTATTACCTCAGTAAGAGAGTAGAGCTTACTTAGCTTGAATGGAGTCTCAACTCCGCTGACTACCAGTTGACTATGGCGTAAAATTGCGTTAAACTACACGTATTGTTATTATTGAAACAAGCAACCAGAATGATTGTGGGTAAATATTAATTTTGATAAAAGGACATATCACGTTTTTAAAATAACATTAAGAAATTTGTTAGACTAGAGTGTCAATCAGATAAGTAAATAAAATAATACAATATAACATGCAAATGATAGGTGAAGAAATGGTGAACAATAATTAAACATTAATATTTTTTTACAAACACTCAATCCGTCCTGCGCGACGAAGTGTCGACATGAAATAAGTTCAAATGTTCGTTATAGACCGTACAATTATCTTATACTAAATAATTTAAAAACTGATATCCAAAAACTTTAATTTAAAATATTTTTTGGAATATAATTACCCTAATCAATTTATTCCTTATATATATACTATATTAAAACGTTAATTATGATTTTAATAATTGTTTAATGAAGTTAATTTTATGTTTTGTTAAAATGATTTGTTATAAATATTGGTATTGGTAATGAGAACTATTCGAATACATCGAATAGTTCTTATTTTTTTTAGAGCGGGTAGTTCCGAATGGAGTTGTGACTGTCGTGGCGGTGGAACGTCAGTTCAGTTGTTAGTCGCCGCTTGAAATGTACAGACACAAAACCATTGGCTCTAATCAAAAGCTAGCATAATAATCTTACGATATTTTTATTGTGATTCGTGTTAAATCAATATTGTAGTAATTGATCATTAATTTGCTGTTATTATTTTTACGTTTATTGTTATATTTGGAAAAAGAAAACCTACTGTAAAATGGATGACGGAATCGATATCAACACGCCTCAACTGCTCGGCAATCCGTCATATAAAAAAGTACATTTATTTCTACATTTAATGCAGTTACCTAGAACGCAATGATTATTTTTGCTAAAAAATATATAGAGTAGAAAGCTTTCAACTAATGAGTACTAAAAAGTAACAAGTCTACGACTGTACAAATAAAAGCGATAGGAAACCACGTTATTTTAAATCTACCTAATTTTCCAAATCACCTTTAAAATGACTTAATTAAGAGTGACAATGTAAATCTTTTGTCTTTTACCAGTTCACCGACGTCTTATCAATAATTGAATACCTAGTATTAACTTATAACTGATGAATAAAAAATATAAATAATGTGGGGGCGGTCATTTAGGCTTGTGATTTACAGTGGGACGCATACTCAGCTACTGATTGATGATGACATTAAGATGTGATTAGGATAATCTAAATCAACATAATTTAAGCGCTATCTTATCGCTGGCTATGTTTCAAGCCTTAGTCAAGAACTAACTTCACTTTGTTGCAATCTAACGACATTTACATTCATATATGCACAGGAATATATTGACAGGAACACCTGCGCAATGCGCGTCTAATGTAACAAACTTGACAGCACTGTTAGAAACAGTATTATATGGACATCTGTGTTGAAATTCTCAACAAGTAGTTAAAGCCTTTTTTCTATTTTAATCAATAATAAAAAACCTTATCAAGAAAATATTAATTATAAAAAAGCTTTTTTTAAGGAACGCAAGTTGTAAGAAGAAGGGCCTACGTGTGCCGGTAAGGAATTACATGCTCTGGCTGTGCGACCAAGAAAGGAGTCATCAAATCTCTTCGTTTGTTTAAAGAAGACGTGGAGACAGTAAATGAGTGACTACGTAGACCAGCACGCATGCTCTAAAGTAGGAAAAGAGAGGGAGCGATAAGGTCAAAGAGCTTTTCAGAGGCACTTAGCTACGCTATGTCGGACGCAAATGCAAAGGCTCTAAAGTGTTCGGTACTTCTGCATCTCTATTTATACGCATAGAGCGACGCTGCAATCTGTCCAAAACATCGAGGAGGTACTAAGCGGAGGCATCCTAAAGGTGCGAGCAATACTCCACGCAAGACCGGACCTGGGCTTTGAACAGCAGGCATAACTGGTCAGGCATGAAATACTTGTGCACCTTGTTCAGGACTCCGAGTTTCCACGACGCGGTCTTGATTATGGTATCGATATAGTTAGTCCGTGGGGTTCATTTTTGGAGAATAGTTAAGAGAGTTCTACTCTTAAAAGTTATTAACTAAATTATATGAAAATATGAAAAAACAAAAAAAAAGTGTCATTTAAAAAATAATAGCAAAACATTAACACAATTAACACAACAACAATAACATTAACACAATTTTTATTATTTGCCAGAGTGAATATTACGTATTTCACAGAGACTCTTTGTTCCTATCCTGCACCTAAAGCTATATGCACAAGATATGAAAAAAAAGGATTAAGATCTTATCCGTTTAAGTGACACCAAACCTTCTTTTTCCGTGTCAAAGTGTAATATTTGTGTCACAATGTGGCAATTATCTCACTAATATTTTTACGAATTTCAAAAATAGAGCAATATATGCATGTAGTTTTTGTCATCTTAACATTTATACATTGGATATATAATTTCCCTGTCCTTAATTCTTAAAACATTAATATTGCGTGGAGATATTTTTGGAATATTCGTGGTCAAAAAAGTGTTGTGTTAACTCACATATCGATATCGATCAATTAGTTCATGTCAGGTTTACCGTTATATATTCAGTTTTATGGTCCAATTGATAACATGAAGCCCTATCTTATTACTCCCAATTTTATAGCCATAACATAAACAAATTGTCATCCAAAAACAAATATCACTGTACAAGTGTCTCTAATATGCTAACAATGAAATTAATCCTCACTTGAGGTCTAATATAATGCCTTATGCCTTATGCCTTATAAGTGCCTAATTTATGTATTTTCATATTACATATTACACAAATCACAAACGTCATTAATGAACTAAAAGAAAGATCGTGAGCGCATAGTGATATATTTTCTTTAAAAGATCTAATTACGCTATACCTATATAGAACAGAAGATCTTAAATTTTCAACACTTATTTCATAGTCTTTCTATACTAATGGCTTATTCAATACCGAGGAAATAAAAGCTCTTATAACTTAAAAATGTAGTCGAATATTAGAGCAACTAATACCGATATATGATGTAAAAGAGTTAAGTCAAGGGGAGACATACGCTGTATGTAAGGACAAAATATCATATCCCAGAAATATGATAAAAAATAAGTTTTATAAATATAGGAGAGAAATGACTAAAAGTACACATTATTTTACATAACAACATATAAACGGGATGACTAATGAACTAGTTCATCTAAGAAACTACCTTATTTAAAATTCGTGTTTTAATTGACAACGCGTCGCTTACAATTCTTAATCATACAAAAGCATCGGCAGCAGGTGCGGATTAAATGCAATGAATATAACAAGTTACCTGTTGTGTGAACTAACTGAAAGTCTAATTAATTATTAGTAGAAGCAGATGCAGTTTCATAAATACTCCCAATTTGTCGTGTTGTGGCGTGTATAATTGAAAAGGTAACGTGAGAGGTGATACTTGAAATACTAAAGATGGACTCGAATATTTTAATATTTTGTGCAGTTATAGCATAATGGTATAATGTCACGTGTAAAGGTCTCGTCTAAGTACTCCTAGTGGAGCAGCATGAAAAGTGTATCATGTGATATTTTGCAAAATTACATACCTATTTTTAATAATCAAGTTAATAAAAGTCACTATATTTTATTGGAATGAGAACTAGTTCACTAAATTGGTAAAACAACTATTGATTTAACAGCTTTGAGGTTACAAACATCAAAAAGCTATTGGTACCTAAAACGTTCATTATCCTCAGTTACTTTATAGCTTGGATATTTAAAAAAAAATTACTTTTATTAATAATAATTGTGGATCAGAGTCAATCTACATTAGATAAATCGATAATCTTCTTTTCTTTCTTTTTTATATATAAAACAAATAGCTTCGTTAGTCTCGCTAAAACTTAACAACCGCTAGACCAATTGCAATGTATTTTATTGTTTGGTTTGCTTTAGTTCAGGGGTGGTTAACAATAATAATAGTAAGGAAAACTTTAAAAAAAAAACAAAAAAAAAATTAGATAATTTAGTATGGAAAAACCGTCATTCCTTCCATCATAACTTTGAGATTCTTTTAAAAGATGGCGTTAGTGGTAGTTTGTAGGAGATACAAAGTTCAACTAGTTTACTAATAAAGATCGGATCTGAATTGAATGTGTTTGTGGCAGAAGTTAAGTTGGCTTATTATTTGCTTATACTTATTATAATATAAGCCACCACTATAAAGAATGAGTTAAAGCAAGTCTCAAAGCAAATTGTTACGATGGATGTGTGCAGTCGACTGTAAAATAATTTACGTTTTAAAATACAATATAAAATTATTGGAGGCAGGATGATTTTGTAAAAAATGTTGCCTCTAATTAATTAAGGCAGTATTTTTAATCATCGATTAAGTGCTATGTTTTGAATTCTCTTGGGGTTCGTAAAAAGGCCCTTGTACCAATATATAATATACATTTGCTCAGAGAATGCTCAAATATGCGTAGAAGAAACAGTAGTTTTTATGGTAAGTTAAAATTTATTCACAGCGTAAAGGACACTGTTCGTTTCGCTCCTTATTAAGTGACGTCATGAATATAGATAATTTTCTTTTCCACTCAGAAGTAATATAATGAAAACATGTGATATTTAACAATTCAATAATTAAGTGTAAAATTCCATTTAATTCTATTTAAGGAAAGCTCCCTCAGAGTTGTAAATACAAAATAGTCTAGATTATGTACATCATTAATTAATTCGGTTTGTATATTATTATCACGTGAATATTAATGACTGTATACAATATAGTACAAATGGGGACATTTACATCGAATTAAATTCTTCTTTTAAGTAACGAGGAAACATGATTTCACCACAATCCTTTCAATTAATAATCTTGTTTAAGTTATATTCAAGACAAACTCAATTAAAAGTTAAACTTCGGGAGGGATTGAGAGTATCACAAGAATATTCAAAGCATATTAAGTATTCTCAGAAAAAGAACGTAAAAGCTTATCCTAATTGACTTTATTATTGGAAAACAAGCATGGAATGTATTTCTTTCTCCTTAATTAATCATCATTATCAACAGCCCATATACTTCCCACGTCCCAGAGCGCTCGTACTACTGTGCCAAGGAGCTCCTCCTGCCTCCAAAGGAAGAAATCAACAAAATTGTTTTGAAACTTCATTTATATTAAATCCGTTTCTGACATAATTCATGTCATGTAGAGATCCCATATGTCAGTACTCATATTTAATACAAATTATAGTAGATATTGATACATAGGTGTCATAAGTCATTGAGCAACACTTCTGTATAAAAAATTATTCCCCTAAATACCACAAACCATTAACCTTTTAGATTCGCATGTGCAAAATAGACTGGACTCGAAACCTGTCTAACATCGTTAAGGCAAACGAAGGTTTTATGCCCATTCGTCATAGTGCGCACGCGCATATCGCCAAGAAAACCCAGAGTGTGACAGGTGAGGCATAATTATTTAAATAGTTATTAGCAAATTGATATACTTTCATGCTACTCGAAACAAAAATTCATGGTAATACAATTTAAGTATGATATGAGTATACGATATTTTATAAATTATTATGTGATCGTTAGATCAAAGATCACGGTGTATGTCAATCAATACGAATACTCCAAAGTAGCAAATCAACAGACTTAACAGTAGGTACAAAGCGATAAACGTCAATATTAAAAATTGTAACACAGCTGATTCGACAGCCCTAATTGCAACTTCATGTTTGCCATCCATAATATTGCACGCTTGCCCGGAAAGTGGCATCGCGATCTTATGTGAGTAGCTTAGCAACGGTAATCTAGAGTTATTTCCATGTTTTAATATTACCAATATAAAAATATTAAACAAATAAGTGTTTTGAATGTTCTGACTATTCTAAAATTTATTAAAGATTATTTTGTTCCAAAGCAAGTTATATGTAGTATTCAAGTAGGAAGGGAATATAAGATTTCAATCCAGTACAAACTCAGGCCATGTTTATTTTCCATAAGTAACTAAATGATAATAATCTCTTTTGTTCGCCGAATAAATAAATATAAATATTAAAGTACGTTTATGTATAAAATGCACTAAATTAACTATGTTTTAAATATATATAACAATTTACACGAGAAGGCAGCCTTTGTTAGGTCATATTTGACTAATATGACCTCACAAAGACTATTAATTAAACTTGCCGTTTCTAATGGAAACAGAAAAAAAGATAAATTACAATAGCAATAAGATATATGTACACAAAACGTGTTCGAATGCTAAGCATCAATAAATAAAGTCGAATTCAATTTGTATCTACGTTCAAACATTTATTATATAAACTTAAATATATGGCTAAATATTATTAAAATTGTCTTGAACATATGCTTAGCTAATTGCCTATTAAATATGTCTAAGTTCTAAATTCTCAGTGAGTATGAAACAATTTGTTAAAATAAAAATAGCATCACACCTTGAGAACGACATTTAACTTTATGAGCACATTTTAAATTACTGTCAAGTAAAATAATACGTCATATAATCATTAACGATGATAAGGATTTAAGAAAATAACTAAAGATTGGAATAAAACTATGCATTTGTACAAGTGTAATCGTCTTTGCGTACAGATATCAAATCGTACGAAACCGCCAACAGCGTCTGCGTATCTATAAAGAAGAATTTTATGAAAAGCACTATGCAGAAATACTTTTTAAATTTTGTTTTATTTAAATATGGTAATGGTGTTTTTTTTCTTATCTGTTATCTAAAAGAAACACCAGATGTTGTGATTTGATTGAAACTTACCTTACTTGTCATTAACAGTTTTCGTAGAAAAGACACTTTGATTTCGAACATTGAAATCCTGATGCTGAAAACTTTAACCTGTTGCTTGATATTTTCACAGAGACATTTCCTTGACCAAAAACAAAGTTATCAAACTATATTTCGTTCTCCCTACTTCGACAATAGATGGACATTATGAAAGAGACAGATAACGTTTTCGTTTTAGAGAATTCCAACGGAATTGAAACAAATTGTTTAGTTATTTTATTAATACTTATTACTTTTAAAAAAAATATCAACTATAGGTATAATCAGTCTCAGTAAATCTTATTATATAATGACTATTATCTAGTTAAGTATTACATCTCAAATTAAAAAAAAAACAGCTGTATTTTTTTATAGTTTGTAATTGAAAATACCATCTATCATCATGTCAGTATACACTAGTTGACATTCAACGGTCATCAGAGAGGGAATTAGAGGATATAAATCAGGATAAATGCGCGTTAATTTCGCCAGGGGCGATGTGCTAACTCGTCTGGTCTACTCAGGACGCGCCCTACGAGTAGCTTTGATAATGGTACCTGTTTTATTATGCAACTAAGTGATTAAGCCTTCCTTATCTATGACAAATTCATTTCTATTGACTGGGAAAGAGATAGCATTCTTATCTTTTTCATCACTATCTATATGGTCTAATGCGAGGATTCCCAAATTATTTTGGGCAAGAGACCCTTTTCCAAAAATGAACTGACACCTCAGACCGCCAAAGCCAAATTGCTTTAAAAATCATATCTCTAGTTTTTTTTCTATTGATACTTAATAATTTAAGAACTAAATCAGTTTTAAATTTTTGAAGTCGTTATGTCGCCCCTGGGAAACCCCAAAAGGACGAAATCGGTTTCCCAGGGGGTTTATAATTGTAATATCGACCAATTTGAGGATCTCTGGTCTAGTAGATGAGCGCTCTCACTTAGATATTTTCTTTTCTTATTTTTTAATATTTAATTCTTGTGATCGCGAAAAAAATATTTTCTGCTCGCTGCTGTTGAAGGTTTTTTCTAAGTACGTCTGGCTTGCCGCCACTATATTTACATCTAACAGCATTAACAGCAATAGTATGACTACTTGTGTGTATCTGTAATTGCTGTTACTATAAGTTTTAACTATAAATTTTTTTGGTTCATGGTTCACCGATTAAAATAAAATAACGGGTTCTTTTGTGGTCGAGGAAATTGGGTGTGGCTCACTTCAGGCTTATTACTATTAGATAAGACGAAGTTAGGATATTAAAACAAATCTCATCTATTTAATTACTTCATCCCATCATTTAACTTAGTGCTTATTGATGTTGAAGCCGTTAGTATTGATATGTTTCTGTGAGAAGGAAAACTTAGGTCATCGGAGATTTTAATAATTAGCTTTCCTGTGTTTAAGATGTCAACGAATCTCCAATATGAAGAGTGTCCCAATGTTGTGATGTTAGTGTATACTTACTAATTTAATGCTTTTTATTTTATTCTAAAATAACTTAAGAAGATATTTTCACACAAGCGCCACGTGACGTCAACTTGATGAAACTGTTATGCAAGCGTCGCTTAAGTTAATCTAGGATCTAAGCGAATATTTAAGTTGGCTCCGAGCGGGTAATGGCTAATAATAACTGCGATAATAATTAAATTGCCCGCTGCTTAGCTCGGTATAAATCACGGGTATTACCTACAAACACTAGGGTTGTCTCTCAAAAGACCTACAACTATTTTAAAATTTCTAAGATTTTTATTTAAATTTTCTTAGGTGAGCCTGTTTAATTAGCTACCTTTATAAGTTTGTGAGGTTGAAGGAGTTATCTCTGGAACTGCTGGAATTTAAAAATTATTTTTGTGTTGGATAGTTCCCTTATTGGAGAAGGTTAAAGGCAATATAACCTTTGTGAGAAAGCGCACTCGATGCGGGCGCATTTTTAAGGTTGCTAAAACTAAAACTTTATTTAGATATTATGACAGTGTTTATTTATTTATGTAAATTTTAAAGTGTTTAAAAATATGTAAATTGTCTGACTTAACGATAAATATCGTTTTCTACCAGTCAACCATCGGACCCAGTAGTAGATAGTAGCGGTCTTAATAAGGTACAGATAACCATTACACCGTCACTTTGCAAGCGGTTAATATTTTATCACAATTAAAGTCAGGTCGACGTGAAACCAGGATAGTTAACAGATTATCGCGAAACCAACGTGGTTAGTTGCGTTAACTCAATGTAAATAAGGTGTTTAATCTTCTGTTTTCATCACGTCCGATGCCATTTTAAAAGTTTACTGATTAAAAAGTAAATAAAAAGTAAAAATATCAACTATGGGTAAAATCAGTCTCAGTTGAAGTCTAATTATATAATGACTATTATCTAGTTAAGTCATATCAAAATTTTCTGAAGTTATGATACTTTTTACAAAGCAATACAACTTTTGATAAGATTTTTTTTATTTTAAATTAAAAAAACTGACCAACCCTGATCACTTGGCAAACTGTTGGCGAACGATTATGACGCCTAGAAGTCAACGTTTAACGTAAATTTATAGTAGTATCTGTGTTTTATCTACGTTTGTGTCATAACAACGATATTATAAAAATTATAACCATACATTCATAAATTAAAACGAATTTCTAAATTAAATTAATTAAAAGCAAATAAATACGTTCTTAGAAAAACTTAAAAGTTATATAAACTTGATTTTTTTTTCCGGAAGCTATTTGAATTATATATAAGTTTCACAAGTTATATTTTAGATATTATTAGTTTTGTTTTATAAGATATGTAAGATACTTGATTGTATACTTTTTAAAACGAACACAAAACTTGTTGACTATTAAGTCCGCCAATCGTGCATGGAAGAATATATTATTAAATATACAAAATGGAAGGATCATTGTCATGAATTCATAAATAGATAAAATAAACTATAACATCTTAATCAACAAATAATAAAAAATAGTAATACCATACAAAGTCGTGCACTAAAACTATGAAGGTATTTTTATAAAAAGATAAGGTATTCTAAAAAAATCTTAAAGACACATACCTGAGCTGGGTTTTTATATTTGCCATGGCGGTCTTGATCCTGTCAAAAGAAGAATGGAGAAGCAAGTTTTTAAAAATGTTAGCAAAAGCAAAATGAAAGGGAATTAACATAAAGAGAGAATATAAAATGAATTAGTATAGAATAATGCTATGCGATCCATCCAAATTAGTAACATGCGCAATGTCATAAATAAAGTAATAATTTAAGCTTTTAAACCCAATCACCACGAAATTAATGCGATGAGAGTTAATTTCAGTCGTAATATTAAATAAACGTGAAAACTTTTCCTCATCAATTGGTAGTTAAGTGTTTAATCAAGCGGTTGAATACAAAATAAATATGTCAGTATATTATAAATATACTCACATATTTATTTCGTGTTCGAACTACCGTTGGTAAGTATTGTACAAAGATCGTACGGTACTGCAGTTTACAGTTATCAGAGACATGCAAAACCCTATCGATGTGTTTTGAACATTTAAATATATAAACATCAACAAAATAACTATAAATCAAGATTTCAACCGTCCGTCCTTAAAAACATGCCGCTGCCGAGGTCACGTCCTACAGTGGCTTCCTAACATCCACACCATGTTACCCAGGCTTGAACCCTGGCGCAATATCCCATCTAATAAACTATAATACTACTAAAATAAAATCAGAGGTCATTGGACCTTGATTGACTCAATACCATCAGTATTGTGTAGTATACCATTTCTACAGAAAGACTGAGGAACCGTGGCTCTTGAGTCTTGCACCAAACGGAATTCATGAGTTCACTGACTCATTTCACCGAATTTCCAAGACAATTTTGTCGTCACTATAAAAATAACAAAATTTGCCAATACCGTTTCCAAATTCAAATATGTATTAGTTCAACTGAACCCAGAGTTTTAAATCAGTTAACGTTTGTACGTATTTGGTAAAGATTACCAACGGAAGGAAAGACATGACGTAATTAAGTAAAAAGGTTTTTAATCGCTACATTGACTCCAATGAAATCATAAAATAAAGATCTTTTGAGGTGAAATAACTACCAGCTGGGCTACTCAAATCCACAGCTGTTTATTTTCTGTTACAACCTAGTTTCTTTAACACAGCAGACACTTTAGTTCGAACATTCTGAACATAAATATCTACTTAGTTTCTCAATCCTCTGTTGTGTGACTCATAGATCCCATTATAAAGGTTTAAAAAAATCACACAGTCCTGTCCCAGATAGCGGGGTAATTGTTAGACCTTGAGTCTGCGTTTGCGCACCTCGCGAGCTCCGCATAACGATGCTGCTGAGCAAAATACTAATTGTAAATAAATTAAACATGTAGTCGCCTCTGTTTAAATAGTCATTATTAAGTTTGTGTGAGAATACATTGGATGTGTAGACTTGAATCTTATAAATTTGTAAACTTTTTTGTTTTATAATAGTCCTTACAAATCGGATGGTCCAGTTTATAATATCTATTTAACCAGAGGTCCTAGATCTATTTTTGTGTACAGACAGATGTTTTTAAGACGAGGAGAAACTAGTGCACACAAAACAAAACAAAAAAAAAACAATTTATTTATTTAATTACAAACATTTGTTTAAAGTCATGGGTTATTTTATCATATGTTTATTAACGTAGAATAATTATCAAAGTAGAATTTATTGAGTATTTCTCCTTTAATTCTAAGAACAGCTTAAGAGTGGAATTGAATAATTAAAACTAATTTCAAAATAAGCAACAATCATCAATCAAAAATAACTGTAAAAAGTCATTTATCAAAATATACATATGTTTACATCTGTATTGGATCATTTAGTGGTAGATATATCACGGGGTACAACAAACCCCGCACAATAAGGGCACGTGGGATGTGCGCGGGCGCAATGAGTCCCATGAAATTGTGTCAAATGAAACATTTAAGCGGGAGGGAACCAAGATGTTATGAAGCGGTCGAAGCAATACTGTTTCCTTAAGACACCGAATGTACATAATAACTATCTATCACTTTATTATAACACGATAAATAATTAGCTACATTGATTACCACCAATATTAGTAAATATTCCAATATCGTGTTTTTCTGTATAATTTTTTTCTACCATAATTAAATCTAAAAAATTCGATCGAATAATAAGTATTACTAAAACATTCTAAAAAAATCTTCGTAATTTTAGAGATCACGGCATCTAGTACAGTCCTAAGGTAAGTCGAAAGTAACCGAAGTAATTTTTCTTAATAACTGATAACGTTTTCTTTTTAAATTTATAAAAAGTCAACTAAAAGACTAATCCTGTTTCTGATCAATACATCACGTTATCCTAAGATATAAGCAATAATAAAATATTAATAAAAAGGTTCTATAATCTCACTTTTACAGACTCTGAGATTAAGCCAAACAATACCAGACACACACACAAGCATCAATAAAACACATA
This sequence comes from Acentria ephemerella, assembly GCA_943193645.1. Taxonomy (NCBI): domain Eukaryota; kingdom Metazoa; phylum Arthropoda; class Insecta; order Lepidoptera; family Crambidae; genus Acentria; species Acentria ephemerella. The sequence continues at coordinate 10,814,949 of OW971884.1, read as the reverse complement.
ACGACACTAAGCGTTAATTCACAAACATTAGCCTGCGTACATGCAGCCTCAGTTCGGTAAAGAAGACGAACGAAAAATATTGACTAAACATATTTTTATGTTCGTCAGGCGAATTCAAGAACTTCATATGAACTTATTTCGTTCTGAGGCTGCGACTGACCAGGAGTCTATGAATGAAAAGGCCTCGATATGTGTTTGTATTTTGCCCAAGCTAACACCAACCTCTTTGTATTTTTCTTTCATACCAACCTGAAATAATAACAAAAAATAATTTAGTACCATTACTAATTTAAACACATTAAGTAGTTAAAAAGGGGTAGGGTCAAATACATTAATTATTACTAAGACTTAATAACTGCTTCCACATTTAGGTAATTAGTAATATTACCTTAACACCTAGCAACTAGGTAGGTACCTGGAGTGATAGTTTTTGTAAATATCATAAATTGATAACAAAGCAAAATTTAATAAATATTCTGTTAACGATTGTTAAGATTAGTATTTCGTAATTTATAAGTTCATATTACCGTTTACATTTAAATTCAAGTTAAACTAAACTTCTAGTAACATATTATATCTAGCAGTAGCTGAGTGACTATGTTATAAATTGTATTCATATTACTCCAGTTTTAGTCCAGTTATAGTCATCATCGTAATACTAGATACATAGCAGATTCAAGTAGATAATTCTTCTCGAAGCATTTAGACATTGGTTCCGTTAATATTATACAGCCGTTTTTACTTACCAATTGTACTAGAATTTTTTTTGCACTGAAAAAAAAGGTAGCCAATGTAACCAAAGATCATGAAATAATAAACACCACCTTTTTTAACGCACTCCCATGATAAGTACCATACCATACCATAGTACCATAGGGTGTAGCTTATCATGGCGGTAAATAGTACTATAGGAAGTAAAATAAAATAATTGATGTTTTCCTTTATTGCTGTTTTTGTGAACAACATATATTAAATAAAAATAGATGTGATTTTTAAAAATTGTTGTTATCTATAGATGAACACAATAAATAAATGGTAAATTAACATAAAAACTTACAGGTAAGAAAGTCCATATCCCAACAAAACAACATATTTTTTGCAATATATACTATATAAGTATGGAGTAATAATTACTTTTACCTTCATTTATATTTTTATAAGATAATAGCGTAAATAAAAGTCATGTTTTCCAGACACCAGTAATAATATCGATATTAATTTACTCTAATGTAAAATGTAAAGCTCTCACCCCGTGGCCAAGAGTATTCAAAATGTTTTTAGTTAATAAATACAAGTACATTTCGATCACCTCATAAATAAAATGTTTTCTGTCATACATAGTTTAAGGTAAAATTCAATAATTAGGAATAAGTTATCCTGTATTACATAAAGCGGTCCCACGAATATAATGGTTCATCTTGGTCACACTGGTCACCTCCGAAAACATTGTAGCTCGCTCTTGAAAAACGATTCACACGTGTGTACCGTCAGCAAAACTAACAATCTAATAAAGTTTACGAATTAGACGTAGGTAATAAAATATTTCAGCGAATGTTATTTAGCGTGAAATACGTAATTCAAGTAAATAGAAGCTATAAAAACAAAAACTGAAAGTGAAGGTGTCGTCAATGATCCATCGTAGATCAATGATACGTAAACCCACATGAAATCCACAGTGCATTTGTTGATAGCCCTAATTAGTTATGCTATTTTTAGGAATCCACACATCATATCAATAGATCAAAGAGAGAGCGAGTAAGAGAGATAAGAGTAGATGGCGAGCTGATTCAATTGGCTCTGCTATTCTTGATCCGGCATCGATAATTGATGACCCTTACCACAGGTTACTTGTTAAAGTATATATTTATGTATCTATATTTTAACTAATGTAAATTACTATTTTAAATCCATAACACAAGTTGCAGACGATGCTTAGTTTAGACAAGATATAAGCTGTTTGTTTAAGAATATAATAGAAGTCGTCTTTTAACAGACCTTATCTGCTATCCGTACACCACATGACGCGTCACACAATAAGTCCGCGCGCATTTATCATCGCAGTGTCGCTCACGCATTGTTGCGCGATGCGGGGCGACAATGACCAGCGCTCATTGTTGTCCCGCGACATCTTGCAACCGAGAACGATGTACACTTTCGTAATATGTTTTTGTAAATAAAAATACCTACTAGGTATATAATAAGGTATCTGATAACCAAATTTATCTTGGTTAGATTTTAACTGACACGGCGTTTATGCCAATAGGACAATTGACATCTTTTGAAAGTAATAAAAATAAATATTTCAGAAACCGAGAAACTTTCGATAAGAATCGTTTCCAATATTATTAGTTTCATAGATAGATATAAAATAGGATCAAATGATCCACGCAAGTGACAATAATATTAATATGATATAGTTTTAATTATGCATTTACATGCAGTTGGCTTAATCAGAATTTTAACGTTTAATATAAGTAAACTGAAAATTAATATTTAATTCATTGTTCATTTTGCAAATTGATTGATAATTTTGCTATCTTTTTTCATTTCCTTTGTATAATATAAATATTGTGTATATTTAGATTAATTTTTTTTTTATTTATAATATCTCATATTTTTGAAAATGTGGAACCCAATATAAAACCTCACTTAATGAAATAAGTGAAATTTGATAGACACTAACTCATTATTAAGTTTTATTGATGTATTAGATGTTCAGGAAGTTATTAGCTTAAGCAAAACAAATGATCAGAACAATTAAAAAAGTGTGCGTGGGGGTGCTATGCTTCTAAATTTCTCATATGTTACTTTCTTGCAGCAAAACCTGAGACGAAGCAGTGGGCGTCATTCCAGTCAGATCTCCAAAGACACGGTTCCCTCGGGGGATCAGTTACAATGTAGGCTGTTAATGATTACGATAAAAAATATATATAATGCAATATGGTCTCATTGAACAAAAGTTTTATAATACTAGGAGCAGAGGAGTATTTAGAGGGAGTATTGTGTTTTCAGTGAAGTTTTCTATGTTAAAATTGTGTAGTTTCATGCCAAAAATGATTGTACATGAGATTTTTCCGGGACTCTTTTTTTCTGAAAGAGTGATTTTTCATTGAAAATGAATATTTATTCATAGTTATTTTTTTAACATTATTGTATGATTTCATTCTCATTTTCGATTCATTTCATTTTTATTATTATCATTGCAATCCATTTTCAAATTTTTTTTCAAATTCCCTTTGCATTCCCTGTAATCGGAAGAATTTAGCAAAAAAAGAGTAGGGAGACTCCCCTTCTTTTTTTGACTTCACTCTAGATTTTTATTGGATTTGCAAAGCGTTTATACACTGTTGTTGCGAATATTAAACGATATATGCTTAGGTAACTGTATTGATGGATCAAGCCCTAAAAAGCGCCTACTGGGTCAATTAGTTTGCTAAAGTAACTGCATACGTTACATTACGCGAGCATCAGTAATAACCTTGTTACGCAAAAAGGATTTTTATTTAAAAACAGTGACGAATGTTAAAATTAATATTATCCAAAAATTCTCATAACCCATGAACATTAACTTATCACAATTTACATAGATTTGCATCTTCTCGCCGCGCAACAAACGGCTCGGCACGATCATATCGTAAAATTTTACACTGTCAATTTATTTATCACAGCTACACTCGTCTCCCTCCATCGTAAGACCGAAGAACGTGACAGGGAGATTCATAGCCGCAAAAAATAACCATCGGTTACTTTAAAGCAAACAAAATTTTCGAAAGAGTTAAAACAGCACATTTTCACTTGCACACGACCGATACAATTTTCCTTTATAGATTTTATTTTCATTGCACTAAGGTTTAACATTGTATACACATGAAAGCATGATTTTTACACGTTTTCATAATTGGATTTCTGAGTAGTAATCGTTATTCGTTGTTATTATTTAAGCCGTTGATATCATCAGGCAAGCTACCATCGCCGCTTACAAATATTAACACCTCCCCTGTTTCTGAATTTTAAATGTGGGGAAAAAGCCATACATTATAAAAATATTTATTAACTGAATATCAAATAATACATTTGACATAGAATGAATTATAAAACCCAATTTTAAACATTTTACTAGAACTAGAACAGTGAACAGTTGTTAGGTGTTTAGGTTAGTAAAAAATTACCAAAATATCTTAATCCCATATACTTTTTACCGAAATTCGAAAATCCAAAACAAAAATGTCTTGGTTCTAGAAAACTCTTTCTTTATTTAAGATTTGGGATAATATGTGAGTGTTCAAAATTCCAATATTGCTTAAATGTTTGACGTGATGACGATTGTTTTCTTTTTAAGTACTTATAATGATTCCCCGACAAAACGCTGCAACAAAAAAATTGCAGTCAAAACGCCTTCTGAAAAACATAATTTCATACTGTGCCTTTTGGTTTTAAATGGTATTAAAAAACCATGAACCTACCCATCCCCTAAAGACACACTGTAAAGGGGGACCTTCTAAAATTATGCGGCGTTTTGTCAGGGTACGCTAATGTTTTCCGCATGTAAAAAAAAGTTAAATTTTGAAAATAATATTCTTCAAATTATTATCTTGTTCGATAATAATTTTGAGTTGAAGAATATTATTTTCAAAATTTAACTTTTTTTTACAGTTTTACAGTTCAACCTTCCAAGTTCTGTGATTAGGACACCCAGAACATCAACTGTTTATTAGGACTTTGAACATTATTGCTTCTATCTCTGTGTCCTTTGTTTTTTTTCTATATTAAGCTCAGCAAATGACTCGACATCACCTGATGATAAGTAGTAGAGGAGTCCATATGTGAAGATAGCTAGTGAAGCATGAACATACTGCCCTAGCGACCCTCACATTGCCGGCCCAAAGCGCTTATTCACGCCTCTTTTAAAGGAACCCATGTTTTCTTTACAGTTCTTATTTTGTTATATTATTTGGTTATCTATTAGATAAACCATCATATTTTCATCGCTACTTCTACGTAACTTTCAAAAAATTAACGACAAAGTTGTTTAAACATAAACTCACTTACAATATTCTGAATATAATAAAGAAAAGGTCATAGGCTGGTATGACAGAAGAAGCAATAAAGAATTATAAAAAATATTCCGATGGCGTCATATGTCACGAAATCGGCGATATTAAATCATTCGTATGTTTTCCCATAATTAACGATCCCATGTCTCAATCCGCACTATTGAACAGTCAATACTGAAATCTTAATTTGACAAGCTAATTAAAGTTTACGGAGAAACTTTCGAGCAATTAATGCGACACAATCAGAATGACAGTCGGCTGATAAAAGGCGTTTTGTGGGACGTGCGATGATATTCATCATTGGTCGGATAATTCGCGGACAATTTGCTTGCTTTATCAGTACGTAATTATCCGAAACTCGCGGGGTAATGGACGGTTACGTTGTTAGGGCGCGGTGTGATTGTAGAACGGTGAGCGTTTGTTGGGCCTTTATCTTTTATGTTACTTGTAATCCGTGTCATAAAAGTTTCACGTCTTGTCTAAAAATTGTAATTTATAAAGTTCAAGGTTACATTAAATTATCACTTCATACGACTCTTTCTCTGTCGCACAGCTAGAGCGTGGAATTTCTTACCGACACACGTATTTCCTACTTCATCAACATGGGTTCCTTTAAAAGAGGCGTGGAAAAGCACTTTTTGGGCCCGCAAGATGAGGATGGCTAGGGCAGTATGTCGCAAGCTTTACTAGCTGTCTTCACATATGGACTCCTCTACTGCTTATCAGCAGGTGTCATGTCATTTGCTGAGCTTATTATAAAAAAACTTATAGAATTAATAACGAAGGGCCTTTGACAATTCAACGAAAAACAAAAAATATTAGTTTGTAATCTCTAGCTCCGAATTTCGGAAGGTACGTTAAGGCCCGTTGTTACGTCAACGACTTTCACCCACCCACCAGCATCGAACTATCGTGGTAGTGTTATGGCCCAAAGGCCTCACGTGTAACTTGCATATAGTGCAGTGCAACCTGTGCTCAGCTTTGAGATGTATATAGGCCGTTGATGATAAGGATAGTAGAAAGTACAACCGAGAAATAAATTAAATTGCGACTAATGTGTCAAAAGCAATTGCGTTATCGTGACTACTCAAAAATTACCTATTGTGTCGGTGGTAAAAAGTATGGTCTTAACTTAATACCTCCTACAGGTGATTTCAATAACATTAATCAAGTTAATTATTAATATTATAATTTAATAAACAGTATATTATGGATAAACAAAAGTAAACGCAGACAAGCGTCTTCGTTAATGGTCTTGTGAAATATGACAGGAAACGGTGTGATTCTGCCTCATGGCGTCGTGAGTGTTGCCAACATAAGTATAACTTGTTCTTCATCCTAATATCTAACTAAGCGTGTAACTTACGCCGCACCCCAAAACACTGCACTCCCGCGCATCTTCGCGTCAGAGCACCGTGGACGAACACCGCCGTGTTATTACAGAGTGAGTTATGGCGTTGACACGTATAGTAACGAAAAATATCACGGACAAAGGCGATAATTAGGCGCGAAATTTAATTTCCTTGAAACTCTCGAAAGTACATTGTGCAACTGTGTTAATTAAGAAAAGTGCGAACCGCCCGCGCAGTAATGGGGGGTTTACTCCTAAAGCCAATGGATGAGATAAAATTACCAAGTAATGAGTATTGGAGATGTATGTCCGTCTTATTTGCAATTTTTAATTTTGTTTTGACATTTCAACGTCGTTCAGACCTCAGTTAGTAAGTACATGAATTATTTATTTTTTATTTTTGAAATATAAGATGAAAATGTTTCCCACGAAATGTGTTAAATAATTCTGCGAAAAAACTTTATATATTATTCCTCTTTGTATTTGCATTTGTCTATCGCATCAAAAATTGTGCAAGCAGGGTTCAAACGTTGCAATATCCATTTTCCACAACTCCGGCAAATATAAACAGTCCTGAACTATATACTAAAAGCATGAACGCTCCAAAGACCCTCGACAGTCACTAGCTTATAAGGCAGATTGAGTGCTTTCAATGCAGTGAACCTGCATTCTACTACTTTGCAATATTGCTTTGACCTACTGGAAAATATAATATATCTTAGATTCTCTTTTCAGTTTCCGGCGCCCAACAAATAATAAATATAGTGTGTCTTTCGAAAAAGGTTTTTTTCGCGTAGATAAAGTTCAAAAACATAAGATTAATATTTTTTTTTCCAATTAATGTAAAATATTCATTGTATTATTTCAGATACTGTCAACAGTTCACTTATCTCTGCAGCAGCCGATAGAATAGCGCGACAGGCGCCGGCGCAGCTTTCTACTTTGGAACGCCACGGCTTTTTAGACATATTTCCGAGAAATACGTCTGCCTATGCAACTTCTAAATCGATTGTTACCAGTATAAAACACGATTTTCTATTGCTATCTTTGTGCAGTTTTAGAGATTAAATTCTATACTTAGAACAGATCATATAGCGATGTTATCGATAACATTTTCACAAAATATCTTTAGTCAATACCTCTTGACCAAAGGTATTTTGTGATTTTTCCAATTGTTATTCAAGCAACCGGTGTACTTATTTATTCTATATCTACTGCTTCGACTTCTTTGGGTTGGTTGCTGGACATTGGATTTACCCATTTTTTCCACAACCCTCTGACATTTGCCTAAGATCGTCAAATCTCGTAGTTCTTTATTGAATTTTGTCCAAGGTCTATTCCAGAAACCATCTTGTCTAACGTAACCTGTGCTTGCGGGCGACCGTAGATAAAAACAATCTAAGCTCGGATTCCTCAACGACAGAGGTACAGGCTAATTTGTTTCCAACTGCTGGAATGCAACAATGCGATATATTATTATTATTATTATTTTGGCGGCAGACTTATGTAAGTAGTGGTAGCTAGCAAGGCGGAAAAGCTTAACCAGAGACAAAAGCGAGCATCAATTTCTGCCCCCATTTAGAATTGAGCTCAAGTCCTATATTTGAAGTAGAAGATCTCATTTACTAAAGCTAAGAGGTAGAAAATTTAAGGACGAAAATAGTAAATTCTAGCCCGAAACATAATATGCTTCATGGCAAGATATATTTTGTTTATTAAATAAAATCTCTGAAAGTCAGACGACACCGGTCTTCTAATTATTGGTGATAAGCATACTGCATTCGATAGCGAATGACGATGAGCTGTTGAAGAAGTTATTTAATCTGTATATATTTCAAGGGCAGCTATAACATCATTCAAAGCCTACACAACTCATAGAGGACGCTAAGCCAGGACACTTTCCACATAGGAAGAGAAAACGCTCGTAATGACTTAATAAGGATCCTGATGGTCGTGGGCGGAGTGACCAGATGCTTTGGATAGTGATTTCACCTTCTGTAATCGATTGTAATTCCCGATGCCCACCTTCACTCGAGTAATCGATTGTAATTCTCAATGTCTCACTTTCGATGCGATAGGTGCGAAAAAGTAATTTGCGCCTCGTTGAATGCGGTTTAAGCTCGTTGCTCAAATTGTTGTTAATAAAGGGCCGTTGTGTTATGTGGTGATAAATCTTGAACCATGAGCTGAATAACAGTACACATCAGTCAGCCCGCTTCTGATTACACGGCTTCCAATGAAAAGAATATCCCAAAAAGTTCATTAAACGAAGATGATTTTTATCAACATATATTCACGCGTAATCTTTTGCCGCAAAATAAATTAATGCTAAAAGGTTACTAATTATGTACCGTTAAACATAACAAATCGTTCAGAAGTTCCAACAAAACGTTAACAGTTATGAGAAATCGCTACAAAAGTGCTAACGACGGTTTACCAAATACAACCCTAATACTCGACAGGACCTCATCAATAAAGTTAACGTTTTGGTTATTTATTTATTAAAATGTAATAAAATCATAGTAGCTTTAAGCCTGTGGGCGAAAACATACTTCGTCCGAAAGCTCGTCATAAATAATTAAGTAATTAACAACCTAGGAGCATTAAATAAACTTATATCGGACGCCTCAAATGTGGGTAGTATGAATAATTTAAAATTGCCATTTTTTCTGCCGGCCCACGGCCCGATTAGTCAGTATTTCGACATTCCCTGCCCACGTGCCCTCGGTTATTAACATAAAATGCGACAATTCATTGTGCAATAAACGCAAAATGCGATTTTATCTAGCGACAAAATTGAGGTGTAAAATTCTGTACCATTTTATTTCGACAAAAGCCAATATTGGTCAATAGAACCAAGAGCCAACATGAAACTTCCAAAGGGTTTCGTTGGCTACCTCAAGGTATTTGGCCCAACATTGGCACAAACGCAAAGGCTACTTATCAACGAGCAGTTGCTCGAATATAAAACGAAGCTATATTTTAGTTTTCGACTTCGTTTACACCCTCACATTGAATTTTACGACCGCTGGGTAAATATCTCTGTGATTATTACGACTGTATTGAAATTTTATGCCTTTTTATTTACAGGTAATCTTGCGCAAGGAACGAGAAAGATCCCTCTGACTACTCGCGATAACAAGAATGCAAAATATATAAATATCAAGCAATTACTTTATTTTACATAAACTCTAGGACTGGATTTAACTGAAATATGAGTAATAAAAATGTAATACTTTAATTTACAGTAGGACATCAAATGTTCCAAAAAAGCAACCATCAAAATGGTTGAAAGAAGTTACCCCAAATTACCAACAAAAACAGAGAAAGCGTAGTTGAAACTCATTTGTAATAATAAAGTGATAAGGCACGTGAGGTATATTTTTCGCTCAAAATAATAACGCTTTTACAAAATCTGACCGATTTTGAGATACTTTTAGATAAAGTATTATAATGGCGCCCGAAAGCTAGTAGCCGGAATCCCAATTTAAACATAACCTAACTTGTAAGGCAGGATTATACACGATAGAAGATCTAATGTGTCTAAATGTGAATTGCGTGGAAAACAAGTCGCAGTGTCAATCAGGAGAATCTATGAAACCTGCAGTATGATATAATAACAGTAGTATGTAAGATGAATAGAACAAGGTAGGTATTTTGTCTTCGTCCTTCTAGTAAGGGTGAGGTGCAGCATCAGATGGCGTCTACAAATCACATTGAAAAATACAGGTATTCTTACTCCATCTGATACCAGCATAACGAATAAACAACCTCATTCCCGCTCAGAAAAACAATGTCCAGTGAATTTACAGATTATATTTCAGATGAAACAAAGCTCATACAATTTCGCCAACCGACAAAGCGGCATCGCAAATCTCATTTGCAGACAACAAACAGATAACTATCTCATTCTTTCAACAATGGCCGCTGAGCTCATAAAGCGCCTAATTAGTAATATTCCGTGTGCATTGTGGTAGCTATCTCAGTGCGCACAATAAGATGGAAGCGGTTTATCTAGGGCGATACGACTGGAATGGCGGGAGCGACAATTATCAGCCAATGACGTTCGCGTGGTGCGTTTTTGTTGCGCTAGCGCATTGATACCTCCACCGACGCCTCTTCATTGTTTGCAATCCAATTCTAGCTTGATATCGAATTGCAAGTACTAAGCTGGACGCTTAGCAGCAAAAGAAAGGACTCAAGTGTATCTGCCTGCGCCTGTTTCGCGTACGCCGAGCCTGAGATACGATCGTGGTTCGAATACGTAATGGTTGGTAGTGCTCACCCGTGTAGCTCCCGTTTATTGTTACCGCTCTTGTCCGAGAACGTAAATTGAATAAGAGCCTGCGTAGAAGGCTGACTAAAGGCAGGGACATACGGTAGAACCTTTTCGAAAATCACACAAAACAGCTTAAGATGTCAATTTTAATAACATGTTGCATTTGTGTTGCGAATAACCCAACAAAAAATAATTTCTCCTTTATTTTCGGAAGAATCTTTAATGAAGCCCGAAAATTTTAAACTCATGGTTAGTTAAGTAATGCCAAAGTCGATATATGAAAAAGAATCGGTAATTGTTTTGACAAATACAAACCAGATGACTTTGTGATCCCGTGTGTGCTACGCCTAAAGTCGGCACTGTTTCCCTACGTAAAGTGGACTCTAAATCATAATATGATTTATTACAGCTGTTTATAGATTGATAGTGCGTTTATTTTCCTAGTCACGTGTTCGTAAGTCGGTTAGTTTCTTCAATAGAATAACGGGAAGCTGTCCAGGATTGGGGTTAGGATAATTTCGATATCAATTTATAGCAACAAAGTTAGCAGTTGATATAATATTGTTTCCTATAGATGTAATAATCTATATTGATAAAGAATATTTAATTAACGATATATAAATATTTATAATAATACAGGCAACAAATTAGTATACTGATAATAAGCGGCTACCTATAAGCCGACTTTAATACTAATTTTTTTTTTGATAAAGATGGCCATCAACCATGTTACCTATTTGATGCCAAATTTTAATAATTTCAATTTCAAATAAAATATCTGAATCACACCTACTGTAGATGGAAGGAGCGATTCAAATAATTCTGTCAATTTCTTTTAAGGACATTTTACTCTTTTAGTAGCAGATACAAGACACCTGTGGCTCTCAAAAAACTACCCCTCATAATCATGAAGAGATCGAAACTTATCAAAAATTTAAAGTCAAAGTCAAAGTCAAAAATAACTTTATTTAAATAGACTCATTTACTAAGTTCTTTTAAATCGTCTTTATTAAAAAGAATAAACTATTCTTTATTAAATCCAATATATCATTAAACCTTAAATATGAGAAACTACTTTTGCAGAAGCAGTTGACCTAAAACTTAATGCAATGCTTGCTTGCTTGGATGTTTAGAGAAGATAGGCGATTAAAAATATTTAAGTTAAAATTTGACGTAAAATGGTTAAGCCTATCGTTACATATACGAGAAAATAACTGAAATGAACTATCGGAAAAACATTAATATGAAATCGTTAGAACGTAATATCTAGCTTAATAGTGGACAGTTCCTTATGGAGTTCTGTATTAATAATGAAGAAGTTAACTTATGATTCAATTTCGCCGACAGCATGCCAAGACATAAACGCATAATGCACCTCACAATAAATATGTATGAATAGCCCAAAGGGTGGGGATGGAAGGCTCATAATTCACTGCTATTTGTTTTAGATGTATGTAAACAACTCAACAACGTTATATGAATATTGCGATTGTGATACGGCATTTAAAGGGTTATTATTACTGACTATGTGATGATTTTTTATGCAAGAGAGAAAATAACGTCTGAATAATATGGAAAAACAAAATTCAGAACGCTACGTACAGAATCTAAAAAACTCCGAGCTTAGCCCGTTATGAGTGACCCTTTCTTTAAGCTGAGCGATTTTTGACTTCTGAACCTGCTAGAGAGTGCCCATTTTTAGCACCATATATCACGACAAGGGTGCACAAGAAGGATCACAGCCAACTCCACAACCATCTCAGTATCTTCATGCAATGAGTCAAACAGAAAACAGGAAACTCCTCCAAACGCCATACGCTGTTTTTCATACGTCATACATTTATACAATTTTAACAATTATAAATTAAAAAATGGCAATTATAAGGGTATATAAATTAGTTTCCAAAAGGTCTCATACACGTTAAAGAGCTTTATCTGTTAGATGTAGTATCTATCTATTTAAGATAGTAAATACTTCATAGATTAAAGATCAACCGGACATTATTAAAAATAAAGTAAAATTTTCAAATTAGCTAAGCTTTTGGATGTAGAACCCTTGAAGGCACGCTTTAAATTTTCTTTCTTTATATGTCTTCCTTCAACAAATAATATAATTTTTGAACAATATAAGTTTTGATTCAGCGGTATTAAGTCTACTTTCTGTAAACATGTAAAATTATACGACAAAAATTATTTAAATTCTATATCAAATATTATTTGATTTAATATGTAAAATATATTAATGGTACTAATGTCAAACATTTGATAAGAGATTGGGGGTGTTTTGTGGACTCATTATATGCATTCAATTTAATATCTATTTTCATACTTTGTTATGAGAAAAGTCGATAAACAATTAGAGTTAGTATTGAAGAAAAGATTTTAACAATTATTTTTATTTGAAGGCAGCATTCCAGACATTTATAGAAAAGCTCCAGGCCATGATATCGAAGAGAAGGTTATCTTAAAATATTCAAGCATCTAGAAGACAAATGGCGGCCGATAGCCGTCATTGCCCCGGATCAGCGCAAGCGCATCCATCGTTTAAAACTTTTTACCGCCGCCCTCATGTCATAATGCTACATTATAACTGAAATGGATTTTATTATGAAAACATGAGGTGAAATATTTATTGGACAGATGATTGAATGCCGCCCGCTGCACGGGTAGATACAATGACCACGATCGTTATGAATACGGGGCTATAACTTATACAACAACAGAATGCTTAAATTATCAAGACGCTACTGAATGAGTAAGAAACAAATGACGTAATATATCCAAATAATCAAACATGTTCTCTTGCTAATTCATTGAAGAATACTTACATTAATATAGTGTAAAATGATATTAAGGATACTTCCTTCAACAAAACCTAGCTGTATAAGTGCCTACAATTACAAACCTACATTATAAAATTTCAATCATAATTATATTTCCAAGTAGTATTTATTCCAATTGTCGGTATTACCTGCATTTATATATGTGAAAAAAATATTTTAGCACAAATTTATATTTTAATCCAAAAAACAACACGTCAAAACAAAGTAATACTAGTATTAATACACAATAGTAATACAAAAAGATATTTTGATCAATATCTGTATGCAATGAGATTTTTAAATGTATTATATTCTGTAAGTGTACACTAAGTAAAAATATATTGAAATTTTATTGTTCCTTATATTTATAAAAATCGATAGGATTTGAATCTTAGAACCAACTTACAAAATCCATTACACGATCACTCAAATTGTGCGCGTGATTACATAATTATGATATACTATATTATTAAACTAAAAATACTACATAAAAATTCCAGCGAGTACAATATCCAGATCGCACCCAGTTCCATATTCAGAAATATGCAATTTATATTGAAAACCAATAAAAAATAATCCATAATATACATCCCCAAAGATTCATCTCATACCCACCAGTCAAAACTTCTTTGATCTTTGGCAGATCATTTATATTGGAGAAAATGTATTCTACAAGCTTAAGGCTTATTTGGCTGTAATCTTTTTAATGAATATTTAAATAACAATAAACTAAAAATGAATAAATTTAGTGATAAATATAATTATAATACATAAGAGATGGTTCACAATGACGAATTAAAAGTAGATTTAACCAAAGAAACACTCGTAATTTTATTCAGCACACAAAAGTGAATAGACCATTAAAAAAATATGAATCTTTTGATTCCGTATCGAATTGATCACAATCGTCGGTTCGATTATCGATAATTTTGTTTCGTCTAAAAACTGGTCGCAAAATGTCCGGGACGCGAATATTTCTATAATGAAATGACAATTACCTACGACAGATTCTTCGGGACCTTGCATTATCGAAAACGGATGAATAATCTGGTACTAAAGTTGCGCAGAATTATCGAAATATCGATAATTTTTTTTCAAAGAGAAAATGTTGAAAAGATACTTGGATTTATCTCAATAAATAAAATCGGTCTTTTATATATTATATCTATATATGTTTTAGGGTTTCAAATAGTTATTTATTTTCTTCCTGATACATATTACCGCCTCTGTGGTCTGGAGGTCCACAGTTCAATTCCCAGTGGGGGAAGAAATTATCTGCTCGGTTTTGTCGGTGGCTTTTTCTAAGTCCGCCTGGCTAGCTACCATCACCTTACCTAAGTTTGCCGCCATAACAATAATGTTAACAGCATTGTTGTTCCGACAGTTGGAGGTAAAATATATAGTATCCATAGGTAAGATAGATAAGATAGTATCAATCTCCTGCTTTATCTTCCCTTACTCAGGTGAGATTAAGGCTAAAAGCTACGCCGTTAAAAAAAACCTATCAAGTAAAAATGTAAGAAAATTAAAACTACACTTAAATAATTACAATAGTATCAAATTTTATTATTATTTATTGACACAAAATCAATCCCTTTTTCGTAAAAGTTAGAAAATTAACTTGGTCTATGACATCCTTGATAAACAAATATTTAACTGATTTTCTCTATTTGCTAAAGAAACTCATACTAACGACTTCAATTACCAGCCGCATAAATCCATTACGAGTACTCAACGTACGGACTTAAAGTAAAAATCAACGCGAGTGTGTACAGTGACGCCACATATAATATTTTTTGTGTCTCTTAGTGGAATAGTATTTATGTGGAGATGTCTCCGCGACCAATAGTAGGGGCTCTCACATTTATTGCACCGAAGACGTTCGATTGTTTTATAAATAAGCAACAGCAAAAAATACTATCGATCAATCGTGCGAAAGTCAGAAGATGGGACTCGATAACGCACCACTCGTAGGAATCCCAACCTTCTTACTAAAGATTTAAGATATATTTCTCATTGTTTCACTACAAAGGGCACCGCTTCAGAACAATTGTGAACGACAGCAGAGAAATGCCCACTTTATTTGTGAGCTTTAAGAGTGGGTTCGGATCAACAGGTGTGAACATCGACGCGTCATATTCGTGCGTTTACAGACGTGAAAGATTCCATACGAGAACTGTCCAAACATTTTATACTTTCAAATTCATGGTGCTTTATCTATAGTGATGATCTGAAATCCGTTATCTCTGTCGGATCAGTCATGGGAGGTACTCTTAGATCTTTATTACATGCGGCGGGGACGCAGACGGCCGATGGTCCAGATATGTGTATTGAGGCCTCGGTATTTTGATGTGACGTCAAATTATGCCATTGTTGTCCAGGTCACTTTATATCCGATTGTCAACAAGATGACATATTTATTGGTGATCTTAGAAGAGTAGATCTTCGACAACGATGACTGATAACGAATCAATATTAATAATTGCATGTGTTACTAACCGTATTTTTTTAACGTTGTCTAAATGTGCCTAAGTTCAAATACACCTACATGGCTCTTGATCTTGATATTACAAACCAGTTTCCTCGTTTGAAACATTTAAAGCGAGGACACCGCTATAATTACCACTTCAATCTACGTGCAGTGATTACAAATAACCCGCTTAAGCCTACGATTCATCACGGATTGTTGGGTAAAATATCACTGTACTTTAGCTCTAAAGGGAATAGAAGAAGAAAAGCATTAAAGACCAAAGCAAAGAAATGTCTTAAACAAGAAATAAATCTAATTATGCCAAGTTATAAGATTGGAAATGGATGTATATGGATTTCGAGAAATAATCAAATGAGCAGCCAAAAATGCATATCCATCAAACTACTGATTGAACAGTATCATTCGTTTCCATATTAGTATTAAAGTCGTCATCCATTAACATCAAATGTATCAATGTGCCCCATAATTTTTCCAACTGAAATACTTCCATTTCACTTGAATAAACCAACTAAAAGCTTGTACTAGATATGAAATCATGGCCGAACGATGATTATTGGGAGAAGCTGAGTTCCTCACGAGTTTATCTCAAAAAACTTAGATTACTGATGTGGCTGCTTTGGGCTAGTTAAAGGTGGCGTTCATAATTTTGAATAAATACTATTCCTCTAAATTCCGAACCAAACGTGGTACCAAATTTGATATGCTTAACCATTTTTTGTATTCATTTCTGATTCAATTTATTATTTCATCAATATCTATCCGTCGTCCTCTTCTCTCTATCCATCCTAAGCTCAAACTACACCCCTGCACGACAAGGTATTCCCTTATGCAAACAAAATCGGATCTTTCTAAAGAGGCTTGAAATTAAACCTTTTGGCCCAGCAAGGAGGAAGTGGCTACAGCAGCTGCATTAGTTATCTTCGCATATGGACTTCTCCTACTACTTACCAATAGGAAGTATTGAGTCATTTGCTGTGTTTTTATAATTAAAACAATAACCCTCGCCTTTCTAGACACAAAGATATATGGCCAGCCTTTGCACAATCTAATTAATAATTGACTTGCACGCTAAGGCACTGAAATATCAAAACAAACATCTCAAAAGACTAAGAGGGCGAAAAAACAAACTACAATTAGGGAACTTCTGGACAAAAAATAAACTGAATGATCTTTTAATCAAAACACTTCACATTCAAAAAAACGACTGACGTTATAATATTAGGTACAATACTTCTAAGTAAGTACATAAATATCTGCATACAACACAAACTTGATTACTATCCCTAAATATTTTAAGTTGTTTGACTACATCCACAGCAAATAATCTAATTCGTAATTGATGTCTAAATAATTATTTGTTGTCAAGATAAGTCAGTAGATACAAGCCTATTAAAAAAGTATCAATCGAATTGGAGAAAGTGTAAATCATAACATGTTACCTATATACATTTATTATTACACATAAACAACCACAAGCGGCTTAATAGAGATTTATCTGTGAATATATTAATCCTAAAAAGAACAAAGCCGACGAAATGAGCCAAGCTAGCAAAATTATTAAAACAACAAGATTTGTCATATAGCTTTTTGTGTCGCCCACAATCCCGCTTTGATATCGGCAGCGAGTGGTTCAAGTAAAAGGCTTAGGAGATAATATTTAACTGATGCCTAATTTCATTAAATTAGATTGCATCAGTAATAAAAATAATCACCATCCTCTTTTAATTTACGTTAAATTAGAACAACTACTAAAAGCGTAAAATGTGCTTAAATTAGAAAAATACATGTTCTATGGTGGGATACAAACTTATTATAATCTGTCTAACTGCTCCACTAGATATTGGAGACTTATTAGAACCTAAGGAAGTTAGAATTAACAGATTTGTGGGTCATCTAGTGAAATTCTTTAGCGGAACCCAGCATCATTCCCGTAACGGAGCAAAGGAGTTACCCAGGAGTTTTAGTAGGTATTCCCAG
This sequence comes from Acentria ephemerella, assembly GCA_943193645.1. Classification (NCBI taxonomy): domain Eukaryota; kingdom Metazoa; phylum Arthropoda; class Insecta; order Lepidoptera; family Crambidae; genus Acentria; species Acentria ephemerella. Next base: position 10,796,975 of record OW971884.1, on the reverse strand, counting down.
TGTCGCTATGATTAGGTGATCTCCAGCAAGCCCAACACGCCTCTGCCTCAAAAAAAAAATCAACTGCTAGGTCAAATAATTAAAAGCCAATAACAAATTTGCTAAAATGTAAGTGGTTAACAGTTCTATATTAAGTTAATATTTATATCATTGTACTTTTTAAATCCTATAAACATAACCAGGATGCGAAATGCCACCAACAAAATATGAGCCTGCTTTTCAGTTCTACATTAGATAACTAAAATGTCTGATCTCGAAGATATTTTTTTCCATGCTTTTAGGTCCTAATCCCTCAGTAGACGAATCCAATACTCCGAAAGCGTGCATAATTCTAATTCAAATAAACCAGATAAGTATCAATTTGATAGTCCATCCATTACAAGTAACTTGTAGGAATTTATTTCACGTTATACTCAATTGTAAGTTATGACAAAATCGCTAACCTCTCCTCCCTTGAGAACTCCAAATTTCCTGTCAATTAATGTTCGCCTACGAACTGCGGTACGCGGCGATCATTTTATTATATTCATTATAAATTACGTGATATGTCAGACAACATACCTACACATAACTCAAAGGTCAATTCCGTTAAGTTAACAAATTATTGGTGTTGATGAGTTAAACTGCGTTGAAAATAAGTTAACATTACTTCTGTATTGGCTTTCACTTATTGAATTCTAGGATTACGTTAAAGTTTATTGTGTTGTAGCTGCCCGCCTCTCATACGCACGGGTGGTGGTGGTACTTAATGAAAAATAAAATAAAAAATTATATTCGTAAATTAAATTAGATTTACATTTTTTTAATTTCTTATTTATTATATACTTTATTTTTTAAAATATATTATTGTGCTTGTAGCACAACGAAAAAAGATTTCTTTTATGGCACACTGGTTTGGCAGTCATGCGGATACATACATCATACACGAATCATTTATTCATATTTTCAAAAAGTTATTACCTTGAACTGATAACTTATTACGAAGCATAAGACTATTTATTAGGGAAATCGCATTTAAACATTTTTGGTTCCCGTATTACAATACTGTTTGTTTTATTTCTACTATTCTGGTAGAATCTTAGTAACTTTTTTATTTCAGAAATTCATATGACTTATGATGAACGAATTTGTATGACGATCACTAATATCATATAGTCTTCACTCATATAGTCTTCAAAAATCAATATTAAGTATTTCAATGTAAGTAAAATAATAATAAATACTATTCACTTCTAACATCCCGACATATATACCACTATGCTACTTTGGCTTAGTATTACGCTTGGTATCAACCCGCGTGGGACTAGATAATACCTCAGAAATGAGAGAAAAAATAATACAAAAATAATAATAATATTTCTCACACTCTCAACTATAACCTAACCCAAAGTAAGCATCGTTAAGAACTATCTTTATGGATACTAAATAACGGAGATACGAGAACAGCTATAGTCGAGATTTTTTTTAAACAAATATGGTTTATAAAATCAACTTTTTATGATAATCTTTATCAGCGTCCTAGTGTACGAATTTAGATAAGTTATTGTTTAATTTGTTGATTCATGATATACCCTGGTATCCTCTAGCGAGACTATTGAAATTATATTGTGTTGGAATGGTCCAGAACTTTTTAAAATACAGGTAATATATTTAGTTTATAACTTTAAAACAATTACACTAAAAGTCCTTAATAAATAGAAAGTAATTATACCTCAAAATATAAACGAAGTCAAGTAATTAGTCAGCTGCAAGCTTCACCATAAAAAATAAACTCAACATCAGGCTTTGAACCTATTTTTAATGTCTGCATAAATATTTATCTGAATCTATTTTAGTGCTGCACCGTATCTATTAACAAATGGAAATATATCGATATAATGCTCAGCAACATCGATTAATTGTTATTTACGATTGCATAATCTGGGAGTACGTCTGATGTTTCAGTGAATTTAGTAGACATATTTTAACGTTAATTAATCTTGTGTCCTGGGGTGCGAGCAGCCTTTTATGTGCAAAAAACAATGTCATTAAGTCGCCGCGCGCTTACTTTGTTTTGCACTCATGGGAATAAGAGAATTCAAAACTTATTTCTTTATGAAAAAAGAATCGTCTTAAAACATCGATAAAACCTAATAATGAAGGCCACATCCAGTTTCTTACTAAGGCTTAAAACAAGCCATAAACTTATCAATACGCTTGAAAAGCATTTACAAATCATACCGATACAGTCAGTGATATACTTCATGAATAGCGCGCAATCGACGGACCGTACCAAGGAGGAGCATAAAAGTTTAATATCGACATAAAATATAATTTGTCGATAAAGTTTACGAGAGGTCTACGCGGCACCTGCCTCTAGTCCTCTTTATCACTAGAGACAAGTTGATTGTGAGCCTTGCGATAGACCGCGGATGATGGACTGAAAGCATAATTGTTTAGCTGCTTCAGAGCCGCATAATTGCTACGGATTGATTCATTTTTAATAGCGCTGACAATTATTTTAAGTTTAGCGTGTTATGATATAGTAGCTAGTAAATGGCACCTTTTATCGTAGCAATAAGCATCTTTACATAGGTATTATAATATTGTAAATTGCTTTTTCCTATCGGCCATCTTGTTTGCCCAGTAAATTCTTTTTAACAACTATATTACTTTTGGCAAACTTACGATTATTAAAACTTCATCGTATTTTTAAAAAGTAGCAACAGCAGTAAGTTATAGTAGTAAAAAGAAGCGTAAATGTAAGCGTAAGTCTTTCTTTCCAAAACAAATATGCAAATGTGCGAATTCTTCATTAAACGCGGACACGATCCATTTGGCCCAAACTCGAAAGCCGGAGAAAAATCGAGATGGCCCGTTGAATTTATGGCGAACCGCAAAAAGCACCTAACTGCACCACAATTTGTACACTTTACCAGGAGGATGCGTCGTGCCGGCGCGCATGAGAAATGACCGAAATCACCTGAGACCAAGGATGTCGATAAAAATTATCGATATTTTAATCTTTATGATATATCAAAAAGCTTTCAAGACGTAAATATTATAAAGGATTCATAAGGAAATATTATATGGAACTGATTTTATAAACCGTTTTAATACCCGTTTCTAATATTTGGGTACAGCACGATAATTGCAGTTTATTTGCTTAAAACAATCCCGTAAAATACCGTCCCAGTAAAATGTTGAACTCTTAGAAAAATCGTCATCTTTTACACCCCTAGTGATTTTCGGCTCGTGAGCAGGAATCACCATCAATTGCCATTTTAACGACTGATACGTATATCTGGCAGGTGAAAGGCGACACTACTCTATTTTTCGTAAACTGAAGCGCCAGTAAGTGTCAATTTCAATTGAAAATTCCGTTATTGTTAAAAGTAAATGTCGATTTCCATTTTATCAAAATACTTATGAGTGTGGGGTCACTCGTCTTTACTTTTTATGGGGTCGTACGACCCTGCAATGTTGCCTTTGTCATGCTAAACATTACATTCATTGCAGATTTTAAGTGGAACCAACTGATGATGTCTTTTACGTCAACTTTCTTTATTCCATTAAGCTGCCAATTTTTATGTACTATACAAGCAAGATAAGGAATTCGATTTTAACAATATACGACTCAATATTTTGCATCAACATTGTAATGATTTATATTAAATTACTCTTACATTATATATTATGCACGCCCAAGCTACATTTTCCCACGAAACCAGCACGTATTCAATCTGAACAGCTAAATAATAATTTTTAATATTTTATGCTTATAACTACTAATTATATCTCTACCGTAACTTTAAAGGGGTAGCAGCGAAAAATGAACTGTCCAATTACCAGATATGCCTCAAACCTAGGACCGTTAGCTTTATCGGACGACAAACAAAGCCAAGTCACAAAGGTTCAGAGACGTTTGACCCGTAATTTTAATCGGCGACCCGACCCACCATTATCGTGTTAAATCTCAGGAAGATGAACACTATTTGTTTTTGAGAAATCACCCTCAAATTACCTCATGGGAAAATTGGAACGGGCGAGAGCTCGATGTAATAGAATCTACTATACGGTCAAAATAAGAACAGGATATGGAGTTGACAGCAAACTGTGACGTCATTGACAGGTAACTACTTCAGTCATTATGCGTATGGTTTGCCAAAATAAATACGATTAACTTAAATTTTATTTTAAGAAATAATTTTTTTATTGGAAAAATAAAAAGACATTATTCATTAAACCAATAATACCTATGAATTTAATGTTTTTTGAATTTAATGTAAATTGAATTTCCTTTGAGGAGTGAAGTTATTCAATGAAGCGGTCCTATTCTTAATTTGATCACACAGTACACATTACTCCTACGTATATTCAGAAAAATAATCATCCTAATAAAACAACATTTCTTTGTCAATCAATTTTTCCTCTTTTTTCCTTACCTTCCACAATCCAGGTGTCTACTCTGGCCGCTTAGCTACCCAGAATTTAGACGAATCAATTCATTTCTTCATGCGATATATTAGGTAAATATAACTTACATCTTTCCCTCTATGTCCAATTTTTCATATATAAAGAGTGTAAAAGAATAGGCCTCAATGTGAAAACTAACTCTATAGGACATCGTAATCGCAGAAAAAAATCTATAGTTACTAGACCCAATGTACTTTTTTACAGCCGCAGCAATAGAACGATGATGTTGATGCTGATTGTTACAGACTCGACACCATCTGATGGTAAACAGTAGGACTCCATATAGGTACTATGATACCTACTAGGGTATGAAACATAGTTCCCTACTTACCTCCACCTACTCAAGCCAAGGCGCCTTTCCACGCCTGCTTGTGAAGTACCCTATGTTATATGAAGGAGAGAATTACTATGATCCGAGCGAGAAAATTATGTTAGATGCTTATACTGTTGTGGTTCTTCTTTTAAATCAAGAAAATTACAACGCCTCTTGGATTATGGCGTTCGTCATCGCTTTGGGTTGTACTGCTACTGGGTACTTTTATTATAAATTTTTTAGATATATTAATTGTTAGATAAAAATGAGAAGATTTTTTCTTGGTATATTTGGACAAAACTATTTTCCAGTTCCGTTGACAATATCATAAAAAAATTAAATAACAAAAAAGGTTGTAGTTGAAATTAAACTAATTCCATTGTATACTTTACTTTGATAACTGTCCGATAAAGCTTAACCAAAGGTGGACTGGAGTTCGGAGTTTGAATCTAAGTGTAATAAGTTGCTTAGTAAACTAATTTATAGAGCTTCCTTTCGAAATAGAAAAATAAGCTTATGTAAACGAATATCTAGTGAATTACTTTGGCTAAACCAGATTACCTCCATAAACGGCAACACAGTTACAGGGGAGTATTTATGGGTTATTACCTTATAATTAACTGAATTACCCAACCTTTGCGATGAGGGATGCTCCCCTTGTTCTACAACGTTTTCTCGAGGAAAAGCACACCAAGGGATTGCTGTGATGCTGATGTAGAAGGCTTTAACACGCTCCCTACTAAGGCAGTGCCAGTCCTCCGACAGCTAAAAAGGAGTTAAGTGAGTCGGACAGACACTGTTACAATCGATTCCAGCACTTATCATTGAAAAAAATATTAAAATATAAATAAGATTTTATTATTATTTTACAAAACTTTTCCACGTGATAAACGTGAAAAAATAGCACCACCATCTTGAACGTATATAATCGAAAAGAGAAAGGGCTTTCGATCAACCCGCAGACACCTTTCATTTTACAAAGGCAGCACCCGCCGTTAAGTGTGTTCTGTCAATCTTTATTGACGACAGGCACTGAGTTAACGCCCGAAATTATCTTCAAACAAATTGTTTTGTGCATCTCGTCGGAGTACCGCGAAAATTGGCCGACCGGTACCGAGCGAAGTTAGGGGTTTGCAGGTGTGGGTAACATTTTGAAAAACTTTCATAAAATCCCGAGGAGAATGTCTTGCCTAATATCACAAATATTTCTAGGGTAAATTATTCGACATAATTAAGGTGAACCCCTCGTTTACGAATAAATTGTCATTTGTTAAATTTATACTAGTAAACTTACTTTGGAACACCTAGTCCTAATTTTGATTTAAGCTAAATGAAAGTGGAGAATGTATTTTGGGATAAGAAGTTCTGCTTCTGCAAAAATGCGCGCTTTCTATCGTACGGTCGCGGAAGCGAAGCGGAAGATCATTACGTGCATCAAATGACAACAGCATCCCAATTTCTGAGCCAAATGAGCATTACAATCAGAGTAGTTAATGCTACAATCTCTGCGTGTTTGTGTTCAGAGCTAACTGGAAGGCATTAAGTTAAACTAGCCACTGTAGAATGTTTATTAACAGAAAAATTTTACCATAAAATCCAGGGAATTTTCATATGTTATTAGGGACCCCGCGCAGGCAAAATATACTTAAAAATACGTAGAAGTACTCAGTTGAACTGTAAAATTTTATTAACCGCAAGTCTTAAAACATCTCGTGTCAACATATAACGTGACTAGAAAAATAGGTCAAAACAGAATTATAAAAGAAATCACGTTTGTTCTTTAAAGTTTCATATGACAGTTCAGATGTCTCTTCCCATGTGTTACGTGTTTTCCATACTAAAACTAGGTTTACTTTTCAAAAAACTTACTTTAAGATTTGCTAGGCAGGCCACTTGTTATTTTTGCTTACTTTTAATATGATTGTAGTTGGAATGCTTATTCCATTAACACTCTTGTTAGTAACATCTTCGTTTCACACTTTATGAATCAATGACTAACTCTCCCTGATCTTTCCTCGCTGCTATCAAAGATTAAAACACTAACAACAAATTCACACTACAAACTACAGCTATCTAGTCGTGTACACGAAAGCCAATCCTTACAGTAAATTTACCCATTAAATGACTGGCTAAGTTTTATGCACATATCAGTGATTATTTATGCCTACAGACTAGGTTTAAACACTTCTGGTACCACCAGAAGTTTTTAAGCTAGATTACTCTACGGCTAGTTTTGCAAGACATTTAAAATATATTCATTATCCTCATAACGTAGGCAATCACATTCGGTAGTTTTCTGTAAACCAACTAGACTACAGAAAACAATTGACAATTTAATACTTAATTGTATAGCATATGTTTGCACATTTATTAATAATCGTCTAATCTCACTTTAATAAAAAATAAATTATTATCCTTTTTTAACAATCTATGGTGTTAATTACAAAAATCACTGACCATATCATAACAGCGTGTAATAATTTTCTTTAAAACTGTATAATTGATAATAAAGTACAATCGCACCCACAATAAAGGATAGTAATTATCTCAAATCTTAATCTCACTGACTGGTATCTATTAGATAGACATGGATTCGATGCCATCCACATAAGTTCTAGGTTACCTATGTTACTTATATATTATGAATATTGTTTATTTCTTCAGGAGAAAAAATCATGGTCGGGTGAATTTTAGTGGGTATTCCCAGTGTCGCTATCAGGTGCTGGCCGAGTCACATACTCCCGCCAGTTAACCAGTGATGGGTAGGTCTGTAAACGGATTCCTCCTCGACTAAAAAAAGGTACATCACACGTACATGCTAACTTTAACATAAAATAAACGTATACGAGATTTGGTCCGTAATGGCGGAGTCCGTTGGGTGCTGTATTTCTTATATAGTGTGCTTAAATGAAATTTTTGGTTTGAAAATGGTTCAAGCCAAAAGGTATCATATATGGAATACATAATTCAGCGTGGATGCATTGATTGGTTTGGTCGATTATTTAATATTATCGAATCATTTCGTTCCCATTTCTCATTCTCATATTAATCTCATACCTTCAATTATATCTATTTATTTTTCTAATACATATTCTCTGTTATGACTATTTAAAAGAACTTGGTAATTGAGACTATTTAAATTAAAAAGATATGTTGACTTTGATTTTCGTATCATTTTATCATAATTATTAATATTACATTCCATTTCGTCGTAATCGTTAACATTGCATTATTGACATTCCATTTTCAATATGTTTTCTCGTAAGTCATTAACAAAATGGCGGTCCTGTCAGTAGTCGTCAAAAACTCCATGGGGTAGAGGGATACGTTGCACCGGTATCTCGGCGGCGATATAGAAGAAATAACTCCATAAGATTTAATCATAAAACCCTAAGGGTATAAAATTTTAAAAAGCCCACCGACGCTATTAGCACTTTTAGGAGTCCCAATTACAAAAAAAGCTATCTAATTTGACTACTATACTGTACTATATTGCACTGAATATATTTATCAAGTAATGGTAGAAAAGGGTTTCTTTTTATCGATCAATGTTACAACTATTCTAACCATTATTAATACTATCTATCTTTCAAGTTCTTTGACTTTTCATCCCTGTACATCAAGGTAACACATTTAAAAACACCTTATTAACCTTAGAAACCTTAGTTAAGAAGCTCGCCATGTTTATAGAAAACCAATGCCATAATTTTATAGGGAAACATCTAATTTTACCTTTACTTATGAGCAATATTTGAACCTAAGATTTATTTATTTATATAGTATGTGAAAATTCAACGCTTCGTAAGCAAACCCATCAGGTGGTATGCTTATTGAAACACGTCATTAGAGCTATTTTCAATTAGACAATAATAACATACACTATCCTCATGAAAAGAGGACTGTGATGGGGCCGTTACAATGTTTGAGTAGGTCGCAACTTTAAGTAGAGTAAAGTAATTCAAGAATGTCCAAGTAATCTATAAATATTTATTTTCGTCCCAGTAAAAATGTATTTACCTGTGACCTACATGCCTAGGTTTAATGAGACATGTTGTATACTGATACAGTTCAAATGTTCAGGTGAAGATTCTAAAGTGGGCGAGCTGGTCAAGCCTGGGGCAAAAAAATATGGCATCAATGAAAATAATATTTTGTAAATATAATAATTATTGGTAATACTAACAAAAGAAACGACTCGACTCAAACTGTCCACGCTTTTCAGAATCACATGACTGTCGCTTGTTTTACTTCTCTATACGACCATCCCTTTACACCCGCACACAAACAATGGAAAAAGTTTAAACCATACCATGATACTAAAGAAACACTAAACTCCTTCAGGTAGCCATAATATTATCCTTATTAGGCATATTGCAATTTGCCGGGTAGTGAAAATACGATATTAATACATTATGAGTTACATGTAAAAAGGTGGAAATAGTTCTAAATAACTATTAATTTAACATAATTTGAGCTATGAAAAAATAAAACAATAGTTTTCTCTGGTGATCTTACTGACTTATATATATTTTTTTTTAATTTACAATCATAATTATTCTCTGTCGTTTAAAGAGGTCTTAACACATAGGCTAAGTTTAATTGCATATCGCAATGTTTATTTTATGTTATTTTTATTTGATGTTTTTAGATTTTCTCGTTAGCTATACCGTGATTCTTTACTGCCTTTAAATATTGTGAAAAAATTCATAAACAGAAGTTTAACTTATTATTCTGTAACCAACTCTTATACAGCAAACTTATTGAGGAATATAACAACAGTTATAAACGTCGTAATTGATTGGTTTTCTTAACACCTTATAATTTTTTTAAATTTTGCAAACTTTAAATGTGTCCTAGAAATTTCCATGGCCTCAATTGGCGTAATAGCAATTTACGAAAGTTAAAAAATCAATACACATTTTGTCAATAATCGTCGGGGCATTTCGTTTCAATTACATGGTCGGTAAATTGATGGTCTGGGGGCAGCATTTAAGTGATAAGTGCTCGGCAGATAACGTAGTATTTGTTCTGAGTAGGGCTGGCGAGGTAGTCAAAACATGGTTTTATAAAACTGAAAATAAACGATGAATTTGATAAATGAATGTACAAGACGCTAATCAAACAAAACACTCTTAACCTGTCAAACCGTACAATCCAGATACAATTTCATTTTAATTGCCACGAGGTTCCTGACAGTATCTTGCAGCTACTTAATGTCAGTTTTAAAATTGTAGTAAAAAGATGTTTTTTAAGACAACCCTGATACATCTATGGGGTCTGAGTGACCTCGCAGGCGCGAAATCGCACAGGTTATGTAGATAGCCTCACAAATTATCTTCCCTGTTGTTCTTGGAAGTCATTCTTGAGGACAACAGGTTTTCGACATATTCAATATTCTGTTATTTTCGGTATGTGTTTAAGTGATATAAATCTTGACTTTAACCACTTTACGGATGGTCTAATTGTTTCATCTTTTACTTTCATCATTTATTTAATTTTAAATTTTATCATAATGAAGATACAATGCTGTCCTTGTCAATAAAAAATTAAACCTTATTAAACTAATTCACGATTTACCCTCAGAGGAGCTCGTTGGCGAAGTTGTTCGAGCACTCTGGTTTGGACTACAAAAAAGTTACTCTTGCCTTGGTGTTATTTTTATGGGAAGGTTCCATCCCATAAAAATTTGTTATCTTGGGCTACTCCATGCTTCGAAGGGTAAATTAAATGCGGTTATTACGGCAATCGCTTCACCTACCACCTGCATTGGACCAGCGTGGTGATGCTATGGTCAAAACTCATGTCAAACTCCTCACGCATTTCACTCATGTAGGAAGGGGTGCGTACAGTGGGAAGTATGTATACTGTTGATGATAATGAATCCCTCAAAAAAACAATGGGAAATTAGCTGTTGTTATTATTTTCAAAATTCAATTCATTATTTAAAATGTAGCTTACAATACGATTTACTTATTTTTTTAATTTGAATATTCCGCTTACACACTTTATTCGCAAGCAAAAAACCATTTTCTGTTATAATTATCATCCACATTGCTTTTATATTCAACAAATAGATATTCAATTTGTAGGTGTAATTTCAACCTCATAAAAAGCGAATAGCCGAGTTGTATTTCATCCTGCCACCTTCACCGAGTGAACGGTTCGCAATCTTTATTTTTCATAATGGCGGCGAGGAATTTCTCATCGCGTATAAAAATGCGCGATAACAGCAGCGACTGCGCGCAATTTGCATTAATATTACGTACGTTCGCATCAGAGGGTTAACTTTGCATCGGTATTGTATTGGTTACTTGATTAGTTAGAGGCTACTTAGATTACACAAGAAGCTGGAAACATTTATTTGTCTTGTTTTGAATTATATAATAATTTTAGTTGTGAAACTAATTAAATACTTGGTGCTTGTTTGGTTGCTTACTTGCATAATGTGCAGAAGACATTTCTCCCTGCTCCTTACTCAATCGCACTGTATTTACAGAGCAATACAACACCACGCAGCATATTTAAATAGCAACGTCGCAGCTATGTTGTTAGGAATTTCCCCAGACACGGCTTCAAAATAAATAACATACTAGTCGCCTCCCCAACCAGTTACTTAGTAGTCACGAGTATGAACTACGACGTTGACAGTGGCGTACTACTGAAACATCATGTATCATATTAGCGGATTGACTATATGGTTAACTATGTTCTGTACGAAGTCCTACAATCGTAGGCCAAAGTTTATTTAGTCATATAATCCATACTAATCATATTATTTTAAATCTGTTCAACCGCCTCTAAGGTCTAGTGGCTAGACCACCTACTTCAGATCTGGTTGTCCAATTCCCATTGGAGGCAGAAATTTTCTACTCCGTTCGGTTCGTGGTAGGGATGAGGTAACCAGTCAGCCGCCATAACAATAATGTTAACAGCATTGTTGTATCCCAGCAATTGGGGGTAAGATACCTTGTTCCTCTGTAGTTGCGGAATCAGTTCGCTTCGTTATAATAATAAAAGATTTCATGTAGCCCGCGAGTAAAGACGGGTCCTGAGTATATGAGCGGTAGTAAGTAATTAAGTAGAATTGAAAATAACATGATTACATTACAAAAAGGATATATTTGTGTATAACACACACGCTAATAATTATTAGCTAAATTTACTCGCCAAATAGTATTATTTAAAAATTTAATTATAATTTAAATTTTAAATAATATTATTTAACTAGTAAATGGAAGCATTAGCCTTTTCAGGGCATTTTCTACGGTCATAAATAATCGCAACAAATTGTAATGGAAATTAAGTAAGCAAACTGCTATTTGTCACGACAACGGAATATCTTTCAAAGAATAAGTAACGAAACGCACAGTGCGCACACGCATAGTAATCTTCTATTTTTACAAGTATTTTTATTCGATAGACGAAAAATATTTCAATATTCAATATTCAGCTTGTAAATATTGATATATACCACCAGTTCATTATTTAAGTTTTAATATAAATCTCACATCGTTCAAAACACAAAAAAGTTAACAATAATTTTAAATTGGGTTATTTCTCAAATTGTATAATTTTGCCATTTTAGTGTTTTGAAATCGTTTTAGTTTAATTAAAATCTTTATTGCACAATATTGACAGGTAAATTTCTAAGGTCAAAGTTAGATGGTATTGTCGACTAGCCTGTGTTTGTCGTTGGTTACATATACAAATATAGCTTTAGAAAAAGTATAAAAAAAACGTGCCTATATAATTTGAAGTTACCTCGAGATAACCGAAGGTTACCCCAAAATCGTTGAACATTCGAGTACAAATAATATAAAATATAGAAAACTAGTCGGTTAAAATACATAGGATTTAAACGGCCTTTATTCAATTATAAAATCAAATATACCTTATAGTAAGTATTATAACCATTTGGTGTTATAAAAATTTATCAAATAACTTTTGTGTTTTTTTAATTTTAAGGGTCGATTTCTGAATTGAGTATTGAAGCTAATCAATAACTTCTTAATCTTGATTTTAATAAAAACATTGAACCTCATTCTTGATTGCGTCAAATATACATTTAAGCTTGTATTATATTTGATAGCTAAAAATTTCAATTTATCTTATATAAAAATATAGAATCCAATGCACGCAAAATCAAGACTAGTGTGATTCATTAATTAATCAAAGATAATGAACACGATAAGACATTAATAATAAGTAACTTAATAACTCTGTGTACTTTAATATTCTAACTATATAATTTATAAGCACTTTCTGACTCAGTGTTTGAACATAAGCTTTCATTAGAAGTAATCCAGTGAGTCGAGCGCTAATGAAATTGATTGTATTATCGAGTTACATTACAAAACAAGTTATGATTGGCTGTTAGAATTATTCACAGCATTCGTAAACCAATCACAGTCGTTGTTATGCAAGTTGACAATACACTCGATTTGACTAGCAATCGAGAAACAGCGGTAGAAAATAATCACGTTAGATAAATCATTCAACAGACAGACGGTCTCGTAATGAAATCGTGAGCTTCAAAGGACTTTCTAACTGAAATTAATACCCACATACAAACTCAGTGAGCCCATTGTATGACTGTTTCATCTCCATATTATAAGCATTAGGACAACCAGATTGACGGTCAAATAAAGTCAGTAAACAGATGAACTACTACCTCACGTTGGGGCATAAATCCGCGCCATTGAAACGACCATCATCGAGAGAATACCGAACTAACATAATATGGCATCCCGACCCCTTCACGACGGCCTGCCACCGGTAATAAACGGGGCCCAAGCATACTACTGCATGGCTCCACATACACTGGACGCACTAATGTAGTTACCGACTCACGTAGCAAATATTATTCACGAAACGTCACAATATTTTAAACGGGTACATTAAGTTCTGACCCCTCGCTGATAATATTCGTGTCGGCATTAATATATGATTTAATGAACGTGGAAAAATAAAGCCCACGAACATTACTTTTAATGCGAAAACTAACTACAAAGTGCGGCGTTTCCAAAAAGACTATCGAGTCGTTTATTTATGTATGCACGTCTGTAACGGATGTGAGAACGGACGAATTCATGCTTCTATATATGGCTTCTATCTTAATAGGCATTCGGACATAATCATTAAATATGTTCATATCAATCATTAACCGCATATTGCTATCAAATCATTATTCAACACTTAATTTTTCATCTGATCGAAATGTCAAACTGAATTATAAGGCCGAATGGAAGTCAGCCTTACAACGATACAAATTAACTGAACGATGTATTGATACCTGTACACGACACAACTGTAAAGCATATTCATTACACACAACACAGTATCAAGTCGAAATGGTTAGTTATTATTGTATCAAACATGTTAGAATAAAACAAAAGGGCACATACCTTTCCGAAGTCTTCAGTCTTGAGAAGTCAGCAATGTTCACAACGATTCGCGGGTCAATTGGCCAATCTTATATTCTAGATACAAAAGTAATCAAAGCCAAAAGAAAGCTGCTCTTCGAAATATACAGAGGAGGATCATTGAGCAATTATTGCATGTTTATGATTGTAATATTCGCTCCGCAATGGCGAAAGTAATTATGGGGACAGCGGTACAACTTTTGGCTTCAACGCGTTTTAAAAACTATTAACCGTTCGCATCGAAAATTCATCATCATCGAAAAATACGCCGAGATGCGTCTTCGAGGGAACGGTTCGGTCATCGATAACAACCAAACACTATCGGACACACCCCACGAAAATGTTGGTATTAATATCGTAATGTAATTAAAAACGTCAAATTGGATGTTTTACGACAATGTTTGTAATAAAATTAAAGTGTCCGAAGCTGGGAGAGCGATCCTTGCGGTCCGGCTGGCGACGACCGAGTTAAAACACGACAGGATTCCATCGAATGCGAACACATGGCTTTAGGCCTTTAAGCCACGTGCCGAATGCCGAAGGAAAAGTGGCGGATTTTAACTAGGGCCCTATGGTCGTCACCCCTAATCACATTATCATGGGAAAGATGCTTCGGTTCAAGACCCACACACTAAAAATAAAATAAGTTTATTCTTCTTAGTAGGCACACAATAAATATAACTATTTCCAACTAAGTTCATGTTGGGACTTCAACCTTCATCACAGGACCAGCAGGACCGCGTTCCCCGGTATCCGATAGCAGATGGTAGGGTAGGCGTATTTTGCACACAAAATACAATACAAAACCTTTCATAATTTTTTACCATTTTATTTTTTATAATTTTTTTATGTCTTCTCCGAATTCAACTACGCCATTGTACAAACACATAATATAAATTATTCGAAACGATATAATAAGTCATTATCAAAATAGAGTAGATTAAATCTTTCAAAATATTTAAATAGAAAAAAAACTTGTACAACATTGCATCTAGTATTAAAATTACTATAGCTTACTTCGTTATTTTATTGTACATATTTACACAAAATGTATTTTACAGTAACAATGATCTAGCGTCTTTAGGTATTATTTCTATCACATTGTCATGGTCACCTCTGGGGCTACGTTCAACAATGATCCCAAGAAAGCGACGATCGAGCTTAACTTGAGCATCTATATTAAACAATATCAAATCTCGAATTTTTAACATTTAGAATGAAATGTCACAACCATTACAATATTTATATAAATAATTTCACAACAGTCCTGGAAGCAGATCTTTAGTATCGTAGATAAATATAAACAAAAAATAAGCATGCACACACTCAGGCGCAAATCACTTTAAAATAATGAATGTAAAAATTAAGTTTCTATAGACTCCATACGGATACATCTATTACCAAATGCACCCGTGTGTGCACAAACCTTAACATGGACCAGCTTTTAAACGAGAATTGAATTATACGTCGTACATTTATCAGCCGCCATTAATAATTGTCTCAAAAGCAATGAAAGACTGTCGAAAAACTTAATTTCGTATTTAAATATGTTTTTGACTTTTTATACTGTTTGGTTGGGGATGTCGACGGCGTGGGCGCACAGTAGCCGATACCGTCATTTACAACACCGACATAGCACTTGATTCTACATTAAAATAACATTTATGACACAAGAATATTGCTTGAAAAATGTGTCCAGATTCTTTTTTGACTCACAAATTTCATGTTGTAAGAGATCTTCGCAAAACACGGAGACTAGTGACTGGTTAACTTAAGTACTTGGGAAATTAGCCTCTATTACTACTGTGGTGGACTTCAAGAGGCATTAGATCTAGTGGCTCGGCTTCAACTAATCAACATTATGCATATTATAAATAATACTGAATTCATACAGTCATTTTTAGAATTTTAAGTACAACCCTCGAAATCACACTGGTATGTTCATAAGGCACTATAAGACACTGTTTCACAAAATCTTCTTGCAGGATTCACTCCTTTCATGTTAGGATAATACATCATTCGTTATCTTACACTTAATATATTAATTTATTATTTTTTCAATGTAAAAATCTCGAGTTGCAATTTTACTAGTTACGTTTACGAAACAATTTCTTTACTAATAACGTTTTATGGTTCGTTTACTAGTAAAATTGAACAAGGGAATCGACTGAAACTTCATTGATCGCAAATAGTTACTAAGGGTTCTAGCGAAATGGATTGCTTATAATCGAGAGTATTGCCATGCGATACTGAGCCTCAATAAAGTATCAGTCAATAGATCACGTATCAATTGTTCAGTAAACACACATCATGCCTTAAAACTAATATACTCATTAAATTGGATGGATCACAAACATGTTACGGGCACTAAAGCGCAAACTGGGAATGTTACGTTTATTCAATACAGGTATCAATAGTATACGGTCCCGTTGATTTCCACACCTAATATACCAACTACAGTATAAAAATATATATTAAGATTTATAATATTAAGAACAATTTTCAAAAAATAGAGATCACCTTATATAAATTGTCCGACGTCACTGCAGCAGCACCACATATAGCACCATTCAAGACTTCTGATAAGTAAGGGGAGGATAATGAAATAGTAACTAAAATCTAATCAATGCTTCCAAATATAAACCTCGTTGTACTTATAAACTATACAGACGATGGCACTTGTTTAATGGCCTGAGAATCGATTGAGTAAAATGCACTAGAGTATAACCTTACAAGTAATAAAAAATAACGCGACAATATTAACAAAATTTACATAGCGAACGTAAACTTTTATTATTCTAAGCCTCGCGTCTCGTTTTATTTGGTAAATCGAGTCACGTCCTGCCCTACAATATTTTTGTTTATCTTATTCTGGTTCGCTATTTATGGCTCCCGCACAAAATCTTTTTCTCGTTTTGATATTATGCATGATTATTTTTCAATTTTGACTCTTAACATCGTTTGATTTCCGAGGTTGACTATAAAAATTACTAACATAGAAATTGTCTATTTTTAGAAAAATTTTGACATTCAAAACAGAGACCGGTATTTTAAAATACCGTACAGTATGCGTCGTATAAAAGCATAAAAGATCTTTCTTTTATGCTGTTATGTTCAGAATTAAGTTATAAATTAAAGTGTATGGCAATTTCGAAAGCTTGACCACGCCGAATCTCCGCGAACACATTTTATCGCGCGTGCCACCTACGGACTGATGTCATTCTTGTCACACTTAGTCTTAAAAAGACTTAAATATAAAAAACAAATAACTTCACCACTATCTCTGAGTGTAACAACTTTGTTGAAAAATAACAGGAACAATAAATGTGACACGACCACCAGATCGCAATTTTTAAGTGACCCCGCGTAGGAGGCGCCTAGCACCGTGGGCGGGCGGAAGTGAGAGCGTCAGCTTACAGCTTACACCTCTTTGTCTAGCGTTCGCAAATAAGCATTGGCGTGAACGGAACAAACGATCGAACAATTCCGCAATGTCACAGATCACAAAACTTGATACAACATTATCAAGGCTCTTCAGTTTATGACCACTTTCGGATCTGTATGTGATGCAATCAGTGATTGGAAGTCTCTTACGAGTTAATGTTACTAAACGTGCACCTTTCATTCAGAAAAATATGGTCATTACTTTGTGCAAGTGATTATTGCAAAAATTACAATATTCCAGTCACGTTCTGCCGTGAATGGTCGTATAAAATATTGTTATAAATATGAGGTAAGGCGAATTACTTTGAAATTAATATGGTTTAAATGAATTGACAAGTTATCGGCAGATCGGGGACGGGCAACCGTTGATTTTGTTCCAATACAGTTATCAAACCATTAAAATTTATGAATTTCGACAAAAAATCATAATTACCGGCTGTATTGAGGTGGTAAATGAAAAATGATAGAAAGAATAACACGAAAATGGCAGAATTTATCATTTTAGGAAGCTTCCCAACCTGATCGATAAGACCTACAACAAACTCATGTTCTTTTTGATGTTTGCATGGTTTGGTGTAGAAATTGATAGGCATGTCGGAGTTGGTCGGAAGACGGACAAAGCGCGAGTGCAGCAATAAAGTTGGTCGGCGACCGTCGTCGCTTTTGTCCAGAGACGGCGAAACTAACAGGATTTCGTAGGTTTATATGCTATTTACATGAGGTCTAAGTGACAGGAGGATAACCAATCGAATTATATTGAAGAAGAACAAATGCGTTAAGGCTTTACTCAAAAAGTTAAATAAAAGCATAAAAATATCTGGAGTCTTATTAATACATATTAATGATTGATATATATTAGTGTATTTTGCACATTCTCTTTATCTAGTCGCTATCGGAAAGTTAATTCACATTGATACTGGTTTTAATTCTAATGGTTAGACCGTAACGCGCCAACATCAGGGCAAGTTTACGAGGCGATCGGCGATGGAGTGGCTGATCCGTAATGTGCAGAATGCGCGGCATACAACTCCGCCTTCCCAAGACTTGTCCACTCCGTATTTATATCTATGCACCTCTAATTAAGCCCCATGCCGAATCAATTTATATTTGCTTCAACTATGGTCTTGACAACGACATCAACAATGTAGTCTTGGGGACAAATAGCCCATCAGAAAGCTCGTGACAGACCTCGATTTACTTCCTTGTAGCCGGTGCTAATTTGAACCTTTCCTCAGAAATTCTGACGAAACCGATTCGATTATTTTGTAGAGAAAAAGCAAACTGGTTTTGGTGATACAGATTTTTCTTTCCAAAGGAAAGAACCGCAGTTTACTAATGAAGGCAATTTCGGTAACTGGACTTATTTAGTAGACGGTGCCAGACATCGATTTCGAAATAAGAGAACGAACGGCCACGATATACTCAGATGAGGAGCGATGTATCATTATGCCCGACTTTAGATTCACAACACGGCTCGGACGGTACAAGAGCTGTGTTGCGAACACAATAATTCCGGAATATATCTAGTTAAATGAGCCGACACGAGGAATACCGGTCATACATAAATCATGCGCGGGAGTACGCGGCACCGAGGCTGCGTACGCGCTCGTATGTGTATCAAACGCACGCATTAGACGCTGGGCGCTTAGCGGAGAAGGACACCACCCACGCCCACTCCGTTATGCAGCCATGAGCCAACACTCCGAACGGGTGATTATATCACCGTTTATGTAGGTGGCCTTATAAGGTTAATGTTCAAAAACAATCAACCGCAACTAGCTATAGGCCGCGTTTACTAAATTTCCCACGTAAAAGTCGACCGCCCGGCGGAACTAATCCTCTACACGTACTCTAGATTTCCATTTGAAAGCTTTTTGTTTGTGTTAACTCGTTGATACTATTGGTCAATAGAAAAACTTGTATGATGGATTGGCACAGTCACAAAAGCTAAGGATTTGTTTTCAGAACTGAATAGCCGTCGAGTTAGTACCGGACGCGTGTAGAATACATTATAGACACGTTGTCAATTTCCACGGTACTTGTCCAGTTTATAAGTGTATATTGGTAAAACGACATACGCACACGTAAAGGATATATATGTGATTCAACTTTTCTAAGACCATTAAGACTTTCAATTGAAACTATATATGTTATTCACACAGTGACACAAGAAATAAATTGTGAATACTAATGAGAAGAAGAGAAGATAAATATTGCAATTAAAATAAGCTAACCAGTTAAAACTAATTTAAGATCGAGAGCCATTAAAAAACCAACCATTTGTTTGGGATTAAAGATGACACTATCATCCAAATTATAGTGGTGTTTACACACAATCCCGGTCGTTCCCACGTAGCTGTCACCGCGGGCGCAGCTCCACTATACACAGCCTATCGGTGCATCTACACCAATCCAGTGGACAATCGTCCTAACAAAGGCTCACCGACTACAACCGGGACCCAATCATTTCCCACGCGGTAACGGTCGAGCTTCACCTAGGACGCTAGTTTGAATTTATGGACGTGGAACGTTCGGTATGGACCGCGTCCAATTCTCGTTGTCTTAGATAACTAGCCACCACGCTGTCCACCAAATCCGAGATGTAAACTAAACTTCTCATACAATAGTATACAGTTATATAGCAGAAATAGCGCAGAGATGGCGATACAAAAGCATGACCGATAACTTGTACTCTTTCAATAACAGAAGGAAACATTGTTTGAGTTTGCGGACAATAATGTTAAAAATTTCGTGTCATGTTCAAAGAGATAACGTAAACTATGACCTGTCGATGCCTAGAATCGATGAATTGTACGCATTGTTGTTTTATTACAAAGGAATTTGATGAGGAATAAGTCACGCCTGCTTTAATTCTACCAAATGTTAATAATGATTCTTGAGCCTTATGATAGGAATACTGAATATTGATTAGGAGATGCAACGTTAGTCCTTTATAATGGATTTGGTTGATATCGCATTAATTTAGCTCCCATGTACTGTAACACAATATCGAAGCGGTTCGGTGTGACGCGCTCGCAGTTTACGCTATTCTCGGCGGACCTAATTTTAACCATGTGCGTCTCCCAGTCTAGTTTTAGGAAGTGGGCCGCTTGAATTCGCCGAATCAATAGCTCAGTATACGGCGTACGTTGGATCACAGCCGATTTATAGACCGGTATTTGATATAATGGTGGAGATTATTATTTGTAAACAATATAAAAAGCAACACACAAATTTATGTTTCTCTAAATATTAATATTAATTACATCAAAGACTTGATTTGATACCGGGAACAAAAGCTCTCATGTCAGACATTATCCTTTACATCGAAACATGTTTGATTTGAACAAAACGCTTAATTGGAACAAGATGAAATCATAATGACGCAAGTATCGAGCTGTCAATCAGTGGATCTATCGCAGATGTTTTGTAAATTGCGCAACTGGATAATCGCGGGTCCAATTATCGAAATGACACAGACATCCACCATATCGAGCCGGACGATACACTCCCGGCTAAATCTATAATGGATGAGGCGCGTCCCGCGTCAATCCAGTAAACGAGATCGCATAAACACAGGCGCATACATAACTAAACAACCCTGGCCAATCGAAGCCCTATTCATTAACTTAATCGAATTAAAAGTGGTATTGGGTAATCGGGACGCGTCCGGGAGTTGCACGAATAAATTTCAATTAGAGCAATCGCGGAAGCTTCGGCAGACGATGGGCACAGGATAATGGCATCGCACCATGCATATAAAAACGTCACGTCCAGTGCATACAAAAGGAGACCTCCACTGCAAATCATTAGGTTTGCGGTAAATGGGATGTGAGCTGAATCGCGAGTTCGAATTCCGAGTAACAATGGTAGATTTCGGAATAGACTAAGTCAACTTTAGATGCAGAAAACAAGATTCACTAGTAGCCGGCTCGGTGTGAAATTTAGCTTTTGCGATTGAAGAAAAGACATTCAAACGCTTATCATGCAGTCATATGAGTAACAACAATGTTTGCGTAGCAGCACAATTCTGGCAATGCCCTGCAATGCATCTCAGAACGCCAATTTGTAAGCGCCGACATAAACCGCCGGTGTAACGAAGCTCCTAAACAACGAAATAAGCGGCCACATCAAGTCGAGTCCTGCGAAATATCTCAACGGTTGACATGCCGACAACCCAAGAAGCTAACTCGGACTTTACATTCGCCGACGTAACGAGGGAAGCCGCCGGCTCGCCCATTGTATTTATGCCTTAAACACAATTTATTTATTCGGCAAACATTACGGAGACACAAAATCTTGTCCATAAATACATATGAAAGCACATATCAAGTATCGGAATGCAAACGGCGGGGCTCGTGTCTGAATTATGCAACAGAACGGCGCGGGCGCACAAGTCTGCCGTAATAGTGCACAGAGTAGCCAAACATACTTCCTAAAATAATACACCGAGAAGCTTATTGAAAGCCACGCCTCCCAATAGTACCACTGCCGAAAATCGGATTAATTTCAGTCGCCACACCGACGGCTTTTTATCGATCATGGCCCCAAACGACCAAGTATTATCTAAATGACTATGTAAATAAAATTTTCGATTGTCGTTTTTTGTTGGGAAATTTCACTACATCGGACTGCTTTTTCAGCTGAAACCTGGTTGAATTTTTTCGTCTTTCCAGATACCGAGGACACGGCAAAAGCGTATAACAAATATTGCTCTTACGTTGGACCAGAGGTGGATCCATCGATCTTGCGCCCGGGTGGTCGGTCGGTACGATGTTAATTACAGGGCAGAACCGATCATTTAATATAAATTTTGCAAACATTAAATAATTTACAAAAAAATTGAACCGGCGGTGCGTTCACTCGCAGAATAATAAATTAACGATCGCACCAGCCGCAACGCTCTTCACCGACAACAATTTGAGAGTACCTTACAACATGTGCCGCAAGCTAAAAGTTACCGTTGACACACATACGGTAAAGATACCACTTAAATTCAAAACATAAATTACTCGAAAAATTGTCGAACAACAAGAACAATAGCCTCGATGCACAGTTCATTAAGAAGTGATCTTAGGAGCGGCGACTAGATAATCTTGTAATCCTTAAACCACACGCAGTGACGATTACAACGCACCTATTAGTCAAATTAGCTTTATTGTTGAGCTCCGCCAGGCTTGCATAAGACAACCAATCGGCTTTAAGGTAGACAATTATGTGGGCATATTTGCTAGCACAATACGATGAGTCAACAGAAATTGCGTCTTGGGTGTTTATCAAAACAATAGTATTGATAAGTTAATAAAGCGAGGTGCGAGACTAACGAGCGATTACTGAACGTTGTCGAGAATAGACGCACGCGTCTCATGCGAGCGGAATATGTTATACAAGCGGGTGAGTCACTGCAGCCATAGGGAAGGCGGGCCGAGCCTGATTGTCGACATCTAAAAAAGATCAAGAATTTACGACTCGTGTCGACAACTTCTATAGTGGCAACGATGCTTTTTTTAAGCGTCGAGATATTCCCCTGAGAGCGAACAGACGTGCCTTGAAACAGAAGTAAAGAATCCGCCGTGGAATCCATGGAAGAAACAGGCGTGCACTGAAAGCGAAATCTAGAGTTTTGCAAGATATTACGAAATACGAGAGCTCGTTTAGGGATACGAGTGGAGCGAGGGCACTGACCGCCTTCCATATTTATACCGCTAATTCATGCCCAAGAGCATCTGCATCCTAAGAAGTGGTGTTACGCTAAATAGCCACCGAACCACTAATACAGTTTATATTCGAAGCAGAAGCGCAAAAATATGTATACATGGCACCAATACGTAAAGAATTATATTAGCGATGACAGATGAAAGCAATAATTCCTTCTAAATTTTTTCATTTAATGGTTTTAACTAAATAAATAGTAATGTAACTTGATGAGATTGATGTACTAAGCTCAACAATTGAACCATAAATACATTAGTGATAAACCCATAACCGGTGATCTCGGGACGTACTTATCGCTTGGAATCATAATTACCACGAGAATATTTCAATCGGATCGACTTATCGATGGTGCGTGAACAATAATGATCGATATCGGCGCCGAAGTATTATTTCCGTACGTCAAACTTGGCTGTTCGGAATTGACCCACCTGAAGAGGAGAGATTTTTATCGATGTGAATGCGAAACGAAGGATTTGACGCAATCGATTTCAACATATCAAAGCTGACAAGAGGCATTCGAGGTCGGGGCGAAGACTCAGTGGGCGCCGGATGGGTTCAAAATTAAAACGATATGCAAATGCGAAGTAAGAATTAATCGTTGGGCACATCGATGCGACGGCAGCGAGAGCAGCTACTGGGTACAAATCAATGAATAAATAGTGGCGGATTAGCCACGAAGGTGAATTCAGTGCTTAATGGATGAATCGGTTTGAATCGGAGTGGCTCAATGAATCGACACGTCGATCTCACTATATTCGGCGTTCAGTTCAGTAGTAACATTCAAGGTTTATATGTTCGAGTGAACGCAACGATACACGTTAAATATGTGATGAATGTTCAAATTAAAATGTAAGTTTAAACAAAAAACTCCATTAATTAAATAATGTTTATAAATTGCTACATGCTAAGCTCCTGTGTTGGATGTTCTCGGCCATGGATATTGACAGGAGAATTTATAATATTCGGGCTCCGTATCTCCAAATGTAATTTTCAATTAAGTTTCTAAATAATCCGGATCACGCATAGCTAGCCGAGGTTTTAGAAACCCGAGCCGACAACACTCGCTCATATAATAATTGAAAACTGTCTAGAAGGCTGATACTATTACATTTTAAAACTTCTTCTTCAGTTGCATAAATAATTTGAAGATTTAAATCAAACCCTCTTTACAAATGATGTTAATTACAACTTCACCGATGTAGTATAAAAAATTGAACGACTAAATAAGTGGACTTCCGACAATTTGTGGATAATCTACGTTATTACAGTTTCGAATCGAACGTGTTGGATTTTATTACAGAAACAAGAATGAAAGGCCGATTCATTGATCATAATGAATCAGTGGCGGAGCAGACCGCTCCCACTTCCGAGGCGTCACTCTAAACAGTCACAACCGGTTCCTAGCGTTAATTATAAACCAATTTAACATCTGATTATTTAGCTACCGAACACTCTACTATTGATTTAGACATTTGATCATCAATAACATTGATACGATTTTATTTTTATAAGATCATTTTTAATTCGTTTTCACTGTGAACAAATGATCTAATATATAAGCTAACTGCACATTACTTGATGTATTGTGGTATATCTGTACATAAATTCTTATATATTCGAGAGTAAATGTTTGGACACTTAACATGTAATGATTTATCGCCACTGTCTCTTTGATTCACGTAACCACGCACGTGATTGTTAAAAAGACATTTTAACGATCCTCGGAAATAAAACGGTAATTCAAAAATTATTCTATTCATCGTTGTATATTTAATATTTACAAATATATTAACAAAATAGTTTATTGCTTGTATATTATTATCTCTTATATTGCTAATTGCTCCTCAATTTAAAAACGTAATTGGGTCATTTGTATTGTATCTAAATACTTGATTATAATATCTTGAGATTTCTATCGACAACAACACGTATGCATATGAAATCAGGACATCTATCCTAGAACGTGACTATATCGATAATCCGGTCGAAATCTCCTATCAATAGGAGCGATCGATATCCTATTCCGTATGGGATTAAACTAGTGCCATCGAACTACCGTTGAGGGTGATGGGACATGTGAGGATGCGATAGATGGGCATGGGAGTACGGTTGTCCTAATGAGCTGAGGGGAAGTGGTGAGGGGCAGGGCGGGTGTTGATGGTACTGCTGCAGAGGTGACGGCGCTAGACCCGGATGGTGCTCTATAGGGTACTGGGCGGAGCTCGCGTACGCCAATTGTCTCACCTTCATATCCTCGTCAACTACGTTATAGGTGAGCTCGGTTTCCTCGAAGCCTGTAGCTGCCATCCGCTGCTCGCTGGTTGTGGGCGGATCCGGGGAGTTAAGACACGTCTGAATAAGCCGTTTCCCTGCATCTGATGTGATCATCGGTTGCAGTTTCCGCGTGGCAAATGTGTACACGTGGCCAGTCTCGGACGCAACTAGAAGCATCACTTGGGTGCCTGTCAGCGTGGAGAGTTCATATGCCTGCAAAGGAGAAAACTCAGCTTTAGTATATTACATTTAATCTAATATAAAGGAATTATAAGTCTTCAGTAAACATTGGCAATTGTCCAAGAGTCGCACTCTCACGCTGTTACTACTATGTTTTTATCTTAATACGTCAGCGGCACCCCAAAAGAACGACCTTTCACCTTACCCACGCCTCTAATTTCAAAGCAAACCCAAAAATTTCGGGAGCGAAATCTCTCACGGCACTCTTTGTGTATGCAAGACGAATTATCACACCCACCTGCGTCCTACCGCCTACACCTCCGTCCATTACTTTACATTTACCATCAAATTATACTAATATAGACCTAAGCACACACGAAATAGAACCAAGTAGACTGCAGCTATAAAAATGACAATTTGTTTTGTAGCTGCGTTTTTGCTTTTTGCATTTTATATTTATGTAAGTGTAATTTTAAGCCTTAATGCCATCGGAAAACATGTACCTTTTGCGTGGCTCTTTGCTATTACACGTTACCATCAGTGGTTAACTTGATTTGCTTTTCAATTACATAATGATTTTGTGGCGCTACTCACCTACTTATCTGATTATAAAGTAAACACGAATTAACTCGAGCTTACATTCAAATAATTTTGATAGTGTTACAGTAGTAAAAGGCACGTTCGGACGCACGGGCTAATAAGTTTATAAATATCTACCTACCTCAAAGGAAGTTCTTACAAAAACGCCAAGCGGCTATTATAATGAACCTATTTAATAAAATTGTATGTATTACTGCAATAAATTCAAAGTTGCAAACGTATCGATGACTTTTTTTCATTTTTATTATTATTATTATATAAATCTAATTGTATCTACAAAAATCATAATTGATTTTTTAATTAACAGAGTAGTTCTTGATATTCATCTCACCTGATGCTAAGTAAGGGTAAAGCCGAGTATGGAAGATAATTACACAAGAATTCCTCAACCAAACAGGAACTGGTTGTCTTACGTAGACGTAACAGCATTATTATGGCAACAGGCTTGGGTAAGATAGTGGTAGCTAGCCAGGCGGACATAGAAAAAGCCCTACCACCAACCAAACAAAGCCGAATATTTCTACCCCCACTAGGAATTGAACACCGGATCTCCAGATTTGAAGTATCTCAGCTTATAGACAAAGGCGGTTTTAATAATTTTATTTAATCCTTATGATTACAAGGTCTGTAAATCAGCATCGATACATTTTTTATTACTGCAAAACGCTCAACTTAATTGATTCTCCGCCAATCACAACTTTAAGCTTAAACAATTACAATATAAGAGTGCATTTGGGTTGCACTCTCGGACGTGGCATCGTTATCTTCTTTGTGCTTGCACCCTTCCCATTCAGAGATGATTGATGATAAACTGGTAATTAGCAAGTCTACTGCATCTGTGACACCGACACCGTAACTGGGTCAACGCAAAATGACCCTTATATCAAACTTAACAAGATTATCATTGACAGGAAAATCAAGCTCATGTCACTGAGGAACACTGCCAAAATTGGCAATTACAAATGTTACCTTAATGAGTTTCGTTGTTAAATGTGATTAATGAAGTGAAATTTCTGTAATCTTGAGTTCCCGAGGGCTGATTTACGAAAGAATGGTGTAATTGTTACTTGGAAATGGGTTGGTCATTCTTAAGTCAAAACCTCACGAAGATATGGACGTGTAGAAAAACGTTTGGACGTGTCAGTGGATACTACTCAAAAGAGAAGCATGCACTGACACGATAAAGATGTACATTTTTATTGACAAAACGTGGTGCGTTTTGGTGTTATTAAAAGGAATTAAGTAATTTACGATCATCATAACTATTACTTGTGCAGAGGCTTACATTGGATTGGCTTTAAATTTTATTGCCCACTTAACATGGAACTGCGTCTCAATTCTAAAGAAAATTTTACTAATTCCTGCTTGTTATCTCTTAGCTTACAAAAATACTGTCAGAGAAAAGTCTTCAAATATATCAATTTTGAAAATTATAATTTCGATACTTCAATATAAATTATTTCGTTAACTTCTACAATATCTTGAGAGAAATGACTTCTAAGTTAATATGAAGTACTGTTATATCTAAAACGACTCGTCTAGATTGAACGAACTGGTTAGTTTAACAGATGATTAGTTCAGCAAACAATCGGTTAACCCCTGTTTGACTCTGTAGTTAACCTTAGTATAGGGCTGCCAAGTGTTACAAATTAACATACCTAGCAGTTTAATTTAGTTTCAAAATATTGGATCAAATACATTACTAACTCAAGATCTCGACACAGAATAACTTGTAACTATATGTTAATATTAATCCCATTTCACTTTTATAGAGTTAATAACATAGAAACAACTAGCAAAGACTTTAGTATAATCTCTTCAAAACGCACCGACCATTAAACCCAACTTACGGTTGATGCAATCTAATCCGTTAAGTAAAAAATAATTATATTTGTAACAGGCAAGCTTGACGGCTTCTTTGAGTTAGTTTATGTAAAATGAACATTGCGAAAAAAACGGATAAGTGCTCTACTTAAGTCACGTCACGTACTATTGAATCAAGTGGAGCAAAATCCAAGAAACCCGTTCAATGTTGTCCAGAACTTGGACGAAAGTAATCGGACAGGTGCCGCCCGAAATTTCCGAAATCGAAAGCCGATTTCGACCTGTCAAATTTGATCGCAATATTACCAGCTAGCTACACGTAAAGCTAACGTGGTCACTTGAGGCTTTTACTGTAATCAACAACAGCAATCGCATTTGTACATTAGCCCAATGTCCCTTGGTTCAACTATAAACAACGAATATAAATAAATTTGTAACAAAATACAGTAAATCTCCATTTCATAAAGCGGCAGCAGCGGTTGTACCCAAAAAAGAACTGAATGTATATCAAAATACACATTAAAAAATATTTGCAGGAATAGCGAGTCTTGTATCGTTTTTATTAATCAACTTTGTCAAAAAAAAGTAAAAATGTTGTTTTTTAAATTTTAAAATAGGAATTTCGACAAAAGTTCAGAAACAGGAACTTACAATAAACTAATAAATATATTTTGATAGTAAAAATTGAAATTCAAAACGAATCACAAAGAGTGTTTAAACTTTTTGTAGAACTATATAAGTATATTTAAGAACACGGTTTTTCAATATTAACATTAATACGACACACAACAAGAGGATAAATAAAACGTGTTGAGCGTTCTTACGTTAATACAACTCATAAGAAATCTTTGAGAATTGTTTACGAGCATGCTGTAAAGTTGACAAACGATATTATCACATATATCTATGTATTTAAGGATTTACGTTGTAACGAGGTGTCAGACATACCACAATTCATGGCATAATTCCTCGCAGAATTGAATCAGTCATAATATTAAGAAAAAAACTAAATCAATTAAGAAATGTTATTAAAAAAACGCTACTACCTCTCGGTCTTAAGAGTGACAAGTTAAAGAGTTTTCTTTAATGAGATATCCTATATTTTCCCATTCCCATACAATTCGCATTTAAATTACGTGGAAAACGAGAAATTATCTACTCTTTTCTATAAAATGTTATGAATAAGACCATTGTTAAGCCACTAGCCCTAGCAAAATTTCAAAGTCAGGCGATGAAAACAGCACTCTGCCGAGTTAGATACAGACTGAGATAGCACCAACTAATAGCTCTATGAACAAGATAATCTGTTGCGCTGGGAACTGCGAGTGCAGAGGACAGAAAAATTACTCGATTTTGTAACATAAGAACCTAGTTTTCCGAACTGCAAGATTATTCAAAACTTATCAAAATGTTTTGACAGCAGTTCTAATTTTAAAGTAAAGTTTTATCTTTCCGTCATGTAAACATTAACATAAAAAAGGAATAAATTTGAAAAAGAAACGCCGACGATGATAAATGCCAGTCCAACCGCTCACACGTGAATAACCACTCACGATTCACAAAAAACCACATTTGATTTTCAAGAACGGTCCAAACTAAAAATTGTCCTCGTAATATCTTATGCAACAAAAATCAAGCTAACGGTAAAAAAAAAAGACCAAAGGTAAAATAAGCGGTGCGTAAGTCACAAATTAATGAAAAACATTTCGGACAGCGCATTACGAGATGGGACATTTCTCTTACAAGTGCGACTTGCGACATGGGCGTCGAAAAAACTGCTAATTACGAGTACAATGGCTTTCAAAGCGACCGCGTTTCCCACGGAGCATCCGAGAGCGTCCGCGTACCGATCATTTCAGAGATGCTCGTCTTTTATTGCCAAAAATTAATGCCCGGTAAACAGTCCTTAATTGCAAGCCAGTCTTGTTAAACTCCGAGACGATTGGAGTCACCAGCCCGCCCGTCACACTACCGCTCGCACTTCAGAGAAACAAGAACCAGAAAACACATAAAATTCGCAATAACTGACTAATTAGAATGTAATATTACTTATAACCTGTGATTCTCATATCGATTTTGGCGCATAATGGTGGTTTTATGACATTTTAATTTTATTGGGTAATGTCGTGTTTTCACCGATTTACTGGGATATTGTGTAATTTTACTTAATAACTTTATAGTTAAAATTATTGAAAGAAATTTCCACAAAAATATATACTTTGACATCTTTATCGGCAATAATCATGTAGTTCAGGTACACTTACGTCTAGGGCATTTTAAACCTTTACTTTTTTTTTCAAATATGATCACATAATTTACGTACATTCATATCAACATTACTTATTGAATAGCGTCAATACGTTTGCCCTCAAATATAATTCTTAATAAAACCTACAATGTAATGAAGCAAACCTTTTCACGTCTCTCTTTATTTCTGCAAAGCTATTTTAATAGAAGAGGCAGATGTGTTGAGTGTTAATAAATACAACATCCATTACACATATTTCGTCATTACTGTGCGCCTGAGTTCAGTTGCAGCTTATAGCGTATCATCCAGAACGCATACCTACCACATAAAAGAAGTTAACTATAATTATTATAAGCAGCGGTGATATGAATATAAAGTAATATTAATTGTAATACTAATACTAGGCTTTACTTCGCCACCATTAATGAGAGCAAACATTTTATGAACTTTATTAAAGATACACTTTAATAAGGCGTCTAGCCACGGACAAAATTTTTTCACTGTCATTAAAACAAATTGCTCAACAAACGCTTCAAAATAGACATCTACTTTTAATACAAAAACATGACGCAAATATCAGAGCATCGCCCATACATATTCCTGTAACTACTTTCACTGTGCCCCAAGGTGTTATCCCATTATCGCAGCATAGCGGCTAGACAGCAGCAATTCCTATGGTAATGAAGCAATGTGCACCCAGCCGAGTTTACAGGTCCAGAGATGCCAAAGCAAGGCTAAACATCGATCACTAACATTTATTAGACTTCAGGAAACTCCGGTTCTATGAGAAAATGATGCGTTATCATCAGGAGTAGACTATGCATTTATGCTATGGACTTAATTCGAGATACATTAACTGTAGAAATCTCCCAAACGCATATTTTAGCAAACATATATTAACATGTTGTTAACTATATATTCATGGGAACCTAGTGGTTCAGTTATCTTCGTATGCATCGCTTACTATTAATAAGGAAGAAGTGGACTTATGAATGAATATAGACACCGCTATATTTGGCTAAGTTGATGACCTCAATAAACATCCAAAAATCGACCACAATAATTTCAAGTGACGTGGCACGTGCGTTCCATATTTAAAAAATGGCACGCGTAGTAGTAGGGGCTGAGGAAACCCCAAAAACAGGTTATGAGAGGCCAGGTTGCCATATTTGTGGGCAGTTCTCGACTGGATTAGTCGTAAAAGGTTTAAACGGGCCGAGTTCGTCTTTTGCCTACCCGAGCGTACGCTGCCACGTGGCTGTATTTGTTTGCCAGATCCGACGCTACGTCATTACACCCTGTATGGCAAGGATGCTTTATCTTCTCAATGCGGTCTCTTAGTTGATTGACCTTTTTGAACGAGATCAAAGAATGAAGATCATTTATTATTTCACCTATTAATCATTCTTGTGTCATTATTTCGACTTACGATGTAAATGTCGAGGTGAACATCTCTATAACCTGGTTCTACGCACTTTCTAACAATGAATAAAACCGTTTTGATGGAGATCAGAGCCCTTATAAAAGCCTACGCAATTGCTGCACGTGCAAAATAACTGAAGAATCAAGCTTTTGTTCATTCTAGGGTAACTAAATTCAGACCTTAACAGTAGCGTAATCGTATGTTAATTGTGTCAGCGGTAATGATCGAAAAGTGAAAGTATCAACATGCTTCATTATCACAACAAAACGGAAGCCACACGTTTAATCACGATTAAAAGCCCTCAAGAGAATTACAAGCTCTCATGTGCTGTTAGCAGAATGATAAATATTAAGGATAATATGTAAGTGACACAGAAGATTCTGCCAATTCAGCTTGTTTGTTTTGATTGTTGGTACTCAAAGCCGAAAACTTGATGACTACAGAAAAAAATTAATGATTAAGCGCGACCCAGTCGCAGGAGGCTTCCTCGTATAGCGGTACCGTATGTAAATGAATGTGGGATTGTAACGAAATGAAATTCAGAACTGACGATAGGCGCGTATAAAGAATATGTTATTAAAGATAACAATGATATAATCAATTACCCAGTTGATTCGACTAAGTAAATAGTTGCCAATTCGAAGTTCGAATGCAATGACAATATTCTTATGGTTTAGACGTAAATAGATCCGTTATTTTTTGGCAAGATGTTTATTCTATACACTATGCGTACATAGTCTAAAATTTCCATTCGTGACATAGAAAAATATAATTTTGCTTCTGCTAAGACTAAATTGAGGTACAATCATCAGTATTTTTTATAAGTATGAAAAGAAATAGGACAAGAAATATACAGAATGGCAATATACTTCAATTCTGATAACAGTACCTATATAAAAAATATTTTAAAAGGTCGAAAATTCAACCCAACAAATAGCCATAGCAAATGGCCATTTACTATTTACTATTACAATCCACATTGATAGGTGTACTGCGTACTTTTCTCAAAATTTTACTTAAAAATCAGGCTCGCTTTAATTAAGTTTTATATTTTAAATTTAGTTTCATTATCAGTTCATATAGCAGAAAAAGCAATTAATAACACAGTATCTGTTAAGTGGTCTTATAATGATAACTAATAAGTAAGTATGGGCGAAGTGAATGTTGCCAAGCTTGTTCATTAAGCAAAAATCTGTATCAGTCGCATTGAAATTGTCATTCAATACATAGTTCGAGCTTGCGCACAGACTGTAACTGGCGTCAACCTGCCAATCGTGGTACCAGCAGCAGTGATTAGTTTAAACGGCGCTTAAACAATAATTATCGACTGATAGAATCCGTGTCGTGTCGACGCACTCACCGGTAGCGCACTAGAACACCTCCAATGATTAATAGGTGCGGCGTTGAAGTCACAGTGATTATGGCAGATAGGCGCCACTCTTACTTTATATTCCATGTTGTTCGAGTTTACCTATCAACGGGAAATAAGCTAAGAAAATTAAACGTCCACGTAATGATGTGTGATCTCACAGCCAAATTACACACATACACAAAAGAAAACAAAACAAAACAATAGCACCCACTGATTACGTGTATGATAGTGATGTAAATTGGCAAAAGCTCAGCGATGGTTTTATCTTAGAACGAGTGCATCAAAAATTATAATATAAAAAAAACTAAAAATTAATAAATCGATAATAGTCATTCCATGTAAAAATACTGAATTATAAACAAACTCGAATAAGTACAAGGAATAATGATTATTATATAAGTCATTCTACATAATTATCCAATTAGTATCCCATTTTATATGCCCATAATGAGTTGAACATCAACTGCTTCAGGAAATTGAACAGAATAGATGTATGAATTGACAGTCAAGTGTAAAAGGCAAGTTAAATTGAAGATATATTTTTATAAGACAATGGATCCAATACTGCTCAATTCTTTGGACAATAGACCATCCCAGAAATAATAGAATTAAGTTCTAAGATACGTGTTAGGCAGAAATCAAATGAGGACCAGAGCTATATGCAAATGTTGGTGGCGATGTTATCAATAGTAATCGCGAAGATAATTATACGTTTATAGTCTCGCTCACTTCTAGTTTCATTCATAAACAAGCAAGATTATGAATGGCAGAGCGGCCGTGTCCTTAATATATTGTGTCATCTGTTTTCATAAGTTTCCTGTACGCTTATAACCATTTATCGAATGTTGTCCGTATGCTATATAATTTTGTAGATACTAACCGACCTTGATTTATGAACTTCATTCATAAATATAACTGTGCTAATTTGCATCCAACGTAGTCAATTGGGAGCTTGGCCTGATCGCCACGCGACGGACACCAACATATGATAATGTTTAATTTATAATCACCACAAGTCATAAAGTTTACAATAACTCAGAATAACCGATTTATATCACTACCAACCCGCCATAAAATGATTGACACCAGAAAAGTATGCGTTTAACCAACCAAAACATTATACATTTTTATTAGTGACAGTAAATATATTAATATTCAATTCATTACACGAACATGCGAAAAAATAACTGAGTACGTTATTACCTGGGCTTATGGACGTAAACCTGTCCAACTGTTAATAATTCTTTTCTTAATGGCCTCTCATGGCTGAATAAATTTTAGCGCTAAATAAACAAGCTTTATCGATGATCTCCACAATGCAACAGGTCCGAGGGTTACAACAGCCGACTGAAGCGCCGCCGGACGATACCATCACGCCGATAGGCATCAAGGAAGACTACTTGTCAATACATTTCACCTGCGACTAGAACAGAACGCACTTGATGGCCTGTTGGCTACGGAACGGGTTCCCATGAAATGTGCTACTTGCGAGATTTTTTTATACATTACCCTAGGTTACTTCTTACCCAATCGCTTATTTATCCATTCACGACACAATGAGTTGTTTACAATCAATCGGATTTCTAATTCCGAATAATTGATGCCGATTGGAACAATCGAGAATTTAGATCGGAGAAAATCCCGTGTTAAATGCTAATTCACGTTCCCATCGTATGCAAATTAACAACATTGCCGCTAAATAGCATTAAGACCAAGCAGGCAAATATTTCGCTAACCTTATTTACGGGACAATTCAGACGTCCAAGCAAACAAACACAGGTGGTCCCAATAAAAGGTGCGGTAGAAGCCGAAGCGCCTCTGAGTGGAGATGCCGCCCTCCCTAAAAGGATAATAATACGTCGTTTCCGAGCTCCGGCCGCTGAGGATCCTTAGGACTCCGGGCGAAATGTAAATTGTCGCGGCACCTGACAAATAGCTTAATTAACGACTAACACGCGGCTGGGAAATGTTGCGATTCATTTGTGTCGCTCGTTCCAGAAGCAGTCGATGGAACGCCATCATTTGCACAATTATGACCGGTTCAGCACTAATTTTAATAAGTTAATAATAAATTGCTCTTGATTCTATGTAAACTTTAATTAATCTATAGGGAGCAGAGATCTTAAACAATTGCATAAAGCATCATTTTCACATAATCGATAGCGAATTGAGTTTTAATTTCGTAGAGCGACTCAATGATTTTAATTTTAATGTAAACTTATGATAAGGACCTAAGAGCCCACTTACAGTAATTCAACAAAGGCCTTAAATCTCAAGGTTAAAATGGGAGTTACGTTGAGATATTTAGTTTTTTCGCAACGTTATGCGTCGGTAGGCGTCAGGTGGGCGCGTACGTGACGTATATATGAGTTAGCAGCGTGCCGCAGCACGACCATTTACGTGGGTGGCAGCCGCATGACTGACACGGTTGGCTGCGCTCAACACACAACCTGACGATATGGTCTATGGTGTTGTGACAGCTTGTCAAACTGTGAAGTTTTCATGTGCTATTGTACATCTCTTTTTCCCACGGTCAAGGACAGTAAAATACACCTATAATAATTGCATTGAGGCACAAAAACCTATTTTAGTCAACGAACACGACTTCTATTTTCTAAAAATAAAATAAATCTTAAACAGCAAACACCGTAAATTTAAATTCAGTAAAAAGTTAACGAAATTCAAGGCTTCTTTCATCAAACTGCAAACTTCAGTTTCCACCTAAATAACGACGAACGCAAAAACTTTACAGTAAATGTTCAATTGCGCGAGGACAATAACGAAACCGAAGCTTTCCCACCGAAATCTGGATGTTCCACGATTTTTTAATTGATATCATAAAAAGGGACAATTGTTGTGCTACCGAGCCGCAATCAAATAAAAACTTACTCGTTAATGTTTTATGTATGAAAATTCTCGATTTCGTTACATTATGGATGGGGTCCCGCTGGTTGAAACTTGAAGCTTTCGGAAATTTTGGCAGAAGGACAGATATCGTCGATCTCTATGGTAGCTACTGATCTTTTATACAGTTTTTTCGCGACGTCCGCCGATTGATAACATCACTGAGCGAATAATAGCCGTGGAGTGGTCGAGATGTAATATGATTACCAGCCATTACACCAAATTTATACAAGATATGAAACATAATTAAACGGAAAATTATGAAGATACCGTGAATATAAATAAAATTTTATTAAAAGATTTAATAAACGTCTAAAAAGACAAAAGGCAGCCCTATCTAAGGGCAATGTAAATATACCGTCTTCAAAAAACTCTTAATTTTCTCAACCTTCATAAATATTGAATACAATTAGGATTGTGAATTCGCGAGCGAGGAATCCAATTATTTTGCATTTAAATCCGCTGAAGAATACTGGAATCAATCAAATAACTCACTAATTCCATTAAGTTCATTTTCCTTTTGGACTGCTAACGCATAATGTTATGGTTCTCGCCTTGCATAAAGATTACTCAAATAACTTTTTCAAACAGAATTTAGATTTAATACAAGAAACATTTTTATTACAAATTCAAAGACTTAATACAAATTGTATTTATTATGTTTACGTTCAACAATAAACCTGTTAGGTATATTACAGTAAAATGAACTATCATAATTCAAGTCATAATGAAAATTCATAAGCGGATTTAATTTATGTAGATTATCTTATTTGAAACTTAGTGGACGTGGTACAGTAAGCGGCAATTACAATCCGAACTGTCAGCTGCCGCGTTGTTAAAAGTTGAACATCTTAATTTATTTATCGATTGACGCATTTCGGACGCACCTGGATATGTCTGTACTAACATTTCTAAGGAATGTCGTAAAGAATAAAAAAGTTAAAATACACCTTATATTCAATAGCAGTGTCCAAAGATAACAGCTTTATGCTAGCCTATAAAAATTTAGATGAGAAACTATTACGAACGATCCAGTTGCGCAGACGCATAGTAATGGTGCAGGTGTCAAGGGATGGGGAACTTGGGGTAGTTAGATAGATTTTAATATCATAATATAAAAGGTTAGACGCTAATAGACGCAAAATATAACTTTCAGGCATGTTTCGAGAATTTGTAAATTATATTATTATATTGCATAATATAAATTGTGTACATGTTAA
This sequence comes from Acentria ephemerella, assembly GCA_943193645.1. Lineage (NCBI taxonomy): Eukaryota > Metazoa > Arthropoda > Insecta > Lepidoptera > Crambidae > Acentria > Acentria ephemerella. The sequence goes on along the minus strand of OW971884.1, from coordinate 10,759,581 downwards.
GAATATTATAAGTTATTTAAAACATATTATTATTGAACATGTTCCGTGCTTCGAAGTCCCCAAAATCAATGGGTTTTTCCCATGTAAGAAGGCCGGAAGCAGTGGAACGTATGTAGGCTGCTAAAAATAGTAAAATAATACCACACATATTAATAGTGTGTTCACATCAGATAGCGATTTATTTGCAAAATAAATAAAACATCAATCAAAATCATGAAATAGTTTGAAACCAGATCATTGCGCTACATCTGCTCGTTATCTGATGAACCGAACGATACTTCTTAGATATCTCAAACATTTTCAGCTTAATTGATATCTTAGAAAGAATTCTTAGCGATCGTTCACCGTTATCATCGCCAAGGATAAATCCCACGGGATATATCCCCACAGAACCGGATCTGGTAGCACCGAAGTAACGTATCAAAGGCGAAGACACAGTTTAAAAGATCTTGCGATGATAACTATTTAAAATTGAAGTATCTAATAAATTTTATTGCAGAAATTGTTCATTTTTGTCCGAAATCCAATAAAATCTAAGGCAGCAAAAATAACGACAAGTAAGTAATAAAATGTAAGGAGAAAAATTCTAAACTGACTGAATAACATCAGACCAACAATACTGTCATTTAAATCAGTTTATTTTAATGTTCAATAATATAATTTTCACATTTGCCAGTTTTGTTTATTGTTGTTACAGAAGCAGTTAACTATGCCATAATTTTGAATCTTTACTTGTCTTAACATAGTTAATAAAAGGATCGAATAATTACTAACAGAACTGTGTTATACGTTTCAAGCTATTTCACAAAGTCATCTCATCTAGACATTTAAACCAGCCTTTACAGTCATCACTAAATCAAAATTATCCGTAATGTTAATTCATTTGAATCTTTGTATCGTTCGAGTTACAATTGCCCATGTCACACAGAATCCTACCGCGGTAGCACCACCGGCTACCGATTTCTATGTAACATGGCTTATAGATAATAATACCAAAATTTCCGAGCTCGGTACCGCATCAATGGGTTTTGCGCTTTAGGAAATTTGCTTATTTCCTAAAGCAGCTATTTCGACATTCATCACCTCCAGAAGTGTGCCTCTATCTTATACTCCGGTTCGCTCCAGCCATAAGAGACACTTCACATATTTATCTATACCTGAATTTAAACATTCAGGTATATATAAATATGAGAATGGTTAAATATAGTTTAATACCATTCCACTTTTAATAATGACAAATGGCCGTTAGCATCAATATCCCATCGCGCATTCAACGCACGCGGGAATAATCGCTTCTGCTTGCGCCTCGCTCCATTTACACACAAGTTTGTTTGTCGAGTGGACTCATTACACAGTTTAATGATAATGACCAGAGCTGCTCGCAGATGTAACCTGATATCAGACTTATTGTGCGTAGGCAACTTCTGCTTCTTAACGAGAAGTTTGTAATTATTGAATGGAGAATGGAAGACGATACAATCACAAGACAAATGTTTTAAGGATGCAGTATTATTTATCGATATGTTTTTCTATTTCACTATTCTATACTACTCTGATTTACTATTCTATACTATATACTTTTCATATTTGAATGGAAATAACTCTGATTTGATTCAACTCTCGATACTCCTTTAATTTTAAAGTCATTGTTACAGTTATCTAATTGAGATGTTATTACCGTTATTAGTCCTCTTGAACTTAATTATTAACGATATTATGCACAGCCTTAACTTTTCACATTTTAATTTTCGATCTAATTTTAACATTAATAACACTGCCACTTATAGTTTTATTGCGTAAATAATTTATGCGGTTTTTAAAACTGAATATTGTGAGGCAATGTATAAAATTCCCGCCCCAGGTCATAATTAAGGAGTTATTATGAACTATTTTTCCATTATATTCTAAACTCGTCCAATATGAATATTGAAGTTATAGGTATAAAGTAAATTAAATTATTATTTAAATAATAAGAGTAGCTTTTTAGTACTCAGCGACAGACACTAGTTCGTGTGACTTAGCAGCCATTAAAAAAAAGTATTATATCCTTAGTGTGGCTGCTAGAATTAATGATTTTAAACTTTTCTATACAACTGGTTATGGTTTTATAAGAAATATAAGTTGAAATAAACAAAATCTACATGTATATATATCTATTACTATTATATTATTTACAACCATACAGTGATTATTGTTTTACTTAAAATCAAAGTCAATAGTAATAATAATAATCATATATGTTTTTATACTCACACTTATTAAAATACGACAATTAGCATCATTAAGATATTGTGTTGTGGAAACTATAACGGAAAGATATATTTATCCAGTGTCAAAGATATTTTTATATTAGAATATAAGAAATACACTTAAATTAATACATAGACAACCATGATCTCCAAATAACCGTGATGATTACACAAACATCCAGTGGGAATCGAACTCCAGACCCCTGGCCGAGTTGCCTGTAGCTAAGGGTACTTGCCCAGCCGGTCGTCAATAGTCAACACATCATTTTGGGATTCGGTGTATTGAGTCATTACAACAATAAGATTTCGTGATCAGTCCCGTGATATGGTTTCGAAATACCGAATTTGTAATTCTAATAACATTCAAATAGACGTGGCTGTCAACAATTGCTTCTTTACGTATCTTACTCATCATTAAAAGCTTCAAATTCATAATTCGTGCACATAACTTACAGTTTTCGAGAAAACATCGTGAACGGTTTAGTCGTGAGCAGTGACTCCTTTGATATGAACCGACGACTAACGAACTGGTGTCTGACCGATAAATACGACGATTAGTTGCCGACCACCAGACAAACGTCCCAGGACTAATCAGCCGTCTATTTGCAATGACAACTTGTCCAACAATGTCACCCGCACACCCGCATTGGATTCATTTTTAGATCAATCCGTTTTTGGAAAATACACAACTGACAAATTTACTTTAAATTTATATCAACGTCTATTAACAAACAGGGCTGGATAGATAAAAAATACAATTAATCATTTGACTGTGGTAGTACGGTGGCTGGCATTTAATGGTACCGGAGTACTAGGCGCACATGACAACAAGGCGTTCACGCTAGGTGTCGCTGGGAGGCGGGCCGACAAGCCAGACATTCCCTTTGTAGCGACCAATTAGACTTGACCTCCCTGCCGCTCGCAAGCAACGCTGTTCGTCTATGATGGGAGGGAAATTGCAGGACACTGTGAGATCATTGTTCGTTGGATAAGTTTCATAAGCTCCTCAACAATTCTAAGATCCCGATATACAGTTCGGTAAAGCGCATAGGCGGGCCTATCCACCTTAAATAATCTGGCTCACTCACTCTAAACAAAAATATTGGAATCAATATTTTTATGTGTATGAAGACATTATTGTCTTGAAAGGTCTTCGACAAATTAACTAGGAGTATAGTGGATAAGCATTTATATTTAAACACTTGTTGCAAGTTTTTCATCTAAGCCAGGTTTCTATTTGTTCTAAAAATATTTTCAGATTTTAAGTGCAAAATCAAAATGAAAACAAGTTTATATTTCCAGTCACAAGATAAAGCAACAGTAGTATTTAGTACAAACAATAATCGTAAGATGGCGTGTCGTCCAGAATCGTTTCCTGCTACAACTTGCGTAGTCTACGAGCGTGTCCAATATAACTCTTTGGAAGGTATGCGGCTCTGGTACTTTTGTGGCCATATTTGGCACTTTCGATTTTGTATCGCGCTCGTGTTCTTTTTTTACGTGTGACATACGACGACAGGCGACATCCAAAACTAGAGCTTTGTAGTAGGTAGTTTTCTTTACATAAATTCTGTAAAAAGTATAAGTAGGTTTTTGTTTTAAAAAGTTTTTATGACAAAGATATCAAATAAACCTACATTATAAAAATCTATGAATACATATGAAATAAGTCATAACAAAATTGTAACGTTGGTTCCTAAGTCAAATTTTACACACTTTTTTTGAAAAGAAAAATAATCTTGGTTTAGAAGTGCAAACAAATTCTTTTCTACAAAAGCGTAAACTGGCATGAAATAAATTTGTCAGTATAGAACACGATAGAGATGCAATATAAGAAAAAAGAGACATTAAAATGATCTACACTCATTACCTGCAACAGTGTGAATAAAACCACCAAAAACCAACTATCGCCTCACAGGTTGTGCATTAGCGTCACAAAACTTCGGCGGACCGTGAGATATGGGTCGCAGATGCGCTCGCGCCGCCTCGCCCGCCTAGTAATTAGCGAACGCAATATATAATTGAACCATTTCGGAACAACCCGCTCTGACTCACCGCATCTGCAGATTAATGTGATTGAGGGATGATAATGTACAGTTAAATGACTCGAAAAATTATAGCACCGTGTTGTTAATTTAGCTTCGGATGAAAACAACTGATTTATATCTTTTTGGTTTTTGTTTGTGACATACCAGACTTAATAGATACTTTGCAGTCAAAATAAGGAAAGGATGGATGGACGTCAGCATATTGTGACGTCATATAAATTTATTCACTTCAGTGACTTTCCGTATTTATGTTTTGACAAAATCGTAGCAACAATATTAAACTTTATTTTTGAATCTATTTTATTAATAGCAGAGTTAAGTTATCTCATACTACCTTTTTTGTTTTGGGGATAATAATTTAAGACAGTTATGCTTTAAATTAATCCCAAAAAACTTATTATTGCATTGTAGTTCGTTGATTTATTGCATGCGTTAATATTTTAATAGGAAAAAGTTAAATAATAAATTATTAATATGGGAAAATTGTCGTCGAACTTATTTAAAACTAAAAATGATATTCAATTTTCCCAATAAGTAAATTGTAATGAAATCCTCTATTTCAAATTAATGTTTTATACAGAATCAGGCTACTAGGTTTTATTTTGTAGTTATTAATGTCACTGGTTGGTGCCGATTTCCCGATGTTAACTCCACCCGATTTCCCCACAGTTAATCAGTCGGAATTAGTTTCTAGAGCTGACGCTTCTTCAAAAACATCTGTTCTTACACTTACGGCATTAGCTGGTTTAAAATTCAAAGTAAAAAAATCAAACATTTCAACGCTATCGTCCATAGAATTAAATAGACTTTTCAGGAGCATATTTTTTATGTTTATTTTTAAAATCATGTGTTTCAGTCACTAAAATAAATAATATTAATCTTTTGACGCTTATGATGATCACAAGCTACCTATAGGCTGATATAACAAACGCTGATAATGAAAATAATTGATTAAATGGTATCAATATTATCACTAAAACTAAAATCTGTTTGATATCAAAACCTAAACATCAATTCGATTAGCACATTTATTGTGTTAACTATTCCAACAGTAACCAAAGATTTGCGAAAACTGAACACCTCGCAGCAAAGGTCAAACACTTCCTGCGGTAAAACGGTAAACACTGAATACACTTAAGGCTCAGTTAACAAAATTAAAGCGACCTCTTGCAAACAATGCAAACAGAATCTCGAGATCTAAACGTCGTCAGGTCGTGTGGGAAAATAATCTGAGCCGCAATCTACATCCGAGCTAGGTCCTAATTAATTTAGTAATAGCTCGTGACGACTTATTCCGGCCCTGGACACAACCACGAACCTAACGAAATCACGACTCCGCCAGACAACGATAATCGTTATTTTAAATTTATTAAAATGTCCTCTTTAAGGACTATATCGGTACGCCTATATCGGACTGTATAATTTATTCTCTTTGCTTTAGAGAAATGCTAAACAATGCAGGCTATTATATTTTCTAGGGTTAAATAACTTACGATTTTGAATTTATTAAAAGAAATACATGTTTTAATGAAATCATTATAATGCTGAAGACGTAAATTAGTCAATGAAGAAAATAAACTTGAAATATTTTTAATTTTTAAAGGGGAGCAAAATTGTGTAATAAGTTTAAGCTTAGGACTTACCACTAACAACAAAACGAGATTTAAGTTTCCAACCATACCACAATATTTTTTTTAACTCGAAATAAATGTACAATTAACAACAGAGACATTAAAACTAGAAAACCTAATATATGCTATACCGAATTGTCCACGACCAACCATCATTATCTGCGAAAGGCTCCGGAACAGAGATCTCGGTTCACTACTAGATCAAAGGGCGAAACTACATATTGTCGGCAATTCGACGACAAAGTCGACGATACCGGCATGCCGACAACAAATGCGGTCGTGTTGGCCTGACGGCCCCCGGGGCGTCGTAATTAAAGTCTGGCAACACGAGGTGATCAGTTGACCGAGGGTCTGTTTGATGTCTAGATAGTTACAAATGTTATTGTGGACTTGGTAAACATGCTGAGGCCTGTATTATCGTGTGCGTTGTCTTTACTTGAGCTACATTTCTAAAATAATACTTGTATTGCATATGACGGAAGCTATTTCTTACAAGCATACATGGTTCTCTATCTGCGTCGCTGCACAATGTAATCCCAATTTAATATTGGGAAATTCATTACCTAAGTGCAGATATGCTTAAATTCGCGTTCTCAGTGCAGAAATCAGTCCCTTTCACATGTGATAGTACATTATAATGAATAACTTGCTACCTGAAAATTGGTTTATCACGTACATCGTGAGATAAAATAAAGAAATCTTGTAATTTTATTATACCTGTTCAATTGATAAGTTAGTTATAAGTACAAACTAAAAGTGCAGCTAGGAACAATGAAGTGAACTGATCATAAATATTTGAATGATATAAGTAATAAAATTTAGAGAATTTCAAAATCTTGTTTTTTTAAAATACGTATGCATTTTAAAAATTCAAATCATACATCCGAATACGAATTGAGTAACCGAAGTCAACGAACCTAACCTGCTATTGGTCGAAATCTGTCCTCGAGAGTCCAAAACGCTAATTAATTTAGGATTAACTTAAAATCGAGAACGTACTTTAATTACGTGCCCGTTGTATTGAGGGACGAAAAAAGGTAGAGAATAACGAGGATGCGCGCGCGCGCTAACAAGTAACAACAGGCCACGTCGGCGACTTTGATACCCTGCCCGCTGTGCGACAGGCCCGCTTGCGTGCCGAGATGTGGTGTAAGATAGGAGCGATTATTAGAAACTGTAACGTTGCCCTAGAAATTCGCCATGGACTTACGCATTTGCATAATAAACAACGAGATTATCAGGTTTAATCCGAACATAATGATAAAAACTGCTAGATTTAAAGTGATTCTAGTAATACTCTTCCCATTGTTATAAATCTCACAATGTCAATTTACTCAGATTCAAATTTTTGGCAAAATTTTTAACACAACTTACCCATTATGTTTTTATTGATATATAGGTATTTCTTTTTTGGAAATTATTCATGAAATATATATACATAGTTATTCTCGAGAGAAAGCCTATCTAAGTATTGAACACTGGCCATTAATTTATTTTTAATTATTTATGACAAGTTCATTATTTTAATTTAGTTTGAGCATCTATGACTTATTTTATAATTGGGAGCCTACTGGGTATATCTGTGGACAACGTTTCAATGTTTTATAAGCCTCTAGGTAAAAACCAAACTGTATAATTAGGTATAAGGGTATGACTCATTTATAACAATATCTTTAATTTATCCGAGGAACCTCTTCACAATTAATGTTTACCAGAAAAGCAAGACGGATAAATTTAGAAGCAATTCAGACAATGTAGCTTTGCTGAGGTTCAAATCATCTTACCTTATTATTACAATAAACGGATACAAGTGTGTGTGAAGTGATTTTGTTATTTTAGTTGCCATTCAGTTTAATGACCGGTCATTTTCGTAGTTCATTTTCATATTTATAATATTCAAACGAAAATTAAGTGGGTAGTATCTTTAGGAGATAGAAGTTATATTCGTTTCAGAGCATTTGATAGACGGACTACTCAAAATCGAGCAGACGAGGTCAAAAGCTAAAATCATTCTATAAACAAGTAAGCTTGAGACATGTGAACGCCCATTCACTATTTAAGTACATTCGATTCGCGTAAACCCTCTTCGTTAGTCGCTCATCCTATGGCCAGGCATTTAATGGCGGATTTTGACGGACATCCGTACACGGCAAGGCAAGACGTCCAGTGCCCACGATTGACAATGTCTACCTAGTTAATGAACCTTACGTTGGTATGTTCCTATGGAAATAGGAAACGCTATTTTGGTACGCCTATTTTTGCTAATAGGCACAAATGCATACAAATATAACCAATAAATTTGAGAGCTAGTTTTAAAATTAAATATAAATTCTCTTGATTTTCTAACTTAGGTACGTTATTTGAAACAATCGCAAAAGTGAGTTTCCAATTTATAATAAATTGGTACGAGAACCCTATTTTCATTCATTAATTTAATTAGTTGTAGTAAATTTTTTCACTAAGACATGAATAAACTCTAATGTAGATTTGAATTTATTCAATTCAAAAGTTATGTCCATAAAATAATTGTAACCCTCCGGAACTGGGATGTCTTATTTAAACAAATTAGCTAAAACCATTAATTTTTTGTGATCCACGATTAATAATAATAATTATCCAATTAAAATATTTTTTATTAGTTGAGTATTCACAAAACAGACAGAATAAGCTATTGCTTACAAATTATTAAAATCAGGAGAGAAGAACGATAAACGATACTTCGGAATCTATGTCGATTGAAGTGATTAATGTATTCATTAACAGTATTCTGTATAACAACTGGCAGAAGGCTGTTCTGTGCTTGTTAGTGTCACCTTTAAAACGGATCCGCTAAATACCAGCTAGCGTTTTTGCAGTCGATAACAATGCGAGTCAAGGCTCTTCTTCTCGCAATCTTCAAAATCGAATACAATAATGTTACCCTCGTTGGTTGATTAAAGAATGCGTTTAATAAACCAGTTTCTTGAGAATTTTTGCTAAAACTGTTAAATAATATAAACTAGATAGTCATGCACAGAGAAGCCGTTCTTTTGGACAAACCTACACCTATTCAAATTGTCGTTCAAAATATTTATAACAAAGTTATGGTAGTACTTTAGAAGACAAAAGATTGTCTTCCTAACTGTAATCTTGCTACATACAATCATTTAATTTACTTGAATATCTATGGTAACTAAATTTACAGATCTCATGAAAACCTTACCTTCACGGTGTAGGTATGTAGGTGATAATTTTATAACATTCCACAAGTTGTATTGGTTTAAAAAAATTCAAGTTTCCTGTTATCAAACAAGAGAGGGTTAGTTTTTTTATGATTTTGAACTTGATGTACGGTGATATTTATCAAAATATTTCTTTATTTAAAAATAATACTAATTGATGACTATTCAAACCCCATAATAACATATATCTAAAGCACAGCCACGAAAGCCCACTTTTATTATGTTTTCTAGCCGCTAAACAAAGACAATTGGTTTTTAATAATGGCAGCGAAAAGCAAAAAATTTACAAAAAAACCCTTTGTATTCCCATATCTATCTAGGAAGAAAAAATTAAATAAGTCTCATAATTATAATAATTCTCACACTCACTCCTATTATCTAGCCCAAATTAAGCATTAAGAGCTTGTGTTATATATACTAGATAACGGAGATATATAGATAGTAATATGTATATAAATAAAGAATATAAAACTTAAAAAATGGTATAAATACCATATCTAAAAATAAGGTGTCTAATTAAAAAAAATTTCATGGTTCTTGATCGTTGTATTAGGGAGGCAGGTCTATCGTTATATTCGTTTTGACAAATTAAATTAAATTTGAAATAATAATTTAAATTCCATGAAAAGGGAATAATATTCATCAATTATAATAATATTCAATTGGGTTCGTAAATCAATTAACCAATAGGTAAAACCCACTGTTAATAATTATTCACATTACACAATGATACATACAGCGCCATCTGTCGAACACTATAGAAACTTTGTCCTGACGTATCCCATAATTGTTTTATTTTGTCAACAAAACACAAAATGTTTCAAAATCAGGAGCTAATTTCAATTATTGCTGTTGAAATAAAATTTCATCATCAATATTATCAATTTAGATCAATGTTATTATTTTCTTAAAACCCTTCTAAATGTTGACTTACAATCAGGTGACACCTGTCAAAACTTTTATCACAAATGCTCACAAAAACGCGAAAAACATTCGATAAATTCACTCATATGGCTAGTCTAGAGTATAAACTGTAATATAGAAATGACAAAAATATTATAAAGCCCTGTTTTATGCAATATTCCATATCTTTTTTACCAACCTGAAACATAACCTCAACACACAAAAACAAACCAGCAGTCTAGAACAGTCTTGAGTCAGAATTAAATAATTAATTACTATACTGTTTTCCTTAATTTAGTAGAATGGGCCTACAAGCTATATTTCTCAATATCCATTATATTAAGATTAGCAGAAACTATGAATTAGCTAGTTATATTTCACTCTGTTTCAATTATCCAAATAACTTCATTTTATTTTATATTTGGAAAATAATATGATCACTAATTTAATTTACAATAAAATTTAGTTTACTTAGATACCAGAATACTTATTTTATTCTACGCTGGGTAAAAGTTTATAAGGTCAATACAAGTTTCAAACATGAGTGTAAACATGTGCGAAGACAATATTTAAGACTTAATGTTATCTTGTACATTATTAAATAATGTATTAATATGTTATGTCAATAAATTAAAGACTAACAATACTATCAAATCTAGTTTTTTGTGAAATAAAATTCAACGATTACTTGAAATATATGTTCGCTCAACTTAAAATCTCTTAACCGATAGGCCCAGTTTACTTTTTATTAAATTTACCACAATATCTGTTTAGATGCACTGATAATTATAATTAAATATCCAACTGGTATGCACTTTCACACAATTTGGAAGCTATTCACAACCAGCATTCCCTGACTGGCCCATATGGAATATTGCCAAAAGCGGACTCCACAACCCACCTTCTTCATTATTCCAGTCTTCCGCTTAGAGAACGTCGTGTACCGCCGAAGTTTGTTATCAATGTATTCCATTTTGATCTTAACACGACCCTTGGTCTTCTTGCCATTGGATGGTGGTGACTTCTTAGGCTGGAGGGATGCATATCCATCGTCTGCGATATCTGGCATGGGGCAGTGGTCGAGACCGACGCTCTGAGAAGGTCGCTCATCGTAGCACTGATCTGAAGGCCTCTTGACGCCGGCCCTCGGCATCGGACAGGGCTGCATGCCGGGGCGAAGCCCTGCACCACCGCTGAGCGAACTGGGTGGCCTACCAGCCCCATACATATCCGGCATCTCTCCCAAGAGTCCCATACCGTACGGCGACCCGAAGCGGGGCTCCCGCGCTCCGCCGGGCGCGTCCATAATAACCTCGCAGTACGCCACAGTAACCGGTGCGCACACGCGCTCTACACACCTCACCGTCCGAACGTCGAACGGAGACTGACCGAAAACGCGAAAGGACCGAGGGCGGGACTGACGACTCGGCCGCTCGGACCGCAACTGACTTCGCACAGATCCGTCCCGCGCACCTCCACCACTAACCATCTCGCTCTTGCGCGAGTGAGCGAGTGCGCCGACGACAAGGACGGGGATACCACGGGCTGCCGTAACCCGACACATCCGTAGGAAAAGCGCCATGCACCGGGAACCCGCAAACGTTTCAGTGCCCGAAATCTGTATTAAAATAGACCTATTATTTTGAGTTTATTTCGTAAATAGAAATAATAGAGTCGGAAGTAGAGCGCGCACGAGCGGCGGCGGGGCGGTGGGCAGGCCCAAAGCCATATTTAGACTCGAGCCGTACCAAATACGGCAATCGACGGTCAAATGGGGCCCACTGAAATCCCTCCTACTTGCACCTGGCGATTTTCACGTCTAATAATTAAGAACTTTGTCACGTCATTTCTTGGACGTCTATGTACAGTACTTATGTGTGAACATAATTATTGTATGTATGTCAGTGACATAAAAAGTACGCAGTAATAATATAGTACGAAGGCAGTGGGATAAATAGGTAACTTCTACTTCATAATTATGTGACAAACTACGTATCAGATATTTAGATCTTTGATCGTGTAAAACTTAACATTAAATAGAAAAAAACTTCAGTCAGACCTTATAAGCAACGTTTATTTAATATAAAAGCAACTTTTTTCTTCTAAGACCACCGTCGCTTGATATTTAAGGGTACACGAGGGTAGTATAATATTATTAAAATATTTAATTAAATTAAATATGGAATAAAAACAGTTTTTAGATAAATACTAAATAACTTTAGCAAAAGATTTATTTCTCATTAGAAATAAGTATACAAAATTTCAAAATTAAACGCCTCTTTAACATATAAATGTGCCCAAAGTCATTGCACTGTGACTAAGGACAATAAAATAATCTCAAAAAGGCGAATCGTGTCCAAGTGGGCGACTACTGTTAGAGAAAACGTACATTTCGCTAATAAAACGCCATAAAATGACCAAGGAAATAAGGCAATAAAAGACAATTATAGAGAACTCTTTCATAAAATTTACTTATCTGTGACTTTTCGTGTCGATGACTTTTTGTTAATTTTTTTTTCATGACGTTAAAGTTACTCATTATGCTACATAGTTTAAATGTAGCTAAACCGTTCGTGCTGCGCAAGGAATTTATCTAAAATTCGTATATGCTACCATGCTACAGACACAGAATACGTAAATATTGACATACATGATAGATAATAAAAACAAATACGTAAGAAAACTTTAAAGTATTGGTGCACCAAAGAAAGTTCTCCATTGAGGCTATTCCCTCTTTTGAATTTAAAAAACTGTATTTTATAAGAACAATAAGCTGAAAGACTTGAATGAATGGTGTCTTTATCGCACATTACGAGCATTAAAAGAATTTTTTTTCGTCGTATATCTCACCAAACTTCCTTAACCGCGAACCACCGTCAAATGTAATATGTTAAATGCACCGCTGCGCCCGCGTTGATTCGGTCTCTCACAAATGTTATATAGCCTATAACCTTACCCGATAAATGGATTATCAAATAACAAAATAATTTTACAATTTCAACCAGTAGTTCCGAAGATTACTCCTACAACCTCACAAACTTTTTTACTTCTTTATAATAGCAGAGTACTGAAGCCACGGCTGGATGGTATATATTCATGTATTCCATCTTTGCAACATCCGTAGTTACTTATCTAAAACCTAGGCATAATCTATAAACCTTCCAGAATATTATAAGAACATGTCTGGATTTGTGTAATCACGATTCAATAACAAATCTTATCTTTATTTTCTTTAAACACAGTTACAAAGTACAGCTGATTGATGTAGATCATAGCAATAAGGAAATATCAAGTTCTGCAAAAGCAAATGACGAGTAAGCAAGGCGGTGGCGACCTGTAGCGCGTGCCTTGCCAAAATCAGTGAGTGCCGATGGAAGCCGGCGCAGCGCCGTTCGGTAATCGTAGGGACACTATCTTTGAAGGAAAACATAGGATTTAATAATATTGTTGTGCATGTTACATGATTAGCAGAAAAAGGTGAATATACCTTTGTCCTGCTCCTGGAAAATGGCCTTTTTTTTAAAGAGGGGGGTCACACGAGGGGTTGTTCTTTAAGTTTATTGTATTAATATTTTTAACTTAAAGTTTAAAACATGACGATGAAAAACGATGGTATTGGTACAACAAAGAAATATATTTTGATTAATCACTTGAAATGAGCGATGTAAGTTTAAAAATAACTTCTTCCAAAGGTTTCAAGAGAGATCCAGCGCTGATTCTGACGCAAATATTATAACAGTAGAAATTGATTTAAGTGCTGCTCGTTCGTCAAATAGAAATGGTTGAACATTTTTGGGCGTTAAAAACTATGGTTTTTTTATAATAAATTTTAGTTATTTGATAATTTACATTTTTGCTCCTTAAGGAAAGACTGAGATTTTATAGAAATTAAGCGTATGTTTTCCTATAACTATAATACATATGAAAGATCATTGCCGATTTAATCTATTCAAAATTATTACTTTTCGCTGAAGGCCGTAATTTAATATGAAAACTTTGAAATTAATGGAAAAGAATGTCATATGAATAATAATGTATCGAAACAGGATAATACACTTACAAAATTTACTATACGTATAAAAGACATAAAAACTGTTAAAAACCTAATGGTGCATACGACCACCCGGTTGCCAACAGCTTTCATTATGTTATCATTTAAATCATGTATGATTCATGATTTTTGAAAACCTATGTGATCTTTTTAAATAAAAATAACAAATGACGTTTAAAGTCTGTCCTGCTCTCACGTTATTAATTGGTGTCCATATACTAAGTCATAGTTGGCAGGCAGAGTCGACGAACTTTCCATTTCTGTCCCAATTGATTGGCAGGTTTCCTTTATGGCTATGTATATTTTGCGTCATCGTAATATAGTTGTGTTGATGGCTATTGTTTTAATGCAACATTGATATCTATCAGAATTAACAATGACCGGTGTAACGCTGATAGTTTATTAATAAGCAATTAAGTGTTTACCAGCGAGGTTTATCTATCTACCTATAGGAACAAGAAACATTGGACAAGTAGGGATACAAATCTACCTACTGAGAGGGCATGATCGATATTCCCCTTAAAAGCACTGGAAAACTACTTCACTATTTACCACTGGCAGTTCAGGAAATGGGATCTTAATGATCTGTAATACAGGTACACTCGTACCTAGCACAGGCGTCAGTTTCACACATTAGCAATAAAACCGTACATTTACTATTTCAGCTATTGTGATGAGAATTAGAGATATATTTATTATTATTATATAAAAATCTATTTTCAACTCTTCCCATTCTCTTCCCTATTATTATTATTCTTATTTAAAAATCAATTTTAAATTCTCAATTCTCTTCCCAATCTTAATATTAGCCAAGTAAAGCCACTTTCGAATTAAAAGTGTTAATGGGATGTATTGTGAATTAGTAACGCCTATTTCCATTCAATTTAGTGACTTGTTATTTAATGCTACAATCTGAACTCTTTTCCCTAATTAATAAAGTGCATCTAATATCAAATTGAAATGTAGGCCGTTAACCGAATGGACAAACACGCCTGACTGGTAAAATTATTTATATTTAATTTTACCATCATTTATAATTGTTCTCTAGTTACGAGCTCTTACAGCATCCACAAATTTTTAACATTTCAAAGTTTAGTTACCAAAAAGATCTTAAATTCTATCCACGAATTCCCTTCATCCAGCTTATTTACTGGTCAGGTCAGGAGAGCCTTGAATTCACATATGTGACGATTCGATTATTTCTTATACTCTCAAACTGCATCTTCTACATCAAGAAGTATATAAGGAGCTGGTCTGAGGTGCCTGCTGTCTTACAAATCAAGACAGCAGGCACCTATTTGCGCGTGAGTTGATTTTTGTTGCCTATGTCTACTCAGCCAGAGTTCTGAATCCCTGTAGGGGCAGATATTTGTATGATGAATTCGTATTTGTTCACGAGTTATCGAATTCTGTATGTATTTATTATTTTTCTGATAGGTAAGAGGCGTGAGTGTGAAAAAAACCGTTAACTAGAGGATTTTTAATAAGAAGCGACATCGTGGGCTTGTCTTTTATAAAAAAATGATATCATAAACCTTCTTGGTATAAATAATAATCTAAAAAGAAACAATGGAGTGATGGGGTTGGGAAGCACATCCATAATAATATAACACTCCACGTTAACAATCGTCAGAGGACACGCGACGCGAGCGCATACCTCTGCAACACTTGAATGAGAATTCACAATACATAAAATTGGTATCTCGAGGGAGCACAATCGGCCGGACATGTAGCATTGGAATGCCCAGCATAGCGCAGACGTCGTCATCTCGTACCCAATTATAGGGGAACGCAGCAATAGACAATCTGAGAACGAAGGTATTCAGGAACACACTTTATGTCTCTATTCATTAAAAGCCGACCGCACTAATTAAAATTGTTTCAGCTCTGTTACGCGTTAAATAAATCGCGGGGCCCGGGTGCCTGTTTAAATTTTCGTTTTGTTTTCGCTTGCTACATATTTGTATCCTGACATTAACACCTTCGGCTGTTAAGTTGGTTACAATGCGTGCGTTGTCGGGCGCTACAAAGGAACAAGTGAGTGTTGGAACGATTTGCGAGTAACAAGCATAAAATATATAGTGGTGGCCACAATGTGATAGTAGAGTCGTAAGTAAGCTCGAATCCAATATATGGCTGGCTGGGAGCTTTGTTCGCGCGAGATTACATCTTTTCCTGCTAATAGAAGTTCGTTTGGGAGTTACGCAGTGTGCCCACTGTTTCTATGTTACGCGTTTTATCGTGTATATTATTACAATTTACGCACAGTTGAATAGCTAGCTATCCGTTTAATATGGACACTAATAAATTACCTCGTCATCAACATATCTTGTCTTTTTATATTATAAATAAAAAAAATTTTTCAAACATAGAAATGATTCAGTTTACGTAAATTACTATTAAAAATTTTAACTTTAAATTTGCTATTAAATCGTAATATAGCATAATCAATTATAATTTAATGTAAATGTTGATAATTTAAATGTAATGTGCCAAAGTATTTAGTAAAATATTTTGAATGCGGTCTGTGTTATAACATTTGTAACCTGCACAAGCAGGACGTATCTTTAGTGAGAAAGTTCACTTTGCAAACTTCCTGTTACATCTATGTCTAAAACGCCATAAAGAGTAGATATTAAACACAAAGTCGTTAACTAATTAAAACCTGAGCCTCTTCGGTACTCTTTTGTAATCAAACTCTTATTTATTTTTTATTTTTCAAGTGAAATTATCACGGGGTATTTTATTGAGAAGAGCCTTAAGATAAATTACTAATGAGCACAAGCTTACAATTAAGAATGAAGACTGAAAACTTATTGTGTAGGTAACTTTGTTTATTTACGTCTGCTATCATTCTCTTTTATAATCGCCTCTTTCAAAAATTGATGTTGGTTTCTCATTGATTAGAAATTAAATTAGACGAAAGTGGTTTACTATTCTTAAAAAAATATGCATACCTAAGTAATTAAAGCTTTTGGCATATGATATCAACAATGTTTGAAATAGGAAACCTTTTCTTTCTTTATTAATGTACACACAACTGGTTATAATTATACTTACATAAAACAATTGAGTACAAAGGTACTGCTTATTTCTAACAAAATTTCCAATAGTAGAAGTGCCACAGGAATATGTGAAATAAATTATGAACGCAGTTTGCATATAAATTATCTACTCTACATATCTACATAGATATCTACTATACTTAGTATAACATAAAAATAAAAGAATTTATCTTTATTATTAGTATAGTATTCCTACATTACTAGTCTTACAAGGTGGTTGTAGAGTTTTGTATAATGTTTTGTTATGTAAGTAGATAATTCTTTATAATAATAATAATTCTTGGGCCATTCACATCAGTTTGGATATAACGAGGTTATGTCGCGAATACATATATTGCAGTTAATTTTAATGCATGATATTAACAAGGTATCGATTGAACTCAGCAGGGTCTCCAATAACTGTACGCGATGACGCGTAAAATAACCTTTCTTACAACCGAACAATTCATACGTTGCACATGTTAATTACCCCCAAAATCCCCTTGATGGTTTCGTCGATTACATTTTACCAGCTGATCCCAGTTCGATAATATTAATAAAATTAATTTTAAATATTTAAGAGAAAATGTTCGGTTACGGTCCGTATTTTTGTCTGTGCTTGATCATTAAATTTCATTTTTAATAATCAGTTTACATCATCATTGAAAGAATACAATTTTCGATTATTTTTGTTGTTAAATTATTCAGTAAGGCATCAGAACAATCTTATTTTCCTTAAATACTGTTTATTAAAATCAAGATATTGTACTTAGTATTACTAACGATAGGTACTATTTATTTCACTGCTTTTGCAAATAGCTACGTTCAGTAGGTACGGCATTATAAGACCAAGAGACATTTAAAATCCCTGTTAACGTATGCATAATTTCTCCCTGCTTCAACTTTCTGGGGATTTTAAAAAAAGAAAGGAAAAGAATGAGAATTCACAAAATCTTAAATAATTAAAAGTAAGTTTGTAATTTTCACACATTAGTTGAACGATTTTACTTAAACAAGTTTTTTCTTATAAATGTGTTTGTTTGTTAAATCATTGATTAAGCAATCAATATTTAAATTAACACGTCGATCACTGTGTTATGAAATCAAAATACATTTAAATGTACTCTGGAGATAACAAAAGTTGATTTAAAAGAACCTAGTAATCCTTTTGAATCAACTTTAGCTTTTGATAAGAAACGGCGCAAGAAACTCCTCAGTTTTAAGTGTTTGTAATGAGATTTACAAATTTGTTACGTTATTACTTGTCAATATTCTTATATGTCCGTGAAAATATAGTAGTTACTTATTAAACCAATCAAATTCATTGTTGAAATGCTACTTTACACGAATACACTCATGACGGCATAAGGGAAGAATAGACCTCCCTGAACTGACAGCTCATTTGTTACCTTTTTGTTTGTTAGAAGACAGAGGTACTGACGTCTCGACCAAATGGCCGTCGAAATGAATATGTACCTACTGTCACGTGTACCAAGGGACTCACCGATTCTCCAAAAGTTAAGCAGTGCAGGAGCAAAGATTGGAAGGATTCAGTGGGATTGAGCATAAGCAATAGCCGTATGCATCCCTAGTCCACATAAAAAGCGGGTGTCTGAAGACAGAACTTCGATACACATTATGGTATAGTTATTTTCATATTTTCTGCTTATTTAGCAGAAATCGTTATTTACTAAGTTGTGTCTGGGATGCGTGTTTCGTACTAAACTTGAGTTGATTATCATGTAGTTTATTATATTGCATAATTACGCTTATTTGTGACGAATTCAGTAGGAAATGAACCATGATTGAACGAATCTGTAAAAAAAAAATAACTTAGTCTTCATTCAATTATAAATCTTATGAATTTTAATTAAGTTTATTTTTAATAAGATTTATAATTAAGTGTGAATTTCCATTACCTACTAGTATTGAAGCTCTCATGTGTAAGCTAGATTTATCATCTATTAATTTAATTACTGCTATTGTTACTAGAAGGTAACAATATCAAAATTTAGTGTTGATTACTAGATTTTTACCACTCATGTATATAATAGTTACTACTGCGTGTAATAACGCTTTTGTTTCTTTAGTTTCTCCCTTTTGAAATTTTTGAAACAACGATATCCCGTAAAAACCAGGTCAATTGGTTAAAACTATCTTACCTGAGATCTCTCAGATCTAGAGTTTCAGGGTTCACTCCCCGTGAGCAGAAATTTTGTACTCGTTTTGGTAGGTGTGCCTTATCCCGTCCACCAAACCCAAGAGATAATTTGGTTTGTGCTAGGGTTTTTTTAAGTTCTTCTAACTAGCTAAAATACCATCATATTACCATGTTCCAACAAGTTCCAACAATTTATCTTCGGCCTGGCATCACTTACCATCAGATAAGAAAAAAGCCAAGAGATATCCCGTTAAGAATGTAATAAATCCTCACGCTGTATATTTCTTTAATTTGGATATTGAAACATTTATTGAACCTGAAATTCCCAAATCAATTTAGCGATTACTAGAATTAACACCAGAGGTAAACAATAAATAAAAATGCGTTTTTACAAATTGATATGTCTTCTTTTATTCACAGTATATTTATGTACTATTTACACACTGTACATGATCGCAACAAATTACCCTACTAAGTACTTACACGTAACATTTATCTACATACATTACAAATTATATATCAACAAATTTCATTACATCTATTATAACGAGGAGAGTACAGTTATATGCAGCCAATTTATTAAATCACACAACATAAATGAAAACAGAATTTAAAAATATTTTTATTTATTTTTTAAGGCTCATAATCTATGCCGATGGCAGCTAAAGCCTGGTACAATATACAGCCGTGAAACATATTTCAACCATGCATGCATTCACATCGATCCAAAAAATTTATTCATCACGGCGTAATAGCTTCTGATAAAATGACTATTATAGTATTGATATTAAGATCGTGTTGTCGATTCACTACCGCCGCCAATTAGAGGTTTTTGCATTTAATTACAGTTAATTTATGATATTCATTAAAATACTCTTTAATAAGAACTCTTTAGTGCACTCAAGAAAAGGATTGGACAGAGAGCGCTTTATCCAAAAAATGTTATAAATTTACTGAAATGTGTACAAATCAAATTGGAGCGCTAATAATCGACAGTTCGTATTTGCGAAAAGCCCGCCATAATTACGTATGAGTATTAAAGAAACCACTTTTCCCGAATTTTGAATACCATTACCGTTAATTAATAATGGAGATGGCACTAGCAGTTACGCTGATTTTAGTACACAATTAATTTTCTTGTGTCTATCTAATCCACTTCTTTATAAGAATCTTAGTTAAGAACATACAAAAATTAAATTTATGTTCGTGTAACTTTTCATTATAAACCGACCAGAAAAGCCAGATGATCGTTAACAGCTTTTGATAGAAAGTCTCTAAATGGCAATGCTAATTTAAAAAAAAGGCCAGAAGTTATTGGAATTATTAAAGTTAAACGTAAAGTTACGTTTTTATCACATTCATGTTGAAACAAATTTAAAAAGCGGCATTTAATCTAATTTCATCCAATTCCAGGAGAATGTTAACAGAATCAATTCCATTGCCTTTATTTATTTGTTAATAAACTACTCGAAAATTTTAAAAAAAGTTTGTCGATTTACGGTTTCTTATTATTAATAATAATGTAAAAATTTGATTATTGCAATTCAGTATTATTAGAATGACGTTTAAAACTAAACGATATGTTTAGAATTTTAATCAATATTTTTCATATAAAAGGGGATATGCTCCAATTGGATATGTTATAAAATTCAAACCGACTCCAAAACATAATATAAAAAGGTAAACTGAAAAAAGTCTGTATAAAATAACTAAACATATAGTATTATTCCCTCTACGTCAGTTGCCCCCGTGAGGCTTGTTAGGTCGACTCTCATTTCAATGAATATAACTGTACATAGGTGTTTAATAGAAAAATGTACTGATCCACAGTTAAATGTATTTTCGTCTCTTTTCTTTTCAATGAAATAAAATAACGATATCTCTTTAAAATAATGCCAAAGAATCAAGTCAATTGTTTCCACATACAGGTAGATATATAGTTTAACAAAATGAAATACACCTAAGTCTGTTTTTACACGGTAGATTGGTTCCAGAAGAAGCCGTGTAAAAAAAGACATTGATCTTATACAAAAATGGGTGATTTGTTCCTAATCTCTAAAACCTATTAAAATTAGAGAAAAACAAGAATTTTTAAGAACAAGAATTCATGTTTATTTTATTAAATCAAATATATAATGCTTATTTTCACAAGCATAGTAATAAATGATAAAAAAGATATGCACTCTAATCTTAAAAGTAATATAAATTAAATGTATGGCAAGTTCAGGAACTAAAAAACTATGTTGTGAACGAAAAGAATAGGTTATTCAATTTTTAGACTTTTTTCTTTCATAAATACTTTTTTGTGATATGAACATACTTCGCAAAAATTAAATTTGACAAAAAAAATTTAAGTACATAAAATTTCAAATCGTGCTAAATGGAATAAAATCGTGTAAAAAAATTAAAAATATTCAATTTTCAAACCGTGTTATATCAAAACCGTGTACAAAAAGACCGTGTAAAAACAGACTTAGGTGTACATAC
This sequence comes from Acentria ephemerella, assembly GCA_943193645.1. Classification (NCBI taxonomy): domain Eukaryota; kingdom Metazoa; phylum Arthropoda; class Insecta; order Lepidoptera; family Crambidae; genus Acentria; species Acentria ephemerella. The sequence continues at coordinate 10,737,786 of OW971884.1, read as the reverse complement.
AAAGGCAAAACGACATTCGGCGGAAAAACTTCAAATCTCATGTTTATTGATTCAAATCATTTTTTTTAAAAAGAGCAATTTTCTATACCAAACGGATTAATTTTATAATAAATTAAAAACGAGGACCTCTTTGTGGCTTTAAATTAAACACTAAAGAAATTTTTTTGATAGAAATTATATAAAAACGAATAGCAGCAAAATTAAGTGTCCAATATTTGATAAAATCAGTTTTATCAAATATCATAAAAAGTAAAATTCAAATCTAAACTTAAGTTCAGTGTATCCCATATTTTCATCATATACAGGAAAAGGATAGCAAATATATATTAAAAATGAGAATGTTCTAGTTAACCTAAGAACTAACATAAATTTAAGCATAAATGATAATTTTTGCAAGTATTATCTATATTTAGATTGTTACAGGCACCTCTTGTTAAGTTAGAACTATTCAACAAACGATAAATTTAAAGCAATTAGCCTTTCGAGTGTCTGATTATAAAATGCGTGGATATTCAAGCTCTGTGCATTCAGTTAATTTATTAAAGGTGTTTCAAGAGAAGTTTTTGACAGACTCTTCTGATATCTGAGTTTATCCTGAAGTGTTTGTAATAGTAATTCACTGTCATCTTCGAACCTATAGATTAATATTTCATGCTTATTGGTTCTTAGACGAGGAATATATGAGCCCAGAGTAATTTTCCTTTAGAAGGTAATTATGGAGAAACTTAACGACTGTAATACAAAAGCTATCCTTTTAACAATTTTAGTGAGAACACGAGACTTACTGTACTTTCGATTGTGAAGTTCAGAATGTCCAAAATTTGGTACACAACATAATATACAATTAGCAAGAGATATTAATGTAATCTATCTAAGTCATATAGGTCTCAACAGCCGTATATAAATAAGTGATATCCTACTTAAGGTACGCAATATGCATGCATTGTTATAAAAAACAATGCAACAGACCGAAGCAACGAAGATTGATTTTGTTAAATTACTTTGTTCTTTGTTATATTTGATCTTGAGATAAATAATTAATAATCTAATTAAATATATATAAAGCTACATTGATCTATTTCAGAATAATAAATGACAAACGTAATTTACAGCTTACAGTAATTATTAATCTAAATAATTATCTTCCCTATAACCTGTTTGATCAAAATAGCTATATTTTAATAATGTACAAGATGTTTTTGGCAATTTAATTATTATATATATTTGCATATATATTTATATATATTTGCATTTTTTTTGTAAAGCGTTTTGGAAAATTAGCCATTCGCAAGTTCTTAAACAAATGTTGTTTTTGGCGATCAGTAATTCAAAAACGGCCCGTCAACCGTTTGTCCTGGTTGAAAAGTGAATACGGTTTTAGTAAAATTGTACCATTAGTAGTTTATTTATTTCTCCTGAATAAAGGAACATTCCTCCACGCATACTGAAGTATGTAACAGTTAAAATTTAAATCAACTGACATGAATTTATATTAATTTTTATGAATAGCTAATATTGATATTTTATCGTTTTTTCAAGATTATATAAATAATAAATTATTAGACGGACTTTAAAAACTTAATAAAAAGTCACCAACTAATGCATTCTAATGACACTGTTGCCATTGCACTAAATATTTAAAGATCAAATAATATATTTTAAGAACGACATTAAAAGCATCGGTTACATTAAAGTTTTGCTCCAGAAATAAATCGTTAGGTAAGGAAATTTTTACAGTTAAAAGTTACTAGAAAAGACATTAGTTGGATTTGCCGCATTTTTCTAACACTTTACAAATTTACAATAATTAAACTACAGAATTTGAGCGACAAGAGCAACCTAAGCATTAGATCTGATGACATTCTTAAAATCATAGCAATTCAATCTTTGTTTAATCAAAAACCATCCTTATTAACATAACAATTAGGTCAATTTATGAGTAATATGAATTTAAGAATGTTATAAAAGATCCGTCTGTTAAACTTTCGCATTATGAATAATAAAAAATACTTCTTTTAATATTATATAATATTTATATAATCTTTTGTATAAAATTGATAATTCTTGTAAGCATCGACGTGTTTTGAACTTAAATTATTTGAAATTTTTGTGTAACAAGAAAATAAACATTGTGCACTTTTTAAAGACGAACAACCTTTTTTACTTTTAATTTTTTGAATTTTAAACGTATATTTTTCAATTGTCTGTTGACAACTGACCGGTACCGTGTTAGTACTCTGTGGTATTCTTGTTGACGTGCTACAACTACAACACTAAAAGTGAACTAGCCAGGGCATAACTAACGATTTTAATGTTACGGTATAATTGCATCCTTAAAATCTTAGGTGCAAACATGATGTACTTAGTATAAATCGCGATCAAATATCCTACACCACTCATATTCTAACATCTAGCAATACACCTAATATATTGTAATGAAATTATTTTCTCAGTCTGTCGTTTTGATATAGGTAACTCCTCTAATCCGACACGCATCTCCTACCAAAATAATAATTTAAATAAATGCGAAAACCATAAATACAAATCCGAGACTAGTCGTTAAGGTCTTTGGTTATGGTTTAAAAAATAACTGTCAAATTCTCTGCTCTTTAACCTAAAATATTAACGTAAATTAAAAGCCGCAATGATAATATCATTATGCTAAATTACATCCAATAAATATGTTTAAAAATTAAATGAGTTCTTATGTATATTTATATTACTGTACTTATTGCCTTAACAGAAGTTTTTCTCGAAAGCTTTGTGAATAAAATTGACATCGTAAAAATATTCATGAAACTCCATTGTTACTGTACAATTAAATTCCAAAAACTAAAAGGATTATTATTTTGTAAACAAAATTGTAAACCATTGTTACTTGGAGTACTTACAAAATGGCGACTGAAATCTTTATATATATATATTTTATAATTTCTATGTACTTTTGAACACTTCCAGACTCCATTTTATAATACAAAAAATATACTTCGCGAAAAATTATGTTTTACTATAAATTCTATGCATACTCTCACTACATGTAAATCGTGCGCTTCGTATGACATACATATACATATAACATCATCTACATATTTAAAATTATTAGGAATAATTTTTTATCCTTCACACAAGCACCGATATGTTAAGATGGACTATTATTGAACTATGATACCTACGATATCATTACTAAATTTTAGAATATCTTTTCATTACATTCCTAAGGACAGATGGCAAACTTTTAACATTAGATACATTTCTTCTTAAATTTACTCTCATATTTTACCAAAACGGAGGCATATCGTGTCCAAATTAATTTTAAAACATAAAGAAAACGAATACCGACATTTTGATGAAATAAGAAACGTATTTGTAAGAGAATTGACACCAAATAAATTAGGATTATTCTAGAAACTTATTGTCATAAAAAAATATTTACTACAGTTTGAAGGAATGGCAAGTAGTGAGGGGCTGATCGAGTTGGACAAATATATTGACCTCATTATTTTCGATGGCAGTAAGCAGCGGAGTATTATATCAAATTGAAGACTACGTTCAAATAATATCCGAAACAACAATAACAATGAGTATAAAAAAACTAACACGCGTTATCGAAAATACAAAATGAGATAATCAGTCCTTCTGTCCACCTTAAAATTGATTTCTGATAAAATCTAATATCTAAAAGCAAATATAAAAGATATGAAGAAAATTGGCAGACATGAAGACAAAATTTAGCATTTGATTTATTAAGATTGTAACTATTTATAAAGATAAATATTATTCTTAACTTATAAATATTTATTAAACAAAAGTATAACCAGATTAGGCCATTTCATCAATATAAAAAATATGGACTTAAAAGAACACAAATATATGATGACCTCGAAGTTTGTTAGAATTGTAAAATAAATTAATTATAGAAACAATAGAATGTCTAAAACTAACATATGCTTAAATACTGCAAGAAGCTCACAACACAATTATATTTAAAAATAATTTTAAACATAAAAAGCAATATAAATTATGAATGGATATTATAAATAATTGCACAGTGACAGAAAAGTCTACATTTAAAAATAAGTAAAATAAAGGCAAAGGTATATTACAATCAATGGCACAGAATAATACAAAAAAATATATTTATAGATTATGATTTCATTTAAATAAAATGTGTATAAATAAAATTCTAAGCTACACTTTTTCTAGCCAAATTATTTCAAAGCCGCATTAAAATGCTATGTATAATAATATCATTCGTGTAGATTCTTCTGTCACTGTACCCTGGATTATCTCAAAAGATTGATCAACATGAAATTCAAATTTTGTGATAGGATAATCATTAAGTCCTTCACAAAAGTTAGTGGATAATTTATTAATGAAAACACCAGGTAATTTTGCTACAAAAGTTAACAGCGAAAAAATATAAAAAAATATTTGGCGGAAATTTTTTCGAATGGCATTTAAAACTACATACCCTGGTATTGGGGACGAATTCCCAAATATTCACAACAGCCTTCATTCGTTTATTGTCCGTACTACCCGACTCCAATAATTAAATGTCCTCGCTCTTATACATTTTAATTGACACACATTTTTTATTAATATTATTTTAACAATAACTATTATATTACAAACCCTATAATAAGCTGTCTACGAAATTCTTCGATTAGATAAGGATACGAAGTTGAAGGTTTGATAAAGTGTACCAAATTGATGGGTAAATAACATTTTGGTATACAACATGTGTATTACTTGGAACTTTTAACGGCATATTAGGTAAGTTGAAAAAAAATTATATGTGATAGTTTCGCATTTTTTGAAATACGACCCAAAAATGCTAATAGTTAATAAAAAAATCGATTTTATAATCCTGTTTTGAAAATAGTCATAATACACGTATCTGTAAATACCCACTGTAAATGGTGATCAGTCTTATAGCAATCAACTCCAATGTAGAATTGTTGCACAGAATAATCTTTATACTTTGGGAGATGACTCTAAGGACTATTCTTGACAAATAATACCAAAAACAATAGTTTCACAAATTTTTTGGGGAGCTCTTTAGTTAGCAGTCAACCTGTAAATTCAAAGCTTGTTGCCTGTTATTAAGTATCGCCCGGGTATTGCACACTTTTACCTTCATATCGCTTTTCAAATATTATTTACAAACGATTCGTATCATCATTTTTAACGGATAAGAACAAAGAGCTCACTATTTTCATTATTGATTCTTTTTACTTATACCCACAAATAGTAGAGATAAAAAATCAATGATTATATTTACATACAAAAATAAGCCTTGGTTGCTAAATTTGTTTTTTAAAACTAATGACGGTTTGCGCTTAGCAAAATTGCTTTTGAAAGAGACGTATTAAGTTTGCAACAGATCAAATCTTAACGCTAAATGTTCAAGGACATATTAACTTCCCCGAAAATTGTAAATTTTAACTGATTTTAGATTGATTTAACTTATTCCTGTAACATGTATCGCGTTGGACAGAGACAAATACAATTAGTGGCAGCTTCAATATTCCTGTCTTTACCAAAAGTAGGACAAGGATACAAAATGGCATTGCAACAGCTTCAAATAGCTGTTCTTTTTACACTTATACCGTTTCAACCAACAATGGTTTTCCTTACAGGGATCCAATGTCGGGGTAGATGTGCGGTATTCCTGAAGACGTCTCCCTGTATTGTAGCGGGTCCGCTCTGAACTCAACGGCTTTGAGTGCCATGTGCCCGTAGATGGCGGCGAAGCGGTCCACGCACGCCGAACGTTGCGACATATGCCGAGCGTCCGCCGAAAGCATCTCGGTGTTTGTGCATTCTGGACATTTAAACTTTTTTCGAGGTGTTACCTGGAAATTAATTAAAATTTTAATAGAATCGATCTGTTTTGCTACGATAAATAATAAAGTATCCTCTATGATATAAAACTAAAAATAATTAGGAGGATTTATTTAAACCAAAAAACAAAAATGAAATTATTGGTGAAACATAAGCAGAGATGACGAGTCACGAGCGACGACGGATAGAAAGTTGTTGGGAAAATGTAGATGTCCAGAAGTCGAAACAAAGCAGTGGGAAACCTTTATTACTATGACAAGCTTTTGACGAATGAAGAGTATTAACATGAGTGTGATAATATGCTGTGAAGTTTATGGCAAGAAATACTGTATTATCATTTCATAAGTCAAGATGTACCATTTTTCAACACATTAATATCAAGTACAAAAAATTCGTTATGTCCTAAGTACCTCAAAGGCGTATCTATATTGTTATCCGGAGTAAACAACGATAAGAAGTACAGCGAGACCTCTGTTTACTCGTCGCGATTACTTGGCTAATGCAAATTCTGACTAAACATGTCAGCAAACTTTAAATTGCAATTGCAAAAAAAAACTTAAATATAATGGACTTGACAGTTTTGTTAACAAGGTAAGAACAAAAACGGGGATACAGATTGGTTAAAATATTTTGCCAAAGTCCACAAGTACTAAAAATACAATACAACATTTATCCTTTTCCAAGAAACTTTGCATTAAAATCGTCGTAGCCTCAAAATCCCTGTATCCCTAGTGAGTTTCTATCGCATCCAGATGTTTCGAAAGTAGTTAGTTGCGTTCAACTGATAATTGCACGTATAAAATCGTTCCCAATGTTTCACAACAAAGGCGCTGCTGTTATTTGCATACAATTTTACAGCTGACGACAAACACGATCGAGATGAAACTCACTTTAGCGGTACTGAATCACAGAATCGACGTAGATAGTAGTACTACTATGGAAAAAAGAATCGCGGAAGAGACCAATGAAAAAGAACAGACGAATTCTTCTTTTTATAAAAGTTAGAGAAGTGTGCGTGCCTATTAAGATGTTGAAAGTTGTTCCATTCGAGTGGTTATGTCAAATGCTGGTTTATTTTCGTAAAAGAAATCACGCTTAAAATACACCAACGAATTTATCACAACATTGACAAACAGTTTGACATATTCATAATTACATAAAATCCTACCTTAATTGGAGGTTTTCTAGTTACGTTGGCAACAAGGAAGTTCATCGCGATGTCCTCGCAGTTGAAATTGTCGTCGACCCATCGGCGAATCTCCGCGGGCATTTTGTGCGTGTAATACCATGACCAGATCTTGTGGTGAAATGCGGCGCCAGTCAACACCTGTAAATTGAGAAGAAGTCTTATGAGAATAAAATATTGTATCGAGTTGATTTATTCATTACTGCATTCATAGGGTTAACCTGGCTAGCAGTACAATATAGACACCATTAAATTTTAATTGTTTAGAAGTTTCCAAGAGTAAATCAAGGCTTAACAAATAAATATCTTGATCTTTGTATAGAACCGAGATGTACCGACTATTTAGTGGTAACTGGTCACTAATAAAGTTATAGGCGATTCGTTTAAGTCAATACTATAATGTGTTGCTCGTATTTATAGAGGCAATATTTTTTACTATCTTTTTTATGACTTTATGCTGTACTAACTTTTTGAATGATCGCATGAATGTATATTCATGAAGTGCTAAGATAGTGATGTTATCACTTTCATGAATATACATCCTTCAGTTCAGCGAGCTGTATGTACGGTTATATATAATCAGTTTAATTTTAATAGATCCTAACTACTATTTACCAATTTGATTTTTACAGTACGACTCTACTCTTGTGAAATAGATTTAGAATGAAATGAATAAAATGTCACAGTATATTTTTAGTCTTACATTGAGTGTTTCAATAGTGTTACAATTTATTTAGTACATATTTAAATTCTATAACTGGGACAATTTGTAAATGCCCGGATGATACCCACTTAAAGTTATCACTATTGCCTTTGATTACATCTACTTGGTTTTTCTCATACATATCCCTGTTGTGACGATTTAAAAGAACTTAGTAAATGAGTCTATTTAAATAAAGTTATTTTGACTTTGACTTTGGTCCATATGGTTGTTAAGTAGCAGCACTAAACGGCGTCTCTTAACACTGAGCACAGATTAATCTTAAATAACAATAATACTCATACTTCATTATAAGAAGTGGTTCGATATAGACCTTAAAATCTAATTCAAATCGATACCAATTTTAATTATTTAAATAAGTAGGAAATTGAGGTACAATTTAGAATCCTTTCATTGCGAACAATTTCTGATTTATGACAATTAACCCAAACTTGAGTAATATTTGAGTTAGTAAAACCGAACTGTTCACGAAACGGCTTGGGCGACTCTAAAGATACTCTTTCTATCGTCTTTAGATTGATAGAGCTCTATTAGAGACGGATTGGTCGATAAAACAAAAATAAATATACCTGCTTACTTATCAAGACAGATATCCTTTTACATCTTAGTATCTTTATTACAAAAACTATTTTCTTCTAAATCTAATGCAAAACGTATCATACTTTGCGTTGCTGATATTGTAGTATTCATTAGGTCGTAGTACAGAGGACTAACTTCGTAGCAATAAAAAAGTAATGTGCAATTAAAAAATTATCACAATGCTTGTTACCATTCTTGTATATTGCACTACATTAAATTAGTTAAATGTTTTTTGTGTATTTCTCTTCTTGAATTGGCTGATGTACAATAAAGATATATTCTATTCTATTCTATTCTACATTTATGTAACAATCAATAACAAATTAATCAGTCAAAAGTCTGGCTACACTTTACAATCATTCGGTACTCATGTCTTCTAGGTTTCTGTTATATAAGCTATTAGGTGTTTAACACATATATTTGAAGCCCTGAATCTGTATGACTCTACAGTGTGTGTTACTTCACAAAATAATTGAACTTAGAGATAAAAACTATTATATTTACAAACAGAACAATGTCGGATAAGCATCATTTGTATGTGATATTTAACAGTTTTGTTCAAATTGATCTGCGACTTCTTCAAAGACAACAGGGAATCTCGCTATTAAATATTTTAGCGACTTGTAGTAAAGTATGTAATATTTCTTTTTTGTGTATTGGTTGCTGATGGCTTAAAATTATTGATTGTTTCGTTTGCTTATTTTATTATAGTAATACGTCTACGTTTACCATCTATCGGTAGTAAAAAGTGGAGTTTAACATTTTGTAAATTGTGCCCGTAAAATTCTATTGCATATAGACATAAGTAAACTTGTTGGGAAACTCTATTGGGGTCTTCGAGTATTGGGCCCAGGTCTTCTGGAGTGCCAGCCATGACTAAGGTATCATAAGCAACACGACGGTGGCTCTTGTACTCGCCGTTATATTGACGTCAAGTCCTCTTCAGTCCCAAAGCTTAATTCGTTGTTCAGCGTAGTTATGAACAGTTTCGGCGATACATACCTCGCTTAAGCGGTATTTTAAGAACTATATCTCTGTAAATATTTAACCTTTTGTTTTTTTTAGTAATAAAAAACATTCTACTTCAACTTGTATTTCAATCGATGATAGCTAGATAAAGGTTCTGAAACTCAATCTCTTTTATTAAGAATATTCAGGGATGAGCACCAAAATAGTTAATTATTGACCTCGGAAAGGGTCAGAAGTGCGTATGAGGTATATTAAATATCTCCCTCAAGATCACATCTCTTAGAAGCCTTTGTGTTTTATCAAACGAAATATCCAACGAATGTTCTAGAAATGTATTAGGAGATATAACATCTGACAGGAAACTGAAATGAAACTAATTATGGTCGAAAGCAACCAAGAAATATAGCAAAACACGTCTGTCTATTAAGGGGAACACAATATAAGTTATTATTAATATTTACCAAATCTATTATTTTGTAAAATCACAGCGCATAGACGGTAGTAAGTAAAACATAATCATGGGCCCTGTCGGCCCCACAATCATAAGAGTCGACACAAATCTTTATGTGGTTTTTGATGAAAATGTCTGAAAAATTTAGCTATATAATTAATATTATTTATAAGGCAAGGCGATCGTAATGTTGTCTGGAAGAGATCGCTCATGGCGGCATCAACACCATCAACGCCGCTCATTGTACAAACACTGTCTACTAAATAAAAACTTTTTTTCTACTTTTTTAGTGTGATGTTGCTATGTATGTACAATAAGTGTTAACAGCTATTACGTTGTTTTATAACAAGAAAGACATCACTAAAAAGATTAAATGCGAAGTTGTATTCTGTAGTTTTAATAGTATGCGAAGTCATAAAAGCAAAGTTGCTCGAAGTAAGAAAGATCCTACTACAAATTTTCAAGCGTCTCACTTATACTTAAACTATAAAGTTGTTCGTCGATTCATGGTAGCAATATCTGGTTTAATAAACTAGCTACTATTGGAAACTAGGTGGTAGCCGCTAGCAGCATATTCTGGAACTATTTCCGCCGTCCACCAGTTCACACTAATTCGGCGTGAAAGCAAAAGTAGTGTACAGGGCATGGGAGGTATTAACATCTCTTGTCTCCAGAAGAATTTGTAAGACAAATGATTGCTTTCGTTGATGATTACACACTAACAACACAACACTTACCATCAGTTGGACTATCTGATGACATACACTGACATAAAAAAGTGATTTTCCCGCGCAAATAAATTTAGCATCCTATAACAAGAATTCTTTCGAGAGACCTGAAAAGCCGTCGTATTGCCCAGAAAAGAGGTGACCATTAGTGCAGTACGTTCAAACTGCATTGCGGTTTGCATTTAGACTATTAATACTATATCTAATATATTATCATACTTATCATATGTAAATTTTATACTTTAAAAAATCTACGTACAAACCATTTCCTAATACCAAATTACCGTAGTTGGTGATTTTAAGACACTAAAAGATCCTTGCTTGGAAGATTTTAAGCATTGTGAATATTTCTTATGAGTTTACCACAAGGACACTTTTGATTCTGATAGTAGAAAAAAGGCGACTAATTAACGATATGAGAAATTCCACGATAGCACCAAGATAAGTTAGTTAAAACATTATTCAAAGTACGTAGATAATTGTTTAGTGCAAAATTTTACATACAACTGGTACCTTTCGATAATTAAGTTTTCTCTGCATTTTAGTTAGTCGTAGCTGTATGTCGTATTAGATTGATTTAGTAGAATTTACTTGGATATATATTGATATGTATAACAATGGACAAACACAATGTATTTATTTCGTATTAAAATTTTCAATGTAATTATTTATTATTGAATGTACTACTTGGGTATTCTGTTTCTCTTATTTTAATTAATTATATAACTACTAATAGTTAAGTTAATTGTACTATTGATTCGAAAGAGGAAAATTTTCTTTGAAAAGAAGGAAAACTGTTTTTAAGCCGAAATACAATGGCTATAAAGGGAAGCCATACAAATAATCACACGAATGCCGAGAGGCTTTTTTTCAACTTAAAAGAGAACTTATTAATTAAATTAATTACACAAGCTTTGTAATATAATTTTGCTAGCTTATCAAATTCTCTTTAAGTATAAAGACAAAGAATTCGATATTGTATAAGTAGATGGCATTGTACATAAAGTAGGGATACATTTATCCGTCCAGGAGCTAGTAATTATGCAGTTAGTGTTAGACATATGACACGTTGCTATAATATTAATGATTGCAACAGCTCTTAATAACGAGGAATGAACCTTTAAGAGTCAATAGCTGAGCTTTGTTGAGATATTACAAATTTGTCTGAAAACACCAAACTATCTACCTACATCTTTATACATTTCTTGGTCATACAGTTTTTAAAGCTATCCACTTATGTAAGGGGGTATATACCTCTTATTTATAAGTACATATCTAGATCCAAAGTTTTCGATTTAGGCCCACATGCAGAAATATTGAAGCCTAGGTTAAGAATAATTAAAATTGGACTCTAGGCTAAATCTGATTTCGTCTAAAACTGAATTTTGATTTAAAATCGAGATTTAGATAATTTTACTGCAAACAAACCTAGAAATTAATTTCATTTTCACCATGGATAAGATAAGATTAAGATATCCATCAAAATCACAAGCGTTGTATGACTACCATTAATATCTAATTCAATAAACGTTACAAAGTTCGCAAACAGCGGAAGCAGTGATTGATAAATTACAAACAAAATTATTGGCTGTTTCCCGAAAGCTCCGATTTCGCTTTATATTAAAACGCTGAAGTAATTATTGCAAATGACAGGAATACTACGGACAAGACAGTTTATTCTAATAATTAATACAGAATAACGTTCTAAATTAATCTATAACTCTTGATTTGATGTTGTTTTGCAATAGATAAAAGTATTCTTTGTGTTTAATAAAAATGTGAGCATGTAAGCTTAAAGCGCTTTGCTTAAAAGCTAATGCAGAAATCGCCCTTATTATCTATGTCTGAATCTATCGCTATCGCTTTCATTTTGACGTACGCCATATTTCTTGTTTATCATTGTGACGTTAGGACGTTTAGCTTTAGAACGCAGTAATGATTTTAAAGACGAAAGCTGTCGCGATAGATATGAAATTACTGCAATAAAGTCCCAGACCCCCTCACGATGCCTGGTCCAGACCACTGTCTAATAAATGGGTCAGATCACGTCCACGATGGGCAGTAGGGAGTTTTAGTGGGTATTCCCAGTGCCGCAATAATCAGGCGGTGAGCGAGCCGCACACACGCTAGCCGCTTAACTAACTCAAAGTATTTCCGTCAATATCTCGAAAGAAAGTGGATATTATAGTTATATCCCGTTTGATCTAACAGTAATAATGTTACATTAAGTATCTTACTTCATAATCCCACCAGCTCTCAAGTCATTACCACAATGTTGTTACTAAATATCATTATTTCAAACAGTTATATCCTCCTTTTTGACCTACTTTACTGCATAGATTACGTAAACAATGTTGTGTACGATTCAAATTGGAATATGGATTTAAAGTTAAAACAAATGTACTATTTCATGAAATCTGATCTGTATTTTGTTGCTTTATCAAATACAGTGATCGAAAATGTGGTTATAAATCATTTATTTACTTATCTATGTACACATAAATGATTATAATGAAACTAACAAAAAAAATGAGAAACAAAATAATATCATGTTATGAATGGTTTTTAAAAAACAACGGAGTAATTCTATTGAAAGACTACGAGGTCCTGGTGCCGGATTTGTTAGGTTTCCATCCACAGAACATAATGGAATTGTTTTAAAATTGTCCACTTGAAAACTTCCCACCATTGTGTAAGCTGTTTAATTTATTCGTAACTTAATGCTTAGGTATAAAAATATTTCAGACCACTATATTATTGTACTTTAATTTTGCTATACAATATAATAAAATACAAATATGTGTACTCATAAACAAATCAATTTACAGCAGATTTTGTGGCGAATCTCAACCTTTTAATTTTAAACTTAAAAGGTTGAGACTCGCCACAAACCAGTGTTAGGATGAGACTGCTCTTGGGCGAGGTACTCGCCAACCCAGCTGCTGACCACCGGACGATTGAGGCGATCCGTCGAAGATTACACAAATATACATACTTCAATTAGTGTTAAAGTATGAAAAATATTAACAAATTATGCGAAAGTGAAGGGCCACGTCGACTAAACATACACGAATGTAAATAGTTATTTTAAAACCTAATGAGTAATATATTACAACAATACTCTCTATATGTCTAGACCGATCCAAGTCATACAGAATATCCACACAATCATGTAAATTTCAAAGATATTTGCTTAAAAAGAAAATTTAATTTTTTTTTAAAGCCTTGCTTGTGAACGAGTTTGAAGTAAAGCAGTTATGATTAAAAACCATAGCCTAAACTAAACCCAAATACTCAGGCATTGCCTACCTTGCAAAAAACAAAAGGAAGCGTAAGTCCCCTGCTATCTCTTTTTTCTGTAGCGAGTTAAAACACATCAAGAACACAACTCTACAAAGTCGTGTTATTTATTTAGCTGCGTTTTACTGTAAATGTTATGATACTATTTTTCCTTAATTACACTTTTAATTAATCATTTTAACCTATTTAATTAAAAGTGTAATTAGATTAGATTGTGTTGTGTGTTCGTCTTCATAGACGCAGTTAAAACGTATGATAATACGTGTCGCTTTAAGTTGCATGTTAATTAGAGACATGATGTAATTATAACAAGCGACAGGACGTCCTTTGACGTCACCAGGCAGCTTCAACTTTCCACGTAATGAGAATTAGCCAGACAGAGAAATTCACCTGACATCGGTTTATATAAGTTATAATAATTCTCACACTCACACCTATTATATAGCCCAAATTCAGTATTATTAAGAGCTTGTGTTATAGATACTAGTATATATATAAATATCATAAATATACTGCATATACATACACATACCCACGACTCGTGAGCAAATATTATTACTCATCATATAAATATCTGCCCCTACCGGGATTCAAACTCGGGACCTCTGGCTAAAAAGACAGAGATACTGAGACAGCGAACGTCTGTACAACGGATTATATATAAAAGCAGATGTTTCTTAGATTATAAAGAAACTATTTTCGTGATTAAGTCAAAGTCGAAGTATCTTTATTTAAAAAGATTCGAATTACTAAGTTCGTGTAAATAGTTTCAAGAAATAAGTTGGAATACACTTATTAGTTGTTTGTGTTGGCTTCCTTGGCTGAGTAGACTATATTATTTAAAAAAATTCTTCTGTTCTATTAGGCGCACGATTACAAGTAGCCGGAAGAAGTGTTGCCATTTGTAGAAAAAAAAATACATATTGAATTTAATTGTACCCACACCACCTAAGGAACACAATTACAATTTTTGTTTTTAGTGTATTTGAAAGGTTGACAGTTGATAAAAATTTCATTTTAAATTTAAATTCATAGTTATTAATCGTTCTTTACATGAGTTAACTGTCTTCGTCCAGCTATAGGAACTAGCAATTACACACCATTTTTAACTGTTCACCGACAAAAATCCTCGGTTGTCTGACGTGGGCTGGAGCACTTATAGTAAGATTGAGTTACTACATACCCGAGCAATGGCGGATCTATAAAATTGTTTCTACAGCCCAAGGCCCCACAGTTAAAAAGTTCCATCAAAGACAATTGAAAATCAGAATTGACCACAAATTGAAATTTATTATTCGTGTCACCTATTGAATTATTACAATGTTTGTGTTTATATTATTATCCCTTTTTCCATGCGTAAATCGTCATGGAGAACCGTTTTTTGACAAAATGGCATTTAGTTCTTATTAGGCAGGACAGAAGGCTCCATAGTAGTAATTCAGAAAGCCTCAAGAGTTGTAGCGTTTATACACCCTTTTCTAATTGCCTTGTAATGGTTCACGTGGAGTCATCTTTCTCCAGATAAAGTATTTGAAGTGTCAACCCGAGAAAATATTTATCTCGACGTAGACAAAACAATGTGATGTAATAATTATACCTTCGTCTTGAATCTCTCTTGTAAACAGCATTAAAATCCGCTGCGTACTTTAAAAGATCTAAGCAAGAAGAGCGACAAATGACGAAGTTCAACTCTGTTATCTAGATATGAAGACCCTAAGTTCCGATGCACGCTGGTCACTCGTGTAGTGACGGAAAGAGCCGCGCTGAATCACCAAAATTTAAAAAGGGTATAACATGATACCCTTGAAAAACTGGCTATAATCAATATCTATTGCTCTTAATTCGTTGCATATTTTTTACTACTGTTAGTAGTTTTTTATTAGTTTTGTTTCGCAGGTATGACTCATTACCGCGATAAAACGGCAAGCAATTTATATTAAGGAAAACTATCAGGTTCCAAACACGACAAAGGAACAGTTTTTGTAAATCTGTTGCAGACAAATGTACCTTTTCAAAACTATAGTATAGTAAGTTATTAGTGCGCCAGTCAGGCATTCGGTTTTAGCCGATAGGATTCTTGATAATACGTATATTATTTTTATTCTCTTTGCGAATTTTCATCATTGACTACAGCGGAGAAATAATGTAGATCCGTTACAGGTTCATCTGAGTGTATACCTATTTCGTCCGTGAAGCAGTTTGCTGTGTTTCGTTGTGAAGAGAAAAGGAGCCAGTGTACGTACCATGGAGGCATTAATATTTCTTGTTACCGGAATTTCAACCAACGCACCATTATTATCAAGTGATTCCTTGACATAGTTCGTGTTTAAAGACAAGGGGACGGTCCACTGTGAGCCCCCTTACTTAACGATGCTGTTTTATTTAGATATAGCTGTTTATTTATTATAATCAAAATAAATTTGGGTTAAGTTTAAATAATTCAAAAGCACAATCAATTGTCGTGCACTCAATACAAACACAATAATTTGTCTTCTGTCTCAATATTACATGACTTACAAGGTTCAAAAAGACTAAAGGCTGATTTCTAGAGGCCATGTCTATGAAAGTTAGCTTTGCAATAAATTGAAACCAAACTGAACTAAGCTCAGCTGTACCCATTCAAACTAAATTTTAATTAATTAAATAATATGACTGCAACACTTGTTAAAGTAGGGAACTTAAACAATACAATAATATATAATTACTTATGCCTATTTAGCAAAAAAATATATGTAAGCAATTCTTAATCTACTCATAATATGAAACTTCGTATTTTAGTTATCAATAAGATAGATTGAGTCATACTTAAATTTCTCAAATCAAAAATCAAAATATGACTTTAATCCTTGCTAGCAGTCCTTATAATAGTGTTACATGATACATTCCTGAACAATTGAAAGATTATCAGAGTGGAAAAATTTTAAGCGAACAAGTTTCTGTTAATAGGATATGGGCCATTAGCAGTATATTAGCCAGTCCCACTTGGATCTAAAAGATATAATGTTATTACGGTAGCCTCTTCTTTATCTGTGCACTTTAATGAAACAGATAATTTCTCAGCTTCAAATAGTTGTAAAGGTGATTGGAAGTTGGACCATTGTTTGTTCACTTCAGAACTTCAGAATATCCAGTTGATGACAAGATTTTACCCATTGAGTGCTAGCATTCTTCAAAGACTTTATTTTCCAGAGAAATCTGTTCTCACTTCTAAGGTTTACGAATTTTATACAGATTTCTATCTGATAATAATTATCTCCAACCAAGTAAAATATGTCGCTCCCTTCTTAATATAGGTAAATTTTGTTAAAGTGTAATTTAAAATTCTAAGGGCAGAAATGAAATTCTCTACCGGTTATAGTGTATTTGTCAAAGAACAATTCTTTTTAATTTTACATTAATAACTAAAAAATAATTTGTATCTTATTCCAAAAATAAGCTGGAATATTGGAACCCAAAATCTTTTAGCGCGTGTTCACAAACAAACAACTCGTTTTTATTTTAATTAAAATCAGTTTAAGTGCAGAGGATCGCCCACAAAAAATGTGTTGGGCGTCCCTCGCGATAAAATCTGTTTCAAACAATTGAACCAAGGTCAATTCACTCAAATATGGAACAAACATCTACAGCGAAGCTGAATTCATAAACACCAAACTATTTTAAACATGCTTGCGTCTATCTCCACTCATATAACTGAATCAGCAGTACCTGGACACGTTCTATAACATTAATTACAACTTCTTTAGGTTTTTAGATCGTTAATAAGTGGTTAGATGACGTAAAATTTATCATGAGTATTATCAACTGTGTTAGATGATGCTAATTGGTCGGCTAATTAAGTCTATTCTACTTCGCACATCAAATTCTTTATTCTCTTTATTACTTGAAAGGTAAATATTGAGAAGCATAATGACCTTCTTGGGTATTAACTCTCCTACAAAGTGCCCATTCGCTTTGACCTTGACTTTTAGGTTCGGTTAACATATTACCGAAGTTCCATTCATTAAAGAGATCAAAGCGTGACTTGTAAGGTCGAGAAATATATTTCTAGGAAAATTTATTCTATAAGTAAATTTGCAAAATAAACGTCGTAAGTGAAACAGTAATATTCAATTCGTTTTTCAAAGTGAAAGTACATAATCTGATTTAAATGACATCATTTCTTATTTTTAGAACTTTATGTCGGCCTTACATCGTACAATAATGAACAACATAGTTTTCAGTAACAGTAATCTCAAATGTAAGCACATAAGAATTAGGTATAAAATCATAAATTTAATTAAGATGATTAAGTTACAATTAATGTGATATAAATAGCTTTTAAATGTCGAAATGATGGATTTAAGCCCAATAATAGTAAGTATATTATTAGTTTGAACGGTAATCGTTGCTGCAACCGTTTTCACCTACCAACTTAGTTTGTATGGTGATGATATGACCCAAATCCCTTTTGTGTCTCCCCATGCAGTAAGGCCTATTCCTAGGCGAAGTATACAATTCAAAAAAAATTTTCAATTATGTGAAAGCTAATAAATATTGAAATAATTTATTAGCTTTCAAGTATTTCTCAATAATATTTTTTGGAAGATCGTTTTAATGATTTTGTGCATGGTTGATACAATTGGAACTATTTTGAATTACCATTTTTAAATATAGCTTGCTGCTAACTTGGTTTACGAGTTTATAGAGTCATATAAGCTTTTCGATACGACATACAACAGGATAATTTTGTAATATTCGACATCTATGAAATAACAATATTCAGTATTCCTAATATGTGCTATATTAAAAAAGACCATTTATTTTAGATTACGTCTAACCTCGTAGTTAACTAGCTGTTAATATACTTATAATGAATACACTCACCATAGATATCTGGTTGGTCCACTCGCTATGGTATCTCCAGGAGCTGGTCGCATTGTCCCACACGTGTAGTCTGGACGGAAACCCCACTATCCGGTCAGAGAACTCACGCCACACGTCGAAACTGAAGCAAACATTTCTTTTTAGATCTTCTGGGAATGAAGCACTGAGCGGATATTTATTTTGTTACAATTAAATCTTCTTTCTCAGAGTGCTATTTATATTATTATAATAATCTTACACACACAAGGTAATCATCAAGACCTTGTGTTATGGATACAATTAACAGAACTAAATTAATAATACACAGTAAAGTAATACCCCTGTTTAAAGCTGGCAATACCACTAACCCCTAAAATTTACCACCAGTATCGATTTTGCCCACCTTAAGTAAAATCTTTGAAATGTTGATGCTTAATGAACTACTGAGTAATTTTAACAAACACAATTACGAGGGGCGATTAACCATAGTAGCGAGCGTAGAATTAACAAATGAGATTTTTGCAGCTTGGGAGGATTTACGAGATGCGTGAGTATTTATTGTGACTTATCCAAGGCCTTGGATTGTGTTTGTCCTGACACACTTGTCAGAAAGTTACACCATTATGGAATTAGGAACAAATCTCCGACCTTCTCACTTCTTCTCCGTGGAATAGAATTCAGAAGGTTGAAAGAAACGGAACAAGATCTCTTGAATCTAAGGCAATTATAGGCGTACCCCAGGGTTGAATTCTTTTTCAGTGTCTGTTTTCAATTTATATAAAGAACTTACCCTACCATTTTAGGGCAACTGGTGGCATTGTATTTTTTGCTGATAATACATTATATACATATTTAAAATAGACGAAGTTAACAAAGCACTCTGAAGTTATATATTGGTTCAATGTTAACAATTTACTAAATAAAACGAAATCAATTAAGTTTACTACGCCTAATGTAAAACAATGTTCAATTGAATGGTATAGAATTGAATCCTTCTCAGTCAGCGGTTTTTATTCATAAAGTTTGATGCTAAATTACAAAGGAAACCACACATTTTTAAAAATTTAGGAAAACTTAGTTCTGCAGCATATGCAGTTAAAGCGATTAGACGGTTAAGATGTCGATAAGATGTCGATACTACTAGAATTGTTTACTTCAGTTATTTTCATAGTATTATGTTTTATGGAATTCTACTCTGGTGTAATGCTGCAAAATATAATACAATTTTTATTTTGCAAAAAACAGTAACCAACTTAGCCTATACTTGAAAGTACGATAATAATTTGAATATTCTCCAGAGCTGAACTATTCGTCGAAGCGGTGGTAGGATTACATTTTAAAGAACTTATAAATTGAGTTCTTCCAAATAAAGATTTTTTTTGATTTTAGAAACATATTTTTTTATTAGTGTTTAAGAAATATACATATATAATAAAAACTTGGACCCGAGAACAAATATTCGTATTAATCACACAAAAAGCTACTCCGGCTGGGATCCGAACTGGCCGAGTAGACACTACTAGACCACTACCGACTTATACTAACATAAATCCGATTACGTTCTTATTTATTATTAAAAAAAAGTCAAATATTTAAATTATTGAAACTATTCACATTACCTTTACGAAGTATTGTTTTGCGATAACAAACACCAGATAGATAGTGAAATAATATTTCCATGTCATGCCATGTCAATTCATACTAAATATAATAAGAGGAATCCGAAATTAATACTCCGGGCTTTCAATAATTGCGTGGTGTAATACTTTTAAACACATACCAATATATTTTTCTGAGCATGACAGGCATAACATCAATGTTCTGGTCGCTTTACTTCAACAAATTTTTTAGTAGTTTTTCAAACAAGAATCTATTTTCTGTAATACTGTAATTACTCTAGGATAAACCCTTGTTGGCCCTTGTGTAAGCATTATGCCGTAGTATTTGGACAGTATTTATTCCCTTTGAAGAAGTATTTGAGAGATTAGAAAGCTTTTTATAAAAGTATTAAGTCGAAAAAGTGTTTGATCAAGATGTCAGTAATATTGTGCTTTTAGCTTTTAGCGAACTACTCTGTTCTTTCTGTACCTCTAGATACTAAAACAGGTAGGTATTAAACATAAAACCATTGAGTGCATTGTCTTAAGTTATATCTATGCACTAACTTCAGCCCGCTGCTCCGGCCGCGTGGCGTTCGGTCTGTCGCAAAGAAATAATTTTTCAATTCCAATTAATAGTTCCAGACATTAGCGTGTTCAATTAAACAAACTGTTGAGCTTTATAATATTAGAATAGATTACGTGTGGTTTATTCTCTTTTGTGATGAGTAAAAGCAAAGGAATGGTGTTGTTCCGACCCAATTGTCGATGCTGATAAAGTTAAAAGTTATGGAGAGGCTGTTGATAAGGCAGATGGCGCTGCGTACGATTGTCCTAAGTGGGGATCGTTTAACGAGTATAAAACAAAAGAGTAAAACAATTTTATATGATCTCCAGTAGTTCATATTTGATAAAAATAAAAATCTTATTGTTCATAGTACAGTTCCAAGCTAAATCGAAGCGACTGCGCCATCAAAGGCAGCAAAAAACTCATTAGTTGAAAGGTTTTAACCTTTAAATTAAACTTGATTCAACATTAATTATTTTCTGATATCTTTTACTTAAAATAATATAATTTTTATATTTGTGGTACAACTGTATTATTTTGTCTTTTATTTTCCATTCCAGGTTGCACACTTTAAACACCCATATATTCACGTTTTAGAAATGTTAAATATGGAATCAAACCAATGTGCATGAAGCATTTATTTGTCGTTTATTTACTAACAAATCAATAAAAAAATAGATTGCCAATCATTTTTATCAAAGTGATTCCAATATAACCTAGAAGATTCAGTTGACAGCATTGTTTATATTACATTGCTTTGTCGATATCTTACTTATAAATCTATTAGTAATAGATTGTTTATCATTTTAAGCAAAGAAAGTAAGGTTTTCTTGAAGATTTAGTCGGCTACAAGTGTTTATTTCTAACTTACGCACTTGGTCATTTTAGAGTAAGAATTAATTTAAACAAATAATCACCTACATTTAGTTCTTCTTCTTTTATAAATGGCAATGTGTCATCTCCGAATTGGATAACCATTTTGCCAGCACAGTGTCAGTACTATATAAATAACAGTATAGTAATTTTGATCAGTAACATTAAACATAGCGTTTGCATTAAATACTCATTGAGTAAGATTATTTACATAACGGAACAAAATTTTATCTATAATTATAACAGTTCATAGACAAAAAATATATTTTAATAAAAATTGCATTCGGGTATATCAAATAAAAGTTCACAAACACAGTTATAGATTTTTTTCGTTTTATAACAGAGTTTATGACAGATATGGTGTAGTGATTGATGATCCAATTAATGTTATCACAGGTATAATAAATTAGAATTTAAATCTTCAATTTATTTTGAATATTTATAAAGGTATTTAGTATTCATAGAAGCGTCTTCTACTTTGGGTTACTTAAAAGATTTATACCTATCTAATAATACTATAAACAGTGTTAAGAGTCTTGTCCACTAGAACGCTCGCTCACAGACAGCGACGTATGATCCGAGAGGAAATTATGCCAGTGCTCTTGAGACAAGTACTGGCGAGTGCAAACTATAGTTGACAGGAAAATTCTAAAACAGCCCTTATTACCAGTGCCCTTAAGCAACAGTTTACTACAGCGTCAGAGTTAACTTGAAGCTTGAAAGATGCAAACGGTGGCGTCGCGGCGCTAACAAAGGGCCTGCTGTCTTGGACTTGTGTCATATAAAAATGTCCACTTGTATATAATGGACATTTTCAGCACAATTTTAACAGTGAATTTACTTTAATGTCAAACAATTGTAAGGATTTTTGTTGAATCGAATTTAGATATTACAAAATAAGGAACATATTTTGGAAAACATTTCAAGATCACTAAATACTTTAAAAATAGATAGATAAGTGGTATTTGTAATTTATACAAATATTATAAATTTGTGAGGTTGTTGGGGGAAATCTCTGGAACTACTACTTGAATTGTATAGAAAAAATTCTTTGTGTTGTCCATTTATCGGGGGATATTATCTTACATATTCTTATAAAATATGAAAAGACAAGCATCACGTATATGTATACGTAACTCATAAGCCTGAAAAAAATTGTAATAAGAATCTTAAAGCGTCTATACACAAAAATGCTTAAATGACTAAAGATTCTTAGTACTTAAGAAAAAATAAATTCTATGTCAGGTATAATGAAAAGGATAAACAAAATATCTAACAAAACAAATCTATTTTCAGAAAAGTAAAAATGTTATTCTCAATCCATTGAAGGTGTCTTATAAGCTTCTTGTTAAAACTTCTTGCTTAGGACTTTCTTGAAAGGTAGGAGGTACTTTAATTACGTGTCGCAAAGCATGAAAAACGCCAAATATTTTCTTTTCACGGAATAGTATCCGGGGTTCTTCCTTGCTTGTCTAGTTTTTTAAGGTTACTAAGTTCATGTTTGTCGATATTCTTCATCATTACACTCAAAGAGTTTTCATTTGGTAGTTCAGATCCAAATTTGGGAAGATAAAAATATTCATAATCTATTGGAAGAGGAATACAATCCATCATATTCAACACTATAATACAGTGTTTGAAAAACTTTAGCTACAAATTAGTAAAATGATCTCAAATTTGTATACAACCTTGATTAATCTTGTAATATGTATTGGTTTGCGGAGTCTGGTCTCACACTGCTTATTTATTATGGATAAATTCGTCTAAAACAATTAGGCGTTTGGCAGTTCCTTAAGTGTCAGATTTATCGTTGCTAATATCCAATACAGATTTACGAACACTGCCAAAAGGTCAGGCATATATCATGCTAGCTATCACAAAACATATGACAATGACTCAAGAGGGGTTTACTAACGCGATGCGTGGTCCCGCGGCCCACCCTAATGTGCGCAGGGCCTAAATTTGAAGAGTGTCATTACCTTTTATAGGTACTTATTCTATTTTGTTGTCCACAATAGTTTATACGACAAAAAGGAAAATCAACGTAATGTCCAGTCAAATAAAGATACGCTTTTATTAGCTTTTCATTTAATAGCACAAAAAGCATTAAGAAGTATAGGGCTAAGTGGTTTTTTACTATTTATACTATAGCCTTTTACTTTCCAGCACTAAGCAATCAAATAAAATAGCATTCCTTTGGAAATTGAAATTGTTATTATTTCAGTCTTCGAAAATATTTAATTATTTAAAACTCTGCACAATACTGTCAATTTTTACAGCAATGAGTGTAAGACAAGTTAAAGTTTTCAAGACAATAGAAGTTTTTATTAAAAAAATCTACATTTTTACTTTTAGTTCAATCAACTAATATGAGCCCTTAAGCTAAATAAATTAAGTTCATGCCATTCTTCTGAAACAATACAAACCGAAAAGAGCCAGATGTTCGCTAAAGTCATTTACCTTTTTCAGTAGCAATTAAAACCACTTTAGCCTAAATTTAGCATTAAGTATCAACAGACTTGACGTTTCCCAAATCGTTCAAGTTTGTACACGAAGTAGAGTGAAAGAAAAGTTGATAACTTGAGCTTTAGAGAATGCCAACGGAACCAAAACATACATCCATCATCGCATCCACATAAAACCTTCTTTTTACTCTTAGTGGTTCAGTTAGTAGCAGTGACCGAGAGTAAACCACAGGAATTTTGAACTAGGTGAAACTAAGGTTAATATAGTAAGTAGACGCCATATCAGCATATTCAAAGTTTTCATATGGCATGTTCAAATGAATTTGACCTGAAAAATCAGGTTAACCAGTACCTGATTTTTAAAAGATCTGTTTTCCTTTTCCGATGCTAATATGTATTAGGTAGAAACCTACTGCACTCAGTCACTGCTCCTGTCAAATTTAAAGGTTTCCAAGAAAATTGTCAAAACAATTAATTAGTCATAAAGTACGCAGACTCAAGTTAAAGTCGTATTTAGGACACTGCAATAAAACTCACAGTTGACACAGATGACAAGGCAAATTGTAACCGCCGTTTAACATAGACTTCTTCCAAATACTTTTCAGAATTTGATCGACTTATCAGAACAGTATGTGCAAAAACAATATTTCCTATTATTCTTCATTACAATCATAACATGAATATTTGAAAACGCACTCAACACGGTTCATTCATCTAAATCGGTCACGCCTCTTAGTTTTATCGACATAACAAAAAATACATACACAAAGCTTCTAGTGAAATCGTGACGGCCGAGTCTAATATGACAAAATATTGTACATTCCCGTTTATATACAGAAGCAAGTAAAGTTTTTAGTAATCAATATTGAGCAGAAGGTTTCGAGTTTCCTCACATCGTGCCAAAATGACTTCTCCTGAGTCAATTTATCATTTTCTTCACGTGATTCAATTCAAAGATGGAAAAGCTTAGGACAAATTGATTGGTAATAAAAGCCTGTTCAAAAGTAGTTCAATACTTTAGCTACGGTCATTTGTTATTAATATAATCATCAGTCTGGCAGATACAAAATATAGAGTTTTTGAATCGGATTAACATCAAAAACACAAGTAAACTATAGTGCACCTGATTTAATTACTTTCATGCAAATTATGTTAACAAACGCATTGAAATGTTTATTGGTTAGCTCAATAAAGTTGATTACACTAATGATGAGTGCATTATGATACGTCAATTAGGTGTGTGTAAGTTTATATGAAAAGTTAAATTTCTATATTTGTATTTATTGCTTTTATACAATTCAATTAAGTATAAATAGACTGAATCAATCATTTTTTCATATGTAATTGACACTACGTGTCCGTATTTACAAGTTGTCTTTAATTTAATTATGTATTTTATGATGATTATGATTATGTATCAAATAAATTATTATAAAATTAAAACTAACACTAATATGCATATTCCCAATTAACCGTACCACAGCTTCGACGAAGTTGGAGAGAAGAAGTGGCGAAAGAAATTCTCAGCTTTAGTATTTGAAATGACATTTATATTATACTCATGTCATTATGTATTGAAAACATATTTTTTGTTTTACAGTGCGATATTTTATAAATCGGTTCGTGTCGTCATTTCTGGTTTAATCAAGTCTTCATAAGGCTTCGCTAGTTCGCTTTCATAAGGTTTTCATAGGGAAAATCCCGAAGAAAAAGAAAAAAAAATTCAGTACGGGAAATATTGCTAATTATTGGAAATAGTGCTATTCAAACTGTCATTATTCCATGTCTAATTCGTGTAACCTTTGATAGATGGCGGTAGTGGCAGTCAAATTTAGTGTTTATATACTCCTCAGGTGAACCTATCGACTAACCTAATGTAATACAAAGTTCACCGGAGCAACTAGTCCCAAATAATTAAACTAAATAGAGTTATTTGGTGATCAGTATTGTTAGAAACTCCAACATATCAGATTTATATTTAAAAAAAAGTTCACATTCACTATTAATAGGAGATTAATAATTTATATTAAAAAAATAACTACCAGCAGCTTTACTTGCAATTTTGTTTCGATTCAAGCATATTTTAGCGGAATTGCTTCCCAGTTCCCGTTCGATGCGCAGTGTGATTGTAAAATGCTTGCTAAGTCTGTCTGTTGTTGCAAATCACTTGTATTATGCAGAGTCTCGAACTCCTACCGTATTCATAAACGAGATTTATCGTCATTGCAGCTATTTAGAATAACGGCAAACCATATTTTGTATGTATGGCCACTGAGTCTGTATACGGTAATAATAGCAATAATCTTTATTGTATCAAGAACAACTTCTATAATATATTGCAGATTACTGCTAACCCCTTAACTAGTATAATCTGTATTTCAGAAACCAGTTCCTTGTCCATATAATTTTAGAAGATATTATTGTAACTTTAAATATAACTATTTGACCTGGTGGACTTTGAACCACCCAAAAGATGCCATGAATGCCATCTATCAAATTTAAACTGAAGTGAACAGTGAATAAATGACAGTTTTAAATTTGCACGTTAGTCTATTGACTAACTTAGTCTTTTGATGGACTTATTTCTTTGATAATTTATAAAAGTAATTAAGTATGGCGAATACGCCAAAAAATTAACTAAATTTTTTTAGCATTTCTTTATTATTTTCCCCCCTAATTCATCAGTATTAATTTATTTGTTTATTGAACCTATATGTAACCTGCTTCTGTTCTTATATAAAAATACATAGCTGTTTATTAGATACGCTAAAACTCTAAATCGGCTGAACCGATTTGAATAATATCTTTCTTGTTTTGTTCGGTCTTATTCAGCATTCAGCATTTATTCCCAATGAGATACTGAAATACTGAAATAATTCCGCATGCATGAACTGAACCAAACAAAAAACATATTATTCAAATCGATTCAGCCGTTTTGAGTATAAGTGTGACTAATAAACAGCTATGTATTTTTATAAAAGAACGAAAAGAAACGAAGCAGATTACATATAGGTTACACAAAACAAACAACAAACTTCAAACTTTAACTAACAAAACCTGGGCCAATGTCAGAATCACGTAACTGTAATGACAATAGGAGAAGTGGGTCTATGAAGATATCGCTATGATGTTCGTAATAATAATATAAAATATAATAAAATACGTATAATAATAGGAAAGAAGCAATGTATGATGCCATCTCTATCAGCATTTATTAACAAAAACCTGACATTCTAAGTTTTAAAGCAAGTATTATTAAAGTCAGTAGTAGTTGAATGCTGAGGTTCAATTTCATAACACAATGAAATAAATAAAACAGAATGTAGGTAGGTTTTTGTAAAATTCTTAAAGCTTAACATAGCCTTTTTAACGTCAAAGAACAATACAAAGCCGCATTCATTTCAAATCTCGAGAATACGATTAAGGTAGTGACTGACGTAAAATTCCGTTGGAAAAATCACAAGTGCTCAGAGAGATTAATTTTATTTTTTCTTACTGGCGAATTCCTAGTCTAAAGAGATGTTATCTCTTAAAGCTTATATCAGATTAAGCAAAAAGCACTTTTCGACGAATTACAAATGTCAGAGGAACACTGACATAAATTGCCCTGGACTGGGTATAAATGGTGAGGACTTCGTTGGCGAAGTGGTTTTAACGCTCTGGTTGCGATAACAGTAACAAAGCAACTTTCGTTATTGGTAGTCCCATGGATGGGTCAACCAAAATATGATATACAGAGCTATCCGTATTTTCGAAGGCACGTTGAGCTATAGGTCTCGGTTATTACGGCAACTCACCCACCAAGGTGCATTGGGCCACAATGTCGTTTTGCAGTGCAGTGTCGTTTTGGTGGTCCAAACTCCTCATGTGTTTCTCTAATGTAGGAAGCTCTATGCCCAGCTGTGGGACGTTTATAGGCTGTTGTTTATGACGATGAAGTATAACTAATATAATAATGAAAAGATTTAGCTAAGTTAACCATTTTCATGCCAAACGGTAATTAAGCAAATAGTTCGCCTATTGTAAATGGGTAATTATCACCTCTACGTTTACATTTCGGGGTCATCATTTTATATACATAATTTCCTAGTCTTTAAAACTTTTTTACTGAAATTAACCTCTCATAAAATTTGAAATTTAAAGAAACAACGCAACAATTAAAAACTCTATATTTAAATATACTGAATTACTAAGTTAGGTTAAATTTTCACAATTTAACCCTACCTACCCTACCCTAATACTTTTTGTATTAAGTTGAGGGAAAAGTCTTTTCGCATATAGTATCTAAAAACTTGTAATAACTATATATTTGGCTGTACTATTTGTATCTAGCTGGTTTTTCATGACATTAAAAAAATGACATTTCAAAAAAGGAATTAAGTAAGGAAAATTTAGTTTCCCATTATTTTTCATTTGTTTTTCTTTCTGTCAAAATGAGCGAAACGAATGAGGAAATTAGATACATTATAATATTTTACTCGCCTAAAACTCCTCAATTAGAGCAAATCACTTCTATATCATCATTTATTTAATAAATATATTTTTATTAAATTTAAATTCTAAAGTTCTTACCTATTAAGAACTTTTTTTATTAAAAAATTTCTCTAATGTCGATTGCAAGCTTGTAGTAAAATAAATTATAACAAGAAACCATTCGTAATAAAATCGTTTATTCTCTGAAGACGATTAGTATATCCAAGAAGGTTATATTATTATATATTATTAATGAATGTATCACATAATTCGTTGAGTTTTGTAATATCTTTTCGCTCATTGTAAACCTAATTACAAATGTATATTGTTCATAAAATTGACTGTACTTGATATTTATGGTGTACAATAAAAGAAATTCTGTGTATATATTGAGATAGTACAATTAGAATCTTCACCTTCTTGTACTTTTATCTGCGTGGAACAGGTAGGCCAAATTTTAAAGTGGCTCTCTCGATTCTTTTTTGCAAAATTAATTTTAATTAACTTAATTTCTGCAGACAACAGAACATCTGCATGCCACTTTATTTTGGATCAAAATTTAAAAAGCTTATAAATTTCCATACTGTAATACATTTTGAATTAGGTTTTCAGTATGGAGTGGTATCGTCCATTTTAATCCAATTATTTATTTTAGCAGATGGACTTTTCTACTCTCGGCGCAATTTATTGGGCTTATAAATAATAGTTAAAGCTATGTTAAGCAAAAATCGGAACACAAACCAAATATTAACGAGCCATGAGTGTTTTATTTATTAATTTAACATTTTATGTCCACACAAAGATAATTAAAAAGGACACAACAGAATAGACAATTGTACAAAGGTTACAGTTAAGGTTGTTATTTTATGTATATTTGTATATTTTTAATATTTATATATCGCATATTACTGTGTATATTTCCCTATTATTTCGCATCGATAAAACAAGCTATTAAGAATGCTTAATTTGGTCTAGATAATAGGTGTTAGCGTGTGAAATATTATTATTATAATCATTTGTATTTATATTTCGCATCATATAGATGGTTTAAACTAAACTTACAGGCTGGTTCCAAGTAAGTGAACTGTATGATGTTGTTAAAATTTGACTGTCTGTTATGGGTGTGTGAAGCTATTATTCGACAGGTATTTAGAACGGCGTATTTTTGTAACACTATAATAATTAACTCTTCTAATTCTTTCAATAATCTCGTAAAATGGTTTAAAACTGTAAATTTATTTTCCATGCCTTTTTCCGATCAAATATTTAGACATAAAGCAGGTATATTGGATTGATCGTTCGAAAACAAGTTGGATAAATTTTCTTACAAAGTGTTCAAGTTAAACGTGCCTCCTTTATGCCTGACTTCAATCTGCTTATGGACACTTCGTATTCAGGTTAAAGATTCTCCCGGGTCCTGACAACGACGTCACGTGAGCGTAACCGCATTGTACAACCAGTAAATCTATATTTATTTTTGAAATCTGTTGTCGATGAGGCTTTTACGTATAATGATTGGTTTTCGAAATTCTGCTATCCTACAGTGGCTTAGAGATTTGAACGAACTTTGGTTTTAAAATCATATTATCTGATTGTTACTAATTCCTAATAAAATGTGTCTAAAGAACGTAGGTGGTCTTACATATTTAGTAAGAGAACAAAATATTTAAGAAAATTGGGTTATACAACGCTAAGTTCAATCCTAATATTGTTTAATCAATGTTGTAAACGTTTTAGACTTTAAAATTGAAACTCTTTCACTTAATGGGACATCTATTGCGTCTGATATAAAAATATTGATAAAACAATGTTTAAATTATTTGAAAACTTTACTAAACCATTAGCTACAAAAAATCATTTAGAATAAAGAAGCATCTGGTATTGTAAAAAGAAGGCACCCACAATAAGTTCAGAATAAAAGTTATTGTTTTCTCGGTAAGGCTTGACGTCTGGATTTCGGGACTTAGGGGCTTAATTTCCGATAGAGGCCCAAGCTTCGAGCGTCCTATAGGATTACCCGTGATAACGTGCCCCAATATTTTATTGTTACCGTATAAAAGGTATCTGATATTACTCAAGTATTAGAGGAGAGAACTTGAATTAATTACAAGCATTTAGTGATTGATAGATAGCCAATAGGTTCTTTGATAGCTTTGAACTTGTTTACCTAATTTTTATCCTAATAGGCATGATGACATTTATTGAAAGACATCATGATTATAGAAACAATAAAAGTAGTGATTTAGTAGTAAAATAATCGTTTTGATAGCATGGATACTGCCCTAGATATTATAATAAAAATTGCACATTTTTGGACGCGCCAAAAATCGCTGCTAAGTATAACGTCATACCATGGTATTTTGTATGAATTGCGAAAGGTTTAATGACAAAAGTTTTTCGATATTTGTATGGTTCTGTTCGGTGCATCAGCGCCTTGCACTGCTGTGACGTATGCAGCCTACGTCACGCGCCGAAGCGCTCGCACTAATTTCATAATTTTAAAGTTAGTATAAGCCGTTGCATTAACGTGTACTCGCGTAACATAAACATTCAACAACAACATTAAATATTAACATTAACAGTTACAATATCTCGTGTCACAACTCTCATCTCACCACAAACAGGTTCCAAATCCAATATTATTGTTTTTAAATAATTTAATTTTTTTTTAATGGATTTCCCCACGCAACTTTGAATAACAGCATAAAAATAACATATAGGCTATCAAAGTATTTGTTATCTGTTATAATATTGATACTGAGATGATATGATAATGTCACCTGTCACCATACCTATTGTCAGGATTATTCACTGGTCTTCGAAGGTGAACTTTTTATTTTGCATCTAGATAGGCTCCAGTGTATGGAAATTAATATTCGTAATGTAAGTGGTGTTCATGATTGTAAGGTCAGTAGTTTATTAAGTAGGTTTTATTAATAAATTTAATACTACTTATAGTAATATAAAGCAAGAGTTACAGGAAAAGTTGGATTGCTTATGGGCGAAGAACACAAACAACTCATGTATATATCAAATCTGCCTAACGTAATTGTGGACATGCAATGAGTACGGTTTTAATTTAAAGCTAGATCCCTTTTTGTTTATATTGTAAAAACAATGTATACTGTGGCATAAATGTCAAAAAGCATGTATGTCACAGCAACAGACACATCACAAAGAGATATGTTCCAATTGTCATACACAAGGACTGGCAATGGCAAGTCCCACAATGGAAATACAATAGAAATGAAAATGTCCATTTATACGTAGCAACTATTAGAAATAAAGTCTATAACAATACGCGATATGAAATATTATTGTTCCCATTTTACTAGTCGCACTAAGTCAACATAAATACAAATGAAATTAAAGTTTTCATCGTTTCATCGCAGTTAAAGTATTGTTCCCTGGGGATGGGTAATCGGATTTCCAAATTAACGAATTTATGTTAATAGCTGCGGTACAAGATAAAAAAAAACATTAATCGACATTGGTTTTTACTGCTTTACGCACTAATTAGTTGATAACTAATGAACATGGAAATAAACTTTATCGACAATATTACCCAATTTTAATGATCAGAAACTGGGTCGATAACAAATTCACATGTTTTACTCTAATATGAGTAAGAACTCTGAACAAAGTAAATTCTGTCTAAAGCATACATTTATTAATCAAATCATTTAACATATTTCTAAAAGATATTTAGGAACGCCTACAAGAGGAACAGGAGCAAAGCGTCATTAGCTAAGGGCGTCTTCTACGAGAAGACTTACCTAGTGATGAAGTTAGGGTTTGTGCAAAATAATGGTACGTATGTATTTAAGTAATTTGAAGCAGTGCTAGAGGTCAATTAGTATCGGCAAGCCCAACTCAATCAAATTACTGTAAAAGATAACGACAATTTTCTATAAAACTTTGGGTCTATATCCAAAATGATAAAAAAAAGTTGCATAAATTATAATATTTCATCGAATGGTATTCGATTTTAAATTATTAAGAATACATAAAGATCTTGCCTTAATAAACTTTATAAAAAGCCGTTTACCTATATTAATATTAAGGCTCCTTATACTTAGGTACTTAGGTACTATAGAGTACCTACATTACAATACCACCGAACCTTATGGGAAAAAAATATACCAACCGAATTGATAACCTCCTCGGTTTTGAAGAAGTTGAAAAACAGCAACTTAACAGAAAAATAATTTACTTCTAACTTCGAACCAATATGATTTTTATATCTAAAAGGCAAAGAGATATTAATACGTTCTGCCAAAAATTGCATATTTGTAAATTAATATTGTAAGTGTAATAATATAATTAAATAAATAATGTAACAGCTGTGGTTTCTCCCAGGGAATAAGTTTGATTGTAAATTTTGTAATACTTTGGAAAATTGTTTTTTTTATATATGTATCTGATATCTCTACGAAACAGGCTCAAATTATAAAAAGAGTTGGTATAATCCTAATATTTTACATTAAATGAATTTAGTTGTGCGTGCTTGCCAACAGGTATGTCCTTATTGACATAAAAAAGCAGGAAATATACCCTGTTTTAAAAACGATGACTGGTGTGTTTGCGTAGCGTTGAAACACGTAAAAATTGGTATGTGGCGTACGAATATAAATGAATTTGACCAAAGAATTTCATGGAAATTTTCTATTTTTCTAATTTTTTTTTCTAATGTGTATTTACCTTAACGGGATCCCGTGTTTTAAGGAAAATGTATGTCTATTGGGGCGGACCGACCAACGATGTGAGGGGTTAATCACGTCAGCTCACCCAACAAAGGATGCAGGACAGTGAATAGGAAGGGTCTCGTGAATTTTCAAGAATGCTGCTAAATTATTTATCAAAGGAAAACCGTTTTGCTGTTTATTTCTCATTATGGTGGAAGTGTAAATAGAAAATAATTGAAAACTTATATTCGTGAGATTTTGATAAGATATCCCACTACATTCTAATTTTTGAAATACATTCGCTATTGACTTTAATCTAGATAAGTAGCCAACAATACTAATATTTCTCACACTCACCTATTATCTATCCCAAATTAAGAATAATTAAAAGTTTGTGTTATGTATACTAAAAAACTAATATATATAGTAATATGTATATAAATATCAGAAATAATCTAAATAGACATACAACAGAACAAATATTTGTACTCATCATACAAATATGCCCCTACCAGGATTCAAACCGGAGACCTCTGGCTAAGTAGATAGGGGTACAGACCACTTGACCAGACGGCTGTCAAGCACAATGACTCAAGCAAGATCAAATTCGTCTATTTTTCATGTAAATAATTTTAAAATGTATTTATTTGCTCATTAAATATAACAACAAAATACGCACACTCAAACAAAATATTATGAACATTGAAATGCAGAGTTTCTGATGCATTGGTCATTAAACTTAAATTATATCGCCACTGCAGTTATTAAGCTCTAGCGCAATGTTCACATTACTGTTATTTTGATTATACCTGTTATTAAAAAAAACCTTCGGTGACGTACTTAACAAGAGCTAAGATTTTTGTCAAAGACGAAATTGGAAAAATTTTGACAATTCCGACACATAATGTTATTAATAATTCATAATAGGCAGGAGGCGACCACGACTCCTTGACCCCGAAACTTGAAAAACCGAATCATACGTTCATAAAGTTCGCTATTGTTACGAATAATCTAACGAAAAAAACTCGTTTCCGAAAAACCTTTGGAAATTATTCAACGATTTTTATATGCTGTCCTTTTTCTTCTTCTTATTAGAGTAAGGAAAATTACTTTTATTCTGGCTATACTACGTTTTAAAAATCCCGGTAGCCACCTACATAATTAAATAACATGAAGCCGGGAAAAGTTGCAAAACGTATTCGGTGCCCATGCGGGATCAGACCGCGACAAACATTGGTTCACCTTTGTTGAAATACCGTGATACCTACTCGAGTTTAAAAGTGAATATTATACAACTTCTGTATAATATTGAAGCGTTTTTACAATTTCACTGTTGCGATTGATCTGCTATCGCAAGTACTAATGACGGATCTCGTTTTCTTTATTTTAACCCGAAATACTTAAAACAATATTATATGAATAAAAATTTGAAATCACGATCAATTTTATAGGTTTTTCTTGTCGCGAAGTAAGGTAATTATCCTTAACCATGAAAAGTAAGTATCTAAATAATAAATAGAAAAAACCAAATAATCAATTTGTCTTATTTATTATTAATGAACATTGTCAAATTAGTATATTGATCATTTATGAATAAAGCCGAATCCGATATTCAAAAAAATATAATAATTTCACGTTTTTAACATAACACAAAATATTACGTCTCAGTATTTTCTTTATATAATGTCATATTCTTTCTGGGGTAATGCTACAGACGTAAACACCTTCTTTGTTTTGCAAAAACGGCTCTAAGAGCAATATATCAACTCGCTCCACGGGTAAACCCCGAGAAAAATGTAAAAAGCGTAAAAAATTCAGTTATAATAACGTAGTATTCTCGTGATAAACATCTTCTATATTTACAACTACTAAAAATTAAAGTCACTGGATTTGGTCGCTAATTTTTTAGTCTTTTTTAAAGAGGGCAGTTACTTAGCTAACAAATTTAACAACTACTTCACATATTGTAGTTTCATTAATGATACCATATACAATGCGCATATTCAATAAGTATCACCTATTCTTGCTTTTAATAATTAAATCAAGTGGTAATTCCACTCGCTCTTAACTTACAATCATACGATCGTTTTGGTCGATACGACTCGATTCATCTCGACGCAATTCAATAAGGCGGTGTACTCAATACTGTTAATAAATCACCCGCGTGGCCCATTTGAGTGCGTGTACGCAGATGACTTGGTACCCTATGTTCGTTGGCATATTCAAAGTTCTCATAATGAGATTAAGAATCAGAACATGTTTATTCATATCAGCAAATTGCTTGTCTCTATTACTGTCATAAAAAGTATCGTAATTACCGCTAATTAAAAACAATTCTACACATAATGAATTCATATCTATACGTACACGATACTGACTGATAATTTCAGTTTTTTAAAACGTAACTCTCGTGTAATTTACATGAGCGTATAAATATTTTCAATGTTAAACAAAGTTAACATTAATCTTTTATCTTTACTAAGATACATAAATACATACTAAGAAAAGTAGTTTCCTTTAGATTTCTCGTAACTCTTAATGAACGGTCCAAATTAGTGTTCTGGATTAAGTGAAATGTAACAATCATACATATACATAAGTATTACAACGTACATCGAGGCGGGTCACATGAGACCGTAAAATGATTTACGGCCTCTTATTTAGACTTTGAGAGGGTCAACGGAAAAAATAAAAACTTCCGTATCTTGTAACATTAGCAGCACTAAGGATGTCTTAAATGAATCAATTTAGGTTAACAGTCACTAAAATTACACAAGTCTGAGTCCTGGTGTAGAATTTTTCTGCTTAGTTTAGTTAGAAGTAAGGGCTTATTCTAAGTCCAACAGGTTAGCTACTACCCTCTTACCCAAGTCTGTCGCCAAAACAATAATTATAACATCATTAAATAAATTAAGCGAAAAAAAATATATACGACTAGACAAAATACGTCGAGTGCATACTATGCTTAATAAAAGAAACAGATAGAAATAAATTAAGTCATTGATTTTGTCCATCTTAAATTGTATATTTTTTCTGTAGTAGTATTAAATAGGGAACAGTTTTTCCATTATTTTTAAATCTCTCGTACTTATTATTTGAAATAGTTTTTGGTTTAAATCATAAAATAATGATTTAAAGAACTACTTTTTAGTACTAACGTAACTACATTACAATTAGCTGTTTATTATGGTCTAAGAATACCGCGAAATAGTAATCTATGCATTACAACCTTTAAAAAAATGCTTACGTTCACTTTTTTATCTTGCAAAAGTGACAAAGGAGATTAAGGCAAAAAGGGGTCGCTCTCAGTTGGGTGAGGGAATTCAAATACCTCGGCCATGTTGTCACTGAGGATTTGAAAGATGACAGGAACATGGAAAGGCAGAGGAGAGTGATAGCGGTCCGCTGTAACATTTTGGCACGTACATTTGCTCGATGTAGTGCAAAAGTATAAATAACACTTTTTAAAGCCTTCTGTCAGGCTTTGTACACGTGTAAGGATGAACTTTACACAGTAAACCGATAACGCCCTCAAAGTACAATACAGTAACGCCTTGAGGTCATAAGTGTCATGAGCCATGTTCGCGCATGCGCATACCGCATTGCCTTCCTATAGCGCAGAGTGCGCGGGAGCACCAATACCATCCTAATACTGCTCAGTGAGAAGCCGTTTTGCCCGCTGGGTGCCCGGAATCCATGGGTGATAGTACCCAGGGCGTTGTGATATGATATATCAATAGATACACGTTTAAATAATAGCATTAGCCGCCCTTGTCTTAGAGGCCATGACAAACGTCACTATACTTCAATCCTTTGAGATCTTTCGTGTCTTCCCTACTTTTACTCGTATTGTAGAAATGCCACTAACACCCAAAATATTACCTCCAATTGCTGTTCTGTTATTGTAACGTAAATATAAAAGACTCGAGCATCAAAATATACGTTCGTTATCATATGGAAATATTTATCTGACGTCGATTAAACGAAGCCGTAATCCATAGCTTATTTACCGAGCGATTTAATTTTAAACTCAATTAAGTTAAAGGGTGCGAACTGACTCGATGGGACGTCACATAATTCTCTTGAAACCATGCAGCTTGGCCGTATATTCTGCGCTTAAAAATTAATATTTTACATTCCATAATGATACTCTGATGATAGTCTGTTTACTCGCAAGATTATTTGTTTCATAATTTAACATGGGTAAATAAGCATCTGCATCTTCTTAAGACTCTATTCTATACTATTTTTTTACTAAAGGCTCCTGTCTTATTCTGACTGTCATTTCCAAACTCGACATCGGCGGAATTGTTCCGTCAATGTCAAGTTTCCGCAATTTCCGAGTTTGGAAAAGACACGTTTGGCAGTTTATGGTAGATGGTTTATCGGTTGTGCTACCTGGGGATACTCTAGCTCATTATTCCAATACCAATCCATAGTGCTACGTCTATACATGCATAGTGCATATATTGAACTTGCTACTTGCACATGATCATGATTGTAAAACCATTATGTTATTGTGAGGAAGCGTTATTAAAAATATATTTTATATATACTGTTTAAATATATCTGATATGGTAATATCTCTAACTTATTATGTATTGATTTAGATGTATCTACATAAGTTGTTGAATAAATTAATTAATTGTTAGTAAGGTAAGTAATTTGCAGTGTTATAATCAATCGTGCCCTTGATTATACTAATATAACCACTTAAAACTGTTCAATGTTGATATATTAAATGAAGTAACTACACAAGTGTTCATTTATTGTAACGTTGGAACCAATAAGTCATTCTCAATCACACACTGTAATAATTACAAGACAATGACGCCCAATTGCGTCATACCATCAGCATTAAACTATTTGTGCAAATTGAGTTTTATGGCGCTGCCACAGTTGCAGTCTTTTTTCGATTGCAATAATTTAAAAAATTCTCGTGTAAAATATTCTAACAAATAAATTTCCAATAATTTATATGTCAGAAAGACATTCCGTTACATAAAGAGGTACATACAAATCAAACTAATACAAAAAATGTAATAAGAGGTGGTTTTAACTTATAACTTGAGAACGAGTTAATGGATCCAATTTACTATGGAAGGTAGGAAGTTACTTCAAGAAGTTATAGGCGACGTATTATCATGTTATGATCGAAGAAAGCAGTGAGATAACATATTTGGTGAAGCATGGTTTGTGACTGTTTTCGAGCGTCATGTAATTTACGAGATACTTTAAAACAATTCAGTAAAAATTGTAGTTCCACAGATAAGTCTAGAACATCAATTGTGTCAATCTTCACATAAATTATTTATTTGTATATATTGGTAATATTCGACGCTGATTTTAACCTTCCAGAAGATTAATAATGTTTGTATTGCTCTTTGTGCAGAACAATTTATTTTAATATCCTAAAAAAGAAACGCTAGATGTGGACAAAATATTTAATTAGTTTACTCACCCAAACTCCAACTCATCTGGTGTAAGCATAACTATATCGTCGTCTATCGTCAATTGACACTCAGTCTCAATCTCATCGTATGGGTAAAATCTATTTGATAATTTATTCTCTTTGGTTCGTATCACTTTTAATGGCTTGTTGATCACTGGCCACTCGGACGCTGCAAGAAAAAAGTGAAAACCGTATATTAAAAAATAAACAAAAATGTAGTAATTCATTTGTTAACTCCATACATAAACATAACAAAGAATTTGAAATCTTAATTATCACACATTAAGTCATGTAAATGGAAAATCAAACGAGTTTGAAGAACTTTCTAAATAGAAAAATAGATCGTATTTTATTGATATAACGTCGATATTGTTGTTTAACCGTGCATAAATCACTTTCGTCAGTTGCGTGTATATCGTCTGGTGTATTCTAACATCTGGCCGCCGTTGGATCTGTTTTTGTGCCTGTTGGTAACGATAATGTTATTCAATGGTTTTAAGAATAATTTAATTTTCATTGGCGCCACCTATTTGCACCATATATAACAAAATTGTATTTAATAGAAATAATAAGTTAAATATAGACGATTCCGTTTATATATATTGTTCTTATACTTAATTAAACTTATAAGCATTGTCAGAAAATTGATGGTGCACATTAAACTATTTCTGTTTTAACGGTTATTCAAACAGAACCATCATTTCTTTCTTTCAGTGTTTTTGCTCTGGTTTATAGGAAACCGGATAAATAGGAAGTTAATTACTTTTAAGATATCTTATTTGTCGAACAACTATTTTATTACATTAGCACATGAGTAAAATACGATTTCTTTACTCATGTGGCATAGACACTACACTCATCGGCAATACAGTCACTGTAATCTGGAATAAACAGCAATACCTAAACTTCGTTCTCACAATATGAAGAAAAAAGTTAATAATAATATATTTAATGAACTTAATGTGACGACTTACACATACATATGCATATAGCTTTCTTCTACAGCAGTGTTAATTTAAATAGTTTTAGACTTATCTTTTTTCGCTACTTCTATTACACATTTAGGAGAGATATAATTCAGAATTGGGTTACCATTGGTTACATACGATTTATCCGGCAGAAATACCTACCTAATAATAATAGCTCAGGATATGTACAAATCTATTATGATAATAGGAAATTAACAAGTTAGATACATAACATGATTATAGAAAATATTTTTTGGTTTGAATCCCATTAACATCCCACAAGAGAAAAGTGTACCTTTTTAGTCTAAAATAATAAAAATCATTTTTAAGTCTCCTTATAAATGGGAAGGCAAAGGGATAAAATGCAATATTAGCTATGATTCTATTACTCGTTGGTTCAAGTATTATATAAAACAGGTGTAAACATTTTAAAAATCCTTTTTATTCGATAGAGAATATTCCTGATGTGGTACCGTTGTCACCAAGTTAAGGATCTAACAATGGGATCCCAGGAAAATGCAGGGTGACCATCAAATCAATTTAAAAGTCAAAATTGTGAATAAAATATTTTAATCAAAACCGATAAGAAAAACCGACTTCGAACCAGTAAAAATATTGCAATGTAAAAAGTTATCCAATATTAAATAATTAAAAACTACGTTTTATTTATTTTTTTGAAAACGTCTGCTTATACACGACGCTCTAATGGCGCACGCGTATGTTCAATTTTAAGACAAGAGTGCGTAGAAACAAAAGCGGCATAACTCGCATAGCCAATTCATGGTCATATCTCACATTAAATATTAACCTTTGAGAAAATGTCGAACGAGCTTATAATAAAGGGTTGGTGCGAAACGAAAAGCGCTACTATCTAGGGTTATTTATGAACTAAAGTAATATACAAATAAGGCTAGGTGATGCAGGAGGAAATAATTTCAAGAAATTCATTGGGTAACTTGAAAGTATTCCCAAATATATATCTTAAACCTTAACAAAATCCATCACCTATATGGCATAAGAGAATTGGATTTTTTTTTAAATTCATGAATGTAGTGCCGTTTATTTCATATATTTTTATTAACACTAGATTTACCAGACCAGTCATTTAGACTGGTCGTGCAATTTCAATTCAAAATTCCTACTATATTACACTTTTTTTTTTCAGAAATGATGTTATGACTTTTGTAGCTATAATTAGAGAGTACGTTTTATAAACTTAATGTTATTTTATATACATTAGTAACAAATATAATTTTTGTAGTTGACATATATTCAAATCGCTGGTATATCTAGTGTTAACTACCTACAATCCCCTTTATTCGAAATATGTGACTTAATCCCTTAAGGAATATAGGCTATTGATACTGTTACGTACATTACACCTAATAGGTATACGACAGACGTTTAATCTTATAAAGTAATTATAATTTTTAACATTTTAAAATTGTCAAATAAATATTAAGAAAGGTAAAGTTTAAAAAAATTCTTGTGCATAATAAAGTGAACGTAAACAGAAGCTTTAAAAGTATAAGTCAGCATACACTTCCATTGTTCTCAGTCTTTGCAACTACAATACATATAACTTATTGGACATATACATAAGTCATGCAAAACTGTCTAAGTCTGAAAAGTTAAGGTGTTTTCAGCCAGATCTGTTCAGTAATCTACGGTTAAACTAGGAATGTGGATTCCTTGTTTCTCATCAGTTACTTCGTGCAAAGGCTCTAATGTAATTTCGTAACATACACGTCATACATCGTCGTCGTTTTCGTACATACTTAACTTTGTGTTTGCCTATACATGCCTATAGATTCATTCCGAAACCCATAACTTTAAACGGACGTGTCTCTTTTCTACAAGATGGTTACCATTAAAAGAGGCATAAAAGTCACATTATGGGCCTACATCGGCAAATGTGTTAGCGGCTAGGAAAATGCCTTTATTTATGATTTACAGCTGAGGGCCCTCGTTTACTATTTATAAGTTGGTTTGACACTTTGAAGAAATGTCTTTCGTAAATTAGAACTACAATTCAGTAATTAACAAACTGATTACAACCCCAAATGTCATGCAGCCATCTTGTCAGATGGAGTTAATTCTATGAGTTTTGGTCACTAATTAAAGGATGTACCGCATCGTCGTTACAATGTTAAGTTTCTCAGTACTAATCCTCTTTGGATTTTTATTCTGAATCCTGAATCGTATGCCTTTTAGTTTGTTCTCTGTGATGAATTTGCGCCATTTTGAATTTCGATAGTGCGCAGAGCTTCGTTTAGCTTATGGTGTGAATATCACTAACTCGTTTACTGTTACTTACTATTATGGCATTGGGATACTTGTTGTAACTCACTAATAGATAAGTATTAAGCTCGATTATTTATACTTTTATTCATAATTTTTTTAATTTAAAAATAAATATTATTTCAAAATAAAAATTTACAATTTATTTAATACATATTTAAATACTATAACTGAGACAATTTGTAAATGCCCGGTTGATAACCACTTATAGTACTGACTATTTCCTTTAATTTCATTTATTTGTTTTTCTCATACATATTCCCTGTTGTGACGATTTAAAAGAACTTAGTAAATGAGTCTATTTAAATAAAGTTATTTTGAAAAAAAAAGTAGTTAGCCATTATGTCGGCTTAGCTATTTCGCCTATCGATCTTATTACGACAATAAATCCACTTGTTTTCTCCATATTTCAATATAATATAGTAATAATAAAATATTCTTACACTCACACTTATAATCTAGTCCAATTTAAGCATCATTATGAGGTTGGGTTATGGATACTACATAACGAAATAATATTACTACTTTTATACTGTCTCTACTATTATTTAGACTGAACATTCAACGCGGACATAGGGTGGATATTGTTATTTTATCTCCACGCAAGCGTAGCAGAGGGACAAAACTAGTGATTAATATACATTGTTCGCGATAACAGCCTAAATAAACCAGTTAACAAAAAACTTTTCCTGATGACGCGTGTTCAGACCTCTTTTAATATTTTAAATGAATGTTTGTCACGAATCAGTCACTACTTAACCTTGACTGTTTAAGTCGAACGCGACGAAATTGACCTATTCAACTAGACCTAGCTTTGCCTTCCTTGGAAAATATGGAACACTTAACGCAGAAAATTGGACAAATTTCTCCATTATGTATGGGTTTCACGTTAATGTTAGCCTAAAATATTACAATCTATATATTTATTTGTATAGTTATGTCTTTAGACATATATTATTCTACAGATAAAGGCCCACCGTTTGCATTACGTGGCAGCTTTTAATTGGGGTTGCACTTAGTTAACAATTTAGTGTGTATTTTAAGATAAATGTAAGATTGCAAGCTTTATTAGATGTCCTAATTTATAAATTAAATATGCACTCCGATCCTAGGTTCTTCACAGGCTTGATACAGTCATGGAAGTTGGAGTTTTAACGGAAAATATTGAAACTCTTAATGTTTCGACATTTTTCGTTGAAATCGCCATTAAACTTCCATTAAAATGTTCCAAATTTACTTTCATCGTTTAACTAAATCATTCCCTAACGCGTAAAAGATCTTACAGCGGGGAGGACTTACTCCCTGAAAATTTACCTACCCAACTGCGGCAAAGACAAACGGAAGTGTATTGATTTTAGCAGTTTATCTTAATGTAGTGTCACCGTAGCGCTTAAGCCATCACATTTGCATGTATAAGATTTAAATCGACTCGTTCTTATTTTAAATTAACTTATCGCAGGCCATTCTACATTAAAATGAGCTAGAAACTTGGGAATCAGAAGCGCTCCAGGACTTGTATGGATTCTGGGATTGCCCAAGTAGCTCTGGGTAATCTTCATTAGCGCGAAGCCTGGCCGTAAGGCGGGGCTGCCTGGCGAAGACCTGGTGAATTGCGTCGGTAAAACCCGGGTCACCCCCACGATGAGCAATAGAGTTACCGCGGAGTTTTAGTGGGTATTCCCAGTGCTAGTTCCTGAGGCACTGGATGAGCTCCACACACGCCCGCCGCTTAGCCAGTGGCGGGTAGGTCCGTAAAGGGATTCCTTCTCGAAAAAAAAGGCGTTACAGGACTTGTATGGATTCAATACCACAACAAATATTATAACAGAACGTCTAAAGTCTAAAGCAACTACGATATGTAACAAAGGTTAATGAGAACGAATTACAAGCTACAGTTGACCTAGAACATGATTTTAAAGGACGAAAGTAAAGTGTGATTACTATATTTCAAACACAACAAAATTTAAGCATTCAATTAGTTAAGCTTATTCCATAATGTTGTATCTCCGTATTATAACTCAACCTAGCCCTCAATTTTTTAAATATCTTTGTAACGCTTGGATAAAAAAGACTGACAGC
Source organism: Acentria ephemerella (assembly GCA_943193645.1). Lineage (NCBI taxonomy): Eukaryota > Metazoa > Arthropoda > Insecta > Lepidoptera > Crambidae > Acentria > Acentria ephemerella. The sequence continues at coordinate 10,693,704 of OW971884.1, read as the reverse complement.
AATTCTAAGCAACTCACACCAATAATGTATAGAAGAAAACGAGCAATTTCATCCATAGAGAGCGCTTTAACAATGACTTTCAATTTTCTAGTCTTCCGTAGCTAAAGTTCGCTAAGCCGTCACTCCTTACATACGATAGTGATCGTTAAGCCACGTCAGGCCCCCCAATTGAGGGATGCCTATCGAAAAATCGGATATTTTATTGCTGGAGTCTTTTAGGTTGTTACACATAGTCTTCAGTACAGTCAGCCTCAGAAGTGTATTAACACTATAGTATGTATCATATCGCACATTAATAAGTAAACAGTAATAGTATCAAACAAAGATTTCAATCGTGAGATATGTAGTTAAATTGAGTCCTCTAAATTTTTCAGTGAGCAGAACAGAGTAACAAGAACAACAGATGTCGAACTGTATCTTTCTTTCATACCGCATTTGTAGTAGTTTTATCATTTTCCACTCACTATTATACTATCGTAATTACTTTATTAGCAAGTGAAATTAAAAAAAATCGCATTTATTAGTTTGACGGCCGTCTGCTCGAGTTGTGAGTATATCTACTTAGCTAGAATTTCAAGATTCGAATCCGAAGGAGATTTGTATGTTGTTCTAATATTTATATACATATTACTATTTATTCACCCAATCCATAATACAAGCTATTAATGATGCTTAATTTGGGCTAAATAATAGGCGTTAGTGTAAAAAAATGTTAAATTATGCAATGGTGATAATTTTAAATGGGGGTATAAGGGCATTTTCACGTATTTTTTTTATATTTTCTGTCGTGATCTTCAAAGTATTCAGGAGAGTATTGTTATGAACATGCTACAGATACGACACATTATAGTATACGCATTTTTAGCACGCAGAACTATGACGAGATTATATCTAACGATTAAAATGTTTGCAGTTGCCTATACTTTAAACTTAATTATTGGCATGACAAAGACTAATTTTAATCTGCTTCTAATTCTATTTTAGAGTCCGTAATCAACTTACAATTATTTTCCTAAAATATAAAATCGAATAATCACGCATTTAGTGTAAATTATCATAGCCATCTCTAAAAATACATGTCAAAACTACTCACAAGGCGGAGGTAGCTTCTTCTGGTTGTTCCAAATTACTAGTATCTTGGCAAGGCTTGGCGTCCGCACCAGTTTCCTGACAAGCGCGAACAGGCTATCGACGCGGTCGTACGTCAGTATGACGGCAGTGAAGCCAGGCGCCTTGGCTGCAGTCACCGGCAGAAACAGCGGGTTCACAGGGCCGTACTACGAAAATTTACACTGTGTTACTGAATACAGAAGAGACTATCAATGCTTCAGCCTTTGCAGCTGTCACCACTAAAAACGATGGGTCGACCTGAGTTGTATGGGACTATTAGTAATGTGTGAGAAGTTACTAACATACACCCTTCTTCTAAACTTCCAAATGCAGGCAAACCTTCATACTTAAACTAAACATACATATAAAGCTGTGCTCAAATTTCGAAACAAAAAATGTAAGATTAATTTTTAATAAGGCTTTAGTATACTCTTGGCGACTATTTCAGCCTCATCAAGAAAACTTTGAAATTTGTTGTAACTTTTATTTCTTTTAAAGGTAGTTACGAGGTAAACTTTTAATATCTTATATAATATATAAAATTTCGGAAAATTGTTCATACCTTATTAAGATTACTAAACTTATAGCATACTACTTTTACTGTAAAGTTCTAAAGTTTCAAAATTTGGAAGACATTAGGCCTTATCTTTAGGTGACTAATCATAAATGTCTTGCATAAATATTGTTCTGTAAAGATTCGGTTACATGCTATTCAAAGGTTATAATATTATTAATACATATATTATTATTTATGTATTCCAAAATAAAAAAGCAGACATAACCAATGCAAATTTTATGTATGTATGGTCCTATGCATTGAGAGACCCAAGAGACAATGAGTAGTACAACAGTATGTGAAAAAAATTGTATTAAGACTTATGACTTATGACTTATTTTAATTTTAATATTGATTTGTTTTGTTTGTTGAGTTCCTAATCTCTTATTTTCAAATAACTCGTAAATATTGAAATATAAAGAAAAAGAAATTTTACCAAATGTTCAGGCATGTTCCAGTCTTCATACATTCTAGCTGCTAATGGAAACAGTTTCTCATTTATAATTTCTAAAGTTGTCATTGTAATCTTTTCAACACTTGCAAAATATCTATCGAAAGTCCATCGCAACTGCCAATACAGTTCTCCTCTCCTTTCCTTACTCACTGAATGCACTATTTTTAATAAATTCTTTACATTATCTTCAGGGACAAATAATGAAAGTTTGTTCCAATCAACATGAGAATTAAAAGGCATAATTACTGAATCTGCTATTACAATAGGAATACACTGGGATGCCAATATGTCCATAAGGACAGCTTGAGTCAGTCTTGCACTCCGAATTACCAAGCAAAACATTCCTTCTTTTAATATTTCGGGATAATTAAATATTCTACCTGTTGTATATTCACAACGTTTAGTATAATCTAATCCAGCTGATTCACTTTTACATTGGTTAAGCAACAGGAGGTCGTTAGATGAAGATGCAATATTCTGCAGATGTTCTAAATAATTCTGAGGTATATTGAGCTGTGTAGATATTATCATATAATTCTTCTGTTTCGGTTGTGTACTGTCAATTTTTTCTGCAATATGGCTGTATACTGGTATGGAAATATCAAATCCATAACGAAATGACCATGTGTCAAAGCCCCCACCTGCTATAACAGCTTTGCCTGTATTCAGTGTTATAACAGACTCATAATTGGGTGCCTTTCCTGGTAGCATATTGAATATGAGGTGGTTTTCACCATTGTTCCAACTGCATAAAAAAATTGTAATAATTCATGCATTAAAATAATTATTAATGACTTATTAATTGCATTTATTAACTACATTTTATTACAATAATACTTGTAGGGACACTTAAAAATTATATTAATTGCATTTAGTACATGATTAGCACTTTTACCCACATAAGTGGCTTCAGATATTGCAATAATATAAATTCTACTTTGACTAGATAACTGGCCACTAGTACCAGATAGATGTCTAGGAATGTACTATAAATTTTTAATTGATGTATAATTTTTACAGATATCAAACATTTTGTAAATAAATATGTACTTACTACTCCAGCAATTGAAAAGCTCTTGACACATATTCACTAGAAAAACTATTTTGATTCAATGTATCTATACTGGGGACTAATAAACACGCCTCTTCAGGATTCGGCGTGTAATATTTACTGTGCCTTATAGTGTCTAATATAATATAAAATTCCTTAGAAAATTGTGATATCGGCCTCCCATTTTCAGTCTGATAGTCCCTCAATGGATATATATATATTGTTATCTTATCATGACCACCTCTACCACACCTGTATACATTGAAACAGTCCCAATAACTGCAGTTTGATAGGTGGGAGTCCGCTTTTGGCAACTCTCTTTTTAACTTTACCACTGTCTTACTGGTTGGATCTAAATTCACTGGTTCGTGGAAATCTGTCCGCGGTGAATTATTCGAAAAAACATTAAAGAACACCGTAAACACTAAAGACAACACAATAAACAACAATAGGCCAACGAAAAATCTGTGATAGAGGAAATTCCTGTACGATGTCGGTTTAATTGCCTTGCTGGTTTTAATGAGCGTTCCTGCAGCCATTGGTAATTTCGACAACTAACTTAGCCTTCTTAATTTATATATGGCACCCATTATTGGGTATAATCAATGATTTCTCATTCAGAATTCTGAAAAACGCGATACCCTGCTGTCTCTCGAGAAACTGACGCAAAGCAATGACATTTGGCAATTTTGACGTAACTTGACTGCACAGATTACAAAGATATGTCGTGACTATGAGACTGACAATTAAAGACACTCCATAGACTTTATGCCCGTAGAGCTGTTTTAAATTATGTACAATTGAACTAATAATTTCAATTAATTTAAAGAACACAATATTTAATTATAAATTGGTATGTCACTCATATAACAGCGATAGTGCAAATCCGCGAACCTACTATCGGTAAAGTCCACGTATCTACATTTAGTCTAGACTTAAAAGAAAAGTCTTTAATTTTATAGATTTTTTGTTTTAAACGCCAATATTAAGCAATTGTCTACATTTTGTCAATTGCAGAATTATTCTTAACTAATCCCAGTAGGATTTACCCCATCTTGACGAATTATGGATATGGAAAATTATTATTAAGTATAAACTCTGAATTACAATTATAGGGCTCATTTTCTCAATGCGATTCTAAAGAGCTGACCTACATTTCATAATAAAGCATGGGTTACACGTTATTAAGAAAGATGCATTTCATTTTTGAGCTTGAAAGAACGTAATAAATGTTAGTTAAAAAAAATTGTTTCGAAATAGTTATCTAAATTTTACTTATTTGATTGTTCCTAAGTTTATTATTCTATTCCTTTACCAGACAAACGCAAAATAATACTTACAATGACTTGTTGAGATAATAATGTTTTTTGATATTTGAAAGCAAACTTTACAGCATATAATTCTACCATACAATAACTTTTTACAAATCTTAAACAACCAATTACAAAAAATGACATTGTAAAATTAAAATTAAAATTATGTTGACAGAGATATTCAAAAAGACAAAATGTATCTAGCTAGAAATTAAAGTTGAGAAAAATTACCTCATATAAAATTAAATATTGAATTAAAAATATTAAAATATATAATATTTAATATTTATATAATATTTTATTTTATATTTAATTTTGTTTATTAATATAATATGTCACAATTCAATTGCTTTATATTTCAAAACTCATAGACATCACTTCTGTGTTTTAGCTGTTCGTAAACTCGTTTATAAGCAATAAATTTTTATGTGAAATTTACTTATTATTTCTGTCTTTACGACTAATCTTTAGTTTTTATTCTTTTATTATTTAATTATTTTGTTCAATTAAACATCAAGATATTTAAAAATTAATAAATATAATCATTTTTGTATGCCGAAACGAAATAATAAATTGGAACAAGTTTTTTATTATGGTATCAGAACGGTCTTAGAGAACGAAAAATTAAGGTAAACTTTCTTGTTTTGCTGTCAGTTTTGTGCTGTGCGTAGTTGTGGTTGAGTTTCCGATGGCTTAATTAGTTTTATTATTATTTAGTTTTTCTTGTCCAAACACATATTTCGGCTTGAGCTTGACCAGAGATGGCATTGTTACCCCCGGACCCCGTTTATACAATTAGAAACGTGGACAATGTACCAGTATATTCCCTAGCATTCAGTTTTCTGCCCGGCGGCCTGGAGAGGTTACTAGCCGGCTCGAAGAACGGCTATGTTTATGCATACAACCTTCAGGTGAGATCCACAACCCAATGCTTAATCGTGTTCATACATTTACGCGGCATTGCGCAGAATGTTACTAGTGACGTGTCCTACAATGGCTTCCGACTATTGCGTCGCTTTCTTTGTTTACTACCCTCAATTTGTGACCCAGAAAATATCAGGGCCACTAGTTGAAACAAAGGAATACGTTTAGTATCTTAGATGTCTTGTAAAGTTGTACTGGAGCTAAAGTTGTACATTTTTACATATTAACAGCATCGTTTCTTTATCATTTCAGACTAATCGTGTTCAGCAAAAGATTAAAGTTGGTCAAGCTCCAATTCTTCACATCATCCATACTAATAGTCACCTTGTAACTCAAGAAAAAGGAGGGAAGATCAAAATATTTGAATTAACAAATAGTGGTTACAAGGAAGAGGCACTTATTGACTTTGATTACCCTGGTTTCTGTCGGTTTGAAGCCAACACAAAACTCGAAACAATTTATGTACCTGATAAAGAATCGAAAATATCTATTTATAATTTCTTTGGAGAGAAAACGGGATCTTTGGAGCCAGATAAGACTGCACCTAAATTAGGAGACCCTATGTGTATGAAGTTCATAGAGTTTCCATGTGATAGACCTTGCCTTTTGGCAGGTTACGAAGCAGGCTGGCTCCTCTTTTGGGATCTCAATACTAGTCAATGCATTGGTAAGCTTCAAACAAAGGAAAGCCCTATGTCTGTGGATTACCATCTTGAACAGCAGAGAGGAATAATTGGTAATGCATCTAATGTGATACAGATTTTTAATATATGGAGAAAAGACTTGACTATGTCACTTAAAATGGATGTATCTATTAAGAATCCAGGAATAAACAAAGTGCAATCACGTAATGATGGGAAGGTGTTTGTCTCGGGAGGATGGGATGGGCACATTCGTATATTTTCCTGGTTTTCCTTACGACCTTTGGTGGTTCTTACAGAGCATAAACAGGCTATACAAGACGTTGTTTATTCTACGGAGAAAGTGTCCCTCTGGAAAGCCCATATTATGGCAGCCGGGGGACTCGATGGTGCTATTACCCTTTGGGACTTGTACAATAATAAAAATTAAACTGCATTTAAAGAATTTGCATGGTAATAATCAATATTGTTGAAGTATGACAGTCTACTTCTGACAAGTGGAATGAGAAATATGTTTCATAAACACTTCATAAGGATCTTTATGAGCATTGTCTATGGAATCATGCCAGTATTGCCTTTACTTAAAATATTAGATTCTATTAAAACCAGTCATCCAATGATGCTTTAATTAATTTGAGGAGATAATTTTTATAGTATGCAATATTATGCCATTGTAAATTTTAATTGGATCTCAAGTAATGTACAAATGTTGAGAAGAGGCATATTATGTAATGTTTTTAGATGATAAGTTAACATGTTGTTAAATATAGCAATGAAATATTTTCCTTGAATGATTTATAGTAACATTTTTTTCTATGAGCCAAGACATTAAAGGCCTATGAAACTCGAAATGTGCTTTTGTTTCATTGTTACTATGTAATACTTTACATTGAGAGTGAAAATGACTCATTATGTTCACAGCTGCTAACATATACTTTAAATATTTTTTCCGCATTACGGATACATAATTTAATCTGAATTTTTTTGTATTTTGACAAACTTTAGCTAAATCTTCCTTTACAATTATTGAAAAATGGCATACCCACTTAATACATTATATTTCAAATTCAGTTATTGTATCAAAGGGAATATTAAATATCAAACTAGATTGTTACAATGATATAACATTGTTGTCAAGTAATCATAAAATAATGAAGTTACAAAGTAAATTGTGTGTACTGAAAGTTGTAGCATTTATATTATTTTTTTATGCATTTTTGTATAAATAGAACTATTACATTTTTATTTACGAAAGTTTTGGTACCTAGTAATGGGAACTGTAGTACTGAACTAGCAATAGAACAGGATGTATGATGTTTATCCTATTTTACAACCATGTATAGTCCTTTGAGGTTTTTGCCGGAAAAATCTTTAACGTATTTGCATAATCATGTACCGATTTTGCGACATACTTATCAAATACAAATACCAACCGTCGTACACTTGTGGACTAATTTGCTAAGGCAAACTTAAACAAAACATGTATTGCGTTGATAATAATAAAGACTGAAATAAAATTATTTAAAAATAATAAATTTAGGTATGACCTTATTACATTCGTCATAATTTACCCATACCACGCTTCGACAAATACCAACTCGGCCAGTGATCCCAACAAAACCAAAGATAACGGGTTTTGAATACAGATACATATAGACCCACCTACTTAGTAAGTAATAATTATTTTACTCAAATAATTGCTTATGCAATTATAATACGGGGAATATAGCGCGGCTCAATATATTAAATTAAAAGATTTTTAAGTAATTTTTAAGTAAATGCTATGTATCAAAATTATAAAGAGGTGTTAATTAGATGTTTAACAGATATTTCTTGTTGTTTTGGTAGGTATCAATAAATTTTCATTAGCAGGGTTTAAATAACGATAAGGCAATCGTGGATCATAATTTTATTACACATTAAGTAGCTACATAATAATAAGTTACTAATATCACATTTACAATGCGCGCTCTAAAATCATACAACATTCCCACTAACTTGTAAGTAGTCGGAAGGTACATAAATGTCATACATTTTCTATTTATAACTAATATATTACCTATCCAAACACAGATGATAACAGAAAACTAATTTGAATATTCTGTCTTAACAGTGGTTATATATAGGTATATTTACGTCTCTTCCTACCTAGTTTATCACAAACTCAATTGTTTTTAAATTACTGCGCCATATTACCACTTAATAAGTTAGTAGGTTTGTGTCCTATTATCGTAATATCTTAAAGTTAAGACTAGCAATTTCAAAGAATATTGAACTCTGTTCGAATTATAAACTTATCATGCGTTTGTGATATGTATCAATTATTTATGTTATGTATGTTATTGAATATATTATTTGAGATGATTGTTATATGTTGTACTCGTGCAAGAAACTAGAATGATTAAACTTGAACAATTTTTCTAGTTTTTGGAATGAGAGCGTCGTCATCGGTGGCCACGTCCACAAGTCTCCGTCTTTTTCTCAAAGGTCTTGTAGATTCTGAGGCATCTCTAGGTTTTGTGACTATTTTAGCCATCTTATTTCCTAGCCTTGTTATTTTAAACTTTGGTAACGTGTGCTCAGGGTTTCCAGACTCAGATACGTCGTCTATTGCCTTCTCATCCTCTTCTATTCTTTCATTTGTTTCACCAATTTGCTCTTCACTATTGCTACTAATTGGAACTTCGATGTTTACTTCACCAGTACTTCCAATATTTTCCTCCTTATTTTTATCACTATTCATTGTAAAGTCTAAAGGTCCTTCGTTGTCATCACTTTTAGTTTCTGTTTTGACTTTACTCGCACAGTGTGCCTGAATGAATGCAGTTAAAGGTATTGGGATTGGAATAGGAAGTGGTATAGGTAGAACCACAGGATATGGGACTAACACCGTCACCGGTGGCGCTTGGCCCAGCACTTGAGGGAAATTTAAAGGAGTTGGAATTCTAGGTGTTTCTTGGTGCATTGGCATACCCGGCCGCGGTAGAAAGTTGAGCCGCGGCGGTAACATATTCGGATGTCTGTGGTCATTCATGTGTCTTGTATTGTTATCCATGTAGACAGGTGGTGGCATTCCAAAAATAGTGTTAGGAAATGGTGGGGGCGGCACTGCATGAGGATTTATAGAGTGCGGTGGAGAATGAATTACACTACTCCCGACAGTAGTGGCTGGCGACGAGCCATCGACTGACGGGCTACACATCCGTAAATCTTGGGCTTTTGGCGTCGAAGTCCGTTGCCGCGCAGTCTGTGACGTCACTGTCGCCGAACATTTCGACGTTCTTCTTTTTCTCAGGTTCATTTTATTACTCCTTGCGTCTTTCTTGGTCTCTGGCGACTTTTGGACAGTTGTTCTCTCTTCCGATGGTCTTTTCTGCTTCATAAGTTTAGATGTTGGCGCTATTGTTATTAAAGGTAGAGGCGATTTTCGTGTTTGTAACTTTTGTGATTCTGTCTTTTCCGAGTTGATTTTGGCCGGTATTTTTTCGTGATTAGGCGATCCAGATCTTTCTGAGGCAGGTGACACAGACCTACTTTTACAGTTCTTGAGCCAAAGCTCTGGGGTGATGAGATTTGAAGATGACGTGGCATTCACCAGGTGGGGGTTGAGATCTAGGTGCGCCTGCGTCTCTCTGCAGAATATGTGCATCTTGTATTGATTCAGGCATTTATCTGAGCAGAACTGTAGCTGTGTGGCACCATCCTGTAAAAAAGAAATGATAATACATTAGAAAACCGGGAATGCTTGTTTTTAAATACGATCTATGTTGTTTAGAAAAATGAATTGAATTGAGTCGAATTATTGTAGTACACTTATGAGGTCTCTATCTGTGAACTGTTAAGCACTTACTTATCATGCAAAAGGTTTGAGATTGTATATGAGCCTGGCGGCAAGCCAGTTAAGGTAAAAAAGTTGAGACCGGCTCCAATAATACAAGTGGACTTCGAAAAATTTAAGAATACGGTTTTTTGTATATTTGGCTATAATTTGTCTAAAACAAAAACAAAATATACTTTATTAAAAAAAATATTGTCATAGATTATTAAAGTACTTAATTAGTAACTGGGTATGTAGAATTTTAACAGTTGAACACCAGCAATAAAAATGTTCTAGATATGAGATAGCCGAATTTTTTAAGTTAGTAACGGAGTTAGCAACGCTAGGTAGATGGATTGTATTTTTTTTTAAGAAATAAATATTTTTTCACATATAAGGAAACAATGATATCAGATCACATCTAGGCTAAAAACAAATTAAAGAAATAATTACATTGACCAAAGGATAAAGTTACCGTCATCAACTAACAGCTCACTCAAGTCTCCATCGAGGAGCTCGAGGCGACCCTTAATTATGGCCTTAGGCAACAACGCGGGCCAAGTGCGGGTTGGTCGACATCACACACAACCTAAGAAATTCTTCACAGGTTTGTGCATTTTGAAGCACAATGTTTTTCCTCACCGTAAAAGCGTCGGTTAGTTTTTAGTGGCACCTCTTAATAATACCAATTTGCAAAATCAAAATTTACCTGAAAATCCACATATGCCACTGTGTGTCTAACATGTCGGCACCAGTCGCATGTTTTGGCTCGCTTAAAGTTTGCTCGTCGGGATTGACTGAAGCATAACTCCGAACAAAACGTTGCGCCTGCCTGCTGGAGGGCACCGCTTTCACTTGTGATGCTCTTGTTGCACCAGGAGCATTCATCTGAAATCAATAAAGGTTCTTTTAAATTTTTTTAAAGTATAGTAACAACTTGAGTCTTTCGAAAAGTAAGCCACGACTTATACCATCAAGGGTATACTTTGACAACCCCAACAAAATATAAAAGCAATCTTAGTACTTATTAAAGTATTATTAAAAAATAAATACGCAAATTTAAGTTACACAAAAACAAATTCTCATAAGTTTTGGGGAAATTTTATTCAATTGGCAACTTTACCTGGCTACGTTAAAAATTCCGTGTCATAACTTATTTCTGGGAGTAGGTAATTTCTATTATGCTATTATGGTTTTAGGTTTTACTTTCGACTGTACATGCTTTGGGTCCAGATGCCACCGAACTATACATAAGAAATAATGATTAATTTGGGACATAACACCATCCCGCTGTCCCAATGCGAGTTGATGAGTGAAGGGGATTCCCGTGAAAACCGTTGCTGTTCCAACGTCTTATCGTCGTGGCTTTCAGAAAGCGTAAAAGCTTGAGATAACTAATATTGATTGACCCATTAACTAATTTTTATTATTTTTATATTTTAACTAATATTGATTGACCCATCAAACAGCCCACTGTGTTTGTTTTCGTAATCGACACCAGACTACTCGAACCACTAGGCCAACAAGCTCCTCCGTATGTATATCCTATTTATTACTATCATAATCGTCATTGAAGCCTGCAGAACCAAGTCCTCTTTTATATTAAATTTCGCTGAATCGTTACTTTCCAATCCGATCGTTATTTTATTGAACGGAAATTAATAAGGTCTACTGTAACGAGCTATCATTGTAGCTCGTACCTTGGTTGCTTAATGAGTGCGGCCCGGTGGTGTAGTGTTTCTCGATTTTTTTCCTTTTCGATATCATTCGCAAATTAATTGGCGATGGAAACTTGAGAAGAGCTAACAATCCTCGCCATCTCTACCATTCATAGGGACAAACGATATGCAATTAACGATTAATCAAAAAAAGAAATAATAATCCATCTTCGGTTGGTGTTACTCACGAGGCGTAGTATTGTAAGTTATTATGAACCGAATGGATTCAAAATTTACCAAGGCAACTATTAACCGAATCCAGCGTAAGAGTTCTTTTTTTTTTCTTTTTTAACAAAGCCATGAGGTGCGATTGAAGACACAGCTTCTTTTTTAGTCAGATAGGTACCATCGGCATAAATCAAGTTGTCCAAAATTCTTTAGACAAAAGTTTCTTTCTCTACACATTCTTACATTTCAAAACTACGTGAGGAGTCCTAACGCAATGAGCCAAAAGTTTTCTAACGATTGGAAAATTAGCCTTCAGTCTTAATTTATATCAGGTATTGTAATAGGTACTTAATGCTGATAGTGTTCAATCGAAACTATGAACACAATTGTAATTATTTTTAAAAGCGTGTAATACTCGTAAATATACTCAGTAATCACCCATTACGTTAACAACGTTAAACTATGGGATTGCTATTTGATCGGTTTACGCATTAGGTAGCTTCAAGAAAGTAACACGGAATACGTATTGAAAATAACTCAGCTAACTGTACGTCTTTACAACAGATGTAGCATTGTTTGTTATAATTATTTCTGAAAGCTTTTTTATATCTAACTTCCACTGCTCGTATGTAGTAATGAAAACCATTTTACTACCATTTGTTGGTATCCAGTTGAGCTGAGATTTTGCATTTTCTCTAGTTCTGGTGACAATACAATTTGCAATATTCATATTATGATAAATTAAATATATTTTCTCAACCCGCTTTAAATGGGTATCAAATGAGAGGGAGTGGAGAGTAGGAAACGAAAAAGTACGTAACATCAGACTAAATTTAATATGGCCTCCTCTGCAACAGTGCGGAATACTTAAATTTTCTCAACCCCATTGATATAATAGAAAAGGCAATTGTAGGTAAATAGGTACATAGATAAAATTATGGATTTTTCAATCCTCAGATATTGAAAATTATTCGCAGTATAGTTTATTATATCTGAGAATTGAGTACTCGCCCTTTACGGTTTTTTAAATATTTGTTATTTTATTTAGACGAACGAAGACAAACGAAGATAACTGTTCTCCCCATATCCATAAACACTATTGGTCTTACTTACTTCAAAACTGAAATTAACACATGTCTACACAAATAAAATATATTGCTGGTCTCCCAGATATTTTTAGATAACTGATTACGAAACTTCAAAGTGGTTAAAAATTATGGGAGTTCATTCAAAACCGTTAATTCCGCTCATTTTTTTTAATCCTATTTTTACTTAATACTTAATAGATAGAAGTAATACTGAAAGTAACTATTCTATTAAAATTAAAAGCCATGTACACCAGCACCGTAATACTCTACTAACTAAATACGAATAACTTTCAATTACTAAAATAAATTATTAAAAGTATTTTTCTGTTTAAATCATGAATGTTTCCAATTAGTAGGATTTTGAATATTTTGGTTACAATTTTTTCCTGCGACTATTTTCTAATTTCATAGGAATAATTAAATATTTGAGTCCAAATTAATTAAAATACTCGTCTAATTATTTACACATTCAAAGCATTTAATTAATACTCTATTTCCACCGTAGAAAATGTACTTGTTAATATAATTTGTATACTAAAGCTCACATTTACTCCAGTGAGCCTAGACACACGAGTCGCGGGTTCATTAGGAATAGTAAACCGACTACAATATCATATTTGTTAATAATTTACGTTTGCCTACGGCACTAACTTGGTACTTGATACATAATACGTCTATACGTCTGAATGAAAAGTTTAAGATAATGAATAGTAAATATAAACCCACTAACTTACGAACGACTTACGATAAAACACTTTTGCGTTGTTTTTACAAATGGCGAATTCTCCAGCAATATTAATTTCTCTATATTCTTCTTCTGCCAAATTCTTTATATCTCTCTATTATTAGTATCCAAATAGTAGTTCACTAGAAATATTTTTACAACAAGCCTTCTAAAATGAGAAAGTCTTTATTCGTTAGTAAATTATAATGTATAAAACTAATTAAAAAATTGCATTTGTTTCAAAAATATGTGATCTACGATATAAGACACTTATAAACTAGTAAATAAGTGTTTATAAATAATTATAAGATATAATGAAGTTGGTAACACGTTTCTTACATTAACACGAATATATATATGTTATTGCAGATTATCTCGTTATGGGGTCGTATATTAGTTCATTTTGGAAAAGAGGGTCTTACCAAAATAGTTTGCGAATCTCTGACCCTAATTATGACGGGAAACTTGATATTATTCTTGCTTTGTTATTCTGAAAGAAAATATGCTTCCTGCAATTATGCTACCTATTAATTTTACTTGCTGTATACCTTCTTAACGAAAAAAATGACACGCTAGGGAGGTGCTCTATTGCACTTCGCAATGCCTAGTTAAAAAAATAAGATATTCTTATATAACTTAAATAATCGGACATAAGCGTCATTTTGCAATGAACGTAGACGATACATATAATAGCTATCTTTTATAGTTAACAAGAAAGTCAATTTAAAATAAAAGCAATTTGGATTTTTTTTTCTCAGAAATACTTAACACCAATTCATTAGTAACATTTTACAGAGTCATTCATGGAAGTGTTCCTAGAAATATCGCTGATAGATCACACGATTATTGCCCCTCAATAGCGGCATAATTTGTGGACTTAGCTAGAAAAGGGTGCGTTATATTAAGATCCTCGAATTCAAAGAATTGCAGCTGCATTCAAGGGGTTGGTGTTTCGCCGAAATGCGATAGGTATTTAGGTTTGTAATCACAGATAATGTAATCCCAAATTGAAATCAATCAACTTCACAGTTAGCGTGTAAATTAGACCAAGGAGGTTTTTCCTCTTTCTGCTTTTTTAGAAACATTTTTAGTTCGATATTATCTAATATTTTATCAAACCTTGTTATATAGAGATTTGCTAAGCGTTATACATAAAGTATATTTTCATACAAAAAATTATAGATTACAATAAAAAAATATAATAATATACACCAAAACTTTTTTAGTTTTGGTGTGAGATTCTTCTACTAACTCATCTTCTTCTCTTATATATAAAAATAATCAGCTGTTCGTTAGTCTTCCTAAAAATTAATAATTCGGTCACGATTTTAATAATTTTTATAGAGTTTTATTCGCATTAATTCGCTTAATAATTCGCTAAATAAGTTTATACTAAATATAAAAAACAGGAAAAATCCTAAAGAAGTAAATAGAAGTATGCATTGACTTGGCAGTAATAATAGACTTTTAGGTTGTTAAGGGATGGTATACCTTTATTCTTTTGTTCCGCGGCCTGTTCAGGGCTGGAGCCGTCCCTGGCCCGTGACGCCGCCCACCGCCTCAACTCCAGCCGCTCGTAGCCGTACCACCCCAACAGCTCATTCATCGCTGTCTCCGCGAACTCCTGAAATATACAATTATTATTATTAATAAGATTACACTTTTGAAAATATCATACTCGAAAGAAAATTATGCCCAGAGTGATTAAAATTCGTAATTGCGTTTAGATTTAATCTAAATTAAGTTATTTAATGCGTATAACGAAATGACCGACACTGATTAAATAAATCTTTGTGTACTTATTAAATGAGGTTATCGTCAAAATAATATTTAAAATTAGGTTACATCATCGTCATTATATATTTTAAGACGAAAATTTGATCTCAACTATAATATAAGTCTTTTACCTTTAGGATATTCTATGGAAAATAATGGGAAACTACGTGAACTGATTTTGTAGTTTTTAATACGAAAATTAATAAATAGTCATGATACTTGATCCGACACGCACTTGCCTTCTGTAACATCTGAGTCACTCAACAGCTTCAGATATTTATATCCAGCAAACATTATTTAAAATAAAACACGAAAGTTAATAAATGGTCGCCGATTGACCTCCTTACTGAAGACGTTTTATCGCTCGCGATTACGTTTATAAATTCTTGCGAATACACAAAATCTCGCTTTGACATCGAAACGTTACACAAGAAAATCTGCGTCTCACAATAAAAATATCGGGTTTACTGTGTCCTAGAGACTGATAACTTTTTAAAGAATTTTTAAACGACACTGACATTGCGTAGAGATTGTAAACGAATCATGTTCGCTAACTAATGGTAAGATTACCAGTTTAATCAATACATATATGGTTTGTTGGTTTTCTTAATTAATAAACAAATAATAACACTGTCTGTTTTCACAGTCACAGTAAATTTTAAGAATAGATTCAAATAAAGACTTCTTCAAATTTTACCAAATAATAAAAGCATATATTCCTATACAATCCTTTACACTCATCGTATCAATGATGTAAGTGATGTTATTACCAATGGAATGGTGTTTAAGTCAATGGGTTGGGTAGGTACTGTATCTTCCTAACCAAGCATCTATAAAATTTTAAATCAATCTCTTATATCTTCGAGGTGATATATTCGAGAATAATTTTAGATTATTCTAACAATAGATACTTGTAGGAAGAAACATTTCGAAAGTCGCCCAGTATCAGAAATTATTTTACAATAATTTGTATTTACTTCAGCGTAGGTAACGCAAGATATAAAATGTATAATTGTACTTATTCGATTAACTTTTTAGAATTTGAAAAATATTTCTAAAGCTTTGTTTATTTCTATAGCAGTAGTAAATAAAGATCAAGATGGTATTACCGATACACTGTCACTAATCCAAAGTGCGTACATTATGAGAATCAAATCAGCTTACTAACGGAAATTATAATAAACTCAGTCTTAATAGCGTATTATCAAAGCATAAAGTAGAATAAATACTTAGTTAATACAATTTAACCTTCACCATCAAAGAACGCTCTCAGTTACTCGTTTAGGAGACGTGTGGTCCCTACACGGGTGTCTAAAGATGCCTTCATTATTCCAGAAACTGTATATCTCTTTGACATATGAGTATCTATATAACCCGATTTAATTAATGTGGATGGTACAACGTTCTACGGTGACAGTGTCCTGAAGCTGGATCATGTTTCAGGGCAAGATGACCAGCAACCGTGCTTTATAATTGGGTTCTCGTTACAGAAAACATCAACGGAGATTTTGCATTCTTCTATACATAAGTTCAGATATATAAATAGAAATACAATTCCGAGTATCTTAGACTTACGTCTCGCTACATTAGAAAGAATATTGTAACACTTGCTGCGGAAGGTTATGCCTATTCCATTCGAATAGAATAATCTTAATAACATAGGCATCGACCAAGGGTCTCCACGCCGGTCCTGCAATGCATACGGGGGCTTCCCGCGATCTTTACCAGATCATCGATCCACCATGTCGGAGTTATAGTGACGATGTGTCTTCCAGTACGCGGTTGAACAATTAGAATCGCATGTAATTAATTCATTAAAAATAGGTATCTACATATTACAAAGATGTTGTGTGTAACAAAGTGGGCATCGTGCATCTCACATGACATATAGCCAGATGTTACCGATAGCCAAAACCACTTTTGTTGAGTCATAAATACGGGTGTAACTCGCTTACATCTTCGGACTTATCGTTGTTTACCATCAGGTGAGTTGAAGGATAAGAAATGACCCGTTGAGAATGTAAAAAAATAAGATTTCAATATACTTTTTTTACTACATATGGAACTGAATTTTATTATTAAAAAACAATTAAATAGCAACTACAAATTCTATTACTTGACATTTATATTGTAAAAAAATATAATGTTGAAACTGTATCAAACATCTCTCGTCTTTTTGATGTTGATTACATTAATGTATCTGAAAATGTACTGTTTTTATAATCTAACCTTTATATTGAATATTCTTAACCAAATGTCCTTAATTTCAATTTAACTGGAAAACGAATTTCAATAATAATTGATAGTAATTAAAGAATCAATGTATAGATATTCTAATACAAAATTGATGCTTCCAAAGCCGGTGCGGTCTTCCGTTTCAATTTACCAGCGGTGTTGCCAGTGTAGTGTTGCGTAATAATTATCATTGAAAACACGATATGTTGGACCTACGCCGAAAGTGCCGTAGAAGGTTCGATAACGTAAATCGGACGGCCATTATTCGGCTTTTTGAACCTCAAATACATTTACACAGCGTAGTATCAATTAACCCGGCTTAAAGACTATTGCTATGGGACTGATTTTGGTGTATCAAAGTTAAAGCTACGAGATAAATAAGACCTTAGAACTATATTTTCCACAGAATATTTTATAAAAAATTCCAATATTCATGGTAAATAAAACCCAGTCAATTTTGGAATAGAGACATTCAAAGAAGGGCAAGACTCGTAAAATATAATTGAATTACGTGGGTGACAATGACTGTTATAAAAAAATAAACAAAAAAGCAGAAATTATACACCCAGCATTGTAAATATAATTATCAATATGTTTTTAACGAACAATATTATAGTACTCAAGATTAGAAATTACAATGAACAGTAAGTCGAGTTCTGGATTACTTTTTAACTTCATAGTAGAAAAAGCCCTTTTTATCTATTTATTCTATAATGCACAAAAGTGATACAGATAGCGTTATTTTAGGTTTAGTTAAAGACAATACAGCGATGATTGATTATAATATTGTTCTAAAATCTAAATAAAAAAATAAAACGGAATTTAAAAAAAAAAACATCTCGAGAAAATTCGTATTGTGTTCTAAATGGTTGGGAAATTTACGAATTTAATATTTAAGAACAACTTCTCGCATTGGCACTTGGTCTGGTAATAACACCAGGAGTGTATAAAAGAACTAGTTTCGCAATTAACGTGTTAACTATTACGCATACAGCAATTAATAATTTCAAATATACGCACTAATAGGGAAAAACAATGTGCCCTCGATTTGGAGAACATTTTTCGAATGAAACTAAATCTGTGTTCTGTGAAACAAAAAAAATATACTAAATTTTTAATTCAGAGTAATTGGGAAAATTTAATCAATTATTTTTGTGTATACTTACTAATGTCGATTTTATTTCGGTATAAATAGACTGGGCTTTCTAGCCGGCCGGCACATGGATACACTTTTTTAAAACAAAACACGGAATCAGAACAACAGATGTCGAGGCGGAGACATTAAATTGATGGTTATCGAAATTTGGCTGCATTATAAATACGAAGTTTTTGTCTACTGATCGCCTTTGTATATATTACCGACGTCCATGTTTTAGGTATTTTTAATAATTCGTTTTACAGGGTCAGCATCAGACCATCGGTAACAGATTTTTTTTCTGTCACAAAACCTAGGGGATTCCCCTCTACAAAAAGGTTTAATGGAGGCATTTCTGGCAATCTACCTATTTGAAACTAGGTTATGACAACAGCATAGATTCTTATACAACACGCAGTTTCAACACCGATGTAGTTTCCAGGCATTCAAAGCAACGCAAATGACCCGACATCACCTGATTAGATGTAGTCCAAGAAAGTCGATAAGGACTCCTATATGATTGATGACACAGACAGCTTTTCTGTGAACATACAGCATACAGCCATGTTACCTCCACCTTGCTGGCTTAAAAGATGCCAAAAGAGCCCACATTAATCCACCATGGCTCGAGGGCCCTGGAAAGAGTAAGAGACAGCGGGACACCTTCCTTGGAGGTGATGCCAGTCGATTAGAAATCCTCCAGAGGCGAATCGCCCCTTAAGACTTGAGCATTCTCCAAAGTTTTCACCTTCTTAAAAACCTCGTTAACGTTGTAAAGGCCATCTGCGGTCAACAGCATTAGTCAATTGAAAAAAAGCCCACGTTAAATGAAGGAATACGAGTGCTTCATTGTAAAATTCGATTTCAGAGTATAATTTCTTCATAATATAAGCTTTGTGATAACATGAACCGTGTCCCGGTCAGGGCGAGGTGTAACGTTACCCCGCTTGTCGATAATATTGTGATATCCAATATAACATAAATGCTTTTAATGGCAGCCTGGCAAGGTAAATTTAGGAGCGTTCGCAACCTGACACCGCGCGACCTACGCACGCCAGTGTTGCCAGTGCGCCAAATAGAAAACTTACTAACTTAGACCTATTGATCACTAGATATATAGTTTACGTACTTGCTAGATGACGGTGAGTATTAAAGACAAACAACTTAATCCGTAATGAAATAAAATAATCGTGCAGAATGGAGTCATTTGTTTGAACATTAATAGAACATTAGGAGTTTAGAAGCAACACCCATGGCTTGGCCCATAGCGGGCTGATTGATTGGTGAATTTTTTGTTCGACATTTAAATATCTAAACTTCAATTAAATATTTCAGATGACTGTAAGTTATAATTATGTTTAAGCATTTCAAGTAAATTAACTTATGTTTATATGTGATAGTTTAATGTCCTATCATACAGTAAACTTAAGTTAATTTAAGTGATATGTTAACAAGTAAAAACTTTGGAATCAAAACCAGAGCCCTCAAACTACTCTGTCCATTGTAAATCCATTGCTGTTTTAATATAACGTCACTGTGTTATATTTCTATGTAATGTAGCTATGTATACGTAATTACGACAACGATTGCTTTACGTAAAATCACATATACGTTTGATTTAGACGACGACCTGGTCGAGTGGTCTTGTCTACTTACTCAGAGGTCCCGGGTTCGAATCCCGGTACGTGCAGATTATTGAATAATGAGTAAAATTATTGATATTTGTATGTTTCATTAGTTTATATCTGATATTTATATACATATTATTATATTTCCCCGTTATCTAGTATCCATTACATAATCTTTTAACGATTCTCAATATAATAAGTGTGAGTGTGAGCGATATATTAAGTGACAATTAAGCTTTTTTCTTATAATTTCACGTGATTTTTTTCTATTTAGCGAACGATGTGTATACTCATCAATGAGTTAAGTATTTGTTGAAGCATTTATTCTTTATTGCGACATAAATTGAACAATTAGATCTTTTTATGATAGCCTATTGCCTGGCAAGAAACAGAGGAAGACAGTCCAGGCGTTGGGAGGACGAGATAACAGAAGTGGCGAGCAAGACTTGGACAAGGATAGCGTGTAATAGGGAAGAGTGGACGAGACTGGGGGAGGCCTTTGCCGAGAGGCACACAGATAAATAACACAATTATCATTTGTTTAACTTTCATTGTAGTAGATCTAAGTTATCTGAATAAAGGCTATAATAATAATGATAGCCTATTAAGTTTCTTGCCGGTTATTTCTCAGTAAAGGTCCTCCAATAACTTCTAAACTAATAGTACAGTCAAAGAATTATAGAAATATTTATTTAAGATAAATTTTAAGTAAGTTCAAACTTAGACATTTATATAACTTTAATCGTAGCGTCCGCAATCTTTTAAAATGACTGTACAGTGTAGGCATTACATATTCCTGTGACGTTTCACTAATTATAAAGTATCGAAAATTATTTTTGTATGTTTTCATTTTGTTAAAGATGCTTGTATTATAGTTTGGTTGGCATGCAATATACTTCTAATACTAACTGCATTTTAAATTTAAAAAAAATCTATTTTACGTCAACGTGTATTAGATAAGTGTATCTACGTTGAATAAAAATTTGAATTTGACACCATATGTGAATTGTAAATAAGAATGAATTAAGGATAATTGTAATCTCAAGTGAAATTTACCCTATCAATATTGCATAATGTTTACAGTTATGTCTAAAGTGTGACATTATAGCATAAACGGTAGCTGTGGGAAACACCCGCGTCGTTTACGTGCGCCCGCGCCGCGCCCGTAACACGATACGGGTCATATTTTAATGCGCGCCGAATGTGTGCTTGTTTCGTGCCGGTAACATTATAGCCGCTTACGTAATGACACCGACTGTCATAAAAAATATCAAGCGCTGTTTTTCTCCTCCCTATGCTTGTACAAACAAAAATATTTTTAAAACAATTGTATTATTTTTTGTTCATAAATCTATACATCCTTCATGTTTCCAATCCGTTTCCCTAATTATTACCACGTCGTGGCTAGAATTCAAGATTCCATTTGCTTCAAGAGAAGAAAAAAAAAATTTAACAGCTAGCTATGTTTACATACAAAAAGAACATAATTTTTTTTATTTTAGAGTATCTAAATAAAATTTTGTTTTTAACAATTTTATATCATTTATTTTGTAATTGAATTTAAATGTCTTTAATAAATAAATAAAACAAAATCCATTTGGTTATAAATAATAAATAAAATTTAAATGATTAAAACTTGTAACAACATAAAAACAACACTAATGTACATCACAATATAAGTTACATCATTTATACCTCGAGACTGTCATGATCGATTTTAAGGATCTCTTATTTTCTTTTAAAATATTCGAAAGTTAACAAAAAAAATATTTTTATTAAATTAGCGCTGGTATTAGAACTCCGCCTTTTTCCACAAATGACTGCTGATTTTTGGCGGTTTGAATTAAAATTTGAGGTCAGCTACTGTGTGCTACAAATCGCAATGAATTTAATTTATAAATTTTTAATTAATTTGGAATCAGAAAATAATTACACATACTATACACAATTTGTGAAAAAATAACTACCTACCTAATAAGCTACCGCCACAGTGTGTGCCGCCAGACTGAACTGAACTACCAGAACTAGCTTACTGCACTAACAACTTGTATTAATTTTAAAAGAATATTTATTCATAATATACGCGACTTTAATAAAACATATTCCATACTTATAAAATTACGTTCAAAATAAATCTTTTTAAGAAATAAGACTCAATTTTTCATCCATCGCATCCGAATTTTGCAGTGTACTAAAGCTGCAGAACCCCAGGATGGCCTGGATAATTCAATAAGCCAGTGTTGAGGCACAACACAATATGTGTAAGCAAAATTAAGTTAAAGACGGTAAATTTACGTCAAAACAGATGACAATCTTCTGCAAAGTTTGGCAAAAAACTGTAAAAGTGTTTGTGAATATTGTAGTTAATCTTGAAAAGATTATGCTACAGCCCTATATATTTTCACTACCCATTATAATTAGTCATCCGGCATAAGAGTCTCTAATTATTGACATTAAAGGAAAAACATATGTAATCGCCAAAAACAGTATTTTTAACAACAACTCTTAAACACATAAGAGGCGAAACAAAAGCTTACTTGATTCTTTATCAAGATTACACGCAAGCGTGGGATGTATTGTATATTGTTGTTCGATTATGATAATGATCTACTATTATCAATATTTCGTAAGCAGCTATAACAGTTGTGACCCAGTAGCCTTTGGACAAAAGATATTAGCAAACGCTATCTTCTTTGTCACAGATCCCACTACTACCATTCATTACAACAAAATCGGGCGCCACCGTAGGGTAACTACGGATTTTATTCGATGTTGGAAATAATTTCTTATTTCTTTATTCTATATAGTTTGTAAATATAACAACTTTTTTGAGATTTCTAACTAGCAATAAGGTCGCCTATTGTATGTATAAGTTTTCTTATACTGTTTTTGTATTTTCATAATGAGTGTGCAATAAATAATATTTGTATTATACATTTATTTTGTGAGTACATACTCTTGTCTGTAAGGTGTAAATTTAAAAATATAAAGTATAACATCTTTCCGTCGACAAGTAGTACACAAAATATATTTTATTAAATTTGTCAATTACTGATTATGCAGGACATTGCATACTTAATTGACAAATTAAGTATTGATAATTATAAGTATTAGTTATTTGTATTGTTAAGTTTAAAGTATAATAATTGATATTAAGTGTTTTCTGAAATGTAACATAAATGTTTAATAATTATCAGCTAGGTATACTGTCATAGCTACCCTGCGGCAGGTCGAAGCCGAGACGGCACCGACAGCAAACATATCAGGTTGCAACAACTAGTGGAGCTTATAATTTACCTAATGCCGTGTAAAACGATACGGTGCTAATGTACGCGGAAACAAATATGGACGGTTTCAAAACGTTGCGTTAGTCGAATTGTGATACTGTACATTGTTTATAATTATGTACTCTGTGGTAGTTGCTTTGATCATTATCAGTGTTACATGTTGGTAATAATTAATTTATAAATTAAGGAATAGTTACTGATACTGGCTTTGGTGTAAATTTTCATCAGCACGAAACTCTAAACTAAGCTCTCGTCTCGCACATTTATTATTATCCCGTTGATCTAAGTCTGCGACAAGCCAGGCCACGTTTATTTATGTTGGTATTTCAAACCAATAATAAACTTGAGGTTGGTATAAGAACTTTTTATATTTTAGTAAGGGTTTTTATAATAAGTTGCCAATGTCAGTCTTAGCAAAACCTTACCTGCTTGCTTATAAAATGTGGATTGAAATTAATCCGGGCCTCCGGGCTAAAATCTGATGCCATCATTCTCTGTTTCTATACACAAATATGAGTTTAATGGTCTAAAATATAATTTTTTGGTCAGATTTTCAATTATTGTCGTATTTTACCCTGGTACAAAACGAGCAAAATCTTGTACGTACTAAAAACTACACTTTAAGCATTGTTGTGCGATTGGTTGACCCAGTCTAATTAATCAAGATAACTAAAAACATCCGTACAGTTTATGAAATATTAAATACTTGTTAGAAATAAAAGAAATTGGTACAGTTCCGAGCATCGCTGACGCAGCGTAACTCGATCCAAAACACCGCGGACTAAATAAATGTATTGTTTTCTCAATATCGATGACACATTAGATTACGTTGTGTAATTATCGTTTTATTAGATTCACTTAATAAGCGCAATTAACTGTGTCAGTTGGAAATAACCGGCTACAGATATTGATCACGTAATTATGAAATTTACTTAAACTACTATAATATAACTACTATAATACCAGATTTGCTTGTCTTTTAGAATGAATCATATGAAAAAGGATAATGTAAAAGCGACTAAGCTATAGACACAAGCTCTATTGATACAAAGTCTATATAAAACTGCAACAAAAGGCATATTGAAAGTTACAGAATCGAATTGCACGCATAATATTTTTATTCTACTAACTCGAGTATCAAATTACATCAATGCTTAGTTGTAAATACGACACCACGCGAGGTTTTGACGTATTTTTAGCGCCTGAGGGGAAACATAGCCTTGAATTAGCGCGCCGAGCAATGGGAAAAGTTTAGCAACTAAAATGTATCAACATTAACTTTATTGTTAGATGTAGCTTATTATTTAATTTTAATTACAAATTATGGCTAAAATAAATAAAATTATACTAATATACAAAAGCCAATGGGAATTTAAGCACTTAATTAGGAATTTTTAGAAAATTAGAAAGTTACTACAAAAATGTAAAAAGACGTAAAGTTTACGTTTTAATTTCTGATAACTCAGCTTAGGGGAGTTTTATCTTAACCCTAATAACACCGGGGCACCTGATACTGCTACTTGTTCCGTAACTTTTTGTACATTCAATATTATATATTCATATCAAGAAAATGGCTATTTTGATTATGTTTTTATCATTAAGCAGTTCGTAAGTTTGTATAACTACATTATAGTGTTTTGGTTTTTATAAAAACTACTAATTACCCATTATCCAAGCACATGAGACAATTCTGGTTAATGAAGACCCACCTCGTGAGGTCAGTGCCACTCAAATTATATTTTGCAACTAGTACAATACTAAGAGTTAATTTAATTAATGAAATTAAGGCAAAGCTAGCTAACTCTGCCTACACGTTCCCCGAAAGCGGGATGTTCTCGCGTGAAGAGAGTTCGGAGAGTCAAAGCACGAAGCGAAGCACGTACCCGACACGTTCTTTGTTTCGCACAGACGCCGTAATGAGAAACATGTGCAGCCTAATCGATTGACGGTTACGGGAGACGTAACGAAACGAAACGGTTTTTGTTCCAATCATTTGTGCTACCACTTTGACTGAGCTTTCGATGGCTTGGCTTAGACTTACAATTGATTTATTGAGAACCCGTCTAATCGATAGGCGAGGAAAGTTATTTTATGAGATTCATATTGAAAAATGCCTAGTTTTTACTATTTTTTAACATACATATAAACATACGTATGCTTAACATAATACTATAATAGTAATTTAAAAGGTCTTTAAAGTATTGTAGGTTCATTAAAATTTATATGCGATCCAGTTCAAATTATTTGTAAATAAATATAATGATTAAAAAACATTCATAACATGAAATGTTTTTTTATCAATTCATTAATTAATCCGCAGCAAGAACAAAACAAAATTGATTTAAATTTTAAAATTTCAGCGCAAATTTAATATCAGTTTACGTGATTATTTAATGGCACTGTTTTGCAGGACGGGAAATAATAGTTCTAAAAAGTTTGTTTGGAACTAAAATTTAATTTAATGACCATTGGTTCTAGGAGATTCTGTCTTATTTGGTTCTACAGGTTGTTGTGGGTTATATTATGGCAATTCGTCTTAGTTACAGAATCCGGATCTGAGTAATCTTTATCAGTTGTTATGTGAAAAAAATTTGGCATAAATACTTTTCGCTAAAGTCTTAGCAGGGTGTTTTAGTTGTAGTATAATCCACTAAGGTTCCCATGGCACAGTGACATATGATATTGAGAGCAAACGGGTGTTGGAGATGTGTTCGTAACAACGGTTACGTACTATTAAAATAATCTTATCTACTACTAACCTATCAGCCAATATTGACTTATAATTCTGTGTTGTATGATATTAATATTCGTGCGAATTCACAATGGAAGTTCGAGCTATGTTTGCCATCGAGATTTTAATTTGTTGACTTTGTGCATACTGAGCTGATGCGCATTCACTAATGTCACTCAAAACAGTAAAAAATAAATATACCGTTTTACCGTAAACACAGATATCAATAATAAGAAGCGGTACCTTACTGTAACCTCCAAACAAGATCCATACATTTCAACATTGGCGTGTGAACTACCGTAAGCCTGAATAAGCTTCAGACGTAGGGTAGTTCACATGCTACTCTGGAGAACCCGACGGGACAATAAGTGGACCGCGGTATTATTCTTGCTTATGCTAAATTTACGTGGATAGACGTATGTTACGCAGAGAGTTCACTACAAGAATAATGTAGCCATTCTAAAGTCAGGTCCAGTCCGGATAGCGAATGACGTACTGGTTGGAACAGACTCGTATTCCATGGAATTATATTTGACGCGCTTCGGATTACTGCACACCTACAGTGGAGCGTAGTCGAATAAATACAGATTTTTTTGTTGTATAGAAAAATATACAAGTGTTTTCTTTATAAAAGTATTTTAAAATTAGTCTGCGTTCAAATGCTACCGTGTGGTATCAGCTTACCAATGATGAGGCATCTCTTAAATCTCTACCACGGTTGTAGTAAAAGGAAACAAACGTACACCGTCGATACATCGATCACGGTGAAATTTCCTACATTTTAACACTACACAGCTACCGACATACCAACCAACTTGATCCAACTTCAAATCGACGACAGACATAAACATACATGACGTTCGAAATGAAAATAAAGACAACGCGGTATCTGGTTTCAGATTCTGATTTCGGAGATATGAGAGTCGGGTGGCCGACAGCGGTTTCGGGTTACAAGAGCGGTGCGCGCGTTATTATTTGACGATTTTAAAAGGGTGACAATTTCTTTTAATGTGCGACTTTTTGTCAGACTGATCCCGTTAGAAGTATTGGTCAATATTATTGGTTTTTTTATCAACGTATTTATTTATGTCAGAATATTTTAAACTGTCAAACCGTCAAATCCAGACAATCAATTATAAATCGCGCCGAGGTGCCCGGAATATATCGCAGTTATTACTTGAAAGTTAGTAACTAATGTTGATTTTTATTTTTATAATAAATAAGATGTGATTATGTGATAATATCAACGGAAAACGCATACAATGGAAAAAAGAAAAAATTGTACCTAATGAGAAACAGATGCAATTTAACTGAAACACATTTTGACTGATATTGCGGTGATAATGAAACCTCTTACCTCTTGGCAACCAGGTATTTGATTTCGAAAAGTTGTCCTTTCAAGTAGGTTGTAGGTCCAAAAATCTTTTATACACTTAAACCTTGGTCGAAAGCAACTTACAAAAATATGCTATGTAAGCATAGACTATAGATCAGCAATAACAGCAGTCGGGTTACGTTACACTAAAATTAACGTCAGGCAGTGACGCAAATCGGCGTCCGGTGACGGCGGGCGTCCGGTTGAGACGAGCGCTAATTATGCCGGCTCGTATTCAACTATGCTCGGTACAGATAGAGTAACAAAAGCCTTTTTAGCATGAATACTTTTTCATTTTTATTATAAGTAGTAGTATTTTTTACTTATCCTATCGCAGGTGTGTTGGAAGAAATTTCTTTTAGAAATAAGCCGTACCTTTTGTGATTTTTTTTCTTGTATTGATATCTTATGTTAATGTTTATGTGTACACAATATATTATTAAATAAATAAGTAGCAATACTATTTACATACAGAAACATACTGTGCTAACTCATATTTTTGTAAATTAATTACGCACCAGTATAGTTTTATCTAAAAAAATAATTGTTACTAAACGAATAACCAAAAGGTATGAGTTTACATTTTTTCAGAAAACTCATACTCATACTTCAATCAAAAAGGATGATTTTACTGAAAAAAAAAACAAACTATGCGCATAATACAACTTTACCGATTAACGCCGATCGGCGTCCAGTATCGGTCGAGACGAGAGTTAATTACTGCGGGTCATATTCCGCTTGAGCTTGACGACAAACTACAATCGATTTACAACAGCCATTAAAATATTATATAAATGCAGCATTATAAATATTTAGATAGTATTTGAAGCATTGAAATTACTAAGATTAATTATAATTTCAAAATAGAAAGGTAAAAAAATTGTTTTGCTTATTCCATACTTACTTATTGACAAGTAGACTAATTATTTTTTGTGACGCAGAAGCAATTACAGAATTGTTTGACGGATGTATCGAAGAGTATAATATAGCCAGGAACGCGATGTTATCGAACACATATAAACATAGGTAAACAAATATTTAAGTCGCTAAACATATGGGACGGAATTGTGAAAGCTGACGTCATACAATTGCTGCCGGAAGCACAGAGTGTATCGCAAGTAATAAACTTACTTTGAGCTCAAAAACTTCAAATTTAATTAGCCTTATTTATTTTTTTGACAAAATTAAATATATTGTATGGAAATAAAAGAGCTGTTGTTTTTCAGAGGAAAATAATATTCATTCGTATTATACATATATATCATACAACGGGTTCCTTGCAAAAAATGCATTTTGGGCCGGCAAAGTGAGGCTAGGGCAGTATGTCGCATGCTTCACTAGCTATCTTCACATATGGACTCCAATTCAATTCAATTCTTTATTTTGCGTTCCATAGTTACATAATATGTAGATCTTAAGACTATTACTGACACTATGGGCCCTGTCTGGCACAACAAATTTTAGGATATACAGGAGAAAGGTATATTACAAAAGGTAGGTTTAAGTGTTTTCATTTGTATTATGGTCAAATTCAAAATTATTGATTCAAAATAATAATTATTTTGGGATTGTTAGGAATTCGAAGTCAGTGTGTTTTTAAAAGTAAGAAATAGATTTTATAGAATTTTTGATTCTTTCCTCTAATGCTTATCATCACGTGATGTCCAAAATGCAAAAATAATGCAGGTTGGTGTGTGAGAGCGGTTGTTATAACAGCCAGGACCAACGGGTTACCGTGCCTTCCGAAGCACAGAAGAGCTAGAGATAACATATTTTTATTGTCCCATCAAGGACCAACCATGGTGAAAGTTGCTTTGTTTTCGTTATCGAAACCAGAGTGTTCGAACCACTCTGCGAGGTCACCGACCTTAGAACAAAATAATAAAATTAATAATCTACACTACCTAATGAATCATGTTACACCTGATATTTCAGCTAACTACATTCCATTTTAATTCATTTTAAACGAAAAGAGAACATCATTTTATAAAGAATCTCACGTATTAAAACAAATTATTTTCACACAAAAACAACGAAGCACACCGCGTATCAGTTTACATTGAAATTAACGACAATACAGGCTCGGGTATCTACGACTTAAAATAATTAAAACGCGATTGAAACCTCCGCCCGATGCCAGCCGATCTTCTCAAATTATACGCTAATTAAAATTACTTTAATTACGAAAAAATCTAACACAATATTCTCTGGGAGTTTTTAGTTTCACGTTTTAAGTCGGCGCATTTATTGGGCTTCAACCATCAGCGCTGGATTTTTGTAAATCTCGTGATGAAAACATTAACACACACAATTTTCCAGGTATACATCTATTGAATATTATTAATTTACTTGCTTGGTATATTGAATTAATATCATAACATAATTTTTTTAATTAAATATAGTAAAGTAATTACTATAATTAATCTTTTAATTTAAAAAAAATGTCATAATATGCTATTTTGGAATTATGTTTATTGGTGATTAAAACATTGTATAATTTTATTTTTGAGTTATAGATTATTATAATTTATTATCATTTGCTTTGCTATTTTTATTTATTTTTCTATTTGCTTACGCCACTAGACAGTGTGGATTGTTTTATTTATCTTGGAAGAGGCGAATAAAAATTTTTATAAATAATTGAAATGAGGTTTAATGGCGACCTACTTCAGTGCAAAAATACTGAGTTTGTAAACAATAATTAGAAGAAAACATGTTAATTATTGAAAAGTATTCTTCTCTTGCTGGCTAGCTTCCGCCCGCGGCTGAGCCCGCATGGAGATCGTTTTGGCACAAATTCTCCAACCCAAAAAGAATTTTTCAACCAGTAGTTCCAAGGATTATCCCCTACAAACCCACAAACTCTCAGGTAACTAAAAAAAAGGTTTGTAATATTTGTATAGAAGTATAAATAAAGATACCGGTAGGATATCAGATATTCAAATGTTTCTTGTTTATCTGATTGCATTTAGATAATAAGCGTTTTTTTTAAATTTAATATGTAACCAATTTAAACCGTACAAATTTCATGTAAGCTCACACAAAAAGGTTACAGTCCACGTCGCATTTACACGTCAGATTAACTAGCGTCAACTTTCACCCTCCAAGTTTAAGTCGTAAATTAAACATGAACCTATTTACACCGTTCAGTAGTCAATACACAGATATTATAGATTCCGGTTCTGTCCCGCCCGTACCGGTCAACCTGTAACATGAGCCGGCACGTAACCAGACCCGAAGCTAAAAGCCAGACGTCCAAATTTTCTAGATACATACATCATTGAACTGTATTCGGTTACTGGTATTGTTTGTAAAAGGGTAAAATACATTATTATTTGTGAAATATTTTTATAAATGTCAGTATTAAAGCTCGGCTAATCATGATAATTAAATTTTTACTAGGTATATAAATTGAGTATATAAAGCAACGAATGTACATACATAATTATACACATATTAATGATGCTCTTCCTCTTAATACCTTAACGATTTTCAAAGGTATTTCTGTAAAATATTTCATCATCGTGTCGACCAAGATTATCAACCTTGATTTCTTAAATTGCTAACAATCTAAATACATAAATTCATGAGTACGTAAGTTAGTACCAACTAACGAGTCGGTTCTAATATTGATTAACACATAACAAAACAAACATACACCGATCTAAATTTGCTTTATCGTGTGATATATGTATGAAGATAACTTTAGATAAATAATGCGGAATAACGTGCTTGTTGTAAATAATCAAATAAACTCATTTATATAACCAAAATTAAACATTTCCTATACTAGAAGGACAACAGATATTCGTTGCTATTACATAAACCACAGATTACTCTTCTGTGACTGCGTTGACATGAACACAAAATTTCAACACATCATTGATTAAGATCCACAAATGTTGTAAAGACAGTTCTTATCGACAACAGCAGGTGTTGGGATATTTTTATTTTTCATCTCATGATTTACTGGCAACTCCGAGGGGCACGATTACAATACAATTACTACAATAAGAGAGGGTGTCAAGAAAGTGTTTCCATTATAAAGGGCTCCTAACACCTCACTTTAACGAAATAGAACCTGATAAATGGAGGAAACTGATTTGATAGGCTTAAAGGTGGCATATGCTAGATCTACGGACCCATACCAGAGAAACTAATTTGGTGGCTGTTCCTGACAGTTGCAATGATCGGTGGTTCATCGACTGAAATCCCTATGAAAGACACAAATTTCGGCTTCGGTGGCTTACGGTTCTGATGGCCAATTGCTAAAATAAAAAAATCTACACACGGCCTAAAAATAACAGAGCAGGTTTCACCCAAACATCATTTTTAAGTATTCACCCAAAAGAATCAAAATCAGGCCTTAATATGTTGTAAGCTAAATTTAAACGTTACAACTGTGTTTCATTTTACATTTGAATGCGAACAGCAACAAAAACACTACAAGTTGTGACTACAGCCACGCAGTGTACGCTTACAGACATTTGATATTCGGCAAGCTGTTTTTATTTGTCAAACGATCTTCTAAACAGAAATGAAACCGAACCTAGTGGGAATTCATTTTGTTACATTATAAATAGCCACACGATTTAGGACACAACCCTTAACCCCAACATTATCGCATGTGGTTAGCTTTTATACGACTTTCTATCTTTATAGATTAATTGACAGTTTTCTAATGTTCGAATTGACAATGTAGGAATCAAATCGAAATATTTTTGCATACCAAAAACAACTACTAGTAACTTCTCGAAATTTTATGCTTATCAAAGTTCACAGTAAGATATTTCAATACATCAACGATCTCATAGTTGAACTTCTGTCTAATGAGAATAAGGTACAAAATGCATCCTGGCGCTGGAGGACGGAAATTTGATACCATCAGGCACGCCTCCGCGATCGGAAGGTGGTGTTTATGTTATGCACCCCCTGCATCATAGACTATGTTAAAATCACTTTACTATTCCAGTAGGTGAATTGAAAAAAATGGAATGCGTCAAAAGTAGGTTCACCATTCTTCGAAATTTTGTCGGATAGCTTAATGTTCTGTTACACATGTAATACAACATGTAGTTTTTTTTAACCTCACAAATTATTGCTGTTAAATAAATAAGACTCCTCCGTTTTATATCTTTTATCAAAATAATGTTTATCTGTCCTTTAATTTTAATGATTAAATGTAGCTCGGGATTAAAAGGATTAAGTATGAATATAGCAAACATGATTTTGATATTTCAAATCAATATCATGTCTTGTTCCTGCGCCAAATTATTTGAAAACTCTGCCTATAAATAAAATAAAATAGCTCGAAAAGCATTTAAACAACTCTCAATTACGAAGGAATTCTTTCTTGGAAATTTCATATGACGAAGTAACATGACAATAACAAACCTTTGACATATTTTCCTATGTTTTTTTAATAAGTAAAGAATACTACATACTTAATTTATATTCTAACCATTTTTAAATGTTCGTGCTTTAGATAATTTTAATTTTCTCAAAAATAATTGAATAAAAAAATCTGTACAAAAAATATATTGTTGAGAAAGCAGCTATCTCCTGTTTTTCATATCGATACATCATAAAAATGAAAATTTACCTAGCGTCTAAATTATCGCATTATCATTTTAATAAGGATTATCATTTAATTTATTTTTTGAGTTAAAACAAAATAAAAAAAAATTACAAGAGATTAATTTCTTGTAAATTTCAATATATTCATCTCAAACTTTTTTACTTATTATTTTTTTATATCTTTAATCCATGAAAACAAATTATACATATTGTATTTATCTTATTTTATTTAAGGACCAAGATTCTCTCCTGGAGCACTTCGACCCAATAAGATTTGTGCTTATCGTAGTGTCTGCTCTCCTGGAATACCTCCAAGATGTCTTAAGAGGTAGGGTAGCTCAAAGAGATAAATATTGTACACTTTTTAATATACAATTAAACCTGACAATTTTACGTTATGAATTTTATAAAAACAAATTGTAGATAGGTATGTAAAGTTCTCAATATTATCAAAACTTTATAAAGTTTAAGGAAGTCAAATTATATTTCTAAATAATGAAAAAATATATATTCCATGAGATCACTATCGCATTCGAAACCAGTTATATGTTCGGACATCCCCTTGATCAACTCCCACTGATTCTATGATCCAACAATGTTAACTTCTTAAGATACTGGACTAAGCAATGACCGGTCTGACATAATAATAATGTTGATCTTTGCACAAAGGCGTACAATGCAGAGCATCGCATGGTCGGTGTCAGTTACAACTGGATATCGTGTGACGCTCCCATCACACCCCGTGTTCACTTTCGTGTTTGTTCATATTACATTATATTGTTATCGTAATTATTGTAATAACTTCGTAGCAGGCAGCTTCGTTTGTATATGCTTGATTAACTAATCAATGTTGTCTTGTTATATTCAGACTTTTATTTCAGATTTCTAAAAATAACATTTTATTCTAACCTCAACACGATTTGTAACAAATTCACTGTACATACAGATTTGAAATATAAAATCCTAAAACCCTTTCGACGCATACGAAAATACATATAAATCACCCATTTCTTTAACAGCCAATATACATCTTACTAATAGTACTTCGTATATGGGAGAATTACAGAGGAGTTTGGGCATTAACATCACCACGGTGGCCTATACAGACTGGTATGTGAGAATGGTTGCTGTAATGGACTACTGGCTTACTTAACTTTTGAACAAAAATAGATAACAAAATTTGATTGACCCATTCAGGGACCAAATAAGTCGAAAGATGCTTTAGGAATGGGATTCTTTAAGTTCATTATATTAAGCTTTTTAAATAAAACGCTTTAAAATATTTATCGTTAAAAAGACTTGCAAGATAATGTTTTTTTAACTAATCGTAATAAGTCGAAAATAACAAATACCACTATAGCTTCGTATAATAATGGCCACAAATATACAAAAATTATTTCCTTGACCGTGCAAGCAGAACTCGAGTAATAAACTACCGCTGCGTCAAACGAGACGTTACTAAGTACACAGCTGTAAATAAAACGATGATCTTACAACACTACTGCACGCCAAAATAAATTACATGATAATTAATTGTAGCTCTTAATTACTGGGAATAGGGCACATATCTAGTTGTAGCTATTACAGTAATAAGTAAAGGTCCCAGACCTTGGCCCAATAATTTCTCATGGTGGTCAGATTATTCTCAAACATAGTGGAAATATAACAAGTGGACTTTATTTTCATAGATTAAATTTAAAAAACGTATTTATTTTAGAAGAAATTGAATTGAGGTTGATTTCATTCATTGATTATGTTTATAATATACATAGGCTATTCATGATAAGAAGAAGTCATATCATGCCAGACTGTTAACTACAGTATATGAGAATCCCATTATAAGAATTGACGAGAAACAATACTGCACACGACAAATAGTAAGATAAATTAGTTAAGCATTACATTTATCATATTACAACTATTATAATATATTAAAAACACCTTTCGTCCCTTACAAATTCACTACCCAGTTTATATCAACAATATCATATTTATTATGCATAATTGGTGGCTACTTTACAAATGACACAAAAATTTCTTCAAGATTTTTTCAATGAAATATTTGGCACATAATATAGTATTTATGCAAGTATTCAACATCTATGTAGGGCCTGTGGGGAGCACACCGAACAAATGGAACACATCCTATGTAATTGTGATGCTCTTGCTAGGAAAAGAATGGGTCTCTTTGGACTGGGCTATCCCAGTCCTGAAGATATAAGGCTGCTGTCTCCGAGTGTACTTAGTAAGTACATCTTGGAGGTATTCCAGGACAGCAGTCAGTAGGATTAGGGAAGCACAAAAGATCCCATTGGGTCGACGTGCACCGGGAGTAATAATCCTGGCCCTACATCAAGATAAGATAAGATAAGTATTCAACATAGCAGGAGTAGGCTTTCTAGCTTGACGCAACCACCTACACCTGACGCGACTAAACTTCTGTTAACTACCTATATATTGCACTGCCTCGCGTGCATAGTTCTCTATTTTCCTGAAATAAGAATCGCACCATATTTTGCTATGGTTAAGAATCGCAACCAAATATCAATGCATTTCGATAACTTGAATTTGCATTTAGAACGAAAATGTATTGTAACGGCGGCATCGATTTTTTGTCAAAAATAACAGTGGATTTCCCAAAATATGACTTCGGATTGGGATGATTAGATTGGGGTTGCTACATGTAAGTAAACTGTACATATTAAAATCATTAGATGTTAGCAAAATTAAATTCACATAACTTTAAATACAAACAACGAATTCGAATGCATAATTATCCCAAGACATCTGGCCGAGTATCCTGGTTCTGGTACTACCCACACGCAAAACGAATTGCTTTTATAATAAAGTTTTTGTGTAATTCTACCCTTATAATAAAGTTTTTTTTAAATATTTAGTATATAAGCAAACGTTGTAATCAGTAGCTATATTGCTAAGCATTAAGTTAATATACAGATGAATCATCACATAACATTTCTAATGTCTCTCTATCTATTAGTACCAATTGCAGTTTTCTTCAGAGGCTGAAGATGGGTTTTCCTATAATTCCAGGATCGCAGTTTGCAACCTCTCAACTGTAATTATATTAAAATCTAAATATAGCGAAAGATATGGCTTACAGGTTTGAAAACATAAAAATGAGAAAATTTTAATTCATTTTTGTGTGGATTTATAATTTACTCATTATTATTAGTAGAGTGCTACCGAGTTTTAACATGAATTAAAGATTTAATTTATTGCAGCAAACTAATATACTAATATTGATTTGTGTGAGTTTACTGGGATTCAATAGGAATTCACAAGATATTTTACGATATACAAAATATTTGTGTGCAGTTTGCCCAGAAACGATAATTTTCAATGAAATATTTAGTATATTTTATAGAAAAACGGTACAGATTTTTTTTTACAATAACCATAAAATATTCAATTATTTTTATAAAGACATATTTGTCTTTATAAACATAATTGAATATTTAACAGGAACTTTTAAAGCATAGAATACTAACACGTATCGAAATTTACAGTATTTTATATTTCGTACAAAAATAAAATAGGCACTCAAATATGTAGGTTATCTAAGTTGGTATTGTCATAAATGAAATCGTCCTCAAAGCCCACAAATCGTCGCGGGTGTCCCGTGACGTCACCAACGCGTGGACACCGCCAATGGGGTTATTGACATGTCAAACTATTTCCGTGGCGCCAAAATGAAGCGCGGTATACAGTGGGTGACAATTTGCTAACATTGACAATCACCAATTACTTTCGCAACATCAAGTCTAACTATTAAGATAATCTTGAAAACAATAAATTGAAGCGTCGGCTTGTGGCCTGGGACGGTCTCGAGTTACGTTTTGAGCAAAGGAACGTCTAAAATTACCCGCACGCACACAGCGTCAACGTAGTGTACCAACACACGCTCACAGCAACACCGCCTATATCTATTATCAAAACATCCAGCGACTCTGGTTACAGCGATCCGAGCGCGCTTCAGATATCGCATTACACACTTTAATGGCTGGAAAAGGCCTCGAAAACGTGATATTACACGCGTTTTATTGTATATCGCGAAATGTAATTAATATCGTAATCGTATACTTGATAATTTATTCGGCGTAACCCCGGCTCGAGCTTTGTAGAGGCCCCTAAAGGGGCGGCCGCTTATAAAATATCGAATTTAAAAATACGATGCCAACATCTAATATTACAAGACGAAATGAAGCAGGCCGCTTGCCAATAAGCCAAAGCTGCAACACGATGATGGTATTTCGACGGAAGTCCCGCGTCAAAGTCTACCAAAATATTTAGAAATATCTCACCTTGATCTCTTCTTCATTCTCCCTTTTGACTCTGAGTGGTGGTGACGAATCTGACGGTGTTTTGTTGTCCATTTTAAATAAATATCAGTCACTTAGTTCATTGACACACAATACAAATGATGTTTCAAAAGTTCTCCGTTATGAAAAGCAAGTTTGATATTCTCGTAAACATTTTTTAACTCACGAGCGATAAATTCCCATACACGTATTATTCGCGCGACGTCTGCAGCGCGACTGGCTCCGCTATCGGTAGGCGGGTTGTATGCGCCACACATTTTCCCGCGCGCGATTGGGCGGAGCTTTCGTCGAACTTGGGCGGATGCAGCTCTAGGCTACGAAAATGCAATATTTGCATTAAAATTAAGATATTTTCTATAGAACTTAGCATTTTTGTTGTTGTTAGTCATAAATAGCATTCATCTTTCATAAGTTGTCTATGGAAATTTCCATTTAATAAGAAAAATATATACTTTTATTTAGAGCCCAAAATTTCATTCGAGTTATGAGTAAATTCGAGTAATGAAATTTTATTGTTTAGACGGTAGACGTTTAAATGGTAGAAACTTCAAAGAAGTTTTGACCCGATCTGATATTACTAACTACTATTTTAGAAAATTAAACCAACGCTAAGAGTGTTTTGTTAAAAAATATCAGTATCTACAAACAGATACAAATTGGAAAATTTTTAATGAAACGTTAATAATACTGAAATATTTAACTACATAATTTTATATAAAAATAGAAATAAGACCCAATACATTCCGTAGAGTTTTAACTTGAGTTTTTGAACTTTACAATAAAACATTGGCTGATTGGTAACTTCAGCGAGGTGTGAGACTGTTTTTTGCTGAAACTGTTCACAGCTATGTTGGAGGATATTTTTAAGCTTTGGACTGTGGAGGACTTGGCATCAACATTAACTGTGACTATATCACTTACCTTAGTTTTCCCGATGATATAGTACGGTTGAGACACTGTAGGACTTAGGTTCAGTGCTCGATGATCTCTGTAGAGTTTCCCAACAAGATGGATAAAAATGAACCTGAACAATACAAAAATTATGTGGAACTCCCATGTCATACCCACTCCTGTAAAAGTTAGTTACTCTACACTGGAAATTATCGACGAGTATGTTTATCTGGAATCAATTGTCCAACTTAGTATGTGCGATTTCCAAAAATTATCAATCGAAAATTGTATTGTAAATTTGTGGACATGCAATCGAAAATTGTATGTCTAATTTCCAAAAATTATCAATCGAAAATTATATTGTAAATTTGTGGACATGCAATCGAAAATTGTATGTCTAATTTATTAATCGAAGTAATTATCAATCGAAACCTCCATCTCGGTTGGGCACCGTTCGGGAAGCTTCGGAGAATATTCTCGGCAAATCTACCGCGGTGTCTTAAGATGAAAGCCTTTAATATGGGTGTCGCCAGTGATGATATATGGAACTGAGACGTAGCCGCTCACAATGGGCTTCATAAGAAGTCTCACCCAATAGGCAATGGAGAGGGCTATGCTTAGAGTTTCTATCCGTGATCTAATCAGAACTAATGAGACTCGCAAGAGAACTAGGGCGCCGACGTAGCCTAAAGAGTTATTTATCTATTCTAGTGCCACACACTTAAACTAAAAGTAATTTATTTGCGTACCTTTCATACCAATTAAAAATGAAAGGGATAGAATGACTTTTAGGAATGACAAGTAAGATGACACATTAACGATACATTCTACACACTTGAGATTTATTTTAATCGGCACGTTCCATGACGAAAGTCTAAATAAGGTAAATAACTTAAAAGTCGTCATTTTAGAAAAATAAAATGACGTCACCAGACATCCGTCTTTTTGTGGCTTATTGTACTGAAAGATTAGTTCTAGACACCCGCGTAAAACCCGGTGCTGGCTAAATAATAGAATGAAAATAAAAATTGTAATGAAAATTTCTGCTTAAATGTCTTTACAGAATAAATATTGAAAAAATAATAATATGGGTCCTTATTAGCGAAGCAAAAGAATCCGAAACAACAGTTTTTATTTCTGTCTTTATGTTTTTACAATCATCACAAAGAAGCTTCAACTTTTTATAAATTGCATTATTTGGTGAGCAACAACTGGTACTTCGCTTGCGTCACTTGTATAAGAAAGCGATAATTAAAAAAGAATTGTAAAGTTCGTAGTACACACTTTATTAAGTTCTTCCAGTAAGATTCAGTCAACTAAGCCATCGCACATCGGCACATCAATTTCACCCTTCTTGTGAGTTTCAATCGTATCGAGACGTTTCTATCGTAGTTATCTCATATATAAAAATCGTTTCGAACAGAGGCGCTGCTGTCGTTTCCACACAATTTGATAGTTGACGTCAAACACGATCACGACTGATATAAAACTAAAATAAACGAAAGGGTTCTGTATTATTCTAAATAAAGAAACAAACGTATATATATTAGATATTGCAATTGCAATGTATGTGGATGTGTAATGGAGGTACCGTCTTTTGGAATTCCATTTTAGAAAAAAAAAATTATTAGTTAACCAACAAAAAACATCTGATTACCTATAGTACCTACCTAGTTTTAAATTTTTAATACCTATGCGTTAAAAATTTTTAAAACAAAATAGTTATCTCATATGAAGTTGCATTATTGTCCGAAATAAAGGCCATAATGTTAAATAATGAACTTCATTCTGTGTCAATTACTGCGCTGTGTTCTATAGTACTCCGGATTACTAATTCTGTCATAAAATGAAAAAATTATCGGAATATGAGTAAATAACACTGTGGATTCTGTGAAATGAAATATCTCTTTCCTTGATAATTTTCTTTAGTCTCACGTAATCGTGTGAAGAGTTCCCAAACTTTGATTGTTAGCAGCATGTTAGGTATCTATTATTATCTAGTCCAAATTAAGCATCATTAAGAGGTTGTATTATAGATACAAGAAAACAGCGAAATGTATTTAGATAACAGAAATATAGTACAGAAACCCGTGAACAAATATTCGAACTCATCATACAAATATCTACCACTACCGGGATTCGAACCGGAGACCTCTGACTGAGTAAACAGGCTTTCTATGTACTTATCCAAAGAGAACTACAATTTTTCCAGAATTATTCGATGTTCCATGCTTCACCTGAAACCATTAGTGCCGGTGGTTTACGCAACCGCCTTCACTCAAAACGCACCAATAAGCATTGGCCCAGCGTAGTAGTGCTATGACCCAAACTCCTCAAGTGTATCTCCCATGTAGGAAGGCCTGTGTCCATTAAGGGCATTGTTAAGAAATGGCCATCAGGCAGGTTCACAAATAGAGTTTTTAATGCTTTTTACTTTTCTGTTTTTTGACGTAAGGTTGTCGTTGTTGTTCTGTTTTCTGCTCTTGTTATCTTGTCTTATTATTTGGCTATATTTTATATTGGTTTTATTTTAATATAATATATTGCTCACAACTGCCCACCCTTTTATTTACTTCATATACGTTACAGGAATATATAAGTTGTTGATGATAGTGATGATGACTATAACGTTCACTTGGTAAATAAGTTAGCTTGATCCAAAATTAGATATAAATCAGTCCAGTAATCTTTGCTTGACAAGCATTATATGTTCTGTATCAATTGATAATAAAGTCCAGAACTCAGCAGAGCATAAACAGCACTCGCAAATAAAAAAAAGGATAGAATCGGCAGCAAATTGTGTCATCCTTGTGATAGAAATTAAACTAACTTCATTTCTAAAATAGGTTATATAAGTGTCTGTGTTACAGAAGTTAGTCTGTCATAGCAACTAACACGAAGTCAATGATTTCACTATAAATAATTATGAAAATTTAATTATATTATATTAATATTATGACAGCGTGAAACCATGCGCAGACCACCGTGAACATGCTGATGCACTGCGATACTGAATTCTAAACACTATCCTATCGAAACATGTATCTATAACCGAATAAAATAGCATTATCATCATCTTTTCTAGAGTTCTGGTATATCATTTTGATATGATGCATAACATATAGCTACGTGGCAAAATATAATGTAATGTATTATTGCCATATGCCATATATCAAATTGAACCAGGATCATGATCAGAATTCTATTTGCCTCATAGTTTTGAAGGTTGAATAGTATTCCACCTCGAGTCTGTGATAAGAGAAGCCTTCTGATAGCCACTATTGAAAAATCTTCGAGATCTAATCTAGTTTCAAATCGCTCGGATTACGATGAGTAAGCTAACTCTAAATTCCATTCTATATCACTATACTTTTAAAATATCTCAGCCATCTCTCTTTCTTTCTTTTGTAAATTTCATCCTAAGGTTGCTTCGCTATATAGGCGTCTCAGAACCTACATTACGAAATATTTTATTTTAGTTCTACTGAAATTGTTATAATTCCAAAAATAATAAAACGTGAAGTATTGGCCCTATGGGCTTTATTTCTTTGCTTTTCATTTTGTGACACAAAATGTCAAACTCAGCTGTTCGACAACTATGACATTTGACAATTGTTTTGTTCAATTATACAAGTTTTTAAATATTCTTACTTGTAATCTGTGAAATATATTATTCATAGACATATGATATGAATTATAACGAAAGAACGAGCGAGGTTGGATAATTTTTCCTTCCCTAAAAACTTTTCGGCACTTTGTATACTTTAATGATCACGCATATGTTTTACTAATAACGATAATGCTACTGAAAATTTTATGACAGGTTTCTTACTGTATTCTTAATATTATGGCGTCAAAATTGCCTGGAACTGCATTGAGTTTAAAGCAGGTTTGTTTATTTACGTATTTTCCAATATCTTTTTTTTCAATTATGTAACAATATAATATCTAATAAGTACAAATTTCCTTTCAGTTTATGTTACGTCAAGAAGTACTCAAGTTGTACAGAGAAATAATTCGTACTATAAAACAGGTTTCTGACGAAACTACACGAAAAGAAATGACAGAATGGGCTCGGACAGACTTTAAAAATAACATGCATCATAAGGATGAACCCACTATAAAAGCTATGTTATACTATGGAAAGAAATCTCTGAAGGACTTCCAGAGCTCAATTGCCTTGAGCAAAGGATAGCTGAATAAAACTTCCTTCTGTTAACTTATATAATTGAAATAATATGTACATAGATAGATTGATTAAGGTCAATGATATTAAATGGATTAAACTGTTATACTTTTTAGGTCTTTACTGTTTATTAGCATTGATAAATAAAATGTTAGTTGTTGTGGCTACATCTATATTACTGATTTTCTATTACAAAATACACTCATAGAACTGGAAGAGCATTCTTGCAATATAATATTTATATTAATCTCAAGGCGGACATCAGGCTTTTACATTGGATAAACACTGCTAATACTTATACAAATAACTAGTTTAGATATCTACAATTGCTTTATAAAATAAATAAATCAACATAGGTCCCGTTATTCCAGTACCCACAACTACAGTAAACACCGTGAAGAAAGTAACAAAATCACCATTCTTATTCAAGTATTTTGCTAAAATTTGAATCAAATTTCTTGCAATATGATGTCCATCAGTTCCATAGCAAGGAACTACATTCAAAAATGCAATACCCATTGAAAATATGAAGAGATATCTTAGTAGTTTCTCAAATTGTGATGGAGAAAAGAAGGAGAATAATCCTATTCTGGGAAAATATTGATCAACAAACACTGTCTTGTGTAAATCATAAGGCAGTCCT
The DNA here is from genome assembly GCA_943193645.1 of Acentria ephemerella. Lineage (NCBI taxonomy): Eukaryota > Metazoa > Arthropoda > Insecta > Lepidoptera > Crambidae > Acentria > Acentria ephemerella. Next base: position 10,650,336 of record OW971884.1, on the reverse strand, counting down.
AAATACAAGACAGGGTTATTTTGCTGTCTTTCTATAACTACTAGGTATGTATGGTTATTTAATGATGGCTTTAAGCAATGGCTATTTCTTGGACATATATATCCTCCTTGTTCTGTACATTTCTTAAATTTATTTTTTATCATATCTCTAGGTTTAAGGCAGGAGTATTGTCCTGGCAATACTGAATCTGCAGCTAATTTTGGTTCCATGTATTCAAAACAGAAGCTGTAAAGGTCATCTTTTCTGCAACATTCAACAACATCATTCTCTTTTACAGTTTCCATCATTATTTCATCATTCTGAGCAATGAATTCAGCACTAGTGCATATACCAAATCTGTCATGAGCCATATGTAAGCAATGGTTCCAATCATTTGTATTTTTAATTTCACATCCATTAACTAATGTCAAAACATCATCCATATCTAATCCTCGCACATAGTTTAAAGGGGAATCTTCAGTGAATCCTGTGACTCTTACTCCTATACCAGTCTCATAGGCAATATTAAATAAAATAGGTGCAGAGAAAAATAGTAATAAGGTAACTAAAGCAGTTGCTATATTGTGCCAGACCCCTGCACAGTAGATTCTCAGTCTTTTTGTTATTGCCAAGTTGTTCAAATGCTCAGTGTTCAGCTGCACAAATGCAATTGGTACTATTGTGAAAACATACACTCCTATGGATATAAGCTGCACATCCTCTTGTGCTGCAGCCATGGCATGGCCAAGCTCATGAAGTGTACTACTTAATGCAATAGATAAGAAATAAACCCAGAAGTCAGAAATTGGAATATTTACCCCTGGAAGCATTGCTTTCATTTCAGGAACACTATTCAACTGAATTGTCTCGTAAAAGTGTTCTAATATAAAGGATACTAAGGTCCATAATGCGAATGGAAGGAATATAAATATTGTAAATATATATCCACATGTAAACCATTTTTTTAATATACGAGACAGGTTTTTACTCCATCGATAAATGGAGCGATTACAGGCTGTTGTAGTCCATGAAAAGTTAAGGATTCCCACTTTCAATCCCGTTCCTTCCAAAAACGCGTAGTAAGGGTAATGTAAGCAACTCTGTAAATATAAACATTGTTATTTACATTATAATCATTTATCTGCGCTGAAAGAATAATAACCTTAACCACAAAATGTACCTTGAAAAAGGAATCAAAAAACCATATTATTACATAAAACGCTAAAGCAAACGAGCATAATACCACGAAAGACATAACTTGTTAATAATCTACAATTATTGTTATTATACACGAGATATTTAATTTTATTTGCCGGCTTTCAATGAATCGATAATTTTTTGCGTTTTGCATTTTTTTGGTAGAATCTCCCTATGACCGGGAAAGCAAAGGGAACCTAAGCTCATACAGTCATGTATTATGTAGTTATTTCTTTGATAATGGTTCCGGGTTACCGGTGTAACATATCTCTTGACACCATGTAGTTTTTGACAACTAATGATAATAAGTTGCAAAAACCTCCATAGGGCAAAGGCGTATCCCTTTAAGTGGTAAGTATCCTGGAGCCATAAATAAGGAAAACAATATAGGCATATGGGGATCAGTTCCCTTGGCCTTCTCTGTAAGACGAAGAAATTTATCAAAAAATCTGTGACGCCTACCATTAGTCGCCAAAAACTCCATTGAGCAAGAGGATACATGCCAGAAATCACATAAGATATGGCTGTATGGGCATTAGTTTCCTTTGCCTTATCTATAGGGAGAAACATAAAAAGTCTGCGATGCTTCAAGTCAACTTGTCAAGTATTGGTCGATTGTCAGAAGATATTCAGAACCCAAATAAATAAAATAATATTGTGCTAAGTTCTAAAATATTTTAACATGTGAGTTATGAGTTGTACGGAAAATGAAAGTGGGCCTTTTGTCGTATTCTTCTTACCAGCAGTCGTTGGCTGTCTGACGATACTACTGGCGAGACGTTGGGCCAATTCTCAAGTCGGTGGTACTTCTTCTACAGCCGTCTCTCGGCGGCGAAAGATCATCAAGGATCCACTTATAAAGCGGCCTTTACCGCCGATCGCTTGCAAAATGGTGGCACCGGGTTCTAAGAAGACTACCGGAGTAACTAAGAAGGTACTTACCACTATAAGTTTTAAACATATTTTTTGTTTCTTTAAAGTAATTCGCTCTATTGTATGCTTCAGGGAACCTCTACAGTGCCTGAAGAGGATAGCAATGGTGGAGGCAAACGTGTAGGACGACCTGCTCGTACCACTGTTGCACCATCAGCCCCACCTGCAGCAGGGGTGACAGAAATGAAACTGGCAGAAGGGCCAGTTCCACCCAAGCATATTCCTTTCCCATTTATCCCGCAAGATGGAACTATGTTGTTTGAAACTATGACTTTTATATTCTCCCTGGTAGCAACTGGCTTACAGTTTCTAAATCTCTATAGAACTGCTTGGTGGCTTCCACATTCAAATACAAATCAAGCTATGGTATGTTTTATTGGAGACACTTGAATTTTATTAGTTGTGTGCCATAAAGGGAAGTAGTGTTATTTAATACTTCTGCCATTAAAATAATTTACCAACAATTATTAAAATAATAAAAAATCTTATGCTAGACATATTAATGAAATCAAATTGAGTGTAAATTTGATTTCATAATTGTTAGTAAACTAATAATTTTTAACATTTTTGTATGCTTTTGTATACACCTGTATATTAAATATGTTATAATATGCAAGTCAGCATTTACAATATTGTCTTATTAATTTTATTTTTTTATCTATAATGAATATGAAGTATGTTTTTTATACTTAACTTTCATAATTTGCAAGTTTCAAAAATTATATTGTATCCTGAACATATTGTGAGCCATTAATGTTTTTATTTTTTTATTGTTTCAGCATTTCTACCTGATAGATCCACACTTAGTAGCTTTCATAGTAGCCATTGTGTCCAGGAGATTATTGCTATGTGCAACGTTGGCAGTGTTGAAATATTTTATAGCCCCCAAGGTTATGCCACATGCAATTATTGCTGCAAGGTAAGCTGATTTGCTTATATGAATTTTAGCTTTGAGAAGAGTCTTCCACAATTTTTAGTAAACTTAGTTGCTTTGCAAAAAGTTACCTTATTGAATTGGCTTATCGACAACGGTGGCTCATCTCTTTGATCGCATATAAATTCCTTTATATTCCTCTCCGGGCCATAATTTTAAAATTTGTTGACTACTATCAAAGTAATCTTGTATAGGTCAAAACTAAGTATTAGGACAGGGAAAAAGTCTTTTCCCCAACATATTAATATAATTAGAAATTCCATTTCTAATTATTTTGATTACTATTGAGCATTAAATCAAATAATACTTTATTGTCGGTATAAATTTGTATATTAAAAAATTAAATATTCATTTAATTAAATACAAAGATAACAGAAACAGTTTATATTATTCATTACACAATGTATATCAAGGAAAGTAATAATGTTGTGATGTCATTATTACTTGAATTCAAAGATTGTTATGAGTATATATCAAGATTCATTAAATAAATACATTGGAATGTGTATTTTATTTCAGGATGTTCATATTGGGAGTAGTTCTTGGAGCTCTCGCCTGGTGTGTGTATTTCATTGTACTGAAATATCCATTAGTCAAGATATTCTACTTGTGTTATCCGTAAGTAAAAACAATATTATAGTTAAATTTAAGAAACCTCAATAAGTCCGAAACTAATTCTGGTTTTGAAAAACGGGATAATTTTTTAAATGTATAAAAATATGTTTATATGAGTATGCACTCTCATATTTTTTTTGTTATTATTATGTTTACAGTGCAGTTATATACTTTCTACTATTTGGCTTCCAATCCAGTCCATTTCTTGAACTAAGTAACACTGAAACACCGCCTCTTCACTGTTGTTCGCATGAACCACAGCAAGTCAGAAATGAAATTGATGTTATGCGGGAGGACTTTAACTTAAGAGTTAAGAAGATACTTTTCAATTCTGTTGTTGGAGCATACTACACTAGTTTTATACCATGCTGTTTTGCACAGGTAAGTTCTATGTGTATATTATAATTATTTTTGTGTGTATTACTGATATCTGTAAAGCTTCTGACGTTAGAGACCATTTTAAATATTTTAAAATTTGTCAAAATCAATATTTCTATTGAGCCGTCCTAAAAGGGTAGTTTGAAAAATAGGCAAGTTTTAGTATTTGGCCATTAGTTATTATCTATATCAAAAGTTTATTGCATCTTTGTTAAAAATAATTGACCAAACTATATAATACTGCTTGTAACTGTCTAGCACCTTAAAATGAAAGTCACATTAAAAACACACTCATACATGTTCCGAATAATTTTCGTAGACAGATCAATTTAATTCATGAGTTTCATTCATAACTTATTTTTAAAGAATGTTGCCCGCCAAAATTCAATGAAAATGGTAAGGTAGGCTTGGTTGTATTTTTTTTCAGGAAAAGCCAATATGAGGTGGATATAAGAACTATTATAACACCATTTACGATTACAACTTCCTGTGACATGGAGATAGTGATAATCATTATCAGTGGTTATTTTCACAATATTTATACTATTTATGTTGTATGGCAAAGGAATTTTATAATGAGATAGATTTAGAGCCATAGAATACTTTGAAAGAAGGTTTCTTTCATTTGTTTATTCAAACTACTCTGGATATTTATGTATCAACTTTTGTATTGGATTAATAGGGTAAAATATATGAGCTCTTGTAATGAAGATAGAGAAGAATGGGTGATGGCTGTTTCTCTCTCAATGCTGATAACGAGTCCTATTACTTATCTGCTTGCACATGACTCGGACTGACAGCAGATAACAGTATTATTTCAAAAAACACTTGTATTGAATAAACTACAATTATAAAAAAGAATAATATTCAATTGATATGACACAACTATATTGACTTAAAAAGTGTATACTACTTAATACATAAACTTTATCAATTTCATATTTTATGTCTATCTGCAATTAACCAAATTGTGTTTGAAAACAGTAATTTTTATTGGCATTCATTAGGGAAAGTAGATAGGTACATTAATGTCTAATAAATAATGCAGCCACTGGGCTGCATTATTTAAAGATTTAGCTAATTACAATTTATTAAATAACTCAGTTATTACTGTGACAGAATTTTGTAGTAGGCAAATAATATAATTTGATGACTTATTTTATAACTGTTTAAAAGCACCTGAAATTAGAAACCTAGTCTTTTAAGTTAAATGAGAGAAATTATTTACTCTGTCGAAAATATATTATATATAAATATCATTTTTTAAATTAGCTGGATTTCGAATAGCAGCCCATTTAAGCACTACTTAAATTTTAAGTGCCCTTTTAGTCGTACGTCTCATGATAATTTAAAAAAATCTGTAGTGCCTGAACATGACCAAACCTATATATTTTTTTGTTTGTACATTTCAGTCGTATCTGTACTATGACGTGTACGCATCGTCACAGCAAGTCGCGTTCGTGTGGGGCGGGTTGTTCGGGCGGTACGCGAGCCAGCTACTGTCGGCTTCCTACTGCGACGTGTCGCACAGGGCCGCGCTGCATCTAGGCCGGTGGCTGAGCGACCCTGCCTGTTTAGGTATGGCTTTTTCATTTATTAAATTCAATTCAATTATTGCTTTCATTTCTTTGACGATGGGTCTTAAATATATTTCTAGTACCACAATGGTACCATTAGCTCTTGAATATGACATTTTTTTTAAGAATAATTTCGAATAAAACTTTCAATGAACTCCAGTTTTGATAGATTAAAAAATATAATGTAGACTATTTGATAGGACATGTTCAGATGTACTGAACTTTAGATTAATTACTTCAGAATCAGGTCGAAAAGACGCCAACAACTATGAATCGTAAAAGTCGTGACCAATAATTCTACAGAACAGAGAGAAAGCAAAGGGATCAGTAGACAGGGGTGTCGCTGTTATATAGGTGTGCCTGACACAGACCCAACGGAGGTGCCGCCGTGGTCGGACAGCAAGCTGTGGGCGCGGGGCGCGCGCGTGCGCTGGCGCGGGGCCGTGTTCGTGTCCGGCGCCGCGCCCGCCGCCGCCGCGCAGCCCGCGCACCCCGCGCACGCGCGCTTCCATGTCAGTGTTTCTGTTAAACATCTACAAGGTGTCTCAAAAGAAAATTTAGTTTTATTTAGCTTACTGCGTGAACGCAAAGAATCCCCATACTTTTTTGAAGACGAAAGGGGGCGTACAGTTACAGTGAATTCAGACCGTTATGTGGAGATTTTAGACAACTTTTTGGTACCTGAGCTGCAAAAATTTCGTGGCTATAATAACCAGGCAAATTGATCTCCCGGAGAGGTGACATAAATTGGCCTCCACGCAGTCCAGATTTAACCCCTATGGACTTTTTCCTATGGGGTTATCTTAAATCTAAAGTTTACGCCAATAAAACGACTTCACTGGCGCATTTGAAAGAAAATATCCGTCACGAAATGGCAGCCATCCCTGAGTCCACCTGGTGAGATGTCATAAGTAATTTTACTGTTCGATTAAATGAGTGCCGAGAACGCGAGGGTCTACATTTAGACAATATTAGTTTTAAGAAATAAATCCCCAAAAAATGTATTTTAATAACTAATAAACATTTTGTTCTATTTACGGCTTACTTTTTTTTATTGATCCATTAAATATAAAATTTCTTTTGAGACACCTTGTATTATAGTGACTAGTCCCACCTTAGCTTTAGTTTAGTTTAACCTTAGCTTTTTTAGCTAAATTTGTCTGCTACTACCGCCATTAATCAAAAGTTATCCAAATTAGAGATGGAAAAAAATTTACAGTCACTAATAAAATACGTCAGTTAGATTTTCCATACGAATTTACCGAGTAAAAATTATTATTTTATAGTATTATAATTAACCCTTTTTTTATCGAGGAGGAGTCCGTTTCAGGACCTATCCGCCACTGGCTAAGCGACGGACGTGTGTAGGGCTCGTCCGGTACCTGAGCACTGGGAATACCGATTAGAACTCCCCGGTAACTAACTCCATTGCCCCTCGCGAGGGTGGCATGGGTACAGCCAAAGCCAGTCCATCCTCAGGCTCTTTGCGCCGATGGAGATTAACCAGAGGTACTTGGACAATACCAGACGTGACGGTCTGTGCAAGGCATGCGTGGGAGCCACCCATGTACGCGGCGTCCTGAATTAAACCTAACAAACCGCAATAAAAAATAATGAAATCATCGGTTAAGCCGTTTTTTAGTTCTAACGAGAGTAACGAACAACTATTTATTTTTATGTTTAGGATAAGAATAATATTTTTTACGAACAGACATATACGCATCATTAAGAGCTTCTCTTATAGATACTAGATAACTGTGAAAATTAAATAGATAGTAATATATACATAAATATACTAATTAAACATACAAATTATTATGTCGATGTGATGTTGTGGCTGGAATCAGAATGAACCTTCTTGCGATGGCATACTCAAAGGCAGAAAACTATCGGCTATTCGTGCCCATATACATAGTGAAGTTTATGGCAGCTATCTTCTGGACGAAGGAAGTGTAATAGCAGGGTAGAGACAGAAGATCCCAAAGGGTCGAAGTGTACTGTGACGACTGCTATGTCAATATGGCTCAATTTCAAGATATCATAACGGTACTAGCTCCCGAAAAAAACCGGCTATCTATAGAACTCTATCTAAGCCAGTTCAAAGTTCAATATCGCGTTCAACTTCAATATAGTATATCACAAAAGTAAATGATTTTAGTCACAAAACTATTAATTTGAACATTTTTTATGTCTTGCCTATCGACTGAGGTATTTTGGATATGGATAACGATTTTTTGAACCAGACTAGAATTTGTTTATTTTTTTAAAATGCGGATCTTTTAAATTACAGTTTTAGTCCCATTATATTCTTAAAAATATATTCTTTCATCTCATCATATAACTTGTAGCTGCACAATTGAGTTCTATAAATAGAGTTTTAAAGAAGTTAAAGTTTCGATAGGATTGTATTCAGGGAAGCAATTCCATTAAAAGTAATATATACTACCTACGTATATCAAATTAATTTATTGACATATAGAGAAACTTGATATTCACACAACTTCGTAAAGCAGCATAATGATAACTTTATGAATAACGGTCACTCCAATCACATCAAAACAAGTCAATTAAAAAACTTATATGTATACAGCCAAATGAGAAGGATGACGCTGGCGAAATTTGTGTTGCCAATAAAAAATTACACGTTATTCTAATATAAAATACAAAAATCAGTAAAGTTTCCTCTAACGGGTAAAACAGGCATATGAAGAAATAGAATTATAAAAGCAACTAAATACTATTTCAGATGGAAAAATAAATAAAACTAATACAACAAACAACATATGAACAGAAATTATAATTCTGTATGAGTGAAAATCAATATTATATAATATCCATTCATTGATAAACGTCTGTACATCTTGAATTTACAATTGATTTGAAACTTTAAACCTTATTGCATTTTGAGTGTGAAGAACGTTAGGAGTTTTCAAAATAAAGCCCTCGATTGTACCAAAAATAGCTTAGATAGTCGTAAATAATCATCACGTATTTATTTGTAATGTTATGTCCACAGGCAGTGTTCTCAAATCCCTCAACGATGCTGTGTCTACTGTTGTGTACACAGCTTTCCCTCATAGTGCTGGAGCTGTGCTTACTCTTCAGCTCCCTAGCATGGCATCACTTCATTTCATTAGTTATACTACTCTTTATCAACTACTACACTCTATTCAAGATTATGCGTGATTATCTCATCGCTTGGAAGGTCTACAAAGCAGAACACATGATACAAGAAAAAAATGCATCACAATCCGCAAATTAGTTTTTTTCTCTTTTTTAAATGTTTCCCGCGCACAAAACATGTTTTTGTTTCAAAGATCAAGGTTTTTATGCTCAGTTTATCTGCTAAAATACATATTGCTTTCTGCAACTAAATTATCAAACACAAGATGTGTAGTGTAAATGTAGTGTAATAGATGAAAAAAACTAAAATACTATATCATCATTCACACAATATTGTTGGTACTGAAAATAAAATTGTCCACTCACATGATAAAAAACTCATTGCTAAAAACACTATAATTTTCTTTAAAAATTATGGTTATTATACAGTTGCAAGAAAAGTACACTAAGAGAATGGACAAGAATTTGTAAAAATGTATATAAATGAAAACGAATCACTAAAATAAATAATAATAATAATAAACATATATAGATAAAATCGAGAAGGTACTAAAATATTAATTAACTTTTTTTATTTGTGTTTGTATATCAGTTTTGGAAACATTCCATTTTGATTCTTTGAAGCAAAAGCATAAACTATTTATTGTACTTAAAAATGCGCCTCATTATGATCCGAACAATGAAACTCGTTTATTTAGGTGAATTAATTGTAAAATATAAGACTGATACTATACAATTATTTTTTTGCCTTCCATATTCTGTATGGTTCATCCAGTTGTTTTTAACATCAATTAAGTTAATGTGAACAATATAACATAAATGTAATAAAAACCTTGCCATAATCACATACTTTTTTTTACCAGCACGAAGGAAGCAATCTCTAGATTTAAATTCAGGTGAATATAAAAATTTTCAGGCTTTTGAAAGCATATATGGGCATAAAGATAACTATGTTCAATTTGTTCAATTGATTATATTTATTTTGATAACACACTAATACAGATTGAAGATTCTGGGGAAATATAACTAAATCTTCTATTATAATACTAATTGTGCATCATGGAAAATTAACTAAGAGATTTTTTAGCTCATAATAAATTCTGCACAATAAAAGATCGGATGCCATATGAGACTGCATATATAATAAAAACATTTACTTAGCAAATACCCAAGATGCAGTTTTATTACTGTCATTGATTTGAACTTTGATTGACTTCATTTTGTTCCTAACTGTGTCACATGCATTAAGGAGCTCTTTGTCTTTCGTCATTAAAGCATTTGACCTAACTGTGTGTCTGAACTCAACTAAAGTATCAATAAGTGAATTTGATATGTTATCTTCAGAAGCATCTTTTAGAGTTAAACCAAACTTCATCAAAACACTAGTCACATATTCTGCTATCAATATCATAGGAACGGGATAGTATCCATTAGTGTTGTTATTCATAAATTTATGTGTACTTGATATTAAATTTAACAAATTATTTATACAAGATGATGTGTCTATATCAGCTTTGAGGAATTCCAAATTTTGATTTTCAACTTTCTGCAAATCATCTAACAATTTATCTTTGTAATCTCCATTCTGTTCAGCATTGTTGTTAGCATAAACATATACTTCCTTTAAGAAGAATTTAAATTTATTTAAAGTGGCTTCTGCTGTCCTCATCATTTCATCACTGTATTCCATTGGATACCTGTAATTTGACATGAGACATGCCATTCTGAAAGAATCTGAACTGTATGAATTCAAAAGTTGAGGAACAGAGATGGTGTTCTTCAAAGACTTAGACATTTTAGTATCACCTCTTACATGTAAATGGCCAACATGAATCCAATAATTTGCCCACTGCAATGTGTCATGGAATGCACAAGACTGTGCCTCTTCATTTTCATGATGAGGAAATTGAAGGTCAATACCACCTGCATGGAAATCTAGCTGGGAGCCAAAGATTTTGCTGACCATTGCAGAACACTCAATGTGCCACCCAGGCCTACCTTTTCCCCAAGATACAACCCAGGAGGGCTCTCCAGCCTTGTAACCTTTCCAGAGTGCAAAGTCCATTTTATTTATTTTGAAATTATCAGAAGCTTCACCAGAATCTTGCATTTTTTGCAACTTGCCATAAGATGGAAATTTACTTGTGTCAAAATAAACTGATCCATCAGGTGTAACATAAGCCATCTCAGAATCTATGATCTTTTTTATGAATTGTTCTATTGTAACAATATGGTCAGATACTCTGGTGATAATTGACGGTTTCTCCACATTAAGGCTTGCCATATCCAGCCAAAATTCGTGTTCATACTGCTTGGTAATACTTTTGAAGTCTGTTTTAGTTTCTTTTGCTTTTTTTATTATTTTGTCATCTATGTCTGTAACTCCCATAGCAGTAACCAGTTTGATGTTAAAGAATGATTTTAGTATTCTTTGAACAATATCAAGTTTTACGTAGCAGCTTGCATGACCGATGTGTGCTGAGTCATAGACTGTAGGGCCGCAGGAGTACCATGTCGCTACGTGAGGATCACTTAAAATCACAGGCACTTTTTGGTCAGCAACACAGTTGTAAACATACACTCCAGTGGGATTTCCATTAGGCATAAGCCATTTTGTTTCTCTGTATGGCTTCAAACTGCATACGTGAGAGAGTTTCCTATTAAAAATTGTAATTGTTTTCATCATTTTGCTTACTGCTTTCAAAGATTTACATAATTTATATTTTGAAATATTATGTCATAGACCGGTTCAGATAACACTTGGAGAAAAAATTCCCATAATACGTCTTGTAAATTAAACTTAACATAAATATTTAAAAGAACAGGTTTGATGTACAGTTCCAATGGTTTAGATTAAACCACAAGTGAAACTTTGATGGAAACATCAACAGCTGATGTGATGAAGTACGTGATGAACACTTGTCAATGTCATACACATTAAAAAAATATATTTGACTTGTGTATAAGGACCTTAAAGCCATATCTTCGTTAACCTTACAAATTATTTTCTTAAGTGTTTTAAATGTATTTATACAATTGAGTCTTTTATATTTATTAATGACACAGTCAAGCAGCGGGAGAAATTAGATAGCACTATAAAACTACTTCCTGGTTAATTAGTCTCTAGAAAAAGTCTGTCAATATTAAAATTTTGTCAAAACATTTTAAAACTTAAAAGCGCATTCTACAAGATTTACTGGTTAGCGGTGGCATAGTTTGGGTGTTGTACATTTTATTTCGTAGATTTTGTGGTATCATAAATTTTTGTTTGGAAATGGAAGGTATATTGAAGACGGAAATAGCATGACTGTACAGGTACTCCTTCGAAACGTTACACCGATATCTGGGAGCTTTAAATAAATGAAAATAGTTTTTGGAACGTAATCGGTTAGGTGCTGTATTTATATTTGGTATTTATTTTATGTTAAAGTTGAATTTTTGTTCTGAAATTGGTATAGTAGTTTCATGCCAAAAAAAACATTATATCGCGCAATAAATCCTTCAGCATTGATAAGTGACTTCCAAATTTGAATTAGCATTGATTGGTTACTTTTGTAAGGGTTGTATATATTTATTAGTTCATTTATTTAAAATAATCAAGAAATTACTACTTAAGACATGGCTGTATGAGCTTGGTTCCTTTGTCTACTCTGTAATAAGGAGTATTCAACAAAAAAAGGATTTGACATATTGTTATCTTTGGCAATCTGTGCTGTCAATGCAAAATTCCAAAAACGAATTATTTTATAGTAAAATCTATATAATTGTTATTAAGTATGGTTGTATTTGGTCCAGATGAAATCGGCTTAACAGATAAATCTCCTTGTGCGGGCATTAGAGCCGATCTCAAAACATGTTTGTTAAATAGTGATTGTTGTAGAAAGGTTAGTTTTATTCATCTCACCAAAATAATTATTGATTTACCGTTTTACTCGCTCTACACATAATGTTAACTTGACTTTTTAGACGCGATATTATTTCGATTTGAACAGCTCACTTTTAAAATTATTTTATAGAATAAGATGACTCCAAGGGAGTGCCTACGGGAAGGAAATGTGCCAGACGAGTGCGCTCAACTTCGCACTATTTTTTTTGAATGTAAAAGGTCTTTGGTAAGCTTATTATTATGAATATTTATACAAGTGATTCTATAAAATTAAATCATAGTTATTAGAATAAGAATAAATTTGTTTAAGGAACTATATTAAATTTGAATGAAACCCATTGAACATTGGCCCCGATTCTGTTGGGCAAGAAGTACATTAAGTTGAAATTCAGTACCCTTCTTTAATTACTATTTATCCAAAAAACGAGATGACTAGTGATGCTATTTATTCTAAAAAGGCAATTTAATTGTGTCTTAATTCAATTCATAACATAAAACTAATTGAATTAATATTTTTTATAGACTTTTCTAAAATTCATTTTTTATTTTTATATTAACCATAATTAAGATATTAGCCTTACTATTATTATACAATTGTAATGGAAATGAGGCCAATAACTTAATCAGGTTAAGTCAATGCCAGCAGAATTCAACACTATCAGCTAGCTACTAGCTGTATCATACTGACTAATCTCCAAACAATCTAACATTGCTGCAACTGGCCAGGTAATAAGTAGCTTAGTCCAGCCAGTTGCAGACAAAAGAATACCTTCACAATTTTATATGATAACTGAAAAACTCACTTTTCATTACTTCTTAAAATGCTGTGATAAAAAGTAATACTGTGACTTTTTATCACAGCATTTTTCTTAATTATTTAATGGATAAATATTTTAATATTTAATTTTATTTTCAGCTTGACAATAGAAGAAGATTCAGAGGTCACAAAGGTTACTAAAGTGATTGTTTGTGGAAGGTATTAATGGGACTAATGAGTTTATGTTACATAGTTGTTAAATATTTGATATTTAAATGTAAATAGTTATTTTGAATAAATATATTAGTGAATTATGGTTATTATTCCTTCAATACCATTGATGTATAGTAAAGTATGTTCTGAAATTTATGAATATTGTTATTAATAATTAAATTGTTCTATTTTTTATACTGTCTTAAATATTACATAGTACAATTTTGCACACAGTTAATGTTAGGGTGAGAATAAAACAAGTTGTAATCAATTTCTTTTTTAATATAAAAATAATTGAAATTCAATTAAACTGTCTATAATCTATGCACAAGAGCTCAGCTCATCTTGCAAACTAGCTTTTTAAGCTAAACAATGAAATCACCTATCTTAGCTGAATATTAAAACTTATGTACATAATTATATAATATAATATTTTTAAGTATTAACTTTGTTTTCAACTTTCATAATCTTGCTTGTATACAATATAGTGCCTCTTAAAAATTTATTGCAACATTTATACAACATAAAACTATATTGATCTTTGCTTTGTTAGATAAATATTTCAATATTTTTTCTTTTACAAATTTAATAGTTCTTTACGTCATAGAATGTTGTATAAAGTTTGAAGACTTCTTACATGATCTAGACATAGAAAAACATCTTTGTTGGCAAATAGTACAAAATACTGATGTAGCAAAACTTCAATGATTATTCAAACGGCTTTTCAATTAGGCTACTATTAATAAATTATATATCACTTTGAAGTCAAGAAGGCTATCTGTATTATGAATTGCATAGTATTAAGCGGAATTTGATTTCAAGAGAATTTCCCTGCTCATTTCTCATTCGTTACGTCAAAAGTTTCTTGCTAGTTATTACGCGACATATTCAACCTTCTGTTTCTTTCGCTGTGGTGAATAATCTTCACAGATTATTTTTGTTTTTACTCGAAGCCTGCTATAGTCAATTCCATTATGTCATCATCTTCGACTGACTAGCTAGAGTATCATTATCATACGATGATGATACTCATAATGAATCGGAAAATAAGTAATACATTAGAGAGGATCTGCAAATGTAATCTATCTTATTTAAGCATCTTGCAAGTCTTTTTTAAGACCATTCTTAATTCAGACAAGGTCATAATGTAATGATAACCTTTATAATTCTTTCAAATTGATTAAGACGAGTATCAAGTTATCCTACAATTTCTTAATAAAATATTTTAAGGAAAGGTGAAGACTAAACTATTTTATCTACAAATATTCGTAAACTTTGGAATTAACTTCAGTAATTTTTAATAAAGCAATTAACAAGGTTTTCTAATTATAATAAAAATCTTTGAAAGCTTAATATGAGTTGAAAATTTACAATTTTCAATTGACTAGAGTTAGCACCGTAGCAAAATAACTATGCATGTTATTCAAGAAAAGCTATAAGTAGCTGAAGGCCTGGACAAGATGCATTTCAATAATTGCATCGAATCGCACAGTGTGAAAATGTATAGCAATCGAGTGTGATTGTCAAAGAACATATATTCTTTATTTAGCGATGCGTTTGCGATTATTGAAATGCATGTTATCAAAGCATTTTGTGTGTCTAGACAAAATGACTCGCTAATGCAATCGCGTTGTAAAAAATGTACGGGATTTAACATAAATTCTCGCTTAGCTATCAAATGTAATTTTGAGTGCAATTATCGAAAGGCATATTTGTCTAGGTCCTCTGCCCATTTCATTGTTTTTGTCGCGAGTTTTTTGCCCACGAATGACCTATTACAGCTACATCCATTTTCTTTTGTCTAAAACTATATCAACCGTCTCTACTCTAAACTAATGTTGGTCACTTACGTGTACACAAATACTTGCAGAGAGTGCAAGATATTTGACAGGGTTTCCTGTAGAATGCATTTGTGCAAATGTCTGCGCACACGCATAAGAGTGGCCAGCTTAATACAAATATAGATAATGTACCTATCGCGATACTACCAGTACTTTTATGGCACTTGCAATTAGTAATACTTAATATTTCAATTATATAATAGATATCATATAATATTTTAAAATACATTAGTTAGGTACGTAATTTCAAAGCCAGTATTATTTAATTTATAATATGTGCGTATATCCTTACTTGAAGTTTAATAAGGCGTAATGAATAAATTTGGTCATTTATTGTAGGTAAAAAATTATATATTTCTAATTTTGTAAATAAATCGTCTTTAATTTTATATTTATATGTAACAAATTGTTTAGAAAATCATTATATAATATTCCAATTTATTTTTTTATTTGAAATCAATTTTCTCATTTTTTTTTTCATTTGAACATACATGACTGCATTCATTCAATAATTGTTACATTAATTTGTAACCCGACAGGATAGAGTACCTAATTTATGTAATCACATACAATTGTAACGTTTTGAACAAAAATAATTATCGATTATAACTTCATTTTCGATGATATCTCTTTTACACTATTTCAAAGGACAATGGGAAAACAACGTTTTTAGTTTAAAATAATCACCTAACTACTTTCTGAATGTATTACACCATTAGTATGGGTGGTTATTGTATTGCGAATGCTTAATTTGCCGTTCTATCAATGTAGGACAAAAGAGGTAGGTTGTCTCATATATATGCATTACAAAAGAACATTAAATGTTGTGCTAAAGACGCATTACTAAATAGGTAGCATATATCTAAGAAAGTACATACAAGACATTAGATGGTTCATACTTTATATCGACATTATACTGTTCCATATAATATTATAAGACGGCAGAATTTAATATTGTACTAATGTCAAAAATATCAGGTATTTTTTAAGAAAGTCCAGAATGATATGTATCACATGATATGTAAGGAACTATTCATGAATAGACATGAGCCGAAACATAAATTAATAAAATGTAATGATTTAGTAGATGTTACCACATGGAAGACTTCATAGACAACACAAATATCCAATTTGTTCATAAATAATCTAATTATATAGGGTTTATATCTCCGCAATATTGTACACTTTCTAAGGTACTCCTTAACTAATAAATTAAATTAGTTTTTTTTAAATAGTGAGAAATATAAATTTAATCTAATATTATTAAGCTTATAAAGCTGAAGAGTTTGAAGTGTTGAAAAATTTGATGCTCAGCTCCTAATGGTTATAGCATGCTATATGTAGCCTGCCTTCCTCGATAAATGGACTATCAAACACAAAAATAATTTTTCAATTGAATTCAGTACTTCCTGAGATTATCGCGTTTAACCAAACAGGTTGAACGAGCAGGTTGCAGGAGCTTAGCATCAATGAAAATTGTTTCAAAACGACAAAAAAATATTCTTATTTAATTTCAGCGTTTTCGTTGCTGGCGCCACAAAAACGGCCAAAATCATGTATGCTGGAATTGTTCTCCTTTAAAAGTTTTAAAAAAGTTCGCCGCTGCATATTATGCCTACATTTTAAGGTTGATTCACCTTGACCTTTTTTTGTAATTGAATTTGTTATAAACATGATTTAAATCCTTAACCAAATAAATACTTAAGTAAAATCATATAAACTACCCACCTACGTACATGTTGTTATTTTCCGTCATCCACGCGAACGGGGTCGTCGCCACAGTTAGTATAATATAAATCTATATTTGTAGAATTAACACACAATAATTCACAGATAACTGCTTCTTGATGCATTGTCGCCCGTTCTACGTATAAAATTAAAGAGAATATAAAATGCTTGATTGATATTATTTTTGATAGTTCGACTATTAGAAAGTGCTACAATGAGTTGGGGATCACATAAAAAGTGCCCTATTATTTCTTATAATAATTTCAAATTTAATTAGGTACACACTTAAAATAATTAACTAATATAAATTAAGATTTAAAGGAATTTATTGTCATCTATATCGTTTTTTGAGATACAATAGAATAGATAATATAATTTGGCAGTGTAGTAAAAAAAGTAAGAAAAAAATTCTAAATTCAAACTTCCGTGCAAAAAATAATTCTTTTGAATACAAAACATAAATTCACAAAGGAGTTTCGAGGCTTGATGTGAAATAATACTTACACATAACTTACATTAGTTGAGTACGTTATTAATATTCAGGTAAGTATTTTCAAATTTAAGATTCCTATTAATAAGCAAAAGTTCTCAATAAGATTATTAACGGAGCAGTTCTATAGCCACTGCCTCTGTTTTATGAACACGTGGTCGTAAAATTATTACCCGGGCAAATAAAAATGGAAATGAAAATAGCGTCGTTTCTAAATTTCAAATCAAAATCTTCTTCGATATCCAAAAACATTTTTTGAACCATCTAATAATGTCTCTAAAGACCTTGGGACACTATCGCGATGTTGTTATTTATTTACCTTTTACCAATTTAGGTAACGCCATTTAGGAACACATTTTTTATTCGACCAGGTAGAATATGGCTTATTATCTAAATTGAATAACACGACTCATATCACGCGTTGTGTCTAATCATTACACACCTTACCATTAAATATATTATTTTGGTCCGTTTTTTCACAACTTGTACCATTCAATGACCATGGATACTATTTTACCTTTGGTTCACACAATGATCTTTTTATATTAAATTAGACTGGTAGCCTAACACCAACAGATTCTCTTAAGTTGTAATTACAGGTTCGTATTAATTTTATAAAGGAAAATGAGTTGTCATTAAACACAGTAACTGTTAAGCTGGTCAGAAGGACTGTATTTCACTTGCACTACAACTGCCAAAGAGACAATGAAATTATCAACCAAACATGTAGTGCAAGCTTTATGGATCCGAGGTTACATATTTATCGACATGGATGCGATCGCATCATATATCTATACTCAGGCCTTCAATAAAACATAACTATCTATGACACAAGCTGGTTTTGATTACGATATCGCAAATCCGCCTCACCGCCACAATATTACACTTGTATTAAGAAACCCAAATTATGGTTTCCGTTTTCTGTAGACCTATAAAGTATGAAGCACTGTTAAAGAATAAGTTGAGATCCTTGTGTAACGTTCCTACAAAATAACACAGTTCAGGCCTATGCGGCCCGGATCCCGCTACTAGAAAGTTTGAATTGGTCTATAGAGGCCCGTGTAACCACAGAGGCGAGCCCTCAACGCGGTCACCAGCATCGCAGCTCCGGACAAGTCGTCCAGCAAATTGGCACACTCGCACACGAGCAGGTACATCTTATCGCCGTGCGCAGCGACGGACTTGTGGAGCGCGATCTTCCTCATACCGACGGAGTGGGGCAGGTGTCTGTACAGCATTCGAGCTCCTGTCCAGTACAGCCAGTTTCTCTCGAAACGTTCACCGTCGTCGCCTTCGAACACCTTAAAAGGATATAAATTTATCTTTAGTAATTTCTTTTGAACTGGAGTTTTGAGTTTTTTGGCACCAAAGAAAGTCAAGGAGTCAGGGGGAACTATTCATCTAAAGATTTGAAGGTGTATCTAATCAAAAAGTTGCCAACTTTTAAGATTCGATTAAGTATATTATCCAAACAATATTATTTGATAAATTTTCATTTTACCCACCTTATAAACACTTATAATAAACCCGGTAGTTGGCGTATGCGACTTCTTGGGTCCTCCAGCGAGATCGCTGAATGGTGGTCTGCATATCATCGCAACCTCACTGTACAAGTCTAGCGTATGTGCAGCAGTGTACCTTATTGTTTTTGGATCAAACTTATTCAGGGAAGCACTTCTCATATTGTTATAGAATAGTAAGGGATCTGTCTGCGTTGTGTTTATCACATAGTATGATATGAAAGGGAATTCCGCATTCTTCTCCATGTTGGCCAGCAACATGCCACCCACTGCTGTATTTGCTTGGGCAACATCGTTAAGCAGTTCCCCAGCGGCAGTTTTCTGTCTTATCAAGGGTTTTGCAAGCGGAGATTCTAATATAGGTTCAATTGGTTCCAAAGGACTCATGAGATGAGCTAAGATGCAAAGCTTAGGGTCAGCTACTTCAAGTATACTCAAGGAGCTCTGCACAGTCTTTGTTAATACCCCCTTTTCGGGCGTCGGAGGTGGCACTGGGAGCTGAAATGTAAAATATTTCTTATATAGAAGACAAACGATATTTTGCAATGCTAAGTAGTTGAATATATACTTTCTATCTCTCTAAGTACGAACAAGTATGTACTTTTAATGATATTCGTAATTCACAAAGCATTGTTAAACTAATCTGCCAATTATTCCCATGGGGCAGATAAAAATAGATTTGTATTTTTTCAAGCAGCTACATGATTTATTTAGTATACTTACTTATTTAAAATTCTATTGCGTTGAAGAAGTTTTAACAAGTGTTAATCAAATGAGGTGAAGGTTAAATATATTGAAAACCTTCACTACTTTTTGTTATTAACATACCAGAAAACCATGAAAGTGTTACAAAATTATCAGTAAAATTAGCTTGTGTATTCATGCTATATCATAGACGCACCGGTACGCCGTCGGGCAGGAATCTGTCTAAAGCGTGTGCTGGTATGACGAAGCAATCTCGTTCGAGGGTGGCTAACGAGACCGGCTCGGTGCGGCGACGGTCGGAGATTGTGGTGGTCGAAGGTCGATTCCAGTGCATAAGTGAAACAGAGGGTTCTCGCGTAACCAACGGCTGTGGCGGCTCCGGGTCCGAGCCCATGCCGGGGCCCAGCACGGGGCCGCATCGCTCTGGAATAAGATATAAAAATATATTAGCTTCCTAATATAAAAATGAAAAAAGAATTATTTGTCCAAGTATTGTCCAATGCTGAATTCAGTACAATAATTTAAACCTCATGTAATTCATTTGAAATTGCTAACGTAGAACATAATCTTTGCATAAGCTTAATAAGGAACTGGTCTCTTAGACTGATGTATTTGATTAGTTTGAAAAAGTGAGTATTATGTTTATTTACGATGTTTGGCAATGAATAAAATATATTCATTATTTATTAATTGACACATTTATCTCAGGAAATCATTTAATTCTGTTTTCCTTGTTACTGCACTAAAATAGATCAGTTTGAGTTTGAGTTCAGCCCCAATTTGAAGAAACCAATCTAATGCAATTTGAGCTTGCCATATTCCTAAAATTAAAATGTTATTGAAACTGCAGTTTAAAGTTCAAAATCGCATGCTCAAGATGTTTGTCTGACATGTATTTATAGCTTTTGACAAAGTGGCACCTGATATATATTTCTATGAATTTTAAAGTACATAAAAGAAAAAGGATATAAATATGATAATAATTCTAAGACTGACAATCTTAGAATTATATAATATCCGTAAACACGATTACCTAAAGGTAAAGATATATTACTTATGTAGAGCAATTGTATATAAAAACTTTGATATGTCTCCAAAAAGTTGGTAAACAAGTTTCGTGTTGTTTTACTGCGCACTGTCATTTTCTCTCGTTCTTTTGTTTTACCTGTGCCATCGTTGTATTGTGCACTGGATCGTGGTGCAGCCGACAAGAACAGGTGGGTCTTGAGCGTCTTATAATGGTTATCCTCCATGAAGGAGTAGCGGTCGCGATCGCGTCTCTTGGCATTCCTTCCTGCTCCAAGAGCCCCCCGCGCCTTTCCCCCACCACCCCCGCTCGACCCTATGCTCTTATCCCCGCCGAAGTTCTTCCGAAACATCAAATTCATCTTGGAAGATTGCCACTTGCTCTTCTGTCTCACTTACACTCTTCGAATCGATATATGTCAATACTGCTCTAATATTATGTCTAACACTAATTAGTACCCTCGAGCCCGCCAAGAAATTAAGCTCGGCTATATTCAGAGGTTTTCTATCTCTTTCATCCTAATGAGCAGCTGCAAAGATTGTTTTAGTGCTGTCTCTTGTTGTTTGGCTCAAACTAGAGTCTTAATGATAAGTTTTAACTAATGCAAGGAAAACGGTATCAGTAATATTTAGAGTGAGTTAAAATATTGTAAATCTTGAGGACAATTTCAAGTTTTATAATAAGAATTAGTAAACATTAATGTACCTAAGGTAAGGTCATCAGAATGAATAAGTAGTGTCACTGTTTTTAATTTAAGCAACGTAAGATTTTGCGCTATTTCAGGAAACGCTGCAATGTATTGCAAATAACCAACCCCATAACTCGCTGTTGCTTTCTTATGTAATATTTCAGACAATATGATTGATTTACCGGTCTATAGCTTGCAGCAGTCATTTATTCGAGTGACTGACGTCCTTCATTCGATAATTATTATGATAAGATTAACCGATCTATTCGAAATGTTACTCTTGTCTTTTGAAATTTTTTGCTTGCGTGTTGCAGAGGATCTTATGGCTACTATAGCTTTTTATTTCTCTAGTCATTATTGTAACCTGAATCATTTTTATTGAACGATATAAGTGAACTTCTCATGAATACCATTTAACTTTTGGTGATATCTTTGTGATATATGTATTAAGGTTTTTGCTACATAAGTTTTAGGTACTCGACCCTTCGTTGAAGCTCATCTCAGTGAATTAAATTAGTTTGAAAAATATTGAACTTAAAATCTGACAGCGCTTTTTCTATTTTTTGAATACAGCATAAAAGATAACACGTTAATACCTTCTTTCAATTTCAGACAGGCGTAAAGTAAATCCATAAATCTATTGGACGACGAGCAGATGCGAAAAGAAATTACTCAAGCATGAAATGTGACGTGTTTGAATGATTTTACGAGAATAGCAAAGATTGTAAGAGCCCGCCTTTCGTGTCCGCGGAGTAAAATAATGTTGTCGTAAAAATGTACCGTGAATACAGGAAAACAATGCACGAGAGGATTTCTGGCTGTATTTATGATAGTTTGTGAGTCTTACTAATTTTATGTCATTAATACATTATTTATAATAAAACTTTAATAATTTAACTGTTGTCAAAGTGTATTCTTATCGCTGTGCTCACTACTAACCATCTAAATCTGATAAGGAAAAATTCTACTATTTAAAAATTACATTAACGCAATATAACTTCATATGGTTTATTAACTTTATAATTTAGTAAAATCATAAAAATCGCAGTTTTTTCATGAAATCGGGAAAATGTGAGAAATTACACGAAGGCAACGACACATTGACGCATATTCACACACTAACACAACACATGTATATTCGCGCAAAGCCACACACACACACTTAGACCTACACTAGCTTTTTAACACTAAATAAAAGTTATAGTAATTGCTGCCCACAATATTTTTATTCTAAAACTTACGATTATAAAATCAGTAATTGGCTTTAATTTTATTAAAATTGTTTTATATTGTTAGACTTTAAGCTGTAGATTTATTGTTGAAATGAAAAATAAAATTAATAAATAAATTAAACTATACTATCATTATTTTACTGTTATACAGAGTTTAGGGTACAAGGGGCTTCTGGGAACCTTAAGCCGTGCATGAGTATTTGGTCGTGTATCGGTTTAAAGCCAAAAGTGTAGATTGGCTGGTTCAATTACAGGGCATGGAAGGCATTTTCTTTTTTATCCCCTAAAATGTTCACGGATAGGTTACTCAATGTTGCTAGAGTTTATTTAATTGTTTTACATTTAAGCAACCCATTCAAATAGTGTAGTGATGTCCAATTTTTCATCACCTTTAGAAAATAGCATGTAAGTTTTGTACTTATATTCTAGTATTATGATTTAAGAATACAAAACTAAGATTTTTTTAAGGATTCCCTCCCTTTCAGTACCTTCAGCCAACATAAAATAAATAAACTCAATTAAACCAGTAAATTCAGCCACCACGGAGTCGTTAGACGAAGCGGTGCAAATATATTAAATCCTTTTTTTAAATTAAAAAACAATTTGAAATTAGTTATGAAATAAGTAAGTTCAAGGTGTCTGAAAGAAGTAACGTTGAAAAGCTCAGTGTAGTAGTTGCTCGATCGCCCTAGTTTCGATAGAGTAAACAAAGCAACTTTCGCCATGGTTGGTTCTTGGATGGGTCAATTAAATTTGTGATCTTGAGCTACTACATGCTTCATAACGTGCTTTCCGAAGCATGGAGGAATTTAGCTGTTGATCTCGGTTGTTACTGCAACCTCTTTCAGCTACCAACCAGTATTGGGTTAGCGTGGTGGTATTAAGTCCCAAACTCCTTATGTGCTACTCCCATGTAGGTAATTCTGAGCCCAACTGTGGGACGTATTTAGGCTGTTGATGATGATGAAAGAAGTAACGTTACGTCGAATAAACCAACTGTGTAGAAACAGGATATTGATGTAAAATAGATCGTGATCGAAGCATCAATATATGGTGTGAAGACGAAAATACGTTATCAAGACAGACGTCTTAATAACTTTATTTATCATTCAAATAAGAATAGTGACTGTATTATTTCGCGCCACGAGATTTCACAGGTAATAAGGGAGTAATGGTCTACTCGCAGATTCCTACCAACTTATCATATAGCATTGTCATAAATGTACTAGGACTCACTGCCGTAATAATAATCGTATTGTATTTTTTTAAAATTAAATAAACACGTGGTAAAGAGGTGTAATTTCATGTGGCATAAAAATAAAAAAATATACATTAGGTGCTTTATCAGTTTATTTGGGTTGGTAATGTACAAAGATCGCGCAATTATTATTACTACCCTCCTAGTGAAAAAAATGTGGCATAATCTGATTTAAAATCGTTAAATCTATCAACAATCCTCTATGAACTTTCATCAAGCCATTCCCCAGTGGAGCCATAAAAATAACCTGATTTAATACCATATTTCAGTACAACATGCTACATTTACAAGTATTTTATGGTTATTTACGAATGACCTTATCTTTTAGGTCGTTTTTAGGATCTATATTCTCTAGAGAATTTCAAATAAATAAAATAATATATAATTGAATAGTACGGTATAATGACGCTTGCTTGGTTGGTGTTATTCCTGCGTACACGGATATAGTATAATGGTGACGAGGAAACCTCTACCAGGGTCCAGAGAAGCAACACCAATAAATGAAAGTAATAAGTTATACCGTCCACCGCTATATCGTTTAGTCAAGCTAAGTGCGTCATGCAGATAGAAACAGTAGAAAAATAAATGTTTCCTTACAAACTAATATTTTTGAAACGTTTGGATTAATGTCGGATATATTGAAAAATTGGTTCAATTTTGTACAAAGTTAGCGAATACATGCGTCAAATTAGACGTTTATATGTACTTAATAAGAATCAACACGGTTTTGACTATTAATAAAATCTAAAAATCTTTTTACATTGTTGAATATAATTTAGCAAGTGCATAATTTTGATGTTTCGACTTTTTTTTGCAAGTTTGACACATGGTGAGTGTACCCCTAGGCGAGAAGCTTTACATTACTTTATTTCTATCTTTACACTTTATACTTAAGTAATAGGGTTTAAAATCGTTTTACTAATATAAGTATTACTGTACAATTAATCTATTGTTTTGAATTGAAGTGTTTGATAAACTTGAACTTGTTCCTCTTAACGAGTGAACGTTCTGGCCGGGAGCCAACGGTCGCGTGCACGTTCTATTTTACTGTACGCAATATATTCCCAACGTCCGTCAATAAATTGTTTTAATTTTAACATCGTGATGTCACAGTAGAAACAAATTAAGATTTTTGTAAACCGTGAGGTGACGTCAATACCTTGATTGTCGGAAATATTATATTACTTAAAATAACTCTGTGTTCGTGTTAAGTTTATCTAAGAAAATAATAAAATAAATGAAATAACCCGTGTATAAATTGCAAAATGGAACGTTAGAAATCATTCTAAGAAAATATAAAACTTGATGAAAAAATAATCACATTATTTCACAAAAACACATAAATCACACAAATAAAGTAATAATCACATTATTGCTTTATTTTATATATAGTGAAGTTTTTAGGTTGAATGGTTAAATCTAAACTTTTTTATTCATAACTAGTTGACGTCATGTACTTTGTACCACACCACCCGTCAGAAGTAATGCTGATTAACGGTAAAAGCAATGACAGTTTTGAATAGCATATTACTTAGACAATTTTTCATAGATAATTACCAATTTAATTTCATTTGTTTTTTTTTAGGATTTCTCCTATTATTTTTATTTTAAAACCACCCCTGAATTAAAGCTATTAAGGCCCAATAAAAAGAATTCAAAAAGGTTAAGGCGGTTTTTGAGTTTCAGCGAGACTAACGAACAGCGTATATTTTTATATATGTAAGAGATTCTGTATAAATTGTATTTATAATTATGTGAAGTTTATATTATATTTTTATTTGGTCTTAGTAATTGTTTTTGATATTATTACAACTAAGATACATATCTTAGTGATTGATCAAATTTCTTTGCCACCGCTATTTTAACTTATCATAAACACATTCGCCCGTGGACGGGTAGACAGTGCTTCAGGTATTAAGTCCTTAATGGTTCAATAAAAATGAAATGAAGGACAAGAAAATCCCATTCATCAGTCCATCAAAAGCATGCATACGTGCCACTGCTGGGTAACAAAAAGTTTACTTAAAATTCATCACAAAATTATCACAGTTTATGTAAAATAGCTTTGAGGTGTGGCTATGCCTTGTTACTAACGGTAATCATCAGCATGTTAATATGCGTTTTGCATGAGACTCACTCGTTAATTGCTCTCAGGTTTTTGTGAATTTTCTATTTAATATTTACTTTGGAGTAGTCTTCCTATTATTAACAGAAAATATAGTATCAGCCATATCTTCGTCAGCAGTATTTATTACAAACGTATGAATAAAACTCAAAGATAGAGAACCAAATAATCAATTAAAAGAAGGAAAGATAGTAAGAGACGAAAACTTCAAAAAATAAATCGATTTTTAAAGTATATTAGCTGTTAAGTCTGCCATAAGTACAATTATTATGGGCATTAAAGTTTTTAATGAATACTCCTAAAATTGCATGAATCAACAAAAAAGCGTTTTATTATTCTGAAGATGGACTCAATCGCCTCATGAAAATGACGAAAGGTTTATACTAAAGTATAACGGCTATAAGTTTTACAGCCACTTTAACCTTTGCTACAAGGTGCTACGTCGTAGTCATACTACGCGCTGGCTGTGACTTTTATTACCTTAGTAACAGACATTAGGCCATTGAACGTAGGTCAAGGTCAATTGTTTAAATTTGGAAAGAGTTAGGACTTGGTACATATCGTTTTAAACTCGTATTTTAAAATTTATTTAAAACACGAGTGGACTCCTAACCAAACACTCTTATATATATCATAATGTATATTTATTAACCATACGTTAAAATAAAAAACACAATGATTGACTTTTTATAAAGCCGTTTTATTTAACTTCATCTCTTGATTGGGTCAAAATCGTCCATTGAAAATTTTTCCCTTTTCTTTATTAATTATCTTTCAATACTTTATAAAGAATATGATGAACATGCCTCGACGTGCCCTCGGCAGGCAGAACTATATTATAGTGAGGTTATGATTATGCTTCGTTTCAAATCAAAGTTGTTTATCATCATACTCTGTTTCATCTTTACTGCTTGAATCTTGATTTTAAATTTCGTCTATCTCACAACTTAACCCACCTCGAGCCTGTTTAGAATTGAAAAGTGGACTGTATTTGAAATAAAACAGAATAGAAACTGAACATGCCACATAAACGAAGAAGTAAAGGCGAAAAATCAAAAGCGAAGCGCTGATAGCCATGATTGTGGTGAGCATTCGAAAGAGTTCCGAATATATGTAATTTTAAATAAAACAAACTGGTCTTACATCAAGAAAAATAATCTCTAAATATAAGAATATAAATTGGCAGAAAACTGAAACTGTAATGTACTTATTACACCTATTGTATTCATAAATAAATACGACGTGGCTTGACCTAATAACTAAAACCTTTGCTGTTCCACTGCTTATAATGTTCAAAGTGGTTTTTTGTTGGCCTTTAATAATACTGAATACTGCGGGTATTGTGTCAAATAATGTCGCTATATATATATATATATATATATTAAAACCTTTGCATTTTCGTCTACAGCGATGCGACCTTGTGCCGGCCCAGCGTAAGGGCGCGGGCGGGGTGAACCTTTGCAGTAGCCCTACTAACCTTAAATAAGTTTACATGACCACTTTGTAAACGTACCTGCTGCTAGTGTTATTAATAAAAACGGTTTTAATGAATACAGATAATTGAAGATCGAGTAATATTGTAGCAAATAGTATAATTATATATGTGAAGTCGTGTGGCGAAAATTAAAAAGTAAATTTGAATTATCCCTTGTTCTATTTAATAAAATTAACACGCACCGTTCGAACGTTGTTAGGCAAAAATCATGGCTAGGTCTACTCTACCCCTCTCTCCTATCAACCGTTATCTTTTCCGATCATTTCTCACTCTATAATTCACTCTTAACGTTACGTTTCCATATATTTATAACAAACATTTATTTTGCAACCAAATGATTAAATTAAAATGATTTCAATACTTATCTAATTTTGTTTTCTTTTTGTTCACATTCGTTGGTAAAAAAAATTATAACTGGAGAACATATTTCTGATATATTAATAAATATAGAAGTAACAAAAATAACAGCCAAATAATCATAAAAAATCTAATTTTGATCATAAACATCCTACTGCTTGGAACAGACCTCATAATGATTTTACTTAAAAATTTTACACAAACTATAATTTAAAAAAAACTATGAAAACCTTCTTGTAAGTTACTTAGAATACACTTGTATAGTTGGAGACCATTCCCGAAAATAGATCATGATTAATATTTATGTAATTGCATGTATAATAAGCAATTAATTCGATTTTCAATTTTCTTTTATTCGTGTACGCATCGTCTGTATTTCTCAAGATGTCTGTTGGAAGAATTTTGGTTGCGAAATAAGAAAATCAATTGTGCTTTACTTTTATCCTATTAATTGTTTGTTTCTTTGTCAAGAATTAATTAAATTTGATAAATAAAATCGAAGAATATAAAAGAGTTTATTTACATCGTCAATTTATAGGTTATATATTCCATGATTATTTTTCTATAAAATCACGAAATCGATTTATAGGTATGAGAGTTTGGAGGTTAACTGCAAAAAATGTAGCAAAAAAATATGTTCGTTTTTTCATGCTACGTGTAGTATGTTACAAAAGTAATTTATATACTTAACATTCCCTGAATTACGAGACACGTGAACCACACACCCTTTTTATAATAACCATGCGTAAACTTTAACCTTGAGTATGCGTAATTATCTATTAAAACCACTGAAGTGATTATTATATAGTTTGAATTGAACAATAAAAATATCCTTTATTGCACGCATAAATACTATATTCAATTTGAAAAAACGTGGACAAGGACGAGCTAAAAAATTATCAAAATACTTGAGTTCGTAAAACTTATAGTACGTAAGATTTATATAATTACTAATATTATTTGATTATTTAATGTTGGGTTACCAAGCCAAATATATGTTGTTATACAAAGACGTGTTATAATATTACCAAGTAACTATTAATTTGAATAGTTGTGAAAAATAATCCAGTAATGAATTCTTAACCTTTATATATTCGACTTGGAAAAGTAGAGAAGAGAAGAAATTAAAACTATTAAGATAGCTTATAACTCAAATCATTAAAACAGAATCAATATGTAGAGTTATACTAAGTCTAGAGAAGCTCAGTTGCTAGAACAAGCCAGATAGTGAAAATTAAATGTCACGGATTCGCAGCCTGCCTCACGATAACATGTTTTTTCCTAATCTAGATTAGACCCCAAAAAATATAGAATAAAAAACTAAACAAGTGTAACAAACTATTACATTCCTGGAAGTCTAATTAAAAAACAATACATAGCTTTTAAGGCATCAGCCTTAAAAGCTATGTATTGTTTCAGTTCACTAACATTTAAAACTAATCATTAGTTTTAGACATTTTTTACATTCTGTAAATGTCAAAATCCAAACGTTAAATAATAATCGGTTGTTTTAACGTTGGAGAAAACCAACCTTAATAATAGTGTATCAGTCTATTATTAAAATGGGAGGAAGTCCCCCAGAGAAAATGTCTTTGATTTAGGTCTTGATTGTTGTATGATATTTTGGGTTATTCTTTTCGGGTAAAGTCAGTCAGAACATATAATTTGAATACAATAAGTCTTCCTTTTGAAGATTTCTTGCAGGTTCAATGAAGATATATTTTCCTTTCTTCTCAATATCATAAAGCCCTTAATAATACGGCACCTATATTACTGACTCTCACAAAGGCAAGTATTATGTGCAATATAATTTTCCTTTTTGTTGTTAAAATCGAGCCAGCCCTCTTAAATCTCGCACAAAAGTTACAAAGTCTACGAATGAATGAGCTTTTAACATATATTTGGTTTCTGACTGGGTTACCCTTTATTGAAGGGTAATAATTATTATATTTTCGCTGTATTCAAATCGCTTTTCTTCATTTTATCCTTGTCCTGAGTTGATTTTCAATTTTCAAAATGCCAATATAATATTTACGATCGGAAAATATTTCAGAAAATAAATATATAGTTATTCGTATTGTGTAGGTACCTCCCTAATGACATTATTTTATAGATTACTTATGGTTTCCTATCACTTTAAGATGAAGTCTGATATAAGTTCAGTATAAACAGCACATGCGATAACGCCATTTGAATAAGTATTTCTTCAGTCATAATGAAGTCTTTGAAGTCGAGCTGTGTGCTATTTATGAGCTAGATTACTGCTATTGTATTTAATGGCAGCCATCTGATTTATTTAATGGGCGAACTAAAGATTATGGCAATATTTACACGTTATGATATAATACTATTTTTGTTCTTGTGACTACGAATACAATCTTGATATAATAATTCATGTGTTTCATAGTTGAAATATCAAGTTCGTTTGGAAATGAAGGTCAATAACATAGTTAAAAGGTCGCTTTTGGGTTATAAAATGCTTAACTATTGATAGCATTCAATGGATAAGTATCTAATCGTAGATTTTTAAATGTCTATAGTCACTTAGTTTTCTTCGTGTCATTCCGTAACCGTGATATCTGTTTCTTATTCTTCTTCCTGTTTTTTAGTAATTTAAGTACGTATTTGAAACTGTCTTCTAATTATGTTGTGTAAATTGCATCAATTTGGACATTGCACAGATTTCATATGAAAGTCTAAATTGTTATGTCTGTTTGTTTACGAGGTTCTCTGTTGGAAGAGATCCAACACATGCAGGACTGACACCGCTGGGAGTTGATGATGCATATCGAATTTTCAGGCTCCATTTGTGTTCGATACACCTTGACTGAGTCAATATTTGGAATTTTAAAGTCAGCAAATGGAATAAAAATTTGTTGTAAGTCACTATTATAAAAGATTTTATTACATTTTGAAGGTTCTTTAACATTCTATTAATTCTTTAACGTTAGTTGCCCGCCCGTTACTAAGAAAAAGAAAGGTGTTAACTACCTCGACCTACTTACACGCACCCTGTAAACGGCTCTACCACCTACTAACCACAGTATTTACTTTTACCACACTACTAAATGAAAAAAATATGAAGTTAATTATCAATAAAATTGATATTTTATTTGGAAGTAAATGCAAAATTATAATAATTTATGAATAGACTTTAATTATTCCTGTAATGACCTTCTTACAACTGCAATATTAAGTAGTCATATGTATAGGAATGTTATGTATATTATTTGAATATTAATTAAACGATTAATATATTAATATTCAATGCACAGACAAATGTATTCTACAGTTTTATATCTATAAATATATTAATGTATAAATGATTTATTAATGCTTACTAATTCTATCATTTTGGATTTTATTTAGAACTCCGGTTAATTTGATATGGAATATTTCTGTACAGAAAATTTAAAATAAATTTCTAATATTTAACATAACATAATGTTATAGTATATATCTATATAGATGTTAATTATATGCGCACTCCGTCCACTATTTAGTTTAAAAATTCCTGTCGCAGGTCTGCTGGTAGAAATTTCGTTAGAAATAAACAGTCTGTAGCGTATCATGTTCACATCTTGATTAATACTTTTTAATACTTTTATTTGTAAATTTTTACGTTTTACTTAAGTTAATCAAAAAGTTAACGTAAATTAAGTACTTTACGTTAAGTTGTTGATTAGTTTTTCGCTGTCACTATTTTTGCACGTTTCTTTGTTTAATTCTTTTCCGGGTCTAAACGATACTTTCCATTTCTATCACTTTCAGTACCATTGTACTCATTTGTTGTATATCAGTTTTTTAACCATTTATGTGTAGATAAATAAATAAATAACTATCAACACACTCTAAATATAAATGAATTTAAATAATGTATATGTATAATGTTTCACCAATATCGCATGTTGTTAATGGATAACACGGTGATTACAAAAGCAGGGTGCTATCTAAATAATTCATCTCATTGATCGTGTTGCGGCATGCATTGTCCTCAATCACTGTATTGTTGAGGTACTATGTGTTAGTAGCACAATGCTTTGGAAGTATTATTACATAAAAAATTATAATGAATGTTATCAGATTTACACTCGTAATGTAAATGCCTCACATAAATGTAAGAGGTATACCTAATTAATAAACATCTCACGTTTAGAAAGGCTTTTCGAGCTTTGCCTTTTGGAGAACATAATGTGTATTTTACAAAAGCTTTTTACGAAATATTGATGTGAAAAGATTTATTTAAATAGATTTATTTTTTTAAATATTTTTGGTCCGATCTGGTGAATTGCTTGAACTCTCTTAGTCATGTTATGGTCACACTGGCGTGGGGCAATTGAGTTCGGGGTATTCCCAATGAGACTTTCAGGTACTGGGCGAGCCTCATACGCGCCCGCCACTGGCTAAGAGACGGAAAAAAGGTTCTCGTGAAAAAAATTTTCTTGGTCCGAGCTGCAGTGGTCGCAATGACTTTCTATGGCTCAGTGGTTGAGGCACAACGCAGCGTCAAAGGATTTTATAAATGCCTATTTTAAAATACTCTCAACCTTAGCGTTTTCTATTAACAAACTCATTAAAAGAGAATAGGGCTTGTCTATTGTAAAGATGTATAAATATTTTGCTATTCAATATGTAGATAGTAGTGTCGTTTGTCCCGCGTTGGGCGCCACTCAATTGATCGCTTGTTCTCCCAGGTAGGTTGTCACGCTATCGCTACGTGATTCATACCTTTCCAAAGTTATGTATTGATGACGTACTATGTTAGACGTGACCAATGGAAAGGAGATTTAATACTGATGTCTTTTTTATGGATATTTCTTAGTCCTTCAGAAACTTCTTTGCTAGTTATTATATTGCTAAATTCCAGACTTCTTCTACACACTTGCTCATTAATAAGCATAAACATTCCTACTTGAACCCTTAAGAAATGATGAATAAACCAAATGAACACTAAGTATATAACATTAACGAGAATTCTGTGTTTTCATTTTCCAAATAATATCATCAATTTATGAAGTTTTACAGCATCAGCTTAACTTTAGATGCACCCGTTTTAAGTATTTTCGACTTTATTCATATATATTAAGTCCATATGTCATTTGCCACAATAAAGGTTATCTTATGAAGATATTTACAAAATCAAACCGACTAAAATGTATTAAAACAATGTTTGTAAGAGTACAAGCTTTTGGCATCGAATCTTGTTTACGTGGAGCCAAGCCTTCAAGACTGGAGAGTCACTTCGACGTCTAATATATTATAGTGTTAATGCAAACTATTGCTATAAGTCTACGAGTAGGTTTTGGAAGTAATAATCTCTTTAGATTATCAAAATTAATGTATAAGGGCTTTTTTCTATTATGTTTTTATTAATTTTGTCTGTCACGTGTGTACCTAAATCACCTGTTTATATAACTATTCTTTCCATAATGATATTAAAGCAAGTATCGTTACAACCATGAACATGGTTATTGAAATAAAATCAGTAATAATCGCTCTCGCTATACCGGTTTCAGTTGCTATCGTAAAAATAATTAATCACCCACTGAAATGCATTGTACATTTATTAATTCTTTTTAGGCGAGTCCGGAACTCCGGATATCCGTACTTCAAAAACTTCGCGCCAAAATATACGCCATCATGTCACGCCATTTTTAAAACTACCGGCCAAGAGCGTATTGAACACGCAACAAATAAAACGATTCATTCAAATATTAATATATTGAATGCGATAGGTTAGTTTTAAAAAATAGTTTTTCCAAATTTAATTCCAATTAGAAACAATATAAATAAATGATCCCAGCGGATAAATGATCTTAAGGGTTTCTTTTTGCTATTTTTTTTTGTATTTTGTAGTCTATTGACTACAGAAGGTGTAACTGGATTTTGAGTATTTTTAGTATTATATAATTGTCGGTTCAGTTCATTGATCCAATTTAGTATTCTCAGACTCAAAAGGATTAGAAATTTAATTCTTTGTCTTAATTACAATCGTATTTGCTGCAGTATTTACTTGCTGTCTGCTCGTACAGGTATGGATGACGCGGTGAGTGTGTAACCTACCCACAAACGAAGTAATGTAAGTATTAACTGGTTTCAATTCATCAAGTACAATGCTACTTTATATGAGCATACATATCATTACCTATATTACACTAATAATAATAAATAAATATTAATAATAATAATATTTACTACATATACTCTCACACCTATTATCTAGCGCAAATTAAGAATCATTAAGAGCTTGTGTTATAGATACTAGATGACGGAGAATGATATATAGTAAAATGTATATAAATATCAGATATATATTAAAGAAACAAACATCCATAAAACGTGAACTAATATTCGTACTCGTGCAAATATCTGACTCTATCAGGATTCTGAGACCTCTGGCTAAGTAGACAGGGGTACTGAGTATCCCACCAGATAGATCAATACCAATATCAATATATTTATTTGCATATATGGGTATACACTTATAAAATGATCTTATAATTTTAAAGTTATATAAAAAGTTTTCATAACAGAGGCTTCCAAACTATGGCGAATAAACTGCTTGAAGTGTATTTCGGAAACTTATTTTTAAGTACTAAACATAAAATTAATTACAGAAGCTTTAATTACAATAGCACTTTATTTATTGGGTCACAATATATACCCTGGTGCCTAGAGACATTATAAAACAATAGTGCTTAGATTATATGACTTGACATTTTGACCTTCATTGTAACAAGCATAAAAATTACAAGTCAGTTCTCGATGAGTTGTGTATTGTGAGTTCTAGTTTCCGATATTTATCATGAATAATCAACATTGACAATGAAATGTTCCTTCTAAAGCTCAAAAGACACACATTGTGGTTACAAATCGATAGCTGCCACTTAACAAGTTTAGTCTTTATTGCGAAGGAATAGTGACTAATATTTATTAAGCGTCAAAGTTTTATCACTGGACTACAAGGTGGTTTGTTATGTGAGGTCAGGGCCGTCAATGGGGAGATTCAGAATTAGTTACGATTTTTATATGTATGACGGCGTGTATTAATTACTTGTCCGAGTGGTCAGTATTTTGTATACTAGACGTTTCTTTGCTGAATACAAATTTAGTTCGCGGCTAAAGGATTTTTTTAATCCCCAACGCACGTGTGTGTACGTGTGTAGGGTGTTTGTCATCTTCAACGCTGTAAACATCTGCGGCCAACAGTATTACTCAGTCCAAAAAAAACTTAGCCCTTGAACCAATGCACCGATTTTGTTCCAGTTTCCTTTGTTTGCAAGCTGAAGTATTCAAGTCGGTTCCTAGCTATAATTCATGAAGTTTAGGTGTTTCGTTATTATCAGCTGATTTCCTACTAGATAAACACGATGTACTTACATCCAAAGTTCCGATTGATGTAAAATTTGTTGAACGGTAAATTCGGCGGAACTTTCAAGACATGGTAACCTTGAGTTGATGTTGTAGCTTCAAATGTCTGCGGGAATGGTATATTCCTTAGAAACTGACAGTGGGTATAGAGCGTTTAATAGCCTCGATGAGGTGTTACATTGATAATGATCGAGAATACATTATATACTTGATAATAATTCTAAACCCGCCAACCATTGTAATATTTAAATAGAGATATTACTTATGTTTAGTGTAAAATATATTATTTTTTTATTAAAACGGTTGTAAGTAAGAAGAAGTATATAGTTTAACAGTCTTCGCAATGTCACGTCGGAACTAAGTTAATTATCCAACCTCGGGTTAATTTGGAATTGCAGGACCAAGCGTTGACAGTGTCGTTTATATCAATCGCAATCGTGTCATGTCTTTTGTGTGCCAATAGTAGTTAATAATAATAATAAATAGTTTATGTTATTATTTTTACTTTTATTTATTATGGGATTTTTTAAAATCAAATAGCAGTGGTAGAAACATGGAAGGATTTGAATTAATCAAAAACTCTTGTGGTGAAACTGATTACAGTGCCAAAAGAGAGTAACGGCCATACGTCCGAAATTAATATCAAAAACAGGATTTCTAAGCATTGTTATTGTTATTGAGTATATTCTATTATATTCACGGAGGAAGTTTATGGATTAGGCACACAATGCCACTTCAGCAAAATGACCTACTAGAATTTTCTAATTGCATTAACAAAATGATTCATGATAACAAAATGGGTCCATCCAAAATCAACCAGGGCTAAAATTGTTTTAGTAGCAGAAACCAGAGCGCAAAAAGCTGCAGCCCCACCTATCTACTTCTGAGTTCAAGTGAAAGTACAAGTCATAAAGAAGAAACTAGCTTAATAATCACGAGCGTAAATCTCTTTGTTTTCCCGGAGGTGGTATTATACGAGGAGATAGCTTGACCTTCGGCCTGTTTACAAACAACCATATTACCATATTGCTGTCGTAATGAACAGCAATAATAATTTTTATCGTCGTTTCTCATTTATTTGAAGGACGTGCTTGAGATAATACGGTGTGACATAGTGGCGATACTCCAACGTTTGTTGTTTAAAAGACCTGTGCTTGATGCTGTCTTCTTTTTTTAGTTTTCTCACATGACGTGAGAGGGATAAAGAAAATTAAATACTGTGTACAAACAGTAATAGTTTGCCTCGTATTTCAGTATCAACATAAAGTAATCATAATCATAATTTGTTCAATAAGTTACAGTTTACTGATACAGATTGGATGCCATAATAGTTCTTCTTGTTATCAATATGGGTTATTAAGGTTAAAATAATGTGATCGTGTTCTTATATCATAAAAGGATGCAATTGCCTTCGTTATGTAATTGTTATGGCATTCAAACACTTGAATCAACTTTGTGCTACTCTTACTGCAACTGCATTAGGTTCATAGTTACAATTTTTTTTTGCGGCTTGCGTTTCATATTTTCCTTTTTTAAAATTAAATTTTAAAATGTATCTTATTTCTTCATTCGATTCGCTCATTTTGACAGAAAGAAAAACAATTTAAAAATAGTGGAAAACACAATTTTCCTAATTTGATTCTTTTTTGAAATGTCACCTTTTTAATGTCATGAAAACCAGCCAGATACAAAAAGTACAGCCAAAGATATTTTATTACAAGTTACATACGAAAAGAATTATTCCCCGACCTTATTAATATATATGAGTCTCCTAACCCTTGTAATTCATGTATCTATTTGGACATGCCAGTGAAGTCTCGAATCACTCTCTTGTACTTAATGCTATCAACAGTTTTCAGATCCTTGCACCCACACGGACACGCATACCTATTTAGACATGTGTGTACAATAATGTTAGGTACTGTGGACTCGACTTTAATGTTTTTGTCAAAGCTGACACCTTTTGTTTTATCCGGGTTGAGCGTTAGTACGTTGTTATCTAACGTTGAGTGTTAGTAGGTTGTTATCTAACGAATTTTTTACAGTATCCAATGAGTTCACAGCGTATCTCAATAGATACGCTGTGAACTCATTGGATACGAGGAGAGAGAGAGAGAGAGGAGATTGCAGCGCAGTGTCATCTGCGTTCGTAAATATGCTGCAATTTTCGAGAGGCATATTGCAAAGCTGGTTAACATACATCAAAAAGAATGTGGGTTGTTAAATACTACTACAGACTTTAATCGAATTCTTACACTCTGAGATCGGTAAGTAAAGTAACTCGCAAACATGCCAAGACAGACACCGCCAGCACTAATGCATTCCAACTTGGATATGAGGATAGGGACTGAGATCGAGTCAAAAGAAATTGTTAAGTCCAGGAAGATGGTATAACAGTTCTTCTTGTTATCAATATGGGTTACTAAGGTTAAAGTAATGTAAGCGTGTAAGAACACAACAACAAGAGACAAGAGTACTGTAGTCTTAATAATTTAATATTATACTAGGATTCTTGTATACACTTGGAGAAATTAGATCTTCATTTCCCGAAGTAGTAACATAATGTACTCTGTGGTAATAACCGAATAAATCTAACAATCAATGCATATTTAGTTCCAGGCAAACATTAAGTACTTTTTCTTATATAATATTGAATAAAATAGAATAAAACTTAATTTTAAGAAGTATGTTTAAGCAATATGTTTCTTTCTTCTTTATTCACCTGGTTCTGTGGGAATATCTGTTGTATGAAAACATAAGTATGAGGATGATAGACGGGATAAGCGGCGATATACAAGGGTACATGTACCACAAGCATCAGATAGCTCCGAGGAGAACTTCAGAAAGCAGCGGGATTTCGCACACCAGTGACCTAAGGATGACGCAATCAGCGTTGATAAAACTCTGGTAAAGATTGTGAAGAGACATTGTATTGTCAGAAGTTTCTTTAGACGTTTTTTTACTTGCTTTTTCTGAATAGTCACAGGACTTCAAATTGCGAAAAGTACAACATGATATTATTCCTTTATTACCTGCACAAGAAAACTAGTGAAAGAAAAAAAAACAACTCCTTGTTTGCTTTAGCTATCTTGCAGACAATCTAGACCATGGTAATACGTAATACAAATTTATATTCATATTTTTTTTCATTGTGAAGAAAATCTCTTTCTCATTCTGGCACCAAAAGGCTATAACGGCGTCTTTAATGTTTGGTCTCATAATAGTGAATAATTTACATCACAATAGGTTCATTATTTTATCTTCTGTCGTCTATATACTATTTTGTTTTACACAAGTATAATAGTTGTTGAACAATACGTTAGGCTGGAATGCTGGATAAGTTTTGAATGCTTTATTTTCTGTTATAGTAATCGTTGGAACAATATAATAATTTGTTTATTAAAGCAAGATAATCGTTGTATATAATAGAGGCAGAGAAAGCTACCGGTGAATTTGGCATACCCAATGCCGCTATTAGCGAGTCCCACACATGATCTCCGCATAGCGAGTGGCACCGTGGTTCGTAAGCGTATTTCGCCTTGAAAATAGTGCTGTAAATGCCGGCTTAGCAGTTAAATGCTTTATGCAGCTATTAATAATGACATTGTAGATACTAGACAAGTGAATGTCTTGCCTATGCTGTAACTAAAAAAAGCAATTTGATTCATAGCCAAAACAGGAAAGGCGGTGGCACAAACCGATACGTCCCTATATTCAGGCTTACCCTGTAGCAAAAGATCATAATAATATATTTTTAAAGCAATTCTAAAGAAACTGGAACATAAGATAACCAGACGTTAAACACAACCAGGGACTTCGCATCAGGCACGTCTGAGCTATTTGTACCGATCATAATTTATATTCAGCCCTACTTTACGTTTCGCACTAAAATCTACGGTTCTCGCGTCGTTGAACCGTAAACAAATTATGTAGAACAGCATGATTTATCTATACCTTAAATCGATATTTTACCATTTTATTTGATTAGGGGTAAAATATATGGAAATAACATTTTAACTTAGAAAAACTATCATTAAAGTAAAAAAAAATTTAAACCTTTAACTGTGGTGTAACTAAACATATGTGAGTCTTATTTAGTATCATATAAAGTATATTTTGAATTGGAATCAAAGAAATGAATATAATACAAATTTAAGAAGGGCTCGTATTCAGGAGTAATTTAAAAGTTATCATTATATCATTTATGTATATATGTATTAATCGGATGTACCTTTCATTCTCTCCTTATTTTTGCATCCCATCTGTTTTTACTTATTTATTTAATTACTCTCACCCAAGGTTGCCTGGAAGAGATTGCCAATAAACAATAAGGCCGCTTATTTTATGTATACGTTTTCATACAGTGTTGTTGTATTTTTATAATTTGTGTGCAATAAGGAACATTATTGCATTGTATTTAATTTGGTCCGTCCACAATGGAATCGGATCCAATGATAATGTAAGTATGTACATACATAATCATTATTTCTATGCAGTATTATTAAACTTTTACAAGCGTGTTTTTGTTAGATTCCATTTATGATAAATATTTATGTAGATAACTATCCTTAATTTACCACATGTTATTAACTCGAAAAAAGCTTTTAGATTCGAAGTAAAAAAATACAACAAATATAAAGAAACATTAGGCAAGAGAATATTTATTATAATAATTACTACGATATAATGACTATAGTTTTCCTAACTGAAAATACAATTATAATGAAGACGGATGCTTACTTACTATGATTGATGACATTGAGGTCAACATTTACGTTTAGCATTTATACAATTGTTTTACAATTTATTACTTTGTTCGACAGCCGTGATTGCCCGTAATTATTTAACTATAGTTTGAATATTGACTTGAACATATATATAATATCTTTTTACTACTTACTTAACTTATATCTGTTAAATAAAATCTGTGCCAGTCAACATGTTTCAAATAATTGAGGATCGTTAATGAAGTCAAATTTGCACTTATAAAAGTCAAGACAATCAACGTAATTTGAATCGAAAAAGTTTCAAGTTTTACTTAGTGGAATATCAATTAATTTATTTGTAAGTTTATTTATTTTTGGTGCATCGTCAACTTACATTAAGTTTTATATAAAGTTGATTCTTTTAAACCCTCTAATTTCGAAGATAAGACCAGGAAGTAAAGAACACTGAAAATCGCGAACCTTGCTTATAAATTTTGAATAACCTTTGTACTTCCCCTCACGACGAAACTTAATCTGTTTTGGAATTGTTATCATTATAGGTAGTTTCATTCATTATTTTAAACCATCGCATACAATCTTTTTTTTTATTTATACTTATTTAATTTTAAGTTGGAGCAATCAAGGCCGAATCGTTCATATATGGTATTGTCCTTGGCATTGCGACATTCACTTATGGATCAATATAATTGCGCTCAATTTATTATTTATTGAATAACAGTGCATTATTATTTTCATTTCTATATAGTACTTTTCATTAAGTAACTTCCGTAATAACAACAATCTTATATCTTTTGCTTTCTTCTTATTATATATAAAAATGAATTGATGTTCGTCTCTCGTTAAAGCTCAAGAACGGCGAGGCCAATTTAAATAATTTTTATTGTTTTTTATTCGGTTTGATTCAGGGGTGGTTTAAAAAAAAATAACTAGGAAAATCCTAAAACTGTAATTTTTTGTTCTAGTATCAAAAATCGTCTGACATGCTAAACATTAAAACTGTCATTTCTCCCATTGCCACTTTGGGTTTCTTTTAATAGATGGCGCGTAAGTGGTAGGTGACAGAGTTAACCGGGTAAACTAGTATGGAATAAAATGATGTTGTTCTAATTTCTTTTAAGAAGCATCTGTTCGTGAGAAATACAATACTAGTGATAATTTGTATTAAATATAATATTTAAAAATGACATAAGGACAAATAGAAAATTGTATGTTCAAATATAGTACTGAAGAAAAACAAAAGACGATACTCCAAGGAGTCCTTCTTGCAGGTTTTGCGCGCGAACAGTATTTATAAAATCAAGATTTGTTTTCTTTGAAAAAAATTACACTATTATTTGTGTATAATTTCACTAATAATTCAATTTTAAATATTTCTATTTTATTTTAAAATATTTATTGCATAGGACGATGCCAATAAAACGGAGCCACCTCTTAATACGTGATGATATCGTGATCTGTCTTGAAATCTTAGGTCATGAGCCTGCAGACTTATAAATACAAATTGGTAATTTTTAATACCTATATATATGACCTACTTTCATAAAAAAAAACAAATATGTTCCGAAGACCATCGAGATAAATTTTATACAAAAAATTGGTTATCTACATATTTCTCAATCAAAATTTCTTTATACGGTTAGGTTAAAAAAAATATCTTGTATTTATTACGTCGGCCTCTAGAAAAAGATTAAAGCTTTAGTTATATCTTACATCACATACTAATTTTAATTAGTAAGATTTTAACCAAAACTGGTAACGTAATAGTATTTTGACACGGAATTTCTAACTTCCACATTCAATAATAAGATTGAATTTTACAAATTTATTTTATTTTAAAGATTGCAATAAATAGTTCCCACACATTTCAAAATTCTTCTTACTACGTCATTCCTCTGTCGCTTTTACAATATAGGAACACAATTAAAATAAATTTTTGTTTAAAGACGTGAAGGTTTCCTAAAATAATTTAAAATTTGGCTACGTAAACCATCGCAATGCATAAAATGCGTAGGACTATCAATCACGCCGTGTCGCCAGAATAACATAACGATGCTCGAAATATCTGTAAGTGGCAAGCAGTATTCATTTATATGTGTACTCATACTGAGTATGTATGTGTGGAAGTTACATGCATGAGTGGAAATTACAATACGAAAACGAATTCGCGATAGTGAAATCTGTTCCATTATTGCGAAGTTATTTATAGAGATATTTGTTTTTTACGATGACAAATAAAATTAAACTTGTAATGTCGACATTAAATTTAGTTACGTAAATACTGCTAAGTTTTCAAAAAATATGCCTCTTACTACCTTTATTTCAGATGATAAATATGGACATAATGGACTAAAACACGCAAATTAACAGTAGAGGCCTTATTTATAAACACTTATTAAAACTATTTTCAACTACTATTAAATAATAT
Organism: Acentria ephemerella; assembly: GCA_943193645.1. NCBI lineage: Eukaryota > Metazoa > Arthropoda > Insecta > Lepidoptera > Crambidae > Acentria > Acentria ephemerella. The sequence continues at coordinate 10,607,755 of OW971884.1, read as the reverse complement.
CAAGTTGGTGGTGGGGTTTTAACGTTAAAAAGTGAGTAATGGTCAAAAAAAATGGTTTTTCTGTCAGTTAAATATCAAATATGTTTCCGATATCTATTATCCATAAAACAAGCTTTATCCTAGAACGAGCTGGCTAGCTAGCTACAAGCGAGTATGAAGGAATGTAATTATTATTATTAACTCATAAAGTCAAGCAATATGGCTGGTGGAGATTATGAATATGATTGCCGTAAAAACAATAAACTATTTCTTTTTTAATTTATATGGTATGGAAGATCTGTATGGATAGGTATACGCAAGAGCATATTGAATTCAATATAATACTTTACAATACAATTCTACAATACATTGTAGTACAATAGAATTTGTAGTATTACTAGTATTGAGAATTGTACAATACATTGTTTTAATTAATATTGCCATTAATAAATTCCTAATAATCGATTCAATTCGTGAAGCGTAAGTAATTTCCTCGTAAAGAACCTTAATACCTATAATACTTAAAGTGTCTTCTACTAATTTTCTACAAAAAAATAACAAATGAAGAACTAGTTAGCTTCAAAGTAATCCTTTCTTATCTAAGGCGTGCTTGATAGGCGCCTTGAGGAAGCTTTAAGTACTAGTAAGTCACGCACAGAGCGATACGATCATGAAAGAATAAATAGAGTTCACTTAATTAAAATTCAAGCCAACGAATCTTCCATACTTTTCCCAAAATTCAAAGAACAATAATTAGTTTATTACTTTCAAGAACACAGAATACATTTTTTATATATTAAGCTCAGTAAATAACTCTACACTGCCTGCTGATAAGCAGTACAGGTGTAAAAGATTACATATTTTGAGTTAACCATGGCAAACGTAAACTAGGGTTTTCGTAGTAGTTCGTCTCTTTCAGATCAAAGAAAATCAATCGAAATTTTATTCTGTACGGTCAAAGTATTTAGATTACACATCTAATGTGTATGAAAAAAGTAAAACTTTTCAACTAAATAAAGACTACTCTGTGGGCACCGCTTACTCTGTTCTCATCTCCACCAATTACGAACGTTCTCTTTGCCAAGACCACAATAGATTATGATCCTAAATCATTTTGTTAATATCGACTAAATTACACATTTTTGCTTCGTTCAAGCTTTCGTGATAATTTTTCGTGATATGTGTCGTTTGAGTTATAATCACAAGATCTTTTGATTGTTTTCGCCTGTGTTGAAGTATTCAAACGCGTGTATACAAAAACACACTGAAGGTGGCTCTTGGTGGGCAGATGTTTAATTACTTATGCCATGGATGTTTTTAGGATTATTGTATCATCATCATCAGCCTTTACACCTCTCGCTGCAGGATAGAAGCCTTCTTAAAAGAGGGAAAGACATGAGGATTAATAGTCTAGTTGACATTAATATTTTATCGTTTAAACCGCGAGAGTGATAAAGATTTATCAAATTAAAAGGCTCGTCACACACCTATTATTATCAAATGTGATAAAAACTATGAAAGTAAAATCTAAAGCATTATCTTCAAAATAGCATCACATCAGTAATACCACGGGCCTTCCTGATATTGGTGGCGTCTATAGGCGATAGTAACCTTCTTCTAATCGGAGCCTAAAATTCTCTGATATAAAAAAGAACTATGAATAAAATAGTTTTCGACTAAAGAGACCTGTCAAGACACCTTATGGGCCAGCAAAGGTGGAGTCGTCTAGGCCGGTTTTGACCAGATAGGTTTTCGAACGTGAACTCTTCATACCGATATCGTATCGTATTCCCTCCTTCTTAAAACATGGGTTCCTTTAAAAGAGGCGTGAAAAGGCACTTTTTGGGCTGGCAAGGTGAGGGTGGCTAGGGAAGTATGTCGCATGCTTCACTAGTTATCTTCACATATGGACTCCTCTACTGCTTATCATCAGGTGGTGGCGAGTCCTTTGCTGAGCTTTATATCGTGTTATAGATTAGGTTTCTGCAATTCTAATTTCGTATGAATTTACTTAAGACTAGCGGCTGCCCGCGGATTCGCTCGCGTAGTACACAGTAAACAAATATTATTGACGATTACTTTTACCGGTGTCCGATTTCATCCGAAGAACCGGCTAATAGTTTATGATTTCATTGATTGTTGTACTTAAATTTATAATTATTCTATGCTTATATTGCTTAATCTACATGGCCCGTGTGCGTAGGTCCCTACAACAAATCCTACAATATTTTAACTTCTTTGTACTTGGTCATCCATATAATTTGGTAAGTATCTATTGATATGTAAGTTTATTTAGGTTCCAGAAGCTATTTACCTCAATGTTATCATAGACAATTTTCCTCGCATTATTAAAATCTTACCCGAACCACAGACAACGATGAACACTATTCATTAGAATGATTCACATAAACTATTTAAAAATGACTTAATTTATTATAATTTAAAGACATATAACAAGAAATTATAGAAATAATGAAAATATTAAATTATTTTCAATTTATTGTCATAATTATTTTTTTATTGGTGAATCGGCGGAGTTACGCTCGACCAAGCGCATCGCGTTTCGCGCGGGAACTCAATTTTAGAATTCTAAAACTGTCACTGTCAAATTTCTATATTTCCAGGCAGTGTTTTGTTATCGTGCGAGTTTCTCGCGTTTTTCAGCAAGGAGGCGCGACGTTCCCCTCGCGACGTACCGCCGACTGAGCGACTCGCGTACTAATGCTGTTTGGTCACTATACTATCGATGATTTCAATCTTGATAAAATACCATAACAAAGCAGGTCAGGGCTTAACTTTAATGTGTTAGGGCAACCCTTGATTAAAGCATTGTGAAAGGAAATTATCATATTATGTACGTGTTTCGGCGAAAATTACTTACTGTAGTAGGGCAAAGTTTTTTGCAGCTTGAATATTTATTTAAAAATGTATATCACATTAATAAAGTAAAACGGTATACTTATGAGTCTTAATTAATATTTTCAAAAATTAAACCTACACATAAAATATATTGAAATTGCGAAATGTAAAATAACAAAATATTCGAGACAAATTTACTGACCTACAAATTTTTAATTAAATCATTATAACAAATATTGCATATTATCTATATAAATCTTTAAAGTTTATACCGCTGAACATTAAATAATAATTATTATATAAAACATATATGATTCTATTATGTAATATTAATTTTGTCTTAAATATTGCGAAAGTGAAAAATTTATAAATAGCTATGGACAAAAGTGAAATTTAGGTGAACACTTAATTTGATATTCAATGTGATGTGGGATTATTTGTCTATGGGATATTTTGAATACCCTCTGTAAAATACATATTTTGCATATTCTATATAAAATTTTAATATTGGAATTTTAGAATTTCAGAAAGCCATGTGCACTTCTGGCATGGCTACAACACGGTTTACGAGCTCATTCTTGTAATAATTACAATGTAGGGATCATAAACTCTTCGTGTTTTATCTACAAACGAAATATTTAGTCGTTAATTCTACACTTACTGAAGGATTTTGAGAAGATAAATACGTAAAAGTAACATAAGTAAATAAACCAAAACTCACTTATGGAAAACTTTAAAAAAATTTTAAGGCCGGCAGGCCGAGAGTTCAGTATCCTTTGACTGTGGGCTAGATACAAGGTGTAAATATAATAATCGTAGATTGTTTCCTAAGGCAATAATATTCTTACTGCGAGGAACCTATTTGAAATCCAGATCGAATCGAAATCTAAGGATTCTAGAACAGGAACCAGAGCGCCTTGCTATGCTCTGACTCCTGTTCTATATGATGACCGAAGTAAAAAGAATTTTGCGTTCTTACTTTCACTGCTTGGTGACATTTCTCTAAATGATTTGCAATTTATTTAAATAATCCGTGAATACGGTAGTATAATAATATAGTTTATTTCTTTTGAGTTGCTGTAAAAATATTATTCCTTTTGAATAGTGTACGGTAGAAAACACACTTCCCGCGTTTTCCATAGTGAAAATTTTCTATGAACACCAATAACCGCACCGTGGCAGCCAGTATTGTTCATACATTATTTTTGTAATACCTCTATGGTGAACACAATACTGAACTTTTTGTTTTAAATTCAAAACTCATTGATAGCCGCTTCAAAAAACTAAAATTGCTCGCATTTAATATAATATTATAAATATTATAAATTTAAAAAGCACATTTATAAAAAAGTGATTCATTATATTATAAAGCACTTTTTTTATACTTAACGGGGTAGCTCATAAATAGGATTTCAAGTAAAACTATCATTACTAACCCCTATGAGTGTACTTTAAATAAAGAACAAAGTTTACATGATTCTTTCGCGTACAAACTGTTTCAGAACTCCGCAGTGTAACTTCGTAATATTTTAAAAACGTAATGTTCTTAGGTCCCGTACATCAAGCAGTGACCCTTTTTCAAGCAGAAAAATGGACTGGTGATGGTATCATGCTAAAATTTATATTATCAAATAATAGGGACTTGCAAAGAGGACTGACGGCTGTAGGAGGTGTCACTGACGTACCGGGAGACGCAGCTTGGTTGACCTTCCACAAGGTTGACCGACGAAGAATATAGTGATTAAGATGTATCGTTTAAAACAAAGCACACAGACATATTGTGTATGTGTGCTTAATTGCTGTTACTAATATATAGTATGACTTATCATTGTTTTTAATAACTCTGTATAATTAATTTAAGAATAGTGAAAAAGGAATGATTCTAATTATGAAATTCTATAATCTTTTGTTACGCATATTTCAATTATTAGTTCTGGTTGTAAATCGAGTGTGTTATATTGTCAAGGACGTATAGGTGAGCTAATGGCTATTTTCCGATGAAATGAGAAATCGAAAAAATAGATAAATTGTAATATTTATATTCAAGAGTAAAAAATAACAATGACCATAACTAAGGAAAACAACAACAGATATAAAATGACAAAACCACAATAATTCTGATGTCACTTTAAAAGCCAAAAAAGAATTTTTAAAATATTTAAGAAGGTTCGCAACGTATATAATAAAATCATTTGCGTGCCTACTTTAATTAAGGTATGATTTTGATGATCAAATTGAAACTTATTTTACCATAGATATGTTATAAAGCAAATAAAGATTCTATTCTATTCTGGAAAAAGCTGCAGGAAGCAGTTGGATGCGGATAGCGCAGGACCCATCGGTTTATAAATCCTTGGGGGTGGTGTATATCCAGTAGTGACGTCACTCAGCTGATATGATTATATGACTACATGAGTCTACAATCCCTTGGAATTGTGAAAAAATAAAAAATAAATTCAACTCAACAAAACCATTGTGCCGTAAATTATGACACTCGCTAGGCAATCAAAACATGTAGGATATTCACCGTGGACTAAAATGTTAAAATGAAGCAGCAAGCGATGCGCAAAGCAACCAAATCGCAATTGCAGTTGTAGCACAAAAATAATTGGACGGACGAACATTAGACAGATAAAATATGCATTATTGTACACCATAAATTACAAACGCAGACAATTTCGTATATGCTACATTATACAATGGCGGTCTTATCGCTAATTAGCGATCTCTTCCAGACAACCTTTATTCCATCGTATTAACTTCCAATAAAAATAACTTCTTAAATAGATGTGAATAATTTTATTGCTTTCACTACTGGATTTTTATTTTTAATTTCTCATGTAAAGTTATGGTTTTCAATGAGAAATAAATATTCTTTATACCTAACCTTAGGATAGACAGGATATGCAAGAATACGAAAGATGAGTGAAGTCATTTATTTCTATTAAAATAATTGATAAATTAATCAGTCATGATAAAACAAAAATAAACGACGAAACCAATACGAACGTACTATCTACTCTAGTTAATGATTAAATAATTTATAAAATAATTTATAATGCAATAATGGATGAAAATACAAACAATAATGATAGATAGTACTCTTTGACATTCATAAAATTTGCACCGAACACGGTGAATGAGTCTGACTCGAGTTAGCCGTTTTTTGGTAGCTATACCTACAGCCGCAGTTTCAATACCAGAATCAAATCTATTCTACAAGTGGAAACGATTATTTGATATAACATACCAGCATTCCAGTCTCTGTATAATAGGAAATAACTATAGGTAGAGTGGTTATAGAAATAGAAAGAGAATGTACGTAAAAATATATAAGTTATTGAGCCGCGATATACACTCGGGAACATCGAGATAATTAAAAAAGCAATTGACGATCGCCTGGCCGAGTGGTGAGAAGTTATCCCTAGCTCCAAGCTTTTTCTTTTAGGTATCTAATATAAAAATATATATAATAATAAATATGTTTTGTTATATAACATACAAAACAAGCTATTTAAAATGTTTACTATGTAAAAAGTATTAATACTTACTATGCAAAAAGTATTCAGGAAACTATCACAGATTATATTAAAACAAATAAGGTTTTTTTTAAAAATAATGACAATAATATTATTTTGACAAAATACCAAGCTAGAGCTTGTTATCCTGTCTGTTACTTCTCCTCAGTAAATTAAGATATATCCAATATTCCACATTTGTAACCAGTTGTAATATTAACACGCACAGCTGCGGAGTTCGTGCCTTGAATATAAACAAAACCTTTTAAATAGGTTCCCAATATGAAGGATTTATTTCGATATTTATTTAGGAAGGTTTTAGTGTCTTGGTCAAATATAAAAGGACCTACGTCACGTCTAAATTAACATACTACGTGATCTATTAGATGCTATTGTAGGTACTTATGTGGGCAGTAGATCAAACTAATTTCAAAATCACGGTACAGAACGTAAAATCACGTCTAAAAGTTAATGACTATATACACAAAGATGAAAAAGAGGAAGAAGATCTATTTATTTGCTTAACATGTATTACACATACACATGCAGTTGTTACAATATAAAAAAGCATATTATGTTTCATCTCAAAGGCATGCTATTGTGAGGGGAGTGTCATATACTTTTAAAAAGTTAATGACACTCCCCTTACAATAGCATGCCCCTCACATAAGCAAATTAAAACAATTTAATAAAATAATAGATATTAAAATATATATTCATAATAAATTGTTTAAACACGGCATAGATTCATTTATTTCATTTTTATTTGTAATAATTTATATTAGAAATATTATTAAAAGTAAAATATAATAAATTGAAGTTAAATTATGAAAATTAATAAAATATCACATGATTTTTATCACTTAGGAAATCAGTTGCATGATAGAAACACTTTTCAGCTAAAAAATCTTTAAATCTCTTTTTAAATACAACGCTGAAATTGAATTAATATGAACTATTTTCTATGACATGTTCGTATTTCTTTTCTCTTTTCGTAGTATGTCTACTGTTTTTAAAGGTTCTATCCATTTTAGACGTTGCTGTTGGATATCAAATAAGAAATAAAGTTATTACTGAGAATCAAAAATACAAATTGTTTAAATAAAATAATTTGTAACTCAGTAAGTGTCAACAATGATGGAATGGATGATCGATTCCAGGATTAGGTATTAGGTATTCACGGTTAATCTATACAAATTTGTCTATTTAGCGATATGCATTAGTCACTACATTACCCCGGGGATAATCTTCGTTTCTGACAAAATGTAGGCAATTGCTTAGATTTGCATAAAAGCCCTTAAAATAAGAAACTCATATAATTTTAACCGTGCTCCTCGAAACCTAATCTAGTGTAGATACGCGGAGCTTACCCATAGTAGATTTGCAGATTTCCCTTATCGACGACGCTTAAAATTTTCATTTTTATTTTTGTTTATGGATATTGTTGGTTTTAATTAACTTTTGATTGTTACAAGTTTTTGACGCAACTTCAACAAATTCTACTAATAGAAGGTTTTAAGTACCATATTAGTAAATATTTGAAGTGACACAAACTTGACTATTTCAATTTAAAAGACTACTGTTACTGATATTTGGATATGAAAAAGCTCTATTTCCAATTGGTGTACCTAATAATGATAGATGTCTGAAATGGATTTGAATTTCAGTTAAAAATGTCTGGGAAAATTATTGTTCTGCGATAAGCTACACAAGCGCCATCTACTAAGAAATAACAAATGAATGGCGTTCACCGGCCAAACCGCGCACTAGCGCTACCTAGGGAAAATGTACGGAAAAGCGCACTTCATTTAAAGCGACAAAGAATAAAACTGGTCTTCGCTGAAACTATTGAAATACTGAAGATGGTGCTACTAGCAGCTTTTAATAACTATGAATATTTTGCTTAGCATAAATTAAAAGAAAAAACTTTGTCATAATGTATTCTAGCCTAAACTTCAAAAGTAGTGAATGAAAGCAAACGAAAATGAAAAGTATAATTATTTTCTAATTAAGATTAATATACCTCGATATCCATAGGCTCAGTTTTATTTATTAAGTTCATGTTACGTAAAAAAATACGCCTAAGATTAAAAATTCAATATAAGCCATAAACTGCCAAATGTAACCCATTTAGTTGTGCTTAAAATTCTGTAAGCTACATTTAATATGATGTATGTAATGTAAACACAGATTTTAGTATACATAGATATTGTCTGTGACATTTATAGCTTACAAGCGAATAAATAATGTACATTAAATATCTTGGAACTGAACTCGAGCGCTTTTAAAAGATCGCTCTCTGTGATCATGATAGATGAAGCTATTCCAAATAGTGTAAAATAGCGACTCCCAAGATTTTCTGACATTCAATTTCGTCCAAAAATTTCTGTAACATGCTTTTATTGTTAAGTAAAACATTAACAATTTTACATAAAAAATGTTGTTTTGATTCATTTCATGGAATATTGTCAAGGATGTCTCAACTCTATATAAAAGAAATGTGGAAAGTATTTCGCTATGACAATCATTTTGATTTGTAAATCACTGGACCTGACTGATATATATATTTAATTTATTTATGCACACATGACAATATTAACATACAATTAAAAGGGCAGAACGTATGCACAAAGGATTTTATACAATCGCTGAACAGGCTCAGTAGGCAAAAGTAAGCCTAGTATGGGTGCCTGGGCACACACGTGTCTCTGGTAATGAAAAAGACGAAGTTCCTCACAAAAGATTTGTAATAAATATTTTCTCTGCTTTTCATACTAAATTAACTAAGCTCTTTTCAATTGTTCCGTTTTTTTTTGGATGAAGTACATGTCTCAATTCCTTTTCAACAAGTTCCTTTTCAAACAACCACGAGTTAATTCTACGCTTTTTTAATCGTTATTGTACTTAAAAGGAATACATATAAGTTAATTAATATAAGCATACAACACATTCCCGGGGAAACTAGCCATAACTCAAACATCACACTTTTTATTTTTCCGTTCACAATTCTGATCTAACCTAATATATATTTATTTGGTTCATTTTGCATAAGAATGGTGAAAGCTAAACTTAATACTATTCAGGAATCACTCCCGGTTAAATCAATAGACTAAAAGTTGAAATAATACTCAATATAATTATTTGAGTTTTTTTGTTTTGGTTTTCATCCCATTCATTAATTTTTTGGCCAATATTATCATACATAAAAACTAAATAAATAAAAATAAACAAATTGCCCCCAAGCCCCTCTTTTCAGATACAATATTAAATGCTTTAAATAAAAGTAATTTGTATATTGTTATTCAATTCAAAAGCATTATGCCAGTTTAAATCTGAGACTGACAGCCCTGAATCCTCGCTGACATATCATAAACTAACAAAGCAACTATACCTACTTGCAAAGTTTGAGTTCGCGTGCAAGTCTTCAGTGTAGAAAACGGGTCAGAACATATTAAATGTACATTAGAGATATTATAATAATACTTTTGGTTGAAATGTTCACTATAAACAAAAATCTAGATTGTATCTTATTTAAAATTCACCTTGCGCATCTTTGCAATCGTTTCATAATAAATTACTAACAAAATTAATGATTTGCGAAAGGAAAAAAGAAATTACAGAGGTGTTATAGTAGACATTTGCATATTCTAAATAATTACTACGGTAATTTGATTGTTTAATTATATTGATATAGGTAATATATCAATTTTATTATTATGAGGTTTCAACGTTATCGTAATATAGGTGACCTTTGCCAATATTACTGTTTTGATATCAACTTCTAAATAGAACATAAAAGTATTTATATAAATGTTTATTGTTAAAAAGTAACCTTTATCGATTTATTTCACCAACAATTTTGATTGGTCTGCGGTCGAAGATAAAATTATTGGAATATTTTAGTTACAATTTTCTGAAAGTGTAATACTTAAATATGTTTTTTATTTTTTAATAATCATGATAAGGTTATAAATTAAATTACTTGCCTCGTACCATATGTTATTAAAGAACCAGAAACTTAATACTTTAATAAAACCATTTAAAACAAACATTAATAGCTAATTCAAATTTTAAAGTCTTATGAAGGGCTTAATATATAAAGTAATAGTAATAAGTAATAAAAAGTCTTTGTCAGAAGTGGGATTCGAACCCACGCCCACAGAAGTGGACTGCGACCTGAACGCAGCGCCTTAGACCGCTCGGCCATCCTGACTTATCAGCTGATCGGCAAAATTAGCTATTAAAATCTTTAATATTTTTTTTTTTATTTCTCAAAATACTAATAGATTTTTTATATAATTGAATTTAATTGACTATTGAGGATTAGACCAAAGGAAAGTATTGTTCCAATAATATATCTATTTGAATTGGAAGAGAATCCAGCTTTATTTCTAGACCCCAAATAATATTATTTTAATTCAACATTTGTAGTATCATTTACGATGTCTTTACTAGGCTAATGGCTAGCGTTAGATAACTTAATTTTTATTTAAGAACAAGATATAAAAGTCATGACTAGAGTCTAGGAATCTTAGTATAAAGCTAAATCCATATTATAATTATTTTCTCGATACAAAAAGATAAATTTTCCGATTTCACAGTATTTTGCGGTTAAAACTTTACTATCGTCAGTATATAAAATAGAAATATCAAAGCACTGTACAGTTTGTGTCGGTGTCTCATGTAAACAAAATGGCAGTGGAGTACGAGAAAAATTCCGCAGTGAATAACCTGAGGAACTATTTGAGGATTCGAACTGTGCATCCGAACATCGACTATGGTATGCCATTATAATGATGACGTGATTATTAAATTGAAAAATGTAACTACTTTCAAGAATACATTATAACGAAAGTAAAGAAGAAAGATAAATGAATATTTTTCGCTATTTTTTTAATTGTCTGTACTTATGTAGATTTATGTTAAAGATGTCCCAAGTTTAATGAAATATTATTTTTGAGATATTGTGCAATAATCAAATCACCTTGTTTTATCGAGTAACGCTCCATTTTAATAACACTAAACTATCAGTTGTCAAATTGTTCCTTTTATAGATGCCAAAAATTTACTGCAGAATTGGCAGCAAATTCAAGTCTTATTTTAATTTTTGGACACTTTTACAATTTTAATGTATGATTATAAAAGTAAAATCGATTGTTTCATGTTTCCAATAAAATGATAGAATAAGTAAAATTCAATTATTGATTCATTCTTATGATGTTTCATTCGATGGAAAATGTTAACATCTTTTTAAATCAAATTAAATCCGATATTTACGTTGATTTTGACACATATACGAATGAATTTGACGTTTCTCGAAACAATAACTATTTATTTTCATTTTTTTTACATTTCGACAATACTTAAAATATTTGAGAGGTCTTCGAAATGCTTCTGAGTTTTGGCCGTAAATAATGTTATGCCAATACGAAAACATTTTTTTTACATAAGTATCGACTGTAAAAAAATATCAATAAATAATAAAATATGATGATTAGAATAGAATAAAAACAATTTTATTATCTAAACACTAATGATGAGTTTACAACAATATAAAACAAATACAACAAAACCATTACTATCGGTATAAATTTATCATGAAACATAAACTAAAAATAAAAAAAACAAACATTAAAACATTATCAGTAAGAACATTTAAAATCTACGAACAGTAGTACTATACTTACATATTTTAAAGTATAATGACAGATTTAAAATAAATTCAATTAACATTCAAAATGGCGTATGCGAGTACATATGATATCGTGCAATTTGTGTGAGTCCATAACAGCTTAAACTTAATTCTTTTTGTGAGTTGGTCAAAAAGGTCTACGGCGGCCTGATGAGTGATGACTCGATGATTATACGAGTCATACAACTTGTAACACAAAGGAAAACCCACATTCATTACCGAATATTGGCTGGGCGTGTGTTACGAGCTCTACTTCCATTCAGTTTACGGCTTACATTTAATTTTTAATACGATGAACTCTAATAAGACAATAAATTTTATAATGTAACAGTATTTTTTAAAAATAAGTAGGTACAACCATTAATTACGGATTTTCACTATCTAGGCATTAAAGTGAAATAAATCTACACAAAAATGGCCACTAAAATTTAGCATTACTATAAATTTAAAAGAATTAACAAATATAATAACAATGACTTTAAAGTCACGTATGTGTGTATGTTTTTATATTGTACATATATGTTATATTTTGTCAACCAATACATAACCAGTCAATAAACTGGGTGGAAGTAATAATAATGCACCCTCTGATCAAAGATTTTATTGTCAGACGAATGCATCGAATATCTCCGTGGTCAGGCTACCCAGCTCGGCCTGTCTGTGCAGGTGTTCGAATCTGTACCCAAGAAACCAATACTGGTAATGACATGGCCGGGCTCGCAGCCGAACCTGCCCAGCATACTGCTCAACTCACACATGGATGTTGTACCTGTATTCGAGGTTCGTTCAAAACTTTTCTTACTTCCGGACCAAAAAAAAGTTTTAATGTTGGACAAGATTTTTTTACTTACAATTATTGGAAAATTGTTTTAATTTATAATTAGAAAAGCTGGCAATATCCACCTTTCGAAGCTCACCTCGTCGATGGCGTGATATACGGTCGTGGGGTTCAGGACATGAAGTCCGTGGCTATCCAGTACATCGAGGCGGTGAGAAAACTTAAGCAAAAGGGACTTAGTTTCAAGCGGACTATCCACCTGTCTTTCGTGCCAGGTTAGTTTTTTATTAGCTTGTTCTATTAGCGAAGCAGGAGCCGAGGAAATCTTCTCTAATGGTTAATTAGAACTTAAACAAAGTTTGTCAAATCTGATAATATAAAAGACATTAATATTAACAATAAGGCAGATTTTCAGGAAAGGATTTTTATTCTTTAAGAGTCTTACTGTAAATAGTAATATTGCAAACTTATTCAAAAAATTACGGAGATTGAGAGACATCTGAGTTTCTTGGAGTGCTTCAATACACAATATCGTGATTACGTCTTAATTAATGCACTTAAAAGTGATTCGATATTTTGTGCTTCTATTTTAGTTAAAAAACTTAACCAATAGCATCAGTTTTGTTTAATATTTAGCAACAGTTGGCTTAGTTTACACAACTAATAAAATATGAATTCCGATGACACGAAGGATTATGCGATGTAACCCTTTTGGCAACAGCTGCCTCGTCAAAACATTCAGATGTTTATTATACTCCTATAATCCTAAACTCTAAACTTTTTTATGAACGAAATAAGATTTCAATACCGGCTATTTAAAATTTTTTAATCCACAGATGAGGAAGTTGGCGGTGGCCAGGGAATGCAGCAGTTTATCAAAACTGATAACTTTAAGAAGTTGAATGTGGGGTTCTCTTTGGATGAAGGTATCGCTAGCGCTAACGAGGATTACCTCGTCTTTAATGCCGAGAGAAACATCTGGCGTAAGTTTTTGATGTTTGAAATTTGAAGTTAACATTGTTCTTGATAGATTTAACTGTCACAACGGTGTAGTTGCATCTGAACCTTGAAGGTTTACTTTTTTCCGTGGCCTGTTATTTTCTAGAGTAGGTATTTATAGAATCATTGAGGAATCTGGTTAATTAGAGAGCAATATGTTTACTTCCGATCACTAAATTAGTGACCACAGATAATAACACAATCTTTCAACTTTCTTAAATCTAATTAGTTCCTTACTAAAATCTCAGATGAGTTTTGAGAGGATACAGATAACGGAGTACCAGTCTAATAAAATCAACTAATAAAAAGGAATAATAAAAATTGGAACTAATACAGAACACGTGTTTTCAGATATCAAAATAAATTGTACTGGCAAATCGGGTCACGGTTCGCTTCTGCTACCTGATAATAACGGAGAAAAGGTAGGACTTCATTGTGGACCTGTAATTGTGTAACTATCTATTGAATACGCTATAAATATTTCAGGTCCGAAGAAATTTTGAGTAAATTTTTCATACAATTAAATTATATAAAACGTGTTAATAGCATACTTATATTTCTTAAAATATTTTGTTACTGTTAGCACCAGATATACTTACGCCTTCATCTTGGGTTCTGTGATTGTACTTACGTATTAAATTTCACAACACACTCAACTCTGGGTTGCTTTTATAGAACAGTTGAACATTAACTATTCTGCATCAAAATAGATGTTATAACCAAACTGAGTGATGTGTGCTGATTGAGTGATTCATTGAGCTGATTTTTAAAAATTTAACAGAATCTGTAGGATTTTCAACAATTTCTAATTATACCGATAGTCAATAGAATATATATTGCAAGTACATTCCTTCCTGCTCCAGTTTCATTTTACTGCGCGATAGCTTTTCATACATTAGCTGTAATGACATTACGACGGGTACTCTCTTTCTGGCAGCGTGCCAGTCGAGCCGTAGCCTAGAGGAAATGAAATCGCACATGATTGGATTTGCACCATCGCTTCTGATTCAACGTGTGAATACCACTTAATAAATGGGCATGTAGTATGGCCATAATTACAAATATAACATTAATTAATATAGGTTTTCCGGTTTGATGGTCTAGAAAATTGTGCGTTATTCAAAAGATGTAAATGCTTTATTAACTTGTGGCTTATATAATCAAACCAATATTTACAGCGTTTTATTAATATGTACTCACATTAAAAATGGTCATTTCTTTTTAACCCTCATGGCTACTCGTAGAATATGATTTTCAAAAACCTGCCGTTAGGTCTCTCTAGTTTAGGCTGTACTTACATTATCTCAGTTAATCAATGTTATTATTTTACTGAGGTCCTGGGTGTAACTCCACGTGTGTACATGCGCTGCCCGCATGATAAGTTTAACAAGTCAGATGGAAAATTGTTTATAGTAACACCGATGCAGGGCATTTCAGGATGCATTTCTAACTTACAAATAAGGAAATATTTTCTCCGTATTGTCAATTAGAACTTATATTACCAGTACATAATACATACATAATACTAAAATACATAATACTTAATATGTGTTTGACATTTCAAGACTGGTGAAAATATCGCTTTTTAGTGAATAGTTAAGCTAGTTTAAATTTGAAATAAAAGTAATTTATCATGTTATTTTCTTTCTCACTAATAATTAAATACCTTCTGCTCCAACGACTCGCAATTACAGCAACCAATTGCCATATGTTAGTTAGTCAGTAGCTGTGTCCAGACTTCGTTCGCGTGGATGTATGTGGTGGAAAATAACAACATGTACGTTGGTGGGTAGGTTACACGATTTTACTTGAGTATTTATTTGGTTAAGGATTTAAATACTGTTTATAACAAATGTGATTACCAAAAAAAGATAGTGAGTCAATTTAAATTACATTGAGGTTACATGCTGCTTCGGATTTTGACACGCAACGAAACCTAAGAAAAAGATTTTTTTAATGGTTTGCAATATTTTTCATTGATGCTCAACTCCTATTGGTCGTCACGTGATGTTATGTTTAGTCTTTCTTGATAACTGGACTAATCAAGAAAAAAATAATTTTTCAATTTGAATCAGTCGTTCCTGAGATTGACGTGTTCAAACAAACTCTCCAGCTTATAATATTAGTAGAGATAGATGATAATCTGAATGTGAACATGGAAATCCAAACACAGAATAGAGCAGAGTAGTGATAATTTTGTTACGGTGCTCGGCCACATGTTCATCTTAATAAATGACGGCGGTCGCGACATTACAACGATAGCTTGGCATGACGCCAACACTGCTACCTCACTTGGTATAGATAATTAATAAGATATATCGCATTGTTCATTTAAGCAGGTAATAGCTAGGCACTTAAACATCGAAAGCTATTCTTATGTTATCAGGTATAAAATAAAGCAATTCCAATAAATGGCGGCTATAAAGTTAAATCAACTACGTTACGGTAGTGGAATATGTACGTGAATGAAAATTTATATAGAATAAAGAGTTTAATATAAAGTAAGTACCTACAAACCAGATACAAAAGATATTTTATTGTTAAGGACGCCTGACTCGATGTGGTGGCCTGTTAAGGATCAAAGATCCTATTATTCTGTGATAAATTTATATTATTTGTGCACATTTTATTCCTAATTAACCGCTGTCGTACATAAGTACTTGTAGTTGGTCTGTAATACAGTAGAGAATAACATTTGGAGCAAAAATGTTTAAATTCTGTGCGCGTGTGTGTTACGTCATTATTAACGACATTAGTCGTTGTTTACATTTGGGATTAAAACGGTTGAAGTATACATAATTTATTGGAAACGTTTCTCATCTTAGAGAAATTGAAAATATAAGATAGAAAATATAAAATAGAAGATACTCGATTTTGAAGTTTTAATTTCAGTAAACGATAATTTTCTTACGTGTAGATCACGAATAACGAGTTTATTTTTATATTTATTTCAACGATAATTTATGTGACTGTCCGTAAGTCAGTTCAGCAATGTGAATGGAAGCGCAAAGTTGGGTTCCTTGACTGAGTGAACCTTGGTTCAAATCCCACTTCTGACAACTAGTTTTCATTATAAGAATATTTTTTTGTTAATTTTTTTCTGTGCATTAACCGTAATTTATAATATCTGTAAACGAATATATATATATATGAATGGTTATATCAATTATATCATTTTTATTTATCTTTATTCCTTCCAGATACGTTACATTATCGACAAATTTATGGACCTCCGAGCGGAGTCTAAGAAGAAATTGGCGGAGAACCCTGCTCTCACCATCGGTGATGTCACTTCCATCAACCTCACCATGCTTAGTGTTAGTTATACTTAAAGTTTAAAAACATTTCAACAGAAATTATTGTCAATTTATCGTTCAAGGTCTCCTCCTAAATGTGTAATAAATTAGTTTAAACAGGACTTGACAGTTTCAACCTATACATGGCGGTGAAAATGGTTATTTTTCACCACCTTTTAAAGTGTCAAATAGTTTAACTACCAGTTAAAGTTACTAGTAAATCTTATAAAAAACTAATTTTAGTTTAAAGCGCTCTACAAATATTTGTCTGTTACACGGAAAATTTAAAAGACAGACTATTTTTGACTATGGTTTGAAATAGTTTTAATAAAAAGTAAGTAAGGATATCGCCATGACTGGATGGTGATCATAAGTTTTCATTATGCTACACATACAAACGATTTTGTCAGTTTGTAAAACTGTTCAAAATGAGTTATTATAACAAGTACTTATTCTTATCTTAGATATCATGCATTGCATAGACGTAAAAGAGGTTTTAAAAAAACTGAAACTTTTGTTCATATTTAGTAGTGTGTTGCGATCCAGTTGTCATTTGGTCAAACGCGTGATTGCATAAAGTTTTCATGTGTAAAATTTAATTGTCGAAGGTAATAATAGATTGTTATAGTAATAAATAAATAATTAAATACTTCTAGGGTGGTATTCAGAACAATGTGGTGCCCGAACTTTTGACTGTCAGCTTTGATATTCGTCTAGCGACATCTGTCAATGAGATTGAGTTCGAGGAAATGGTAAGTACATGGGACAACCCCACAAAGGGTTTTATAGAAGTAAACTATTTAAAGTAAGACAATATTATTACTAAAAATCTAATGTGCTGATTTAACTATGTTTTTTAATTTTACCAAAAAAAATTGGCTTAGAAAAATTTTATACTACGTTCGTTCTGGTTACGTTAACAATAGCATGTTTCGCCATGGTTGATTCCTGGATGGGTCGATCGAATTATTTTATCTCGAGTTCCTGCGTGCTTCGGAAAGCACGTTAAGCAATTAGTCCTGGTTGTTATGGCAACCGCTTTCACCCAAGGCGCATTGGGCCAGTACGGTGGTGTTATGGGTCAAATTCCTCATGCGTTTCTCTCATATAGGAAGGCCATCAAAGGGAAGAATACAGTTGATAGCGCTCTCTTTCAGCTGATTTTACAAGTAAAAGGAGAGATATTATTTTATGTTTATTATATTTATGTATTATTTGAGTCATAAATGAATTTAACTACATTTCCGCGGTCAAACAATAGTTTTTATCTTTATAGGATTATATTTTATGGTGTGGAGATAATAATAACGAGTAACACATGTTTCCAATTGCCCTAAGCGCCATATTTTTGCCGAAGCCACAAGTGCAGCAGAGAGGGACTTTATGATAAAAATGAACTATATTTTATAAAAGATTTTCAGACAAATAAATGATAACGAGATAAACTACCAAAAGGAAAACCTTTTAAACCGTTTTGTAAACTTGTTGCCTTAATGAGTCATAATATTCAGCATTTTTTGTTTAAGCATGTGCACACATGTTTGCTTAATATTTTTTCTTGTATTAGTTAATGCTAAGTCATCTTAGAAACGTCAAATGACATCTCATGTGCATTTCTGTTTGGATTGTAACAGAAGAGTAGCACTGAACTTAAATTTTAATTTTATCCGTGTACAAGTACAACAGGAGCGGGCCATTGTTTTAATTTAAATATTTTTTGGTTGGTTCACATTATTTCCACGTAAGGTGAAGCAGTGGTGCCGAGAGGCAGGGACTGGTGTGCGGTACGAGTTTGAACAAAGGGACAACAGCGTTGCTCCTACCCCAGTTGATGACTCCAATCCTTTCTGGTTAGCCTTCAAGGCGGCAACTGACAAGTTGTAAGTAGTATCGTATAATTTATACATTATGTAATACAAAGTTAAAAATATACGTGCAAGTTTAAGTAAACAAGTGAGTAAATAAACAGATATTTATTGATTGGTTGTAACATGGTACATAAGTGTAATAAGATTCCAACACTGGCAGCACTAGGAGACTTTCTGGAGGAGCTGGGATGGCTTGAATATCTAGCTATCGCCCTCCAAGGCAAAACAGGTGCAACAGTCGTCAATTTGCGGAGACCTCCCGCAAGATTGAAGAAAAGGAAGATTCCACCACATTGAGCATGTGACACCCTGCAAGGGCACTGAAAAATTTAATTTAGTGTGCACATCCTGCTAGCTTATTACTCGTCTTATCTGAAAGGAATTCATTTAATGGGATTTTTTTTTAAAGAGATCTGTAGTTATAGGTATTGAGGCGACAAGAAATTCACTCAGCAAACCTAATTGTTGCCGTGCTCCCAGTTTTATTCAGATATGTGGCAATATTGTTTTTTCTACTCCCGTTAGTTTTATTTAATAAGACTTTAATATAAATAAGTGAAAATGTTGTAAACCTGTATGCTTTTGCGTAGTTTACACTATTATTATTTTTTCTTCTAGGAACATGTCAATTAAAGTCCGCACATTCCCCGGTGGTACCGACAGCCGTTATATCCGTGAAGCAGGCATCTCAGCGCTTGGCTTCTCCCCGATGGCCAACACGACACCGATGCTACACGAGCACAACGAGAGTCTGCGCGTGAGCACCTACCTGCGCGGGATTGACATTTACGAGGAGATCATCGCGGCTCTAGCTAACGTTGCTTGATTGGACAATAAACATTTATTGACGATGTCGTGTTTCATTTGTCAGTAGCAGTTTTATACGCTATATGAACCGCAGAAAGAATGTGCGGAATAATTAAGTATTAATGAAATAAAAAGTCATTTAGAAATAAGATTTCCTCCCTCTTTCCTCTACTACTTCCTACCAACTCCATCCAAGAATTCCAAATAAAACTAGTTTCCTTGTTTCGTTCACTTACAAAATTCAAATATTTACATTAAGCTTTATGAATAAACTCTACTATTTATATTAAACTTACACTAAAAATGTGCCCTTACCGTTTTGAATGCTTAAATATTATCAAAAATATATAAAAAAATATTCATAGCAAGTAGTAATGAATCTATCCGATCAAATTGTGTAATAACCATACCCTTTGCCTACCAGACTTTTATCATATAAACGAGAACCCATAAAATATTTTCGGTAATATTTATCGATAGATCTCAAATAGATCTCAAATAGTCAAATAGATTTAGTTATATCTGTTCACTTACATAGTAGCAAATAAATGATTTTGGTGTATTACAAAGGAGGTTTGATATGTGCAATACAAACTTACAAATAAAATTACTAAAAAGAATAAACTTTTAAAAAACTTAATCAAATAAATGGTGTCCTCATTATTCTGAATAAAGAGTTCCCGGTGGAACGATTGTTGCGATGCGAAGCCTTATTGGATAATCTGGGGCATTATAATTTTAAATTTAGCGGGAATGTTTATTTAATGTAAGGTGTATCCTTGACAGACTTGCCCTGTTCGTAAGTACCTGGCACGGATATACCTGTAGACGTCTTCACAATAGCTACAAAAGCCGTTTTGTTTATGTATATACTACGCTACGCAATTGTTTTTAGATAAGGACATTAAATTGAACGATTGAATAAGAAACCTATTTATTACAATTTAAAGCTCAAAACAGATTTTTTTTCTATTCTGAACTTTTGTATTCTTTCATTTAAACTGCACTGACTACACAATTTATTTGTATTTTATTTAATTCATTTGTTTGTTGTTATGATAATTTATGACCGCTAGTTGCCCTTACATATTATGTATAAGTGTCATCTGTCAAGCAACTCCTGCGACAACCATGATAAATTTCACCATTTTATACGTTGCTTTTATGTTTTATACTAGTTTATTATTTGGTTACACATTACTAATTCATTAATACAAAACTCAAACTATATATCTGCAATAAAAGAGACTAGGTTTTTTTCTTTAATTAATCCTCAGCCTATCGACTTATCATTAAATGATAACTGGAAAATGGTTTCATCAATCATCCATTTGAAATCATTTTTTCAGTGTTACCCTAAGTCGTGTCAAAATTTGAACGAATTTTTTTTTTTTTACGTTTAACATTATTTAACGTTATTCAATTGTTTTGACCTACTATTTAATTTTGAAAAAAGAAAATCATGATGACGCAAAACACATTTGTGAAACTTTGACCACTATATGCTATTCATTAAAAGCCTTGAAAACCTATACTACTGAAAGAGCTTTACTATTGCGCCGCTCCTGGCGCTCTCGCTCTGGACTTAATAATCTTTTCATTAATCGCAAATAAGAGATTTGTTTATTTGATTTGATCAAATGTTTGTTTCAATTTCTTTAAATATTCTTTTTAAATGACGTGTTAACTCCTGCCTTGATTAATTATCTTTCAGCCAGTGTTGCCAAAAGCTGTCTATAAAAATAAAAGAAGATATGTTACAATGCGTCTTTCCCGATGCCAACCATAAACTACAGAGAAGCGCTAGATCCAATATACGTTGCTATAAATCAAATACCTAAGTTCACCTAGAATATCTCCACAAACTGAAATCCATTTCTCAAAGCTGTTCAGCTTTCTGTTAACTCAAAAATGTAATGCGCTTTTTAAATTGCTGAGGTGTGATGAATAAATTGATGAATGATGGGCTCCATTTCAAACATGAGTCAGTAACGAGCATTTATATCGAAAATGCTTCAGCAGAGACGTGTTTTTACAAAATTCCTGGCTAAAAAGGTCCCACTAATAATGAACGTGGTGTAAATTACAAAAAATGTAAAAAACTGTTAGTAAAACAGAATAAAACAATTGAAAATATATATCAAATACCATTCTTAATTAAGCTTTTTACTAGAACATGGAACAAAATATGTTGCTTATCTGATTATGAAGTATCTACGTATTCTAGTAATAACTTCAGTAACAAAAGTTGCTTTGCTTTCGTAATAGAAACTAGAGCGTTCAAATTTTTGATATATGAGCAATTAAAAGTAATACAAGAAAAATTAAAAGGATTTCTATTTGAAGTATATGGCGGGTTAATACCTAAAATAGCAAGATTAACACAGGAATCTAGTTATAATACTCATCCCTATGAAAATTGTTACATTATTATAATAACAAGACCTGAACCAGGGACCTTATTTATGGGGTACTGGGTCAGAGAGCCTCCTCGCGTGTTGGTTGCATTGGGGGGTTCGCCAGTCGCGTTCGATGCTATTGCATCTGGCGCGAACGGTGGGTCTCACAATGTGATTGGCCGGCGTACCCTGGGCACTTAGGTATTCATGTTCTTTTTAGGACAGGGATACCTATTTGGCTAATACTCTGACACCGTGTGGCTGCCTGGTCTTTTTAAGGGCGGGCATTGCACGGCCACACTATCCCGTAGCCCTTCACGTTTTTGTGGGGGTCGGGGGCTCGGCGCATTGCACTTAGCGCTGGGTCGCGAGGAAGAAAACCTCTCTAAAAAAATTACCCTTTCCGCTACTCTTGCTCTCTCTTCGTTGGAAGAGGGGTTGCAGAGTGGTTGGACATTCGGTGGGGCCCCCTTGGGGGGCAGTGGAGCTTCGGCTCGTGGGTTTGCGGGCCTTCAAGGCCTGCGGTCCGCCTTTTGTGGTGGACACAGTCGGGAGCGGCGTGTCGCTCGTGGCGCACTCGCGTCTTTTCGCAAAGTCCCTTTTTGGTTCTTCTTTGTCAACTGCGCGGCGGGGATCCCTGTGTGACAGGACCTCGTCGAGCAACTTGTTACCCTCATTGAGAGGGCCAAGGGGCTAGGCCACTGAGGTCTAGCCTGAGAGGAGCTCACCTCAATAAAAAAGCCCCAAGCCTAAGCTCGGAGTGTGGCGATGGGCTGAATGGCCAATGGGTGTCTGGTCCCTAGCACTGCGGTGATAGGGAAGTAAGCGAGAACCTAACTCGCCAAAAAATGGAAACAAACACCATGGACGCAGATCTTAAAACTAAACTACCCCAGGAGGGTACCACCGATGGTGGAGAATCCCTCCCTTCGGCTTCGGCCGTTGGCAGGCCCCTAGTATCTGGGGGGGGCCAAGACTGCTCCGTGTCAGTTGACACGAGGTCATACGATCCCGCTGACCACGGGCGCTTGTCGTTATCTCGGGCGGCAAGTGTTAAATTGGCTACGAGTGAGGCTAGTGAGGAAATCGGCGTTGTGGCGCTGAAAAAGAAGGAGACAGCTGGCAGGTTTTGGAGCAAGGCTCAGCCCGCCGACATTATTAAAAGCTATGAGGTCACGCTTACGGACTGCATGTCCGGGGCAATGTCGGACGATTGTTCGGTTAAAAGTGTTGAAACGGTAGCGTCAACAATTCTTGGTAGAAAGCGCCCCCACAATACCAGGGGAGACGCAAGTCTGCACAACTCGGGCAGCGGCTCAGAGGGATCGGTGACGTCACCAAAAATTGCGTCAATCGGACGAGGTAAAGGCCGCGGCAGGGGCCGCCCAATTAAAACAGGCGACATAGGCCTGGCTGAGGCTAAGCGACAACTTAACGCGGCCAAGAAAGAAGAGCTGCGACTTAGAGCCGAAAAAGAGATGGAAGATCAGCTGCTGGAAAGGCGCATCCTGCGCTCCACCTCAGCATGCAGTTCTGACATAAACATGTCCTCGGATGAAACTCCACTTGCGTCGCAAATTGGTGACGCCGTTGAGAAAGATGTTGAGATTGTGAGGCAGGTGGCCCAGAAATCAGGGAATTTAAAGGGCACTTTTCAGAAGGCCCTCAAAGAGGCAGCGGACTCGATCGCCCAGAATACCAGGGCTCTTCTTAAATGCTCTGCTTCGGGCGAAAACGCCAAACTCTTGAGCGACAACGAGCGCCTTAAGCGCGAACTAGCCGACCTGCGGAAAGAACTTGCGGAGCTTCGCAGTGAAATTCGTACAAGAGACTGGCGTGACTCAGTCGCCCCGCCGACACAACCAAATACGGAAATTCCGGCATATTTCGAGGAATGGTCGCGTACAATCATGGGGTCAATTAGTACCATGATCTCTGCCAAATTTGACGGACTCGAGCGCGACGAAAGGCTTCTGCCTCAAAAACGGCACCGGCCACCTCTGGCCTCAGACCGTGCAAGGGAGGCGTCACTGCCCCCAATGGATATTGACATTCCAACCACGTCAGCAGCTGCCACAGCGAAGCCCGTTCCAACGGACAAAGCCTCGGCGGCCAAGCCCTCCTCTACTCCCGCAGCCCAGCCCGGCAAGAAGGGTAAAAAGAAGAGCCAAAAGTCTACATCACCGCCAGTCTCTGATCTTCCGGCGGTTCCCGGGCCTTCTACGGTCAATACCGGACCTACTACCTCATCTGCCCAGCCCAATAGTGAAGGGTGGGTAACTGTAGTGAGGTCAAAAAAAGCAAAGGCGCAGCCCACGGCTCCCACTTCTGCTCCTGCAGCTGCCTCCCGCGCAGTGCATCAGAAAGGCAATGATAAAAAGTCGAAGAAACCGCGCCGGCTTCGTGAGCCTCGCACGGCGGCGGTTGTCATCACGCTCAATCCAGAGGCCGAGAAACAAGGGCTCTCGTACTCGGACCTTATCAAGAAGGCCAAGTCCAGCTTGAATCTCAGCGAGCTGAACATGCAGCCCTTCAGAATGAAGGAGGCTGCCACTGGTGCCCGCATTTTTGAAGTTTTCGAGGCCGACACAGCTGTCGAGAATAGGGCAAAAGCGGATTTGTTGGCTGAGAAATTGAGAGGGATCCTCGCGGACGAAATCCAGTCCAAGAACATCCAGGTCTCCAGACCCACCAAATGCGCCGAGATACGTGTGTCCGGGCTGGATGATTCTGTGGAGAAGGAGGAGGTTGTCGTCGCAATTTCGCAGAAGACGAGTTGTGCCCACGCCGACGTTTCTTGTGGGGAGATCCGCCGTGGCCCGGATGGCCTTGGCACAGTTTTAGTAAAGTGCCCAGTCGGTGCTGTGAAAATATTAGTCGAAGCGGGTCGTCTCCTCGTCGGGTGGAGCTCTGCGCGAGTTCGCGCTCAAGAGCCACGGCAGATGACCTGCTACCGGTGTTTCGACATAGGCCACACCCGCCGGCTCTGCCAGGCGGAGACCGATCGCAGTGCGCTCTGCTTTCGGTGCGGGAAGCCAGATCATCAGGCTAAGACGTGTTCGGCTACGCCTCACTGTGCGCTCTGCGCCACCTCCAAAAGGCCAGCCGACCACGTTATCAGGGGGAAGAACTGCAAGGCTCCTCCTCCTCCCCGAGTGAGGAGAGCGGCCAGAAGGATCCCTGCCGTCAACACGGCCGACCGCGTCCAGGCGGAACTTGAGGCAATGCAGACGGAATCGTAATGCCAAATACACGCAAACTACATCTTCTGCAGGGCAACCTGAACCACTGCCGCGGTGCGCAAGATATACTCTTGCAAACCATGTCGGAGTGGTCCATAGACTTAGCCGTTGTCGCCGAGCCGTACTTCTGTCTGGCAAGCAATTCCAACTATGCTTCAGATTTGGACTCAACTGTTCTTGTTACCAGACTGTCGTCGTCCCGATCCCCGCCCCTGAACATCTTGGAGCGGGGACACGGTTTTGTCGTCACGAAATGGGGAGACATAGCTCTCATAGCATGTTACTTCTCCCCAAATCGTATCCTGGCCCAATTTGAGGCTTACATTGGCGAAGTCGGCGCTGCTATCCAGCGTACTGCAGCAGCTCAGACCATAGTACTGGGGGACCTCAACGCGAAGTCTTCAGCATGGGGGTCTCCTATTAGAAATGCCCGTGGTCCAGTAGTCGAAGATTGGTTGGCGATTTCTGGCCTTCTGGTCCTCAATCGGGGATCTGCCAACACCTGCGTGCGACAGCAGGGGGGATCCATAGTAGACGTAACGTTTGCTACCCCTGCTCTCGCTGCGCACGTGTCCAACTGGCGGGTTCACGAGGATGACGTGGAGACACTGTCGGACCATCGCTACATTACGTTCGACGTGTCTCCACCAGGGAACGGCAACACAATCGTGCCCAGGTCCTGTGACCGAGCGCAGCTGTTTCCCCGGTGGTCACTGGCGAAACTCAAAAAAGACCTAGCGGAGGAGGCCATACTGCTGGAGGACTGTTTTTCCCAGTCCGTGGACCTCCACCGCAATGTCGACGATGCGGCCCGCTCATTCGGGCAGTCGATGACGCGCATCTGCGACGCTTCAATGCCTCGCACACAACGTCGCCCGCCGAGGAAAGAGGTTTACTGGTGGTCGCAAGACCTCGCCGACATGCGCCGCTCTTGCATTGTTCGGCGCAGAGCGTACACCAGATACCGCAGACGGCGGACTGGGCGCGACGCCGCCATCGAAGAGCAGCTTCATGCTGCCTACAAGACGGAGCTCCACACTTTCCGTGTGGCCATACTCAAGGCCAAGGAGGTGGCTAGGGAACAGTGGCTCAAGGAGTTAGACGCGGATCCGTGGGGACGCCCATACCGTACCGTTCGTAACAAGCTGTGCGGTCGTGGTGCCCCGGTCACGGAGACCCTCAACCCCCAGCTGCTCGAGTCAGTAATCTCGGTTCTGTTCCCGGATCGAGCAGACCACGTCGCTCCAGTTATGGTGCCTCCTTCGCGAGACCCTGACCCCGATGAAGACCCTCCCCCATTAGTTACCGATAGGGAGATGGACATTGCCATAACTCGGCTCCGGGCAAAAAAGACAGCCCCGGGCCCGGACGGTGTTCCCGGACGGGTCCTAGCGCTGTCCCTCACCATATTAGAGGATCGTCTGAGAGACATTTTTAATCTCTGCCTGTCGTCGGGACAGTTCCCACAACAGTGGAAGATAGGTCGCCTTGTATTACTCCACAAACCTGGCAAGCCGGCTAACACCCCGTCGGCTTACCGGCCCATTGTGCTGCTGGACGAAGCGGGTAAACTTCTAGAACGGATTATATCCACCCGCATCGTCCAGCACCTGAACTCGACTGGCCCCAATCTAGCGGAGTCTCAATATGGTTTTCGAGAATGTAGGTCGACTATCGACGCGGTCAAGCGAGTAAAAATATTTACAGACGACGCAGTCTGTAGAAGCAGTGTGGCGATTGCCGTATCACTCGATATAGCGAACGCTTTTAACACCCTGCCCTACAGCTGCATTGATGAGGCGTTGCGCTACCACCGCGTGCCGCCCTATCTCCGACACATCGTGGGTCATTATCTGCGTGACCGCCCCGTTATGTGCACTAACCGTGACGGGGCACTCGTCCGAAGAGTCATGGTATGCGGAGTTCCACAGGGATCTGTCCTCGGGCCTCTCCTGTGGAACATCGGGTACAATTGGGTGCTGCGCGGCGCACGATTGCGGGGTCTCGGGGTCGTCTGCTATGCCGATGACACCTTGATTCTCGCAAGGGGTGCTGACTATGCCGAAGCAGCACGCATTGCCACCGTTGGCGCTTCGCAGACCATTCGCCGTATCGAGCGCCTCGGACTAAGGGTCGCCCTGGAGAAAACCGAGTCCCTTATGTTTCATGGTGCTCGACGACGACCACCACCTGACGCTCACCTCGTCGTCAATGGAGTGCGCATTGAAATAAAGTCGCACATGCGGTACCTGGGTCTTGAGCTGGACTCCAGATGGAGTTTTTATGAACATTTTCGCCGACTTAGTCCCAAACTTGTCGGGGCGGCGGCCGCTCTGAGTCGACTCCTTCCCAACTTAGGAGGCCCCAGTGTAGCATGCCGTAAGCTGTACACTGGGGTAGTTAGGTCGATGGCCCTTTACGGGGCTCCGATTTGGGCGGACACATTGTCGCCACGGAACGCAGCCTTATTACGCAGGGCCCAACGTACCATGGCAACCAAAGTCGTGCGTGGCTACCGCACAATATCTTGCGATGCTGCGTGCGCACTAGCGGGCACACCTCCCTGGGACTTAGATGCCAAGGCGCTGGCGGTCATTTACAGACGCAGTGCTGAGGTTCGACAAGAAGGTCTTCGTCCCCCGCCAGATATGGTCAGGCGGTGGAGGGACAGAGCGGACATTTCGACTCTAAGAGTATGGCGGCAGCGCTTGGAGAACCCTATCTTCGGCGTTCGCACACTGGAAGCCATTAGGCCAAACTTGTCAGCATGGCTACGAAGAGGGCACGGCACGCTCACCTTTCGGTTGACTCAGGTGCTGTCGGGACACGGGTGTTTCGGCAGCTACCTCTTCAAAATCGCACGTCGGGAAACGAGCCCGCGCTGTTTTGACTGTGGCGGCGACGAGGACACTGCGCAGCACACGCTGGAGGTTTGCCCGGCGTGGGCAACACAGCGCGCTGTCCTCGCCGCAGTCATCGGTAACGACCTTTCCCTGCCGACTATCATTAGCAAGATGGTCGGCAGCGAGACGTCATGGTCGGCGGTCGCCGAATTCTGTGAGGTCGTGGTGGCACAGAAGGAGGCTGCGGAACGGATTCGCGAGGAAGATCCCCTCGCCAATCCGATCCGCCGTAAAAGGCGAGGCCGGGCGAGGCGCCTGTATGCGCAGCAGCCTCAACCGCCCTAGCTAGGGGTGTGGAGTGGTGGAGGGGGGCTCCATCGCTCACCTTAAACACGCCCCGCAGTCGGCTGGAAAGCGCCCCATACCCATGACGCTTTCCACCCTAAGACGAGTCCGAAAGGACGACCACAGTGCGCGACCTGAGAAGTGTGCGACGAGCTACCTCGGTCGCGCCGCACTTATGTGGTAAGATGGGTATCGTCAGTTTTTAGTGGGTATGCCGGCTCTTTACACCGGTGACTCCCACATAACCCAGGGGGCAAGCCCCACCGTTTCTTCCTGGGTATCCATAAAGGATTTTCTGACGTAAAAAAAAAAAAAAAAAAAAAAAAAAGGGACCTTATTTATAACTTAATATCTATCGCTATAGCTTTCGTCTTTATCTTCGTCAATCATTAATGTATAAGCGAATCGTCACAATGATAAATAGTTAAGCGATAATGAAAATATGGCGTCAAAATGAAAGGCAAATAAGGGGCAGGTTAACAAAAAAGTAAACAAACAATATTAAAGTGGGTAGCCTTACAAAATTTTATATCTCGACTAAATAGTGACCTGTGACCAATCAAAAGTTATACATTACTTTTGTAAAAATTAAGACTCTTAGATGTTTGGTAAATATGACGCTATGATATTTGTGTATAGGAGAACTACGTATCTCAATCAGAGGTAGCTCTGTTGTCACATATATTATTTACTGTGAATCTACTGCGGACGCTGCACCAACAATGCACCACTCTAGCGAGACTTAGTTTTTAATGTTAATTGACAAACGAGACTGTTTGTAAGAAAAATCGCGGAACTATTTGCCTTTCTTATTCAGAGGATAAATTTAATGTTACTGCCAAAAATATCATTGTCATTTATAGATTATGATATTTACTTTGTAATAATCATATGATGAAATACAGGTCATAAAACTAAACAGTTCATATTATATTAGGTTTCATGTTCACTTGTCAGCCTTATATGAGACATACAAATATTTAGTAATTTTATAAAATCTAGAATTCAAAGCAATCATCGATGCTAGATATGGGTTTCATATTCAACATGTAATCGGGGATATGATAATAATATAATGTTAATTGGGTTCTTCTTAAATTAAATATTCCCGTTTCTATTTAAAAATGATGAATAGATAGAATGCGATTCATGGTACACCATTAGTGTTTTCTTTTGTATTAAAGTGAAACTAAGATTAATAGAAGACTTACTGTGAGTATTGAAAATTGTTCGTGCGCCAGGGTCATAAATTCTTGATGTAGGTACATTAGAAAAGTGAAATAAAAACTATAAACTTTAACCGGTAACTCCAAAGTATGCGTTCCATCCGAGCTTCGCCAAATAGAACCAATCAGAGTTGCAAATAGGATTTAGTTAAAAACGGAATAGTTTGTCCGTGAAATTCCATTTCTGCTGCAGCAGTCAGGATCATCCTTTCTAATAACTTGACGTAAATGGATTTGATTAACCTATCTTTATGAGGACCAGATATCAACAAAATTATTTTATAGTAACAATATTAACAATAAAGGTAATTGGTTTTTTTTTCTGTTGAGATAAGTTTTGTTTTTATAATTGTCTTATTAAATTAATTTAATTATTTGTATCTGTCAAACGTGTTAAACTCATAATATAAAATCAAAGTTGCCCACGAAACTCATTTAACTTATGGCTGAAATTATGGCAAAGTGAACAAGGAAAGTGAAGTGATGTTTTTAAGGAAATCAAACGTTTGTGTA
This sequence comes from Acentria ephemerella, assembly GCA_943193645.1. NCBI lineage: Eukaryota > Metazoa > Arthropoda > Insecta > Lepidoptera > Crambidae > Acentria > Acentria ephemerella. Next base: position 10,577,391 of record OW971884.1, on the reverse strand, counting down.
ACTAAAGAAAGTATTTTCAATTCGAACTCCTATTATAGAAGTAACTAAAATATAATTTTTTTATTAGATCTGTTATATATATATATATATATATATATATATATATATCTTTTAAATTTTTTAGATAACATCAGAATCATCATCACCATCTAAATTGAACATCTGTTGAGACCGCCGCCGGCGGGTTTACAAGCGACGGAAGCCTTTAACTTCATCTCAAAACACCCTGGTACATTATTAAGTACCAACAATATTACGATTTAGAATACAAATGTTTAGTTAAAGCTATGAGAAAATTTACCAAGTTAGATTATAATATGCATAATGTAAATCAGCGTCAGCTGAAACTGAATCGCCGCGTTGTTGAGCTGAATACGAACCTTGAACGAATAATAATATTTAAACTAGTGTAAAAACTTTCAGTGCTGTGATAAAAGCGTGCATAGACAGTAGTATATAATGATAAGTTAGTGTGCAAGCAAAGTTGTATATTCTGGAAGGTGCTCATCTATACTATATATATATATTAATTAAAACTGAAGAGTTTGTTTGGTAGAATGCGATAATCTCGAAGCTTGAAATGTATTGAAAAATTTAAACAGAGGGCGTCTCCGTTGATACGATGACAAGTTTAAATTTTTATTAGTAGGCCTGTCGTACGGTGCCGCGGCCGCCACTTATTACGATCCAACCAGTCGACTGGATGGTTAGTCCAGTCTTGAATCGAGATTCTTAAATAAATCTAATCAAGGTATAATTTATTTTAATAAGATTATGCAATTTGGTAATATGCATCAGCAAATTTTTTAAAAATCCAAGGATTAAAAAATAAAAATAAAATATACACTAGCACTTCATCAACATCAACAGCCAACATCTACTTAATATTGTTGCTGTCCCACAAACTTTCAAAAGGATCCTGTCAGTTTAAAGACTTTTAATATCGATTGACAGTTGACTGCAACATAAGTTTGCTATGTAAAAAACAAGATGGATGCATTTTAAACACGAACTGTACTGTATTTACTACACCATGGTATTACTGTGACACAAACACGCGAAGCATTGAACGATTTATTACTGAATGTAACGTCTATTATTAGATTGTAAAAATATTCATAGGGTGGAGGATTAATAAATCGAAGCACAGGAATTCTCCTAGTTCAAGTTCAGCCTACCAGAAACTATAAAATAGCTAGTTCTCTTGTACATCTTTTAATGAATCATATATCAAAATTTTATGAAAAATAAGATATGTTTATGGTAATAAAAAATAATTTTTATAAAATTTGATATTTTTATAATCACACCTATAATCTAACCAAACGTAAGCATCATTCATACATGTGCTATGGATACTATAAAACCGAGATTAATATTCATTTATATGTATATATATAATCTGAAATGAAAGTATAACAATATAAAAATATCTGCCCGAGATTTGAACCCTTCAATTCTGACCACTCAATCGGCTACCTTAAATTCTTAATTCATAGCCAAATAAACTATCACATTTGCATTATTCTGATTGCTATCGCCAAGTCAATCAAACTTTTAAACAGACATTTAATCTACAGTTATATTTAATACTCGATTAAAATAAAATGTTTTCGTTCATTTCAGATTCAGGTTCATGCCACCTCGTCCAATGGGGGCCTAAAGCGTTCACCAAACGTACCTTATAATAGAAGTGTGTACCTACAAATCATTCACGCGCTGTCAACCTTGTACAGGGTATAAGGATGTGTTATGCTGGTCGACTAACCCCTATTACGAAAACAGCGTTAATCAGGAGATTTCGTCGTTTATATTCAGGTGAGGGAAACAAAATATACAGTGTAATGGCTAAAATACATTCACAATTTAAGCTAATGTTCTTAATGAGTACACTGCGTACGTATTTAGGACTACTACTGCTAAAAGTAAAGCTACTTTTCTTTAGTAAATTCTATAATAAATATTTAAATAAAATATAAGAAAACACAATATGTTTTATTATATACTAAACTTTAATGATATATGAGTAAAATATGTAAATAATCCCTTGTTCGTCAGAATGGGTAAAAAAACCATTTATTTTGCGCCCTTAAAACTATACCATGATTTATAAATATGGTTTCATTTAAGTTACCTTTTTGAAAATTTAAGAAATCTAAATCTAATCTTTGGAAGGTAATAGAGCTTCTCTGCTAGTTCTGTTGATTGTTACTAATATATGCTAGAAAATAACATATATAACACCTGATGAAAATTACAAACAAACAAAATTTTTTAATCAAATCAATGTGCCCCAGACGATTGAATTGCAACAGTACTTTAATTTTTAGTTTTTCTTCGTTCACATGATCGTATATTTCATTTTGAATAGTAACTATAAACATATATGTCTATGTAGAGAAATTGATAATTCTTAATAAACTGAATCAAAAAAGATTATTTTAATTCTTTTTTAATTATTGTTATATGGTGTAGTTGCAATGCATAGTTAACATGCATGCATTGAAGTCATTGACATCTTTTGTGTCCAATGTCTACAGATCAGCAGAAGTATCTAGAGATTTCTTAATATTGCTGGTATCAATGAGCGTTACCATCTAGTGAGGCAATTTGATTTTTTGGCAGTCTTTGACATAAAATAACAATGCTAATTCGTAGATTGTGGTAATTAAGAATACAATTATGATGATTAACTTTGACCTTTACATCATGACAATCTAAGCATTCTTAAATCTTTTATTTTAAATATTTTACTAAATTTTTAAGTTCAAAATTGACATGTTTTATAGTCAAAAAGATATTTATTAATAAAAACAGGATATTTGAGTAAATCACGAAAAATAATTAACTATAATCGCGCTATAAAAACCGACGATATCAAGATCTGCGTCGTCAAGGGTTTTAACCATATTTATTTTATTATTACTTATTGTTACGACTTCCCTTAACCGTTTTTATAAATAATATGTTTAATATAAACTACAAACTCCACTTATCTCCTGGTCGATATTATTCTCGTTTATAAAGACGACCCTTTCGAACCCTTCATACGTCAAGCAATTGTCCGTGTAACAATTCACTGATAAACCTTTTTCATAAGCTTTTTACGTGAAATTGTATACCTTTCTATTACTGTTGCAAATTTACTATCAAATGTAACTCTAAATCATTTACACTTTAACGACTCCAGCTCAGTATTGACAATGGTAATGTAAATATGTTAGAAGGTACATTTCGGTTTCTTTACTTGTTAATTACTATTTGAAAGATTTCAAAGTTTCGCCACGCGAATAGCACAAGGATTTAGAAAAAAATGTTAAATTATGATGATCTATTTATATTTTTCGACGGGCACCTGGTCGCACTCGACCAGGTCAGTTCCCCTGCCTGCTTAGCCAGTGGATCTGGGTTCGAATCCCGGTAGGGTCAGGTCATATTTGGATGATGATTACGAATATTTGTTCACGTGTATGAATGATGTTCACGTGTGTTATTGTTGTTTGTATGTTCATTTAGTATATTTCTAATATTATTATTTAACATGGGTTAACTGGCAATAAGGTGAGCGGCTGGAGGGTGTATATGCATCCGCCATATAGCCCTGACCTTGCTTCTTATCTTCAGATTTCCACCTGTTTCGGTCTCTTCAAAATTGATCATAACTTAACACTATCTAAAGAGATAGTGTTAAGTTAACACCGAGAGAGGACTGCCAAAACTTCTTGTTGCGTTTTTTTGATCAAAAGTCCCACAATTTCTACACGGAATTATGTCTCTACCTACAAGATGGCTGAAAGTCTACGAACAAAATGACACATATATACTGTAATTAAATGTAAATCAACTTGTCTTGAATTTTCATATAAAATGCAATTAAACTTTTTCCCCGACCTATTAGTTTGAAAAAACCTCTGGATATATAATATCGACCAAACAATATGACAGAGATGTACACTCTGCACCAAGCGAGAGAGAGCAGTAAATTATTTCAGTGACAGCACATGGTCTCATTTATACCACAAAATAAACACTATGACATTGTTCTGATATTACTTTTATTCGTAATAAAAATTATTTATGGTCAGTTGGAATAAATATCCACAGTAAAAAAGTACTTAATAAATAACTACTAGATAGATAACTTCCTATTGTAAAGTAATTGTAAATTTACACAGTTTATGCATAGTCTACATAAGTTCTTTCACTGTAGTGTAGTATTGATATGACAATAAACACTTTTTTGACGTAAAATGCAGTTGATTTAAAACTAAAACCACAATTCAACTTTTCAAATCAATTTAACAATTCAACTCAAGGCCCAAATTCTGTTCGGGATTCCCAGAGTGAGTTCCAATCGTATCGAGATGTTTCATGTCAGCTTATTATCGCATATATATAAGGTCGTTTCCAATACTTCACAACAAAGGGGCTGCTGTTGTTTGCATATAATTTGACAGCTGACGACAAACACGATCTAAACGGTTCAATTAGGTAGAAATTGAATCTAGGGGTACAGAATCCCATTCTTTACAAAAAATATAAACGTAATTGAATAAAATAAGATAGCAGTATTACTGGTTGAATTAAAACTTCATTCAATACGTTACACTTCATTAAATTAATTTTATACAGCTCATATCTTTACAAGAAGCGAGCATTCTTTTAAAAATTCCAACTCTATAAAATATCTATCATCGACGAAGTGACATGATAACTTAGCTAACTCCACAAAGTTATTTTTAAGTTCCGTTAAGCTCTTCATAAAAACTTAACTAACGAAGGCATCTGTTAAGACTCATTATATGGAATTAGTCTGGCGGTAGCTAAATACTGCCTAGTTTCTTTACGATAATATTTATAAATTAATAGCAAAACTCCCAACTTTCTTGTACGAATAGTTCTTAGAACTTTTTCACGAATATTGTGTAAGTAACAGATTCATTTACAAAACATTCAAGAGATCTTTAGTACTTTATTTAGACTTACTTACTTTAGTACAATATAGTATGAACAACACAAACACAAAATATGAACAAGTTAGGAAACTGATATAAACCATTGCTAAAATATGCTTATCGAGCTGTAACTTTTGGTATAAAACTTTTGAACAGATATTTTTAATGGTAATCATGCTTAATTATGGTATCGTTACATGACTGTACAATTGACATTGTGGTACATTGTGCCGCCATACAATAACCCAAGTGTCGCACGATATTAATTCGGGGGCGAACGTTAACATGAACATGGCTCTTAATAAAATCGCTTTGGATTTAAAAAAAACGTTTTCATGCCTGATGCTCTGGACTAAAAATAGCGTAAAATTTAAATGCGTAGCTTGTTAACAGAATTTTTGATATAAGCATAATTACATAGAAACAAATACTTGCTTAAAGCCTTTAGGGCGGAGAGGGTTGCTGAAGAAGGATATGTTTAGCTGCAGAAGCTAAGCCTCCTCCTTGCTCAAGTTTTGTTTTTAAATTATATTATTACCTACCAACCTATGCCACCATCAATCAAGAAGCTAGTCCTCTTATAATAGCAATAGATTCGTTTGAAACTAATTAAGTACGTCCGTGATGGAAAACTCAAAAATGTTTGGTTTTTCATTGGTAAACGCACGCTCTCTTAAAAAAGAATTTTCTGAATGAAATATATCTATTTCTCAACCTCAAAAATTAATAGCATCTATAGTCACGAAATGAAACGTTCAAATATTCTTGCATTCGTTATCAAACATAGTCTGGGCCCTATATAAAGAACAAATGTTTACGTAAAACCGAAATAACTGCTAAGCAATTGTTTACCCGATGTGTTTGGAAAAAGCTAATGATCCAATCTCAACTATATTTTTTCCTTTATTCGCAGTTTCAAAATTGCATTTCCCTGATATCAACTTTTATTTTCCTGATACTTGTTTTTTATAATAATTACTTCAGGTGATAATTAGAAATACCTGGGCCCAACATAAGGTCGTATAAATTGTTTGATATAGTTCTCAAACGTCTTTTACTTTTTAAGATTACTCACAACTGTTAAGTGTTCAATTTGACTTAACTTTAAGAAAATTTTTAGCATTCGGCCTCGGTTAGTTACCCAGTTTTGTATAATATAGTGTCTTTTATTTAAGTTCAACATAGTGTGTAATTAAAAACAGATTGTATAACATTATTCTAAAGAATACTTATTCTTCTATTTTTTATTAAAAATAGTTTTGATAACTCGAGTGTGAAAGGAATAGGAACAAAGTGGTATTTTTAGAAGTGTCTTGTATTGTAATATTAATTAAATAAAATATTAAAATATAATATTTAATAAAATGAGTACACAGTGACAGGATTGATTGACGAATATTAGTTTAATATAAATATTGTCTACTATGTACATCAGTCTATATAGGGCAGTGTTAGTTTACATGCTGTAAAACCTTATTATAACATCTTGCGAGCCTGTTTGATGATTGCTATCGTAAAAAATATTTGATATTATATAATAATATAAAATGATATTATAATAATAAACACTGTTTAATAAAGATAGAAAGACAAGGTTGTATTAGATCTTGAGTTCTTTTTAAGCCTTTAGTTATTTCATATACTTTCAACTCACTTAAGAGGAGACTAGTCGGACAGGTCTAATATCATTGATTCGAGTCTTAATTAAGACTCGGCTCCTCCAGTGAGAACATTAGTGGTTTTTAGTAACGCCTTTGAAATAAAAATAAGTTTATCTTTCGATCCTTTTCTTCTGCAAATTTCAAACCCATTCAAGAACGCGGTTAAAATTGGTTATGGGGATACACGAAGTTTCTCTCAACTCGTAAACAAACGAACGCAACAGAGATACTCCGACCATAACCCTCTCCATTGTCCTTTGGGTGACTTTAATCCTTCTAATAAGACTCAATTGTTAGCGGTTCTGTATGGTCCACATTTAGGTTCTGTGAGTCATCACTGGTGAATTGAACAAATTTAAATATCATAATAATTTCTTAATTATTAATATAATGACAACGGTCCACAGTTACTTGTGTTGTGTGGATACTTTTTAATGGGTCATACGAATACGAATATTTTACAAAATTTTGAAATTCTACTTATACCCTGTAATAACTATTGTAAAAGCCTTGTATTACTAGACAGAATATTATCTCTTTTGTTCTAATCGAAAATGTCATTAGAAAGAACGTGACAAAACACGGTGGAAGGGCTTATACGATGATAGTAGGACTAAAGTCTAAAGAAAACAATACCGTTTATCCTAACTGTAAAAAGTAAACGTATAATTATCTTTTGTCCTTCAGTTTAAATTATCAGTAAAAGTAACTTTACCAGCACAAATAAAATCGACTTCAAAATTGGTAAATTTAAATAAACACGTTTAAAACTTTAAAATAACAACCATTAGCAACAAATTATAATACATCGTGTCTACAAATGAACAAAGAAATTCTTGCTTTTTGACGCAATGCGGGAATTTCTTCACATTAATTCTAACTACATTCTTTAAATTTAATACGGACTCAAATGTTCTCTAAATAAAATTTTATGTTAAGGTTACTATAGCAGATTACGTGAAACATAATCTGGTTATTGAATTTATTGGTAAATTCAAGTAATTTAAGCCGAAAGTGAAGTATGCACTTGTTCGAAATTCATATATAAAAAGTAGTTTCGAATACTTTACAACAGAGGCGTCGCTGTACTTGATACGCAATTTAACATTTGGCGACAAACACGATCGACCTATTTGTTCGAATCGTTCGATCGATTTGGCGATGATCTCGATTGTGTTTGTCGTTGCTAGCTAGAATTGCATAATTTTTTTTTGCAATAGAATTATTCAAACGTCAAGTAAACTGACAGATAACTTATATAAGGCGGCATGACATTTTATACATTCAGTTTACAATCGCATATATAAAATGTCGTTCCTAATACTTCATAACAGGTACGCTATAGATGGTTAAATACGTTTGAAACTCCCACTAAGGGTGCTGTGTATGGAGGTATTTGGCGAATACGGCGCAGCGGTTCCAGTTGAGTTTTTAATTACCAGATATTATTTTTATTGCTGGGATAGTGTTGACTAGTGTGTGCAGCTTTTTAGTTTTGTGCAACAAGCATCGTGAACCAACAAGGAGTATAATTAAACATTTACTCTTACGGTCGTAACCTTGCCATGGAAGAGCGGTACTTCCGAGCAACAGTGTTATTTGCTTTATAGGAAGCTCAGACTTCGACAAGTTTTTAGCGGCTATATAAAGCTAATTAACCGCTAAAAACTTAGTCAAACCGATTCACATATATGACATTCAAAAAATCAATAATACTGTCATCATATATATCATTTAGCGCTAATTTTCAAGATTTATAGAAACGTGTTATACCTAAATATCAATTCAATATTACAAAAGTTAATTTGTGATTGAAATGAAAGAGAGACATTATTTATTTTATTGTGTCGTTTATTCATGATATTTATTTTACTTTATTCGTTGTTAATTTAATTTAAATATATGTTATTTAAATTAAACTATAATTATTCTTCGTACGTTTTGTTTGGTAATAGGCTTGCTTAGCATACTCATGTCAAGATTCGCTAGTCTGGCTTACTCTGTACTAACCACCTCCTTTTGTCTATCTAAATAATAATTGACTAGTATGGTAACTTGGACGAGCTCTACCTGGTGGTATGAACTTAGTGGAAAGTGAACATGAAATTCTTGAAGCAAGCATAAGCGCAGTTTAAAACACTTATGTTCAGTTGTATTACTCACGCAATCAGTTAGGCCTGGCTGATCACAATCAAAAGGAAGCGTTATGGTTACAGCATAAGAGTCAATTCCCTTTCTTCGAATACTCGTTTCTCAGTGACAATGGCGCTCTTACGTACCATAGGAACACAACACTGAAAAGTAGTGTTTCGATTTGTAATTTAGCTTCAATGTAAAGCGCTCTACCATTATATCTGCCATCATTATCTCTGGAAAATTGATTTTTTAGTTCAATTACAGTAATCTGTGTCAGCAGAAAAATTCTAAATGTTAACTATCAATTATCTTTTATGTTCTGTAAGGGCGGTTTCCAATTAAGCGTAAACTGTAGGGTTTGGAAATCATTTGTTTAATTACGTCCACCGACCGAAAGTAACTTAATAACGTGAATCGGAAATCTTATGGCGTGACTAAAATATTATCAAATAAATATTACACATAATTTTCACTCATTTCTATAAGTCATATTGGGAAATTAATCCCTTATATCACACTCTTCATTAATTTATGAATAATGTTTTTATGTATTTAATTATATTAGTATTGATACACACCCCTCTACTTTTCGATGTCACTTTTCCCATATATGGGGCTGCTGGAAGAGATTTCTTATAGAAATAAGTACTACCTTTGTACAATTCACTAATATTCTGTTGTGTCCTTTTAATTGTCTCTGTGTGTACATAAATTGTTAAATAATAATAATAATAATGTTATCGATATTTAATATTGAATAGTTAATGAGGACTGCTATACTGCTGTATTTAATGCAACGAAACTCAAAAGTCACATCTCATTTAAGTGCTCCAAATAATGCATTTTTTAAGAATTAAGCCATAAGCCCGCATACTCACACAAAGCGATTAGACTATTCCCGAGGGTCCCCTGCGCAATGCGGATCCCTCCTCCCGTAGCCTTGCGGTATCATTTCCGAAATCGTGTCAATTTAACTGTTTACTTTACTTTTGAATCGACAAACTCGCTATAGTCAGTTGTGTAAAATGACAAAGCAATCTCCAAGCGCATTGCAGATACCTGCTCCCTGTTCCCTTGAACACTTTGACCCAATATTGCTAAATACTTTGTCTCTTTTCAACATTGATTTAATGCCACTATCCATTTTTAAATTAAGAACTGGAAAAATAAAAAAGTTTCTACAAAAAAATGTCTATATGCCAATGTCACATGTTCGTTAAATATCTAGAAATTAAGTGTCAACGATAGTTTTAAAAAGTTTCGTTTTTACACGCTTAGGTATTTGTGTTGCAAATTGAAAGGGAAAATAAAATAGTTTTTTATTCGACTTCAGTTTAATTAAATATTTTAATTTATACACTACTAGAGCACGGTGTTATAGCCTTTTCTTCTTAAAGGGGTTTATATTTTTAGACTACACACTAAAAATATATTTTTATTTTATTTTATTAGGATAGTTTATTATTAACATAAACCACTATAGCCGTTACAAAATGTTACTAACCAGCTATCACAAGTAACCATGAATATACTCCATTGAATAATTTATAGTAAATATAGAATAGAATAGAATATATCTTATTAATATATATTATTGTACATCAGCCAATTCAAGAAGAGAAATACACAAAAAAAAACTTTTAACTAATTCAAGTATAAATATATAAATACAATTCTTTAAAACAAAAAGAAAACAGGAAAAGAATCTACAAAATATATAGAATAGGCTTAGAAATACCTGCAAATTAATTAAAAAACCTTCTAAGTCCTTTTATTTTCAGATTGATTTTTAATAAATTATTGACTTGCTATTTTCTGTTGTAATATAATTTATTTCGCCTTATTTCGTGGGCGGTGACACCGAAGAAGTAATTAATGTTTGTTATATGGACAATAAATAGATCAAGAGTGTGCGCCAGAAACATGCATGTCAAACTAATTTTAACCAACCTCGTACGCGGACGGACCATTCAAGATTACGAAATTAAAATTGCAATAACAACACTAATGCCTAAAGTAAAAAATAGCAAGGTTATAAAATAACATTTATGACATCGTTTCTTGAGAAAATCCTACAGATGTTTACAAAAAAAAATCTTCTTGACACCTATTTCATAACACGTTGTTACATTCCGAAACAACTGTGAATTTTGAAAATAGAACGGATTATTAAAACACCAATAAAAACTTTTTAAAATCAAAAAGAGTTCGTATCTACTGACACCAGACGATCGTGATCAATTAGAAAAACTTGTGAAAACTTTTCCCGCGGAAACGGTGCACAAACACTACTAAGAAAAACTCGGGACTCACCGGTAGGTGATTTGTCTGGTGTTTCAGGTTCATGGCGGTATGTCTTGAGCTGGAGGGCTAGTTCAGTGCCGACCTCCTCGGAGCGGGGGCAGGGCGCGTACGCGTACTGCTTCTTGGTCGGCGCCGGAACGGGCGCGACGCGATGTTTGCCCCGCTCGGCCATGCGGCGTCTGGCGCGCCGGCTACGGCTCGGCTCGCCGCGTGCTTATTGATAAAGCCGCTTCAATGTACAGTAGACTACGCTCAGCGCGGCTTGTAGTTTCCCGCCAAATTGGTCACATTTTTTGTTACTGAACTCTGATAGAGAGGGACAAATGCAATTGATCTCTTTGATAGGTTTTAAATTTATAAATACAATTACTTGCATTTTAGCAATTATTAAATTACTTAAATTAAAAGAATATGAATGAAATTCAATGGATTTTATTCATTTTACATATCAATTAATATTAACATGACCTACACAATAGATATCCCAATAAGCATGAATTAAGTTTTATTTTTCAATACGGTAGGGTTCGATTCCCGAAAAGACTACAATTTTTTTTTGTCGCTTAAAATAATTAATTAATAGATTTCACTTGTATTCACAATGCATTGCCAGTAGGTACTTCTACAGAAATTCAAACCTTGGCTCCATACCGTTACATGGTAAGGTATAAGATATGACTTAATTTATTTTATCCAAAGATATCTAGTGATTGAATTATCCAAAGTACTCCTTAGGATTAGGCGGGGAACCCCCGAACGATAATTATAGGATACAAGGGCCATTAAAACTTCACCTTCCAACTGCCTAGTAAGAGTCTCTACAGACGATAGTTAAGAAGACTCGTCGCTTTGATGCCCATTAACCGAAATGATTTCAGACCCCGGGTAGTACTCAATGTCAACATTGTACATAGCGCTAGTAGCCATTAGCTCTTCCAAACGTTTCATCCATAATTATATTTATTAAAAAAATATATGTATATATCTTAGGCTAGTTATTCAAATAAAGTACTCACTAATTTTCGAGATATTAAAAAATACTACATGGCACATAAATCTTTGTGTTGCCAATTATTAAAGAGCTCATATATCCACATATCTAATAACTGGGTGCAAAAGGATTTTTTCCTGAAACCAAAAAAGATTTTTTTTTTCCCTGTCAGCAAACGTAAAGTCATTGAAAAATTGACCCTTATTTCAAACGAATTTGGTTCTACATTATCAATATGATTCGCTTGACCACCAGCCGTGTGCATGTACATAATCTTGTATAAAGCATTGTCTTTTAATCATTAATCCAGTCATTACCTGTTTAAAAGAAAAATAAAATAAAGTGTAATTTATGATTTTATATTGTTCATTCTAACTTAATAATTCATAGTTCATGTATTTCTTCGTGTAGAAAGATGCAGAAATTAAAGTTAAATTTGTTGCTACGTGAACAAGGGTCAAGTAAAGTAATCACAAAGTACTTCGTTTAACACACTCCACGCTAACGACACGGCTCCCGTGTTCACCCTATAATGAAGGGTTGACTAACTTACAAAATATAGGTAGCGCTATTGGAAATGTTCTTAAATAGATTATAATTTGAAGTTTATAAATACACAGGGAGTCACAGTCGGCACTTTAATATTGCGAAATACTTAATGTTTTATTGGAAAAAAATGTTTAATAAAATTATTAAAAATATTGCAAATATTGCGCCACAGTGCATATATGGGCATTGAATGTGTTAAGCTTCTTCTTAACTTTGATAGATTTAGTTGTGTTGTATTTAGGTATTTACTGAATAGTTATTAACATTTATTTAAAAGAAACAAACAATTGTATTCCAATTTTGAGTAAAATTTTCCATAGTTCCTAGGAGCATCGCAGTATCGACACCTTCCTTGAAGTCCCTGTGTTGCCTGTGCAAATCATTAGGTACGTGCAACTGACCACCTGGTAATACATTGCAGAATATTAAAACGCACTACGAGGCTACTTAAATAATAATAGTAATACTTTATTTGCATTAAATAGGGTAATAGAGTTGTTTATAATATTTAGACAATTATAAAGGAAGCTTTGCCTTATTAAGCCTTATCATACTGGCAAACAAAACTTCAGTTGATTAGAATGTCATTAACATTAATCCATAAACTTTTTAATAAGGTAGGTACATACGAAAAATAAATTTAAAATTGTCAATTAATAAATATCAGTAAGTGTAGATAGTTACAAAATAAAAATGTCAAAATTTATTTCTAAAATTGCTAAGGTAGATTTCTGAATCAAACACTATATATTTTACTTTATGTTTAAAGAAATCAATGTCAAATGAAAGAATTGGCTATTGAATAAAATCCAATAGCCAATTCCTCAACGAAGTCTTTAAATGATTAAGAAGAAGTTCTTTAAACGTTTGTTATTCTTATTGTAAATGGCACATTGCGTTGTTATTGTCAAGGAATCACTCAGTTTTGGGGACTAACTGTACAAGTCGGTGAGGATTTCTGCTTGTTCTTGATACGTTACCAATCATTACAAACTTTTTTCTATTTTGTATTACAGAGACTGATATTTCTAAAATATATATAAACACAGCAATGTTAATATGTGAAGTGATCTGAAATACAGCTCACACGATACATGATGGTATAGTTGAGATTCCTCTTATTCATCTCTTTTGAGCTAAAAACAACTTTTTAATGTCGGTACCGTTTCCCCAAATTACCTATCCGTGTCTAATGACTGATCCTGCATACTGATTGCATTGATACTGGCAATCTTCGTCAATTTGTAGAGAGCAAAAGAAAATCTATTTATTTTACAACAAAGTTTGTCTTTTTGATCTTTCCAAATAAATCTCGAGTCAATCAATAATCCTAAAAATGTTAATACTCTAATTTCGAAACGCAAGGTTTTTGCAAAACTCCTCGACTGATGCACCCTGTCCGGAGCTGGAGGTCCAATGTCAAGGCCGTGTCCGGTCCCGCATCCAGCAGTGCGCGCGCACAGCAGGCATGCACTCCGCACTACAATCGATAGCACGGATCCCGGTCCAAAATTTTGCATGCAACCTGCACAGAAACTTACACACTTAATTCCACGTTGATAATTTTTTTGAGATGAATGAACTTTTTATGGCGTAAACTCGTCAATATAAATGTTTATTTAAGTAATATTTAGTAGAAAAAAATATATTTTAATATATGATAATAACATAAATAAAAACACTAACTAAATCTTGTGTCGCATTATTGTGCGTCTTTAAAAGGCGAGGCTGATTTGTTGTGTTTGTTGCAAGGATTAAAATATTATGTCACTTATAATATATTCCAAACAAGTCAAAGACTATAAGACTCACGCTACGTAAGGAAACCCTAACATACTATCGTCATTTAATAAACGGAAACTACTTTACAATCTATGCTTGAAAATGTTTACTGGATTCCAATTAAATAATAATTCACAATACTATTCTAATTCCCATGCTAATTAACTTGCACAAGAAAGGCTTCATAGAGACACTAAATCAAAGCCAAAATCACGCCGCGCAATAACGCACCTGGCGTGGTAAAATACATATATCATTATAAATTGCATTCATTAGAAGACATGCACTACACTTTTTTGGCAATCTTAATCTTAGATTGCCAAACCCCTTATGTACTTATGCCTATTAGAGGGTCATTTATAACAGATAATTATGAAATTCCTACAGAATTTCAAATGAGAACAATATATTATACTTTAGCAGTCTTTCGAAACTCACATACATTGTAAAATTGTTTAACTGATTTTTTTAAAATAATAAAACAGCCGCTGTTATAGCTAATATTACTTATAAGATCTAGAAAAATAAGGTAGTACAAGTTAACTCTGAACATTATTATGTTGTCGCCCAAAGGAAATTCAATATCCAGTGTTTTTCGTTCATGCAAAGCAAAGGAATACATTACTTTCTTTGTGTGGTTTGCCACTGAGGCATCCATGCTTTTACTGTAAAAATGAAATAATTCCATTCGGTCTTATTCAATAACGACCTCTTATGAAAAACAAGTGAAATATTCAAAAAATAATTGTGGGGAAGCAAATTTTATATTAGTACTTTGAACTTACCATTAAAACGTATTAGCATCCTCATCTCTCATACAATCTCATCACATACAATCAAAACTACTTTGTTGACTCATTGCTTCTAACACCGCCGCTCATTCGTTTGACGCCGCTCGTTTGGCATAATTTGTTTAAAATTGACGTTTTTTTGTACAATATTACACTAAGTCGTACTCATACACGACATTCGACAAATACACTACATAATCACACACGACGCAATCACACAACAATCACTGAAATTGGTCTAGATAAGTTCAGACCTATCTAGACCAATTTCAGTGATTAGTAATAGTATTGTAGTGATAGTATTGAACTATTTTTCTTTTAGAATGTTAGATTGAACAATTAGTGCAATCATGGAACTTAGATACAGGTCTATGACTAATTTAGGTTCAAACAGCAACAAAATATTCCATTAAATATTAGTATGTTGTTAGACCATCTTATATTTATTAACACGATCCAATCTGCTTTCAAATTATCTAGGATTTATAAAATGCAACTAAATCTTTTGTCTCCTTTTTTTATGTCTCATTTCAAGAAAAGATTATTTTTTAAACAACATTTTATACATTAAGTCTGTCACATTTCTTATTTTGAATAAAAATGCAGTTAAATTTGTGAACAGTTTTATTATGAACCCGAGAATTTTGGTTCAGGCCGAGGCCCGAGCCTTTAGAGGCACCCTCAGGTTTGTCGCTCCCTCGTGGCTCGAGCGCCCTGGGGACTCTAAGAGACATCGGGACACCTCCCCTGGAGGAGATGCCTGTCGATTAGAACTCCTCCATAGGCGAATCGCCCCTTAAGGCTTGAGGACTCTCCAAGGTTCTCGCCTTCTTAAAACCCCGGTAACGCTGTAAAGACCATCTGCGGCCAACAGTATTAATCAGTCCAATAAAAAAAAAAAGCGAGAGTTTTGGCTTAAGGGCACAATCATTTTGCATAGCTAAAAAGCTAAGCTAACAAATGTCAGCTCTAATTTTTGGTTACAAGAATAAGATTTTCTATACAAAAGAGACACCCTACTGGTACAGAACTAGCTAAAAACACCTTTTGGGCATTCCGGTAACATCTGGGAGTTTTATTTTATCAAAAAAATAGTGTATAAATCTTTATTAATAACAAAATCTGGTGGTTCTGAACAAAAAGAAGTTTGTAATATCAGACTGAAAAGTAAAACAAAAATTCTATTAAAAAATTGTCTTAAACATGTAAATCATTGTTTCAAACACAATAACTTGGAAGGATTCTTGGAAAGATCAATATATCTGCCTGTAACTTCTGCCCATTATCATCAACCCGCAAAATCTTCGGCTATGTCCGCGATCATGGCGTTTGCAACAGTGCCGGAATATAAGGAACTAAAAAATAAAAAGGTGGTATAAACCAAACTGTTGAAAATTTATAATTTATTCTTATCCTTAACACACAACTACGACTTAGTGATATAGATAGATCTATTAAAATACTAATAACAAATCACTGGCACTTTATATTATTTTAGCGTGCAGACTTTTCAAAAAAATACTTAAGTATTATAGTAGTTGTAGTAGTTAATTAACTACAACTACTATATAAGTAACTATATATTATCACTATATATATATATATATATATTTAAAATTAGCGGCTTAAGTTACTAATTTTAAATAAATCCCTCAAGAAAGTCTATTTGTAATCTAATATTACAAATACCTTATTACAATGAAGGTGAAAGCATTAATTTTTCTCCTATTCATGAACCGTATAAACACCGTTTATTTTTAACAAATCCAGCACGATGAATTCTTGGATATAATTACAAGAAAAGTTTATTTTAAAGAAAAATAAACATTTGATTGGTAAATAGCTACTTTTTTTTATAATGAGTTTGATTAAGCAGTTTTGGTTAGGAGGCAATGAATTTTGACATATTAAGTCCTTATATTGGCCGTAGTAGCCAAAACTTTAATCTGAAATATCTCCTCTTAGATTAAGAATTCTAAATTCAAATTTATAAATCTATTTAGCTGCTACATTGGAGTTCCAAAAACAATAATTCATATATTATTTCCTAATTCGTTTTTTATTTGGCATTTTTCAAAAAGTTTTACAGTGGCACCAGTAATGCTGAATCAACTTGAAGTTACTATTTTAACTCGCTTAAAGCTCATAAAATGAGTGATACAAAACAAAAAACACGCTTTAACTGCTGTGTTACATTTTTCAACACATACAATAATGTAGTAATTTTAAATGGGATCATTCAGCCAAATGCAGATCCGACCAAATGTTGCCCCATGCAAAAATTGACTCAGAAAAAGTTACTAAGTGTTTTTTTAAAATCTGGCTATTACGGCAGATATCTTTTGTTAGCTACTGCAAGTGAAATAGCCGAGACTAATCAATCGCTCCAGGCCACTGCTGCATCAGGACAACGCTAGATCACACACTGCACAACAGACGGCCGCTAAAATAGAGGAGCTGCAATTGAAACACTTGTGACATTAACTATTATCATTTTTCCCGTAATTTAAAAAAAAAATAAACCTGATGTGGCAGTCCAAACTCCCTTCAGAGACTTTATTTATTCTCTCCCCATGATTTTTTTTGAAAATTGATCAATGAATTACCTATGATATGCAAAAGTGCATAGATAACAATGGTGAAAAATTTGATAAATAAATATGTTGTACAAAAAAAACTGTGTGAGGTAATATGTAAGGATTTAATATCATGTATGTACAAGTTTCCAAAATTCAAGGTCTCGTAAGCAAAACAGTTTGTAGATCGATTATTGAAACTATTATTTTAAATTCACCAGAATCAATTTATGACAAAATCGTCAAATAACGGTTTTGACTGTTTTCTAGTACATAGACATACATCACTTAAAAAGTAAGTCATTTTTCCTTCTTATTATATCTTCAGTTTAGAATATGACTGGGTTTTATTGGGACATAAAAACGTATTTTAACTACAAAGATAAAGTAGAAAATTCAGTATCAAATATGGCTGCCACTGCCGATTTTAGTGGTTAAAGGAATTTAAGTTTGTAAAAAAATAAAACATAAACATCTAACACGACGTTATTAGTGACTCCATTCTTTGTGTTATTTCAGAGTATAATATCTTGCTTCCTCACATTCTGGTTACTATTTCCTTCATACCCAAACGGAAAATGAACTAACTGGGCTTCAGAAGGTACTTACTAGTTAATAGTACCTTCACTTCACTTACTATGGAAAATATGAAAAAGTTCATGCCTTACAATAATTCAATATTAAAACTCCGCGGAACATAAGTTTTGAAGGTAGCACTAGGTACTGCAGATCAAGTATAAGGCCGTTGGATGTTGGGTATATTGAATAATTCATTCCTGACACTACTCTGTGGCAGTCTTGATAAACGCTCGCCTTAATCGCCACGTGTACGCGGTTTTTTCTTCTATAAAAACCAGAATACATCATGACAAAGTGATCATATGCATACTTACTTACATATTTTAAACTGTATTTTCTTTCCGCCAAAAATAGTGTTCGATACTATATGTCATTGTTTCCCACAGAATATAGGAAGGAAAGAGAGTAAATAAATACACCTAGTATTGATTATAATATTTTAAGTATCTACATAACATAAAGAGATAATATGTCTTCAGAAAGCACACTGGGCTGTAGATCCCAGTTCTTACGCCAACCTCGTGTGGTGGCCTTAACTCCTCGTGTACTTTCTTCTTCTTTTCCCCATGCAGAAACGCCCGACAGCGGGACATAGAAGCTGTTGATGATGAGTATCTACAAGTACATGTCCTGTTTGTCTTCTAGCCAAGTGTCGCATAAATTACTGAATATTTCAAAATAAAAGACCTGACGATACTTTGAGAAATATGGAATGGTAGATATAGGTAACAAAAATTTTCAAAAAAGTTTGCATTCATCAGTTGATGATGCAGTTATTTAAGGTTACTTAATATAAGCCTTGACATTGAAGAGCGTGATATTTCATCCACTTGAGTCGGGAATAGAATATTAGAAATTTTAATTACCATTTCGGTATTCCGCAAAAGAAACAGCGTCATGTAAAGTTGATAACGAATGTTTCTATTAGTGAATCGCACTGCAGGTCTTTAGTATATCTTCTTTAAAGTTTTTTTTTTTCGAAAATATCATATATATACATTTATCTCATTAAAAAATAAAAGTTATTGTATCTCTACTTCTAGAACATTATACTGTTGTCTAGTTTCAGATTTAAATGAAGTCAAATTTCTTTTAATAATAATAGAAACGTGTTTCTAATAACACTAGATTTAAGACTAAAGTATAGCAACATTAGTTCTATATGTAAAAAAGGTTTTACCTCTTGAAATATAATTTCAACCCTGAACATATACAGTATAAGGTTCAAGTCCAATTGGTTTTTACTCATCATGCCTTAATTGGAAAGTCATATTTTATGCCAATCTTTATATTTATTTAATATTTACATAAATAACCAATTATTATACAATTCAGCCTTTATTTTCATCGGGAATCTTAACAAAACACCCGGCGCGTATATAGAACGTCTTTTAATGTTATATGAATACAAGCATAAAGTGTTAGTACCTATTAGAAACCTACCCCTAAAATGGACATGAGAATGCAATATCTAATATAATCGTCACAAACAAATAATTACCGGTTAATGATTTTATTTGGTTTAACAATTAATAATTCTAATTATAACTAATTTGGATTAATACAAAAAAATTACTAAATATGCTTTCATAATTTTGTTATATCTTAGATTAAAAACAGAGGCCGAATTAGATAGTCGTCATTTTAAAAAATCGGTTTTGTATTTTTGCAACAAAATAAATAACACTAAATTTCAAATATAATAAATTATGTTTACGACATGATTTTAATTGAACCTCTGAGTAATTGAATTTAATGTTTGTGACGATGTGTTACAAAGCAATGGGATGAGACCGGCACATGGTGGTGGGGGGGGCTTAGCACATTTCAACAAAAGTGCATATTGGTGAATGTCTTTTTGTCTTTGTAGATAGGACCCCACGCCCCGTAGTCCTTCTTCGGCTCCGGCTTTTTAGCAGCCTGGAAACTGGTCTGAGTAGCCAGCGTTTTTCTGGAAAGAAAAATATTGTTATAAATTTGATTGTTCGCGTTTCATGGACACAATCCTTAATTTCAGAATCCTGAGTTTGAGCCCTTGAAAATATTTACATTCTTAATTTTATAATATGTAATAAATGTACGCTAAAAATTTTAGGTACAGAAAATTTTATTTTAACATATAAATTACATAAAGAATCTGGTTCGAGTAAACAAGCAACAAACAGAAATCAAAAAAAAGATTATATATTAATTTACAGTTCTACAGAATCGTTTATACTGCTTGTAGAAGTAGGTACTATAATAACATGGCCATAAATTTTTATACTCACTTCATTGGAGCAGCGACCTCCAAATTCTTGCAAGCGTAATTTGCTTTAGATGCGGTTTTACATTCGTCTCCACGGGCCATTTTGATTAGTCTCTGATTGTCTGCGGTTGTTGGTGCGGATGAGAGTGAGATGGGCGATGAAGGTGAAGCGTAAAGTGCTGAAGATCTAGGGTACGTGCTGTATGTGGGTAAGCACCGCGTGTTCCAGGCGGTTGCCTGTGTTTGCTCTACGACTACCTTTTCTGGTGCACAGGTTCTTAGCGAGCCTGGAAATAAGGAAAAATAGACATTAAATATATATAATTGTTTATTCACAATAGAATATTTAAATTAATGTTTTTAATACTCTGCTTAAAAAACTACTCGGCGGTTTATGGCGGTAGTAGTGCGGAATTCTATATTTAAATTTCCAAAAATTGAAGTTTTGAAATGGAGCTCAAAATACAGAATTAGTATTTTTATTTATTTATGTACACACAAAAGGTTATAATGAAACTGACATAAAACAATTAAGTAAAAAGGTACGGCTTATTCCTAACGTAATATGTTCTACAGACAGGAATATGTAAAATAAATAGTCGCACGCAGTGTGCAAATAACATACATCCACATAGATATATACTATACTGTAACATAAAATAGAAGAATTTACTTATTACTATAAATACTAAACTAGTATTTAGAATTCATGTCACATGATTACTAAATATATATTCATGTATTCATTTAACTTTAAATCTAAATCCTAATGATATTCTAAAAACTTCAATACAAAGATATTTATAACACTGCGATAGTTAAATCTTAATGTAGTCAAACTTTATTCTTTAATCAAAGTAGTATTTACATGTTTTATTTAAATAAATGAATAACCTGGGAACGCTAAAACGGATAATTAAAATTCACCATTATGGAAATACTGGATGATGCAACTTATGAATTCCTTGTGTCATTTTATTGACCTCCTATCGTGTCTCCTTTGAGTATTATTATTAATGTTATACCTTAGAGGACATGAAAATAACGAAAACAATTACATCATTATTGGTTATAAACCAAAATAACTACCTAAGTTTAGCTAATTTTATGTTAACGTTACTAAAACTGTTCGTTATACTGTTTCTTATTTTAATAGAAAACACATAAAATGGATTGTTTTTATAAACCTTTATTGTGTTAAAACTACCTAAATTAGTATTGTTGTTAAAAAAATTGGATTTGAAAGATTGGATTGGTAATTTAAAGTCGCAAGAATAAAAAGATTTATTATCTTAGTTACATTTACATTTGTTAAATTGATTATGCCGTAACCAAGTCATTTACTATTCAGTTTCGTATCAAAAATGCAATAGTGCATTGACTCTATCTCATTAGAATATTTTTTGTTCACCATTGCAAAATAGCAACGAGCTTTTCAATCAGTTAATAGTTATATTTATTTATTTTATTTCTATATTAAAGACAATAAAGAATTTGAATTTCTTATTATCTCATTAATAAGTGTCCTAAAATATTCCACGGGAACAAAAAAAACAGAAATAAAAGCTAAATCATTATGCCTGATTCCATGCAAACAATTTACTTAAACATTTTTACCTCTAATATACATACGAACTCGTTCAGAATAAAGCTGCTTAATTTAGCGCTATATATATTATTGAAAGTTAAAACCTGCTTAATTTTCTTCAGCCTTTTGCATTGAGGATTTAGCTAACAATAGTTCAATAAATAGTTTTATTTAGTAACGAATACGAAAACCATTATAACATTAATAGTACTGTATTTATATAAGTTTCAAAAGTTTCTGGTTGAATCATCAAAACGAAGTCATTTTTAATTCAAAGTATTTTTAAATCGATGATAGGAATATATTCTACGCCTAAACGTAAACATAGTAGTAAATTAGAATAATATATACAAAATTCTGAATATTAAAACTGGAAATGTTAAATGTTACAAGAAAAACTAGTTTTTAATTATGTTACTTAGCTTATTTACGTAAATATTCTGAAAAGACTCATCCCGGCATTCACCTGCTTATTCTTATCTCAACAAGATATACTGTTATTTGTTTCTTGTATTAAGCTTCCATTACGTTAGGTAAGTTAGGTATATACGCAATTAGGACACTAATTTAGTTAAAAGAGATCTGTTACAACATTCGCTACAATCTTCTTTTGACCAATTTTCCTCATGTCGATGAAACAAACATAGTATATAACCTTACTGATCACTCAGGTAGCGCGTGTTAAAATTTATAAATATGTAAATTCAGTCGTTTATAGTAAATATAACCGGTTGGACAGCCTCAGGAGGTACTGGAGCTCCCGACCCCAGATTGTCCTGCGTTGCATCTTGTAACAGCGTCATTTGCATATTTGTGTTTTTGTTAATTTATGGTAAGCACTAAGTATTATTATATGTATAAAATCCAATGCTGGCCTTCACTTATATAAACAAGCTTCCAAATAACAGCAAATGATGAGAATTTAAACTATGTAGAGATAAATATAAAAATTTCCTTTGTTCCACCATCTTGGTCGTAGTGGACCCAAAAACTATTTATCCAAAATTTGCAACAGGACAATAATTATATATTTTGTCGCAGACAAAGATTAAATTTTTTATTTAATCCTGACGATAGAAAACGAAACCATTTTAAAAGAAAGTCTAGTGATTAAACTCTATCTCTTACATATTAAATATTTTATTTCATACAAATCTATTTAATTATTACATATCTCAAATAAAAAAGCTTTAAAACTAGTTTTTTACGTTGATGGTCTGTATTTACGTGGAATAAACACTAAGCTTTAAAATTGTGTTTTTGTTTGTGACCCGCAAAAGTAAATATTTAAATTTTATAAAACGGAAATTAACTTTCACGTGACACCATTTTCACTACTTTTGAAACGCGTACGTAATTTGCTAATGTATTTCTGCGACACTCAAAGAATATAATTATATTGCAACATTTGTTTTCTTCACTTTTAATGTATCATATAGATTTTAAAGTTAATACATAAAGTATATATGTATGATACAATTCTAAAATGGTGTATTAATAAAATATCTGCTTCGACGGTCTCATTTAGAACTTATTTAAACAAACAGCTAAGGTATAGGTTAAAATTACCTCAGTTAAGTCTTATTAACATTAATAATATACAAAAATCAAAAATAATAAGAAAGATAAAGAAAAATAAGCTTTTCAATAAGCATCACGAAAAATCATTATTCACAACCCACGCGCGTCAGCTAAAGTTGGATCCAATATTGTAGTAATAACCAGCCACGCCCTTCCATCCATCAAAAATAAGGTATTAATATAAAATATCTAACCTTGGAAGAAATTTGTCGATGATGGCGAACTTTCTCTTCGATTTTGTCATTGACACCTACGATATTTTGTTAAAAATTAAAAATGACTCTCCGAATAAACAATTTTAGCAGCCAAATGGTTGAAGGAACGAATCCAACTGTGGCTGGTTTTCATGTAGTCAGTATTTATGTAGTTGCAATACAAGTTTGAGCCAAAATAATTTGTTTTGATTGTAAACCTTATGGTTGTGCCCATAAGGCTATGAGAACTACGGCTTCAACGCGATCGCGTCAACACCGGTTTGTCGCGATCACGTTGTTATAGGATGAAGAACTTGATATTATTAAGAATTCGACCAGGTACAAATCTTAGTGACGATCATCTCAGTATTTTTCCATGTAACTGTAGATTTTGAGAAATAATAATAATATGTAACTTCTTTATTTCCACTACGTATTATAATATATATTTCACATAACTATTAGTTAAATATCAAACTTTGTTAAAGACTTGCTTTAACTTGACATACAAATGCCTGACCATCAGGCCACCTGGGTCTCACCTGTAGGATATACATATATAAGTGTATCAATACTAAAAGTTCTTAAATAATGTACTATTGTAGGAAAACAAAGAATATCATGAACATAATAATTATTATAAAAGTTGTATGTGTGTCGAAAGACGAAATCTCATTATTGTTAATGATAGAGAAATTCAAATTAAACGAACCAGTACTCGTTATATCAAATGTATTAAAGCTACTCGACGTGGTCAAATCATTTACGCTTTATTAACGCTTCAAAATGGATTACAACGTGTTTAAAACAGCTGTCTACATATAGTGCAGTAACTGAATCGTTTACGTTAATAGACAGCGCTATCAGATCTATAAATATTTGGAAATTAAGTGACAGCTTCCAAAAAAGAATGTTGCATATAATTTTGGCTTAGAGAATAGACTTATAGAAAATGTTAATATCACAAATAATAAAACATTACTCACTTTAGAAATTAAGATTCTTTTTTCTTTCTTGAATTAGAATCTTTTTTTTCCCCATTATATATTCCTGTACCTCAAAGATAGGTATAGCGACCAACGACTATGTTATGACTAGGACCATGTATTATATGTCATGAGTATTCAATTAAAAGTAAGCTATTGAATCATAAAGTTGTGTGTCTATAAAGATATTTAATTTGGAACGCCAAAATATAAATAAAAACTTTGTTCAAAACTTGAAAAAACAAGGCATATCAATTCAAAACTTCCTTGGAGTTTTTACCTATAAAATTCAATGAGAATTTACTCTGATGAAATATATTTAATTTGCTGTATGCCTTAGCTATTGACTTTCATTTAAACAAACGTCACATTTAATTTGATAAACTAACTTTTATTTTTATTCATGATTTGTATTAGTGATTACAGTAGAGTATGCTCCTTGGGGATAAAAGTGTCTTAACCTCAGAGAGATTTAAATCCTTCTCTTCATTCAGGATTTTTACTATAATCTGATTAACTACAGAATCCTTCATTACGCTCAGTATTCAATATGCTGCACATGACTTAATTCACTGCTTTATCCCCTTGGTAGATAATCGACTATGTAGTGCTACTTAGAAAAAAAAAATTATGGGTATAAATCTTATTGGAATTGAAGAGACATTCGACGTTTTCGAATTAACCGTTTTGCTAACGTAATTTTAATTTTATTCAATCCCATTCGTTAAAAACAGCTTGTGCTACGTGATTTTCTGCACGCGCATGTGTTTTAAGACACTATTGGAGCTAGTTTCGATCATATTATAGTTTTATCAATTCCATTGCTAACTTAGCCTTCAAGCTTTGTAAGTATGTATACTTCCCGTAAACACGAGTTAGTCATAATAGTTAAAAATATAAAACTCCGATTTGAATTAGACTTTTTAACATGTTAAGGACAAAAAATCCTAATAGTATCAAACAAAAGTTGATAAGTTATAATTAAAGAGGCACAGAAAACTTTTTTATCACAATATTCATCAAAAAACCAAACACAAAAACTTAAATATAGACCTGTTACCCTTTATTGACACACAACCGGAAACTTAGATCAGTTATCAATTCTTAGTCATCTTCACAATATTATTATGGCATTGAGGACTTACGTTAATACAATTTGAGCAGTAATATGAACTTTACTGCGACTTTTACTATAATTGACGAAATTTCTAGAAATGTTGCTGATAGTAAGTACGACTATGTTGAACTTAAAGGTTAGTTCCCATATGAATCTATTTCAAAAAGTAACCGGTCGTAATATTACAATGAAAAACACCAATTCATATTCTTTATATCAAATTTCTTTCATGAACATGTGTGTAATGTACCTAGCCTGTATAAACGTATTTTGACTTTGAGTTTTGACATAAGCATCTGAACAAAATAACATATCTTCCAGTTGACCTTGGGAGAAAGTTATTAATTAAATAGGTAGAAGATTTTGTTACACTATAAGTGGTCTAAGGCCTGGTTGCAGCTGAGTCTTTAAATCTCGATTTTAGGCCTAGGGATAAATAAAGATTTGAATCTAGATTTAATCCTAGAGGTAATTTAGATTGCAGCTAAAATCGAGTTTGACTTAAACTAAATCTGTACTCTGCAAGCGGCCCAAGAGCAAGCTCTTGGTACGTCACAAAGCCATGATATTCGTAGAACGCGTAACATTCGTCACCACTAGTTAAGCTTTATCTAAGTTGTCCTAACTTCTTGCTAGAGCTCTCTACGTCATAGTTAGAGTAACCAATGACAGAGCTAAAATGAAGACGTCACTTAGACTAACCATTCTCGAGCACACCTGTATTTAATATTGAATAAAAATTAAATCTCACAACTAGAAATTTAAATTAACCTTTAATATTTAAAAACCAGACCGTGCACTGGTAATACAGGGTTTTTATTTGTCAGATGAATTTGGTAAACAAACATATTTTAACAAGTGGTGACGTTATTTAGTGGTATTAATTATATAATAACTTAAAACTTTAGTATTTTTTTGCTAGGAAAACCCAACTGTTAAGTAATCAAACATAAAATATTCATTCCACGATAGTAAGACAAGTTCAAAGTAGTTATGTTCTAACTAGTACCATATCACCTATATATTTCCTTATCGTTTCAAATATTTCTGTAGTTGACAGACGAAAATTTAAAATATTTCACAACTATCATCCAACATTTATATTATAATTTTTCTAAGGTGGGTAATAGCAAGGTATCAGACAATATTTTCGAATAAGGGTTTGCTACAATGTGACGATGAAATTAAAGTGATACAAAGCCAAAAGAAAAAAATAATTAAAAATATAGGTTGTATAAAATAATACTGATTGACTGGAAGAGAATGCCTTATGCATGAAGTGAAAGCCAATTGTGTTATGGTGCTAGAATAATAAATAGGTGAGGGATAAGGTTAATAAGTTTTAATCTTTCTGGGCTGAAGCTTTCCAACGCAAGATTCATTAGAAGTGTTATTAGTCTAAAAACTAAATATCACACAAATTTATTGAAAATGCATTCTTAGAAAGTTACCGAATTAAATACAAAATATTGATTTGCTTTTAAAAAGGGTACATTTATTAAATAGTGCATTATCACGTGCATTACATCCACAACCTTTAAAGTTGCCCTCAATTTTGCTAGTTATTTCTAGTTCTAGCGATAGTATGTATTAGACATATGAATACGTATGAGTCTATCCATCCATCCATCATAGCAATCCCCAATTCTCTATGCTTTCTTTATTAAAATATGACTTCCAATTCTTAACAACAAAGGCATTGCTGCCTAGAAAGTGTAGTCCAAACGGTTACGTAGTATAGTTATAGGGATAGATGTAAAACTGTCACTAGAGGCACACACCACATTTTTCTCTAAGTCCCGTCAAAATCTACAATCGCTTGTCTGTCTGTTAAAATACAGAATGAATTCTAGGCTTTAAGAAAAGATAAGACATTGGCAATTTCAACAAAATGGACTACATTTGTCAAGCCTACGAGAAATGTTTTCGAGGCTTGTGGAATAATGCATGCTATTTGTGTCTGCTTTTTGTCATAGTGTAGTGAGAATAGAAAAAAATAAAATAAAAAAACAAACAATTGAAAAATTAAACAAAAGAAAAAAATCCGCTTAAATATTCTTGCGTCACTCGGTTCACCTGCATGCCTCCATCAGACCACATACTTTCCCATGAAAATATGTATTAGACCATTATTATTATTATATTATCATTATTATTGACTTTTATATTGACATAACGTATCTGTAAATAAAAATAAAAATATAATGATTATGATTGTGTAAAATACATAGAAAAGGTAATGGCGTCAAAGCGGTGGCCTTGATCTTCTCAAAAAAATCGTATATTGTTTGGAAATTTTTCTTTACTGCTTCAAGATTCAAATAAAAATATAAATACCTACATATAAGTAACTATTTGTGTATGCACATATATGAATCTTATTTTTACGATGTTCCGAATCTCGAATCTTGTACAAAAGGTATACCTTTTGATCAGTCTTGCGTTGAATACTGCTTTCAGGCTTGTGATAACTCGACCAAACCCATCTGGAATTATTGAACAGATTGCAGCGTCGCACTACCCACACTGTTAGCACTTTAGATGTCACCACAGAATAAATAACAATTCCGTAGATGTCACAAACGCTATAAATCACTACAATTGCGTCATGACATTCGTAAGCGGAGCGCCTTCAAGTGAATGTACAACGAAGTGAAACGCCTTTCGACGACATCTTGTCTCACCTTTCATAGAACTGATCACGCATCATGTCTGTTGTACTTTCCTTTCCTAGTCCTGTACTTTCAAAGTATGGAACTTTCTTTGAGTTGGTAATGCGTATACGATGGTATAATGTGTAGACATCAACTAACAATAAATATTTGTGTACCATTTCCATCAGATTGGGTTTAATCATGTGTCGTTTTAGAATAAAATGAAAAATTCTTCCTTATTATTCATTATGTACTATTATTTCTTTAAATAATTCTATAAAAGCTCAAATAAAAAAGACGATGCATTAATTAAATTAGTGTGTTAGTTATTTACACGCATCGCCTTCATGACCTCTATCTTCACCCCTACTGTTGACCTTGCATAATCTGTGTTATAAAGTTCATAAGACAGACGACATGCGGTGGTCAACACCTGATGGTAAGCGGTTACTGTAACATATTTAAAGGCTTGTAAATACTTACAAGAATGTGTTGTGTTGGTGTCTTCGGTACATCAGTGTTGCTCTACTCCCATGGCTGGGTTCGAGTAGCGCTATGTTTAATCATCCTTTGCATAGAAACCAATTAATGCCAATTTAATATATATTCTATAAATCACCATTTTGAGCAGATTTGTTCACACTTTTTGGAAAGAATTGTATTCGTCATATCGTAGAACTTATTTTTAAGCCGGTTGCCAAGGCCTCTTCCCACGTTTCTATCACATGTGCACGCTCCTTATTGCTGATAGTCGCGGATTTTTAAAAAAAAAACGTATATCGGATTTTCTTTAGGTGGTGTATCTATCTAAATCCTTTACAAATTAAAATGAAACACGAAAATATTTTCGTATTTTATTTAGCATATTCCATATATTTGTATTTAACATCAAGTTTAATTGATAAATAAAAAGTACAAATTTTACATTTTAAAAACGTTAATACACAATTTAATTCCTCGACGATTAATATTGTAATCTATGTCTTCTTCCTTAATTTAAATTATACTAGACAAAATTTTAATTATTTATTAAAATTAATACTTTATATTAAAAAAATTACACGTTTACTCAACGTAAGGCTTAATGATGATATCCTCGCGGTGTCTCTTGTACCTCTTGTACAACCACTCCAAAATCAGTACAGACAAAGCTGAAATGAAACCTGGAAACGATTTATTTGATTGGAAATGGATGCTCAACACAGTACCTAAGGCATATAGGATCGCTATAATAAAAGGATCAATGATGCTCCACGACTTTAGACTTCGAACATCAATATTATATTTACTATTAACAGTTGCTTGAGACATTATATAGCATTTTCTGCTCGTACCACACCTTCAGAAAATGCTCTGAAATAAGTTCTATAATCTATTGTAATTTAATTTAATATTACCCAAAAATAATACAAAGAATGATCCCTGCATGTCACTGAGGTTCACGGTGTGGTTGTTAACTTCCTGTGCAATGGTTGAGGTCTTCCAACACCGGTCGCGCTTGGGTAAGTACGCGTTAAACCACTTAGATATGAGACCCGCTTTCTGCATGCGATTTATCCTGGGAATTGTAAAAAAGGTAATAACTCGGTTGCTGCTATCGACCAATCATGACTGTAGTGAACCAATTTTCATAGATTATAGTTTAATTAATTCAATCTATAACTACCTTCCACACAAAAAATTGACGTACGTATAATAAAAATAGTTTTAATAAGCGAAAATTGATGTATTGTAATTTATTGGGGTTATATTAATTGCTAGTTTTCAATAATCTATCTAAGATTATTTATTAATTATTATGTTGTTATTGATAATGAGTAAGTAAATAACATTTGGAAGTTTTTCCTAAATTTAAGAACGGTTTACTTTTCGTGGAGTATCGTTAATTATTAGATTTATTTTTAAGTTTTATAGATTTATGATTACTTACTCCTTATTAATCACTGGTAAGTAAGGACTGCCCGCTGGTACAATCATTGCAAGATGTTCATCTTTAAATTCTTCTTTACCTGGAAACATCAGAAAAATACATATTAATTTGTTGAGCTGCGATATACTTCCAGAAACCATTTGACAATTGGATGTTTCTGAATTAAACAGCTTAAAAAACAACAATTACTCTTTGCACATTTTTTCATGCGTTTATCCAATTCTTCATATTTTATGTGGCAATATTCTAATCATGTATGTTTTTAGCTTCGGAAATAAATATCTGAATCTAAGGAGACAGAATGTAAAGAATCCTTTTCCTCCTTTTTTAAATCAGGTACACAAAACAGAATCAATAAATTGGCAATATGAATAAAAAAGAACAAACTTTGCTATGTGTGCTGCGATTCCACGGGCACGTGTACGCAGCATGGTACAGCGGACATCGAGACTTACAAATTATTATTATTATTGATCAATATAAAAAGAAATACATATTTATGTACCATGTAATACATATACACAAGCTTACTACATGCTTACAAGGAACAATGCTATATACTATAATTTATTCCAATATGTTCGTTTTGTAATTATACCTAATATAATATAGTTTATATTATAATAATAATATTTATAATTTATTTATATTATAATCACATATTCAAATAGCAAAGCAACTCCATCTCTTCTCTTTTGTTGCGGACTGGCTGGTTTTATACAATTTTATGTAATAATTTTTGAATTTTTTTTATATATTCTATCTTCTTTTTGTACATTATGACTTGCAAAAAGATATTGAGTATGACCATGGAGGCTACTATGAGGTTTGTTAGATATTGACCTTTTAATATTTACTGAACTAAAGAAAGCATTAAGAAAGCGCTAAAATAAAGAAAGCATTTGTTAAAACTGTTTCAGTGTCTTATGAAAAAAAATGGTTTTCAAAACTTTCTAACGATTTTAATCGTTTTAAGACCTTAAATTTTGAAACACTTCAAAAAGCCTCCGAAGTAACTGTGAACATATAAAGCTAAAGGTGATTCGTCAATCATACTTAAGGCAAAGTCACAAGTGTCAGTGACCATATGGTCTTCCCTCATCAGATGGCTGAGCCGGAGCTTCCAGTCGAAAATTACGTGCCTCTGGAATCGTGCCCGGCTGAGGAGTTCCCTCACTTGAAATTAAGAAATTGATTTTATTTTCATTATTTTTTTGAAATTGATAATCCTGTTAATACTTCAATCTTTAGCAATAATATCATCATGCATATTAAAACAGAAATACACAAAAAATTCAATTAAACTAACATGAAGATAAATTATTTCCCAAACTAATCGATTCAGTACTTAGCTCTGCTCCTTTGAGCAAGGACATATATTTTGGCTCATCAGAATTCTGAAAAAGAAAAATGACTTCATGCGTACCTTGAATTTTAAAGTTATTCAATCTTAAACTCCATTAAAAAAGATATTAGCACTAATGTGACCTTATGATTGTTTATATATTACCTTCAATTCTGTTTCCAAATACGAGCCTTTCTGTATCGACCAAGTGTAAAAGAGGCTATTTTCCAGCAGATCATTTATAGTTGTAACAGGTATTTCTTGTTTGGGGAATGTAAGAAAAGCGACCAGGTTTCCAGAGTATGTTGTGACGACCACCAGAACGACGAGCCACCAAGTGCCAACCACCAAACGGCCGCTATCAGCTCGAGGAAGGTACATGCCACCTAGTGAAATATGAAATATTTTAAACAACTACAAGTACATTATACGTAGATTGTAGTGCACCGCTACTATGACAAACACTGTTGCGGACTGGCTGGTTTTATAGAATTTTATGTTATAATTAATTTTTGAATTTGTATTTTTTATATTAATTAAATTTTATTGTTTTTTAGTTATTTTAGAAAAGTTTTTCAATATAGACGTCTACGCAATTACATGGTTTTATTTATAAACAATAAATACTATCCGCAATCTCAGACACGAATTAAATACTGAAGAAACAGAAAGTTCTGTTTTGATTTAGCACATCTGTTTATCATCTTGCTTCGTATTAATTACTTAAATACCCATGAGACTTTTTGAATTATAACTTGAGGAACACAACCTTACTCAAATTCAGAATTATCATTATTAATATGAGAGGTAAGCGCGAATGAACACGACTACTGTAAAGACATGATATATTAATACCAAATGTCCGTTCAAAATGAACATGGATTTTTAATCAGAAATGGGTCCGAAGTTTCGAAACTCGTTATAGAGTAGCTGTGTTTAGTCCTCAATGGCGTTCAGATTAGCAAACATAAAACTGATGCGATTTTATACCTTGTAGAGACTACATTACGTCAGTACACTGTTGGAAAGTAGTAAATAGCCATTGGATAACTAGTAAAACCTTATCGATCAAAAATTTATTAAACTTGCTTTATCAAGAAATCACATGACAGAAATAAAAGAAAATAAAGGAATAGCGATAGAAAGTGCTGGTCGGTGCTTCATGATATAAGAAAGGCTTATTAAATTTGCCCAAGTTATATGTTAGTTCCAAAATATATGACAAGATTGAGATCCAAACATAGATAGCGCTTAAAGCCGTAGTTCTTGTGAAAGCTGGAGGGTGAAAGTTATTATGGCAATCCCGAATCCCTAAATTTTAAGAATAAATATGTATTATTTACATATTTAGCCTACCTTGTTGTAGCAAAGCACCGTAGACATACCACAAGCAGTTGTGTATAGTGGATAGCCCCCCTTGCCGACTTATTTCCATGGCTTCATAGTACGGGCTCAAACGATGTACCAAGAATAAAGTTGGGCCCATGAGAATGACTCCAAGACCGATACAAATCCACGTCTGTTAAAAAGAATAAGATTAATTGTAGTATTATCTAAATCAACAGTCTATCTCATCAAATAATACAATACAACAATACAATAAATTAAAACAATAATAAAACACTAATACAATAATAATTTTACAATATATAAGATTTTTAGGCCATTACACTACAATACTCTGACCCAATACAGTTTGGTGTGGGAAATCCCTTTCATCCGTTTCACTGATTTACTTTTGTTTCAACCACCCCGCCCGTGACTTCGTTTGCGTAAATGTCTGTTGCCGAAGCCCGGAATTAGAAAGTAGTCTTTGTCCTTTCTTGGTTTCCAGACGGGTCTTACATTATGCCGATATCATTATCAGTCTCATAAGTTATTTAAAAACTAATGTTGACCCCTTGCTCCGAGAAAAACATAAATCTATCCAATAGAACGCACAGGTCTCTGTTAATTAAAAAATGCCTTTTGTACTATTCCAGACTATAAACTTTTTTGTGATGAATATCATTTAGATCAATTTAGTGGTTTGGCGTGATTGAGTAACAAACATCTCATGTTAACGTTCGTAACTTAAGTTATACTTAAGTATAATAGTTTTAATAAATCAATTGATCAAAAACAGTTTTTGTGTGAAGTAAATTAAACTGCAAAGCCAATTTTCTAATTGTTATTCAGATTATCCTAATTCTATTGTTATAAACAACAAAATTTCGTGTCACATCTTTCATTTCAATCCATTAAGAACTCCACGAACAGGTGTAGCCGCAGTAGAGTCGAATTTATATTTCTTCAGAATCACAGTAAAATTACAAACGCCAAAAATAAGTGTAATAATTCTTTTAATCATTCACCTCCGTTACTTTAAAATATTAATCATATACAAAATAAATCGTGTCCGTTATTTATTGAGAGTTAACTTAATTTATACCATTAACCTTCTTACACTGGACAAGGCTTAAATGTTAATGTTTACGATTTGCTGGACAAACGACCCTTTTTATTGCCCAGGATACTTTTAGGTAATTTTAACCCCAGATTGGTCTTACTCGGCAAAATACTCGTGGTCCCATATAAATAAACCCCTGAAATTATTTGGAACGACGAATGTGAACCAGAAAGAGAGAAATTGCTTGACAACAAATAACATTTTAGTACAATTTTGCCATAGAAATTTTATCGTGAAACACAAATGTAATTTAACATCTCACGACTAACTGAAAGATAACGTTTAACAGTGCCTATTACATCAATTTATGGTTTAACCTTATTAACACCAACTATTGCTCTATAAAGAGCTGAAATTTGATCAATAATACAATGAAAACATTCATAGAATCAGTTGAGTCACTAGTCAATTTACAGTCGTAACCATACCCTTTTGTCATTTTGTATGTAAAAACCTTTTCAGAAGAGTCTTTAATATATATTTAAAAGATCAAATGTGTATTATAATAATATATTATTTCACATTTGATTGCACCTGGAATATCCAGGTCTACAGCTACTCTACGTGTATGAAAATAAAGCTAAAGTTTATTAGTATATTCTAAAATTTATTATGCGCATGGTGCGCATGAATAAGGATTATACAAGAATATTCAAAACTACGTGAATATCATCCTCTGTACAATATTTTAAATGCGAATGTGAATTTATCCACAATAAAAATACTCAACCAATTTGGATGAAAATTGTACACTTTATCACAGAAAAATAAACTTGCTGCCGCAGTCGTGATAAAAATATTCTGTGTTAATACTAAATTTACTCGGTCGATAGGCTAAATACTATGAAACAAATTGTGAGCAATATACAAAACGATATTAGAAAAATTTTGAATATGGTTCGAAGCAGAATATGGATATTACTTTCAATGTAGTTTTGTCGATCAGTTGAAAAAGTTACAGCTAAGTTACGCTATATGGTTTATTGCATATTTAATTCCATTGTTTACTTGGTTCCAATTTTCATATACAATACCTAACACAAATCTCATTAATATAGCCAGTTTGAGCTCGTTCTGAACAGAATATTTTCCGTATCCACTTTAAAGAGGATATATACCCTCCTGAAGACACTTTTTTGATGATGCGTCGCTTCTATAAAATAATATATGAACAAGGTAACTGTATAAAATTAAAGTCATAGATAATGGAGAAAGTTTTGCGGTTAATAATAAAAAACATTACACAATTAGTCATTTACAACAAAATTTACACTACACAATTAGTTAACCCCTTAACGCCCAACTTCGAGTTTTGATATTAAAACTTCGACAAATTAAAGACAACAATTTTGAAATAAAAAAATTTTAGTTGTTGTGGTTATTGCGCAATAGTAGAAAAAGTTTTTGTTCCAATTTTGGAACATTGGACACATATGATTAAAAAAAATTATTTTTGAAAAAATGAAAGGAAAGAAAGAAAACATTCATTATAAGTAGAGTAAGTGGTATTCTTATTGCAATGCTTGCATCTTCCTTGTCGCCCAGCCTGAATTGAGTGATTTTTGATATGAAGCATGTAATTTTGGCTTTCAAAATTTTATAGTGACATCTGTCCAATGTTCCAATTTTGGAACAATTTTCAATATGCAATAAATTAGGTACCCCGAAGATGGCGAAGTTTTATTTAAACATAAATATAATAAAACTTAAGTCTTTTAATTGAAAAGAAAGTTTTTTTCGTTAATTTTAATTACAATTTTTTTAAATATTTTTTTCAAAAAATAGTTATTGAAAAAAACTTTATTTTCACTTCTCGCCACCATATCTTTTTCTCTTGTTATTTCTTGTTAATTATTTTTTTCCCCCATTTACTTTATCATTTAATCAAGTGATTGTACTTCTCAAAATTTAAATTTCATAATTAGTTAATGAGATATAAATTATTTCTTAAATATTCCAATATTGGAACATTGGGCGTTAAGAGGTTAATAAGTACCTTAAATAAAATCATTTGAGAATTATTTTGAAGCATTAAATATATATTCGTTTGTATGTTTGTACATCACTTGCTAATGATTTCTTTTCAAACATACTAAGTTCTATATGTCTCTACCTTTTTGATATATATAAAAGGTTGCTCTTACTTTAGAGCTCGGCTGAATAGTTGCTTTGGACTTCATTAAGAGCAGTTTTCACAGTAACTGCAATAATTCTACAAAAAACATTCTGTAGCAAAACTTAACTTCGACAAAAGTTATATTAGGTTGGACCTGTGATCAGCCTGTGTTAAAAAAAAGTATGACTATTTTTACAAAGTTGAAGTTAAGTCTTATTGCAGTTCATTCTAATAATCTAATTAATGAGTAGTCGACTTTAAACCTTTCAATTAGCACAGAATTATTTTTTTCACACACATCATTTAACCTAAATTTAGTATATAGCTTGTGTTATGGATACTATAAAGCAGAAAAATTTTGATAATAGTAATATATAATAAATATCAGAAATATACTAAATAAACATGCAAATAGCCATGACCCGTGAATAAATATTGGTATTCATCATACATATATCTGGCCCAACAGGGATTCGATCTCGGGACCTCTAGCTAAGAAGACAAGGCTACTGACCAATCGATCAAATGGTGGCTGTCTGGTACCGCCAAATAACCCCTCGTATTGCTTACTCTAGATACTCACATCGGTTGTAAAGGGTAAAAGAAATAGTAGTGCTCTGCTTAGCTCTCTGGGTCGTGCGACCATGAAACAATATGGCTGGGAGCTTATCGATGTCGTATAGTTTATACCTGAAATAAAATTTGAAGAAATAGAAACTAAAATAATTTATTTACGACCACCATGACAACAACTACGTTAATAGGTTTGTAGTACTTTTGTTAATCAATGAAAAGTGTTACAATCTGAACATTGAATCGAGATAAGATATAGAAAGTAAAAGAAAAAACTACGAAACTTGCAAGATTTATCGTATATGGTATATACAAGGTCCGACGATGCAACATATTGAGC
Organism: Acentria ephemerella; assembly: GCA_943193645.1. NCBI lineage: Eukaryota > Metazoa > Arthropoda > Insecta > Lepidoptera > Crambidae > Acentria > Acentria ephemerella. Next base: position 10,539,946 of record OW971884.1, on the reverse strand, counting down.
AACACGTCTAGCGTGGCAGAAGATCTTCTTCCTTATCGCTGACGATCTGACGAACTATAATGTATCACGATCTGATTAACCATGAAGGTTAAAAATATGTTTTAGTTTTATTTGTTCCCGATATAATCATCCCGAATGTAATTAGTACCTTCTATTACAGATAATGTTATTTAACTTCCTACTCATTTTAAGAAATAATAAGATTGATGAAATTACTGCAATGAATAAGTAAGTAAAATCGAGTAATTACCAGGAGGGGGATCTGAAAGTACAGCAAAAGCTGCTACTGCAAGTGCCGCCTGGCCTTTCGTTACTGCTGCCCATACCAGCATGGAGTCTTCGTTATAGTACTTCTGTAATATAGAAATCAATCTTCACCTATAATTTCTGGGTGATTTAAAATCTTTGTTTAGTAGATTGTTTAGTTATTTGGGCAATGATTTATAATTTATTAATTTTAAAATGTGAAGACTACTAATGCACAGAAAATAAGCAACCTTATTGATTGTATTCAATTATTTGTAAAGTACCCACAAATTAGACATTATTATATTAATAGAATGAGACAAAAGTAAGCACAACAAAAGGGATAATGCTCTCGCAGCTCAATTAATAATTTTAGTGACTTCCAAATAGCGAAATACGATTACTTTTTCTTACTTTATGTGTATTTCTTAACTTATAGTAAAATAAATATTCTAAACTTACAGTTTCAGTAGTATTCATGACATTATTAATGTTACCAGGCAGTAAAATTTTAAATCTGAAATTAAAAAAGGATTTATTATACAAAAGAATGTTAATTTGACTTAAATTTTAGGTATGGATTATAAAAGCAATTCTTTGCTGGTTGCCTTTTTATGTACCCTTTGTTAAAGACAAGCGAATCTAATGTGCCAGTAATGACTTTGAAGTTTTTGATATACAATTTATTGTATTATATATATAAATATAATATACACAAATATAAATATATATATTATATATAAATATAATATATACATATTTATTTATTTTTATTGTATATTTATAAGCAAAATTTCAGTTTTAAAATACTTATTACTGTTTTTAACAAAAGCAAAGCCCGTTTATTGGACCGTTATCTTGATTTTTGTAGAATGACAAAGATAACCATCCGAAAGGACTAGATTACCACTAACCATAGAAACAGATAATTTTAATTAATATTGATTTATAACGCTTACGTGAAATTTTTGGTCTGAGCAAGTTGATTGACAATATCAAAAACAAGCCCTCCATAACTGACGACAGCGCCAGACTCATTTGTTTTCAATATCGTCCATGGGGGATTCTGAAAGAAGCATAATTGAATAGGAACTATAATAATAAGTCTCAGATCAATCAGTTCAACTGCTTATATGCGCCCCATTGCTGAGAATATGGCTTCCTACATAAGAAAAACGCATGAGGATTTTAGACTGTAACACCACACCAATGTCTCGATGCAGATTGATGGGTAAAAGCGGTAGCCGTAAAATTTGGGTGGAACATCTTAATAAGCCTTCTGAAACAGGAAGGTTAATTAACCTGCAAAGCTTTATTTATGATGATTTACAAATACGACCTTCGATTATCCATCATATAATTAATCTTAACCCACCAAATTCTGATGCTATATAGTAACAATGCTTATCGCCCAGATTACTTAGATTAAGTAATTTGTAGAATTATTTTTATAGTGTAAAATTGATTATTTAATTGTATCGACTAAACGGGTACTACCGCCGTGCCTATTTTGGGCGTGAAGCCGGCACCAGGAGTGTTTTTTTGATATTGATGGTGACTACAAGCGATGATGTCCATTAATTAAGATAGACCACATTAATGACATAAATAATAGAAGATAAACTCATCTCACGTGGTAGGTTATAACAGGTAGTTCTTTCCCTCTAAATCCGTGTTCAACGTGGGGGAACAATACATCATCAAATCTCATAGCGTCCACGGGCCGCCAGAAGCCTACCTGCATAGAAAATAAGAATATTGTCAGAGACGCTATTCTCTTAAACTAGTTCAAGGTCATCTGCATCCCTTTCATTTTTGGAAATTTAAGAAGAAATTCGAGAAGATTATTATTGTCAAGTTCAGCTATATATATAATTTGACTCAATACTGCCAGCAGATTTTTTAATTACCATAATAATGGTGTGGTTCTTAATGGTCTTTTCAATAGAGAAACCGAAATGTCATCTTGGATCATTCTGGTATCAAAATATAAGGTTTCCTTAGGATGAAACAAACGCTTTAAAAAGCTCATTCTTTTGTATCATTGGATTATCAAATTATTTCGCTGAAGATATAATGTCCGTAGAAAATACCTCAAAACTTACTTGTAACAAATCAACGTTTTCAATGACCCGAGCTGTAGTCGCATTAGTTACCGAAATATTCTTAACATCATGCTCTGCGTCCGTGAATGATCTGTAAGTAGCTCCCCATGTATCAGCTGCTAAGGCTCGCCATGTGCTGCAGTTTCCACACACATTATTCGTTGATATATATTGCTGGAAATATATAGATTTTACATTCGTAAAAAATCATGCGGCAAATCGTAAGTGGGATTAATGTTGACTAATAGCTTTCCAAATAAAGCCAATATCCACAAAAGGTCTGAAATATTTTTAAATTCTGTTAATATTTCAATCAATTTATCTACCTGCATATGTTTTAGTAACATGTTCCGTCTTTGCAACTTGGTTGGCCTAATCGCCTCCCACTCCTCATCGGACACCTGAGCAGCTACAACAAATTCCTCCTGTACTGCAAAGTCTAGGCCTGATACAAACGCGCTCATCATCTCTTGACAGTAGCACATAATGCCGTTCTGTTAAGAAGTGGGATAGCACTTTAAAAAATCCATCCATTAAGTAAAAAAAATTATATCAAAAAAATCTTCGATTTTATATGTTATTAAAGTTAAAGATGATAAGGGAATAAGCATAACAAATTTATCAATTATATTCTAATATCTAATGGTTTATAATTATTATTAGATAATAATTTCATTTTAAGATCTTGTTGCTATGTAACGAAATATGAATTATATTTTAATTTTAGTGCATACCTTACATTCCGGGTCATTATCAGTAATATTATACATAAACGCAACATTCTCTCCTTCGTAAAGCTCATTAATCATGCTGGACAGGTTCCCTTTGTGTTTATCTGTATCGGATATGACGTAGAGCCACTGCGCCAGGGTATGCGACATCAGGAGGTCTCGGGCTATTTCCGACAACGTTGTCATTACTTGAGTTGTTACTATCGCTAAGAAATTCTCACCTAAAACGTTACGTTTTTCATCAGTTTCTCTTTTGTACGGTATCATAACTATACTTATATACAGCTATACTGTATTTTTCTCTTAGGGAAAAGTTTCATAAACAGGTTCTCGGGGAAAGTTAGATTAACTGCAATTCTTACCTATATATTGCACTGGTAATTTAGACAATACTCTGTGAATTTCTTTTCTTCTCAAGTATTCGCTTATTTCGTGTTTCATTTTGTACACGGAAATAGATACCGGAGGTTTAGCATCTTGATTTATTTGTAAAGTTAACGACTGAACGACACGGGATACCATGTCTCGGCCTGATAAATAAAACTTTATTTAAAATATCTATTATCATAAAACATAATTTTAAAATTTTATTCATCATGTCATCAAACCTATGTGACTAGGTTACGCCGCCGCTCTCTGGCATAGAAGCGTAGGCAAGAGAAGGCGGGTGGTGGTCACCCGTCTCCCTATGCCCAAAACGCGGCCGCGTGCGTGGGTGACTCCCACAAATTGCACAGGTCGTTACGTCTGGGATTGCCTAAGTAACTCTGGGCAATCTCCATGGGCGCGAAGCCGGGCCGTAAGGCTGGTCTGTTTTGGGGTGCTGGTGAATTGCTATTACAGAGACCAGGCCACACCCATGAAGGGCAATGGAGTTACCAGGGTGTTTTAGCTATTATTCCCATTATACGGTAATCCCAACACACACACAGCTCAGCCAGTGGCTGCTAGGTCCGTAGACGGATTCCTACTCGTCTCACAAAGTTTATTGAATACCTAACAATCCTCACTTATAAAATTAATCAAAACTAGTGTTCTAAATACATACTCAAAGTGTCATCGTGTAATATGATCGCAGATTTCCATTTAAAGGCTCTCGCAATCCTCATGTCAAGTATGATTTGTGGTAATTCTTCTCCGGGTTCCACGTTTGTAACTGTTATTGCCGCGTCTGTGGGCAATCTTGGACAGTCCACTTCTGTCAAAGCAAATAGAAGAATCTGATCTTCCTGAGTACGGGAAAACAACGACCATGTATCCTCACATGAGGCTACGCTGAAGACTGCTAAGAAACCTGTAAGACGGTGTCCTTATTACTCTATATATAGGCGAAGCTAAGCAGGCAATATTAGAAATTTCAGATGCTAGAAAAATTTACAATGTTGAAGTATAACTTTGATTTGAATTTAAATAGGGTTGTTCTACTCAATAGAGTTTCACTTAAGATTTGTGCAATACTTTACCAACAACTTAATAATACCGGTAAGATGCAGAGAAAACCGTTACTGGATATAACTAACTAACATAAAATAAACCACTACTCTATATAAACAACAACTACTACTCTTCAAGATCAGTTAGATCTCTTTATTATCTTAGATGTAAAATAATATGTTCGATACATATTATTTTTCATTCTAATTTACCTTTCTTAAGACTAATTGCAGTCCAAGAGAAATAATGGACGACAACACCTCCATGCTTGAGCTCAACCCTGGCCAATTCCTTGATGTAGTCCTTCAATTCATCCAGTAGTGTCTGGTAACGATCTCCAAGAAACTGTCGGTCTAAGACTACAGCTATAATATACAATAATAAATATAAGAATAACCATTTAGTTCCTTTAATAAAACTATAGATTCAAATGAGACTTAATGTAGATCTGGAGAGTAAAGCACCTTCGATAGAGATTATAATTTGTGACTGATATATAAGATAAACGTGAATACCTTGAGCCGGTATGTAAAACTATATCAACAACGCGCAAGTGGAAATTTGATTTATTTAATTGAGTAATATGGTCATTTGAAGCAATTAAGCCAAATAACTAAATAAATTGCTTAGGTTCAGGTAACACAAAATGATATTTAAACTTTTAACTTAAATAAATTTATGAACGTAATTTTCTAGATAACTCTTAACAAATAATACTTTTAGAAAGCATTAAGCATTTATAAAGTTGTGATAAATTTACCAATTGACGCATTCGCAGTTATCAAAGATGGAAAATCTTCCCCTGATGCGCGCATAACGAAACAAAAAAGAATAGTCAGCCATAACGGCATTTTGCGAACATACAATCAAACGACAGAACGTGCCTGCCGATAATAAAGCTCCAATCATAATTCGTAAAAATAATATAACACTACACCAATTGGAGCGTACTGAATTTTTGAACGTTTAATTAAAACCAACTCATAAGTCGAACAGCATGTTAACAATTGATGTTCCCGCGAATGGAAACGACCAATTGTAAAAGTGAACCTCTAAAATGTTACGTCTGCTTTCTGGGGAGTATACAGGTTGTTTTAGGTTTGGCTTGTTAAGTCACGTAACTAATCTTATATACTTATAAGAAAGATCCATTATTCCCTTTTGTATCCTTCTTAAAAACTTAAAGGCCGAATACTCAAAAATCGCTTGTATTATAAAATGCAAAAATGTTAGTGTTCAATATAATGTCCTCTCATAAGAAATTTTCTGGCTTGGTTAATATCTATAAGTTTCGTTAGAATCAGAACACCTTTTATAACAGAACCAAAAGGTCAGGGATTCTCAATAATTCACGCTAATTACACCTGCACAGCCCATTACAAAGGGTACGCTATTCACGCGTCTGAACCCTGAATCCAAAATAATTAGTACTTAATCGATTTCGGGCCGTATTAGAAAAATTATGTAAGAATAGTTATATCGGAACCGGCGGTAACAACTGACATAAAGGTCATGATTAAGTTAGCATAAGCAAAGGGATAGATATTACGTCATTTCGATTATGGTTTTATCTTTAAATTATTAAGCAGGTTTAAAGTTTTGATTTTCTCATTCTTTATTTATATATATATATATTCCTCTCCTAAAAGTATGTCTGGAAAAAAGGTTTTCTTCCGGTGTAGGAAGCATATACCGCTGAGGAAACCTCTAACAGACTGACCATTTCCTGAAAAAGTGTCGGGCTTAGCGTCGCCAGAAACAATAAATGACACACGCTAGCCACCGAATGTGCAGCTGATCGCTACAGCGATTCCATCGGAGGTAGAGCCCCCCCCCCCCCCCTACTGCATCAGTGTCGTTATACCGGTACATAGGCATGTTGACAGGTTTGTGCAAGTTGGATACGGTCCCCAACCTCATGGACATAACACGTCCCCCATACTCCGACTAGGATTTTATATCCACTGCGCACTAAGCTTCGCTTGGTGCCAAGACTTAGAGGAGGGCTTAGAAGCAGTAGGTTTACAAGCGTTCAACCCCGCTCAGGAGCTTTGTTGCTATACTCCGTCATCTACCCTCATCTACACCCTGCTCAGTAAAATCGCCAACTTTTGCCTCCGACCGGCGCTAAGCACTTCACATATCCCACTACGGTATACCGAGATGAGATCTACCAACCTGCATCCCCTAGTCTGTGAATCTCTGATAACCATTTTTATTGAGTTTTATTACCTAATTCTCTTTTAAGTTACATTGTAACCATACCAAATTGTCTCGTATTTCTTTTCAGAGATATATAAATTTTAATAATAATAATACACACACATATATATTAGGTCGGGGAAAAAGTCTTTTCGCATATAGTATGTATAAACTTGTAATAAAATATCTTCGGTTGTAGTATTCGTATATGGCTCGTGTCATGACATTAAAAAGGTGACTTTTTAAAAATAGTGGAGCCAGAACGGCATATCAGCAGTTACGACATAGCTCAAGAACGGGGAATTGATCACAAAACAGTTTTGACCCATTAATATATAATTTAATATATATATATATATATATATATATATATATATATATATATATATATATATATAATGTTCAACTTATATATATATATAAATTTATTGATGCTATGTATGTACAGTAAAGTGCTAAGTGAAAATTTGGTATGTAATTGGTGGTTTCATGTCAAAAAGAAACGTGTGTCTCAGATCTCGTGTTGACTTACGAGATATTTTTCGGTGTTTCATTTAGTTTCAATTGATTGTCATCATTTACATAACATTTCATAATCGTAGCATTGCATCGTAATCGCTAACAGTGCATTCCATTTCCAAAATTTTTCTCTTAAGTCGTTAACAAAATGGCGGGCCTATCATTAGTCGCCAAGAACTCCTCCATGGGGCATAGAGATATGTTACACCGGTATTCCGGAATCTTAAGTAAATAAATACTACATAAGATATGGCTACATGGGTTTCAGTTTCCTTTGCCTTCCCTTTAATAGGGAAATTTAACAATAAAAAATATAAAAAGTCATTATATGTTTTTAATAACCTATAATCCAATGAAAAGTTAAAATCACAATTTGTTAGAGAAACAGCGCAAATGACTAATAAATACTATAAATGTTTCATAACAGTAGGAACCACAAAGTTTGATTTACTAGTGGAAACAGTTATGACACCTGTAGTTTTGAAATCTCTGAAAAATTTAGGTTGCAGAGTTATAACTTTTCAAATTGGTAACAGCGATTTCCAACCGGGAGTTTACAATAAAGAAGGTATTCAAATCAATGTGTACAGATTTAAGGATTCTATATTGGATGATATAGGTAGCGCAGACTTGGTAATTAGCCACGCTGGTGCTGGCAGTTGTCTTGAGGCGCTAGAAGCTCGGAAACCGCTTCTTGTAGTTGTAAATGAAAACTTGATGGATAATCACCAACTAGAACTGGCTGAGCAGCTGCAAGTCGACGGACATTTATATTACTGTACCTGTGATACGATAGAAACTACATTGGATATGGTAGACTTTAGTATGTTAAGACCATTTGCCACGCCAGATACTTCTCTGTTTATAAAATATTTAGATGATGTATTTAGATTTAAAGCTAAATCTAATTGATGAATATGTTATTACTACCAGTCTTCAAAGTTATGTATGAAACAATGTATGTAAATAAAATAATATTATACAATCACACCAATGAATTTAATAGATACTGATGATTGAAACAAAACCTAAAATATAGGTAAAAGTATATGTATAAAATTTTACATTGGTTATTGTAATTTAAATGAAATATTGCAAGAGGGGACTAGAAATAAAAGTCTATTATTTATAAAATGAATATTTTATTGTACAGGGATGCAAAAAATAAGTATATATGACACAATTATTTAATTATTTTAAACAGTTATTAATTATTTTAAACAGTTATGGCTGTGATGTATACTTTTTTTTATTCAATATGAACTACATGAACAGCAAACTACTGATAATTTTTCACACCCAATATTGTTAATTTTATTGCTATTATAAATATGTATGGATATTAGTCTCTTATAAATGAAAAATATATAGTTTATTATCATTTTATTGAAAAATAATACAGATCATATACAAAATTTCACAGAACAACAAAGAGAAACAAGTTGGTTTGTGTCAAAAGGAAACACCTTAAATATTCAACTTTAAATAGAGTTAGGAATTTATAATTCAGGAAAGAAAATAACTCTTAATAAAACTAAACTAGTTTCTTAGCCTCAAAGAAGCTCTTGAGATGCCTCATTTGCCAATAACCTATTCCTACTAGAACAGCTGTCTGGAGTAAACTCCACCAAAGAACTCTCTGATTTGTGCTCTCTGATGTTTGTCTGAAGCGTTCTTCACGATGCTGAGAATTAAATAAAATTATTATATTACCCACCACAATCAAATATATATTATTTGGTTCTCCAAGGAACCCATGCTCATAAATTTAATACTAATTTCATTTCTTGATTACCAAATAAATATTACTACAGTTTTGAACAAATAAGACTAGTGCTAGTACGTACTACTAGTCTAGACTAGTATATTTATCTTGATTACAGTTGAAATATGTATTTCAACTGTAATCAAGATATCAAGATATATTGATATCATCTCTTAATAATTATTGATGTTTGTTAATAATTCTAATAATTTTTTGTTTAATAATTCACCAGTATTATGAGAAAACATAATTAATTATTAAACAAAAATTTAATATTTACAAAAATTCCTGTTTTCAGATATTTGATTATTTGGATCTTTGATTATCCAAATACACAACAATAAATCTGGTTGTTGGTGTCTCTATTATACAATAAACAATGTTCTAACGTGTGAGCACTGTAGACTAATATGGGGAAAAAATGATTTAACTTATTAATATTTACCCTTTGATAACTTTGTTCTTTGGTTATTTGATGCACTTGATCTAGTAGCTGGCGTATCCTTAACTGTAGTTCTGTTAGCTTATCTTTTTGTGCTACATTAGCATAATCCACAGCATGCTCACCCACTTGAATGTCTAAGTGTACCTAAAACAAAAGTATTCATAATATCAATCACAAACAGAGAGCTGTGCACTATAAATTTATATACACTCATTTTTAATTGTTTATAACCAAACACGTGGTTATTTATTTAAGTGTAAATTTCTACTTCATATTCTTATTCAGAAAGTCTAAAAATCTGTTAATTATAACTCACCCTTAGCTGTGATCCACTAAACCAAGATGTACTGTTAGAGTACATGCAAATTACATGTTCACCAGGAACAGTCGATGTGAAGGATATCATACCCTCTGATGAGTAAACTCGAGACAAAACAATACGGTCATTACTGTCACGAACTTCCACGTGCATGCCAATCCCTGGTGTCGAGGGCATAAAACCACCAGAGCGAGGGTCGTACAACTCTACTTTGTAATTCACTGCAAGATAGATAAAAAAAATTAAATTCCACTTATTGTAAGGGACAAGTTCTGCGACAGTACTAAATCCACCAAAATTATTGTCGACAAAATTTTTGTAGAAAAAGCTTAGTGAGGAAAAGTACCTTACCAATAACAGTAGTGTCATCGGGTATTTCCTCAATGAAACATTTTCGTTCTCCTTCAGCAATGTGAAAATACAGAGCTGAAGTTAAATCGAGTAACAGAAACAGTGACAAAAATGAGGATATCTTTAATAAATCCATATTTCTGTAATTACAGAAATCGGCGAAAATCGTAATAGTCTGACATTGACATAACGACACACACGTCACCCAAAACAAGCGCCTTTTTTTAGAGAAAGCAAAGAGATCAAATCCTTCTCGTCATGTTTGTTTTTTGTATAAATCCATGACAAATACGGTCGCCAAGCAAAGATTACTCGTGCTCAATTATTTATATTACTATTATACTCACACCCCATACTAAGTATAGAATAAGCTTATTTTTATATTTATATGACCGAAGTCTTAAATACCAAGCACCAATCCTTTAAAAATATTTTGTGATGATGTTGTCATTGTCATCGTGTTGTCATAAACCGGACCAAAAAAATCATTGTGTCATCATGGTTCATGCACTGAGCATATAAAATTTGTGCATGTTGTGTGATCGATATTACGTTTGACAAAACACAACTGAATTGTGTGATTTGATTTATTAAAAAAGAATGATGATTATTTACGAAAGATACATAAAATACTGATAAGTTTAAAGACTATAAGACTCATTAGTTATAGGAATTTATACAACTATTTATCATTACTTACTAAACTTCGGCGCCACCACCATGGATCCTTTCATAATTGCTGCTATTATTAGTGCTGTAGTCATAGTTTTACTCTCAGTTGCGTTCTTGAAAGTATCACAAGTAAAACCACAAGGTAATATTTTTGTTACCAAGTGCTCATTTTATTTTTGATCATACATAAAGTGAGCAAATAAATATGTACCATTATTTTTTGTAATAGCTGGAATAAGACCTCGAGCTGTAGAACAAAGAGAGGGAGGGCCTGGCAGAGTACAAGCTGTTCGAAACCAAAGGGCGCGAATGAGAGCTAATGGTGAGTTGTTGAATAATGAAGGTATTTACTTCAAAGAGTAAAGTGTATATAGGAAAAAGGGACCCATCTATGCTTGTTTGGTTATTGTCACACTGTTTCCAACTTTTGGCTCTGTAACTTCATCTTACCTCAGTTATTTACCTCATGTGCCACAAAAAAACAACAAAAACAAATTATCAACCAAATAGAATTTGAGTCTACTGTGTGACTCACAATCTGGTGTGTATATCACACACCAGATTGTGAGTGTTTGGACACTGGGCTAGATGCTCCTATTATTATGAATTAAGCAAATTAGTTTTACACTAGGTCATAGTATATATATGCTTTAAGTAGCCATTCATAGCATTTCAAACCAACTAATTTAGATAATTTGAAATACATGATGTTTTTTTTTTACATACACTTTTAAAGGATAGTACCATAGAAAAAAAGTCACCACATAGTAAACAATTTCAAATTGAAACCCAACATACTTACATTTGTCAAGAAATTACTTGTCACTAGGTTTCATTAATAGTTTGAATATATATATATATATTCCAGCTGCGCGTCACCAAGCTGCTTTGTTGGAAGAAGAGCCTGGCGCAGTAGAAGATGGAGATGATGATAATGTACCTGAGGCAGCTGCCAAAATTGAATTTGATGATAAAATGGGAGCAAAGGTAAAATTCTGGCCCAACATAAAATTAAAAATATATGTTTATTCACATAATTTACCCTTAAAAGGATAATATTTAATTCAGTGCAATCTGTAGCTGTATAAAATTCGGACATTAGTTTTGTAATAACAAAAAGTGCATAAGTAGTAGTAACTGCAGTATTTAGATTATGTGACTTTGCAGTTTCAATAATTTCTTAGGATAGGATTTTTGTGGAAAATAGTCTTCTTGGCTCCAGAAAGAATTTGTTAGTACTTATGGGCTGCTTTAGATACAATTTAAATCTATGGTTTTACTTATTTTATTACAGAAAAGAGCTAAATTGGAAGCAAAGTTGGAAAAAAAGAAAGCAAGAGAGGCGGAAGAACAGCTACGTGAAATGAAGAAGAAGAAAGAAGAAGAACTAGAAGAGGAGAGACGTAAAATAGAAGAAAAGAAAGAGGTATCTAGATTAATTACCAAACTAAAATGAATTAGTATTTATTACTTGCACCACACATTTTGGATCAGACTTCATGATCTGTTGAATTTTCAATATAATATGGGTATATCATATTGAAAATTCGTGAGTTCGTATGGCAATTATAGTATTATTTAAGAATGACAAATTTGGTAATTATCCCCTTAAATTATTACGAAGAGACACCCATACTAAAAATGAAAAACTAAATAATAATATTTAGTTGGTAACTAAGTAATTGAAAGACACACATCATGTTAATCTTACAATATTATAAGGAAAATATTAATAAGTATTAATATAAAATATTTATTATAAATTATATAGTATTAAGTAAGTAAGTTAAGTATTATTTTATTAATATTTCATAATAAGCATTTTTTGGAAGAGTTCCCTGACCATCTGTGACCATAACCCACTTCATGAAAGGTCTTCAATTTACAATAACTTTGTATGAAATACACAATAGTCTTTAATGTTGTGTTCGGATAAAGTTGGGAAAATAGGTGCATGTGTGTTCTTTCTCATTATTCTATGTTCTTAGATTTATGTCATTAGAGTAAAGCGATAACTCCATTCTTTTCTAATTTTAATAGCATAGTTGTACTCGTTAATATAGAAGTAGCGAATGCGAAAGGAAAAAAAATACTTGGTAAAATCGAGACAGCTAATTTTTTTCTTGTTAAATTATAAGAAAAAAGTTTGCTTTGTTTGTCTTTTGTTTTGTTATTGATACTTAGTACTTCCATGAAAGTAACATGCTATATAAACATGCCTATAATTGTAAACATTATTATAGGAAGAAGAGCGTCTACGCGATGAGGCTGAACGCAAATTAGATGAAGAACGCAAGAGACGCGAGCAGGAAGAGTATGAAGCGATGAAGGCGGCATTCACGGTTGACAGCGAGGGCTTCGAGGAAAATGAAGAGCAAGACAAAGAAAGTATGCTGCGCGACTTTATTGACTATATCAAAGTAAGTAAACATATAAGAATACTTTATTATAAATGAAGACTTCACACTAGTTTTTCCTATTTTGTTGTGTGCGTCACAATGTTCATGTGAAGGGAAATGTAGCAGACATAAAAGTTATTAACATCGTTTGTTTTCAGAATATCAAAGCACTGTTAGTCCTACCTTGATACTACTACGTCTATATTTTTGCAACATTTAAAAATATATTTTTAATGCACTGTAAAACAAAACATGTATATGTTTATAATACTAATACATAATGACATAATTGATTTGTAAATGTCATTATAAATACTAAAGGCTGAGAGTTTCTTGCGCCGCTTCTTCTCTGCAGCTACTAATTCGTCGAAGCGGTAGTAGGGTTGATTGGGAATATGCATACTAGTGTTATTTTTAAAATAATACTTATTTTAAAATTAAAACTAACAATTTATTTAGTCCATATTTAAATACTATAACTGGGACAATTAGTAAATGCCCGGTTGATACCTAGTAAAATTATGACTATTGCCTTTATAATTATATTTATTTGTTTTCTCATACATATTCCCTGTTGTGATGATTTAAAAGAGCTTAGTAAATAAGTCTATTTAAATAAAGTTATTTTTGACTTTGACTTTGCTATATCTCATCGGGTGCATCATTTAATCTTATAATAATATACTTATAAAAACGTAGTCACCAAGTCAGTCAAGTTTAGTCCAGCCAATTAAAATTTAGTTTATTTAATTACTAATCTAGTTATTTTTCTGAGGACAATTTTTAAGAAGGAATCTATTAAGAAAGCGCTATAAAACCCCAAAGAAGAAGAATTTTTAAGAAACATGTTTATTATAACATCATGTGAGCCCTCTTGAAAAAAATTTTTTAAAGAAACTAATACAACAAGGAAGAAATGCATATATATAAGTAAATTTCACCTTGCCATGTAATACAGGCCCTGGTTCAAGCCCCACATTAGGCCCAGTTTGGAATCTTTTTGATGTTTGTCATATATATATGCTTTTGAATAATGTAAATATTATGTAAAAACAAAATTGATGCATAATTTAAAAATATGTACATTACAGAAAATAATTATCTTTTCTAAAGGCCCAAAAAGTGGTGCTGCTTGAAGATTTAGCTGCACATTTCAAGCTGAAAACTCAAGCAGCCATAGACAGAATTGGTGATCTACAATCTTCTGGAGAACTTACTGGTGTAATTGATGACAGAGGAAAATTCATTTACATATCACAAAAAGAACTCGAAGATGTAGCAAAATTCATCAAACAAAGAGGACGAGTGTCAATAACAGAACTAGCTGAAAGTAGCAATGATTTAATCAATTTAAATCCAGTTGTAGTTAAATAAATCGTCTGCTCATGTTAAGATAACCTATATCTAAAAGATGTAAAAAACCTGTTGTAATGAATTAAATGTTTATTAATTATTATTGAACACAAAACTTAAAGAATTAGTCTTCATTTATATCATAACCAAACATATCCTTCCCTTTCTCTATTAAAAGAAGAGATGATTCTTTGAGCCTATCTAATACCTCCATAAGTTTGGACTTTGTAAACACTTTGTACAGACACCTGTTTTCTCCTGCAATTATGTCGCTTAATTTCAAGGCTTCTTTATGGCTTGCAACATCATCCCCACTTTGTAAAATTTTTAATATTAATATGACAACTTCTGGAAGACATAGTCGTCTAAGTGTTTCCAGCTGTTTTTCTCTTTCTTGCTTTTCCTCCTCACTGAATTTGTTTGAAGAACTACTATCAGTTTCTTCTTGGAGCCACCCACCCGGAAACAGCAACACATTATAGAGCAAATTTTTCGTGTGTCGTGATTGGTGATGTACTGCATTTAGCCAGCGAGCTTTTTGTTGTTCTACATGAGCAGTTTTTTGTTCATGATGAACTTTATCAGAAAATGAAGCTTCTGGTTGTAAAGGTTCAACTTCCTTGGGCTGACCACTGATGAAATGCCTGTACCAAGTAGCAAAACTTTCAATTGACTCTAAATAAGCTTTCAAACACAAGTTTTCTCTCAATTCAGAAGAATTAGTAGGTAGTTTATTTACAAAGTCAGGATACATTTCTTTGAACCTAACAATGCAGGACAAAGCGGCATCTGTGTTCCCTATGAATATAAAGGTTCGAATCATGGCATTACACAACCACAAAGCTTCTTCCATTTGATCTGCTATGAAAGATAACCATTCTAATGATGAAATAACTTTTGCAACTAAACTCTTATCTTTTTCCATTGAAGTTGTTTGAGTATATGTCAAATCCAAATTACCATAACCTTGTTGAATATCTGTTATAGCCTTCTTTATTGCAACTCTTGCAGATGCTGCAACATCTATACCTGCATTCACACCTCCTTTTATAACACCTTGTCGATATTCACTTTTATGAATATGATCCATAAGGTCTGCATACAATTGAATTTGGCGATCAATTGGAACTGTAGATGTATAGTATGCAATGAGTTCAGGACATTCAATTGAGCCATCAACTACTTGATCAATCAACTGAGTAACATATTTCTCTAAAATTTGATCACCAACATCATGCTGTGGATCTTTACCCATTTGTCTTAGAACTAAAATTAAGTGTGCTAAAAATCTTATAAATCTTTCTTCAGCATTATTGAGCCACTGTAGAGAGTCTTGCATGATAGCTCTAATGTTACCAAGCATAAGATGCCGTTGACAAGTCTGATAATAAGATTCTTTTTTCCCATCCATTAATGCTTTTACTGCATTAAATACTTGCTGTAGGGATAACTCTTCTATTTGAAATTCTGTTTGCAACATTTCTAACACATCCATTGATGTTGTGTTTGCATCTACTGTGGCATGGTGTTCATGTAGAAACTTATCAACTCTGGCCTCAATCTGTATTTTTAAATGAGCCCAAAGTAAATCCTCCCAATTACCTTGACAAGCAGGTAAAGCACTTGATAATTGTCCACACAAAATACCCACAGTGGCTCTGTAATGAATATTTTCAGTAGCACAATTTGCAACACCCAAAGCACACCATTTCCATAGATCCCTAGAGGGGTTCCCAGATATTTCTAAAGAATCATTGACATCTTCTCTTGGCAAATAATGAAGTAGCATCCAACCTTGCAAAACTGCTCCTCTCCAAGCCTGTCCAGCGTTGATACATAATGAAACTGCTTCTTTAAATTTTCCACACCTTATTTCTGTAAAAACCCTCTTGCATAAATCTGTATCATCCTTCTGATCATCAGAATGTAATGATTTTTTTTGTCGCCTCGGTGCATCTGGATCCATGCATGTCACCATAGCTTTGTTTTTATCCTTATTGAACAAACTGGTTCCAATTAATAATTGGTGCAGTGTATTTCCCCAATGAATATTATTCCCAACAAAAGGAGCAGATGTTTTTGTCGCTTCCTCCTGATATGCAGCAGTGGCTTCCAACCAATCAACCAATAATTGAAGAAGTCTTAGTTCCGAATCAGTTTGGAATAAAGCTGCGACTAAGGTTTGCTGAGATAATGTAGTTTTTGTTATTAAGCTGTCAAAAGATTCATGGTTTTCGGTTAATGAGTCGGCGTATAAACAGTGGAGTAATTTCCAGGTATTGCCTTCTTCCGCTAGCCAATAATTATGAGCATTGTATCTGTTCCAGGGTTCTATTATTTCGAGAGAATCGCAACACACTTGACTTAACCTCGATACCGTATCTAATATATCACTGGCGCGACTCGATTGTATTATTTCAAAAAAAGCTTCACTTAATCCTTCTCCGGCATTTCCTGGGCTCATTAAAACTGAAGATTCATCCAAAACTTGTCTCAAGCTTGTGTCGTTGAGGTTTTTGAAAATAGACGTCTCGTTCAGTATCGGCGAAAGGTTTAATGTATCATCTCGCTGCATTAATTGTCTATTTCTTTTACTACGTAGTGGTGTATGTTGAGTAGAATTAAACTGAATACTTCTCTCAAAATTCATATCAAAAGTTTGATTACAATCCAATACAAATATATAAACCCAAAACTACATTCACAGTGCAGCGCACAGATTAGAGAGTATGTCGTGCAGCGCTTACTGCACAGATAACCAGTGAATTAGTTTTATTCGTTCTCCCTATTACGCAAAGGAAACGGAAGACTATTTTTATGTAGCTATTACTTTATTTATGGGTCCGAGATATTGGTGTAACGAATGCCTTTGCCTCATGAAATTTTTGGCCCCACAATTTCGTTACTGACTTATGAGAATAATTTTTGAAAATTGAATGTAATGTTAGCGATTACTATGAAATGATAATTAAATGAGAATAAAATGATACGATGAGAAATGAACTTACCATACAAATGAATGAATGCAAATAAAACACTCGTGTAAGTCTTTAAACAATGCCAAAGGATGTTCCATATAAATGCATGTTATAACGATCTTTTTTGGCATACTACACCGAATACAAAATAAATTTTCAAGAGTTTTTGGCGTGTAATGGTGGGTGGTGGTTCCGTGTTGATATATTATTTCGTATGTTGTGATGTAGTGAAGTTTATGTTATGAAATTGGGGTAGTTTCATGCTGAAACGATCGTTATATCGTGCAATATATAAAATACATAATTCAGCATTCATTTGTAACTTAGGTTATATTATTTACATGATTTATGATCTTCGTATCATTCAATTCTCATTTGGGTATCATTTAATCGTAATCATTAAAAAAAAATTCTAAAGTTATTAACAAAATGGTGGGGTCTACCACTGGTCGCCAATAACTCCTTGGTGTAAATGAATAGATTACACCGATAACCCGGAGCCATAAATTAAGAAATAATAACATAATATATGGCTGTCTGGGATTTTCTTACCTTTGCCTTCCTTATAATAGGTAATATTAAACAACAACAACAAAAATTTCACTTCAAAACAAAGTAGGAAATAAAATAACAGTACTCAACGGACCCCAAAATTACGCGCCATAAACGCACTTTTCTCTAATTTCTTCGCAATACAGGAAAGGCAAAGGGAAGAGAAGCCCATACAACTATATTGAAGTAGTTATTTCTTCTTCATTTATAGTACCGAGGTACCTGTTCAACATGGACGTCTTCGTGAAGTTTTTACAGTATATATATATGTATGGAAGTAAATGCATAACTAACACCTATTCAGTTTTCACAATAAATTGGATATAAAAGAAAGCAACCATTTAAATTTCAGCATTAT
The DNA here is from genome assembly GCA_943193645.1 of Acentria ephemerella. NCBI lineage: Eukaryota > Metazoa > Arthropoda > Insecta > Lepidoptera > Crambidae > Acentria > Acentria ephemerella. The sequence continues at coordinate 10,521,517 of OW971884.1, read as the reverse complement.
TTTCCTTTTAACTATGGTAGGAATATGTATAATTTTATTTATTTGGTTGATACTACATAATATAAATGATGTAAAAGTGAATTATTATTTATTCATGTTTTTTTATTTCTATAACTTTATTCTTCTTTCTAATTTATTCTTCTTCTATGAAGTAAATTATTCTTCTCTTTCTTTACATATTACTATTTCAAGTAGACATCCATTCGAATAAAAAGTGTCTTATCCTACGAAAGAAAAAGAGACAACACTTCTCCTTCACTTACTACCTGGCTTCTGACCATGAAATTATCTTTTAGCGTTTCTGACTTACTGATTTATTTATTTACGTTAGTATCTCTATATAGTTTGTGTTGTTTACCTACTTTACTTCACAGAGTAGATACGAACTTGATAGCTAACTGCACTAAAATGTAACTTTTCTACTAATTTTAATTATTTAACACAACTAGCACTACGTTCAGGTAAATTTTCAGAATATTCACATAAAATCTGTAATAATATTTTTATAGATACATATCTATTTGTTTAGTCTCTCTAAATGATTAATTAAAAAAATACCTCAGAAGGAAAATCAATCAACTTGCAACAATTTACTTATTCTTTTGGTCCGAGGCCTAGTCTCACATGAGCAAAGGTTAACATTTTGTTATGTGCATTCAAAACTTTTATTGATTACTTTACCGAAATATTCTAGGTATAGTAAGTACTTTCATCTTTAATTGTCAATATTCTGAAGTTACTTATTTAAAAGGAGGTAATTATGTACCAATTGTGTTAGTAGAGGTGAGTAAATACAACCACTTAGTCAATATTTATCTAATTAATTATGTATGTATGTACATAATATAAATTTTTAACAATATAAAAATTATTTGTTTTGTATTGCATTTGACGGTGTTAATTGTAATATTGATGGTAAAATATCTAATTTATTTTCAGGAATACATTGAAGTATTATATAGTATTATAATAAATATATCATTTTGTTGAAATTGTACTTTTAATAATTTCATATTGTAATACTCAGCTAGATTTTGTTATATTTAATGAAATTAACAAAACATTTTATATAAAAACTTACTTTGATCTAAAAAACTTTGCTTCACTTATCTTTAAAGTTATTTACCTAGTTCATCCTACAATATTTAAAGTATATCAATCTAATTATAATATTCAACTTAATTATAATTATTTCAAGTCCAAGATTACCAGTCTCGATAATTAATGTACTAACTATAAGTTTTAACTAATGAACAGTTAAAAGGAGTGATCAATGGAAGCTTTTATTATAATTTTTTTTGGGGATAATCAATTAAGTAAAGACCAATTTGTCACTGTGACCTGTAAGGTCTATTTTGTCTTGCCGCTAATAGTTTGATTTATTTGAGCTATTAGATTCTCCCAAGAAAACTCAAGAGAATCAAAATTATATTTTCTGGATATTATGACTGAACAGGTAACATTAGAACCTTAGTTTGGGTAATTTTCATGTATTTTTTTATCCCTACTAGAAAAGCTTAATAAAATTTATGAATTTTAAAATATATGCTAAAAAGGGTATCTCAAATTAAATACATCCATATGTAATAAAATTGTCTTATTAAAGAAACCATTTGATGATACTGTAATCTATAGATGTTGCATTATTTTATTTTTAACTTTCTGACATTTACTATATGTGACATATTTTTGTAACTTTTATGTCAACCAACTGTCATTTGATTTGTAATCTTGTAGCAAGCAGTAAGCATTATTAATCTTTTATTATGTTTTACATTTAAATAATTAATTCCTATACAATTCTGCTTCTATTTGATTAAAATCTTATGTAGCATATGTAGGAACAGATTTAAAAACATACTTTATTTACAGATATTCAACATGGAAACAAGATTAGGAAGTAATACAGGTAAGAAAATTCATGTTTTGTATTATAATTTTCACCCAAAACTTTTTCAAGTAAGCAAGTACATAAAAAAATACATTGAGTAGTTTTATTAACCTCAGTAGTTGATGTTAATTTATCCAAACTCCATACATAATCTTATTTTGTATGTAACATAAAGAGTGCACATAGATACTAAGCTTAACTAAAATAGCCTGTGAGAAAATATCTAAAATAATAATAAAAACAAGTATTACTGATTTTATTAGACAAAGTAAATAATAAATAACTTTCACCACTTTGCTATATTAAACTAATTATTCTGCCTGTTTTTATATATGTAATTTGTTTTAAATGCTTTAACATTACCTATATCACTATCATTATATAGGTACCTACTAGTATACAGGCTTCTGCAGTGATTATTGTTGTGTAAGTTAAATTTTAAAAAATGTAGTCAACTTATAGAATAATATAATTAGTACTGAGGCTTAAGCTATCTAATAATAATTTAGTACGAAGCCTTTGAACTTGACAATTTAATATATAGTTATTAGTATATAATACAAAGCCAAAAATATTTCAATTAGTTTTCGTATTTATTAAGTATCTATAACATAATATACCTAGTAAAATATGTAGTAAAACAAGAAACATGTCATAAAGTACCAAATATTATTTTTGAGATCCAAAACAGTTTACGGATGTATTTACCGTAATAAATATAATATGAATAAATACAGAATTTATTATACAATATATATTTATCTTTTTTTTATCTTGGCAATTTTTCAAAACTGTCAATATATTAAATATATTATGTGAGGGATTTTTTATAATAAAATTTTAAATTACGTAATATTTTTTTGACGGAATTAACCACTTAACGGATAAATAATAGTAAAACGATCGTATCATATTCTTAAATAATGTTTATCAATAAATACACAACTTTTGTTCGTGAAATGGAACGTGTTTAATGAACGTTCCTTTATATGGTCCCACTTAATTTTTTTTATAAAATGTCAAGATAATTTTTAAAAAATAGACATTATATAATAACTTTATTTTTTAATATTCATATATTATGATCCATAAAAATAAAACACGCTTCGTAATTATAACCTAAAATTATAAAATTCTACCGGAAGCAGTAGAAGCTTTTTTGGCGTCAGATTAGTGTAAATTATATGATTATAATTTACTTTTTAAATAAATATAGTATTAAAACAATTCAAAACTGATTTTTTAAAATTCTTTGTGTTTCTATGGTTCCTAGGATTTAGAGACGCACTAGTTGGCGCAGAGATATGTGCTCGTTTCGGTACTTTTACTGTAAGTTTTGCTCTGAAGAGTAGATTTTATATTAATTTTGCCGCATAAATCAGCTAATTAAATAATTAATTTATAATTATCTAAATAGAAAGTATAGTTATCAACACAACAATAATGAACTGGTTATTTGACTTTACCGCGCAAGTACCTGGTTCAAGGTCGTTATTTCCTATCTCTTTTCTTTATTTACATTTGCTATGAGAGGGTGAACTGTGGCCTGTGTTCTGTATGCGTTTCTTCAGTTTGTCGCTGATTCAGAGTATGTACTCACTACCTACTCTGTTGGATTGAGTCTATTATTTGGTGTTTTCCGCCATTAATATTTCACAATTCATTGTTTCTAATTAGTGCTGTGAATAATTTGCTATTTGAGTCATTAAAAAAGTGGTTTAAATTTAAATATAATCGTATAATTTGTGTTTATCCATAGTGTATCATTTCCTGTTTCATATCGTACAGAAACAAGCAACTGAGTGTGTTCGCTAGTGTACTCTTTTCGTTATCACGTGGGTCAAATTTCGAATTATGTGCTAGTACAAAATCAATTCCTTGTATTTTTTTGTAGTATGTTCGGTGATCAAAACGTGCTAGTTGGATTTGCTAAAGACGGATTATAATTGTTATAAACGTTGTTTTTCAGAAGCGTGCCGAACTGCTATCAGTCTGTCAGTGTTGGCTTGTTCATTATGGAGCCGGCGGGAGATTAATTGTGCAGAGAATGTGGTGTTTGGATTGTTACTCAGTGAAAAATATAATTGTGTTAGTGTAGTGAACTTATCTATTGTAGGTAGTGTTACATAAGGGTGGGATGTGCTTATTTGAGAGCCCGCCCTGACGCGTCGGGCGCCGGCGTCCGAGGCGGGCTACGCGCGTGTCATGGCTCCGGCGCTCTCGGTCGCACCTAGAGAGCCCCACACATTCGAAACTGAAGAAATTGAAAAGGTCTCTCCTCTAAAGAGACGGGCGCTTGCGTCCGTCGATAACCTCGCGACACACATGGAGGAAGATGACATGGGCCTGCAAAATCAACCCAGTCTAGCCAAGGATTCTCAAGAAATGGAGCAGATTCTAGTCGATTTGGGAAGCAGTGACTTAGCTCAAGCTGATTTGCTCCAAGCTATTAAAACTTTTGAAAGTGGAGGAGATGGACTGTCCACAGGTGATGCTGATGCCATCTTTCCACTCAGTGCATTTGATTTAGCTGAAACTGCCGACTCAGAGGGTGATGCTGCTGAAGATAAAATTAGATTACTTCAAGCACGATTGGAACGACGATGTGCTTTTTTGCAAAGACGATTAAGAATATTACAAGCAAGAAGTATTGGAAAACGAATATCAGAAGAAGCTGCTCAAACATTTGAGAAGTGTATTAAAGGTGCTCGTAAGGATGGTGGTGGTAGACCTATGGGATTGAAGGCCTTCTTGAAAAAAGTAGAGACAACAGGTGCAATACAAGCTAGTGCAGCATCTCGATCTGTTGCAGGCCCTAAGTATTTTCGTGCGGGCAGCACTAAAGTGGATGCCTCTAAGTCTGCATCAGTGGGAATATCTTCAGGTACACTGACTGGACTAGAAGATACAGCTGGAGCATTAAGATCCCACCTTTCTGTAGTCAAACATGAGCTGGATTCAGATGCTACTGCTTCATCTTCTGGTGCTGAAAGTAATGATGAAGCAGTTACATATAATAATCCACATCAACAGCAAATGCCCATGTGAGTACCTTACCTAACTGCATGTAATCTTATCTTATCTGTGGTCTTTGCTCTATAAACCTAATTTTTAAATGAAATAAATTATTAATGCTATAGTAATTAATCATAACTGGAAAGCTAAATTATAACTTTAAATTCATTTCCCATTTGAAACTATGTTGCTCATTGTTGCATCATACACTTATCTAACTATGACTGTTTATTTCGAGAATATATTTAATTATATAGGATATTGTATTTATTGATTAGTAAATCACTAATTAATAAACACAGTATTCTTTTTAAAAATTTAATATTTTGAGGTATATTGAGATAAAATTTAAGATATATGCTGAATAAAAATCACTTTTGTTCATGAAACAAATAAAGCTAATTGAAAATTTATATTTATTTTTATTGTTACTAATTTTACTATGGTATTTAAATATTTTGTCTATATTTCTACTTTGTTATTATGTACAACTTTCTAGACCTGAGTCTAGAAAGTTGTACATAATTAAATATGGACAAAAAAAATTTGAATTTATTACATTCAAATTTTTAGTACCTTATTCTAGCTAAATCCTTGATGGATAAAATGAAAATTTATAACTCAGTGTTGTTTAGATCGAGAATAATTAATACATTAGATACATTTTTTCCACATTTAGTACTATTGTTAAAATATTATCATAATTTCATCAGAATGTGTTTTATTTGAACAATTAGACCAATGGTTATAAAATAGGATGCTTTTGGAATCCTGTCACTAAATACTAGGTGCCAGATATCTGTCGTAGTGTGGTGCTCAGTGGTGTTTTTCTCAAACTACCAACCATTGTAAGAGCAATAATTAGTAGTGAGAGGGTATGGGTCGAAATGTCACGGAAGATCCTACAGCTGCATCTCTCTGCTCTCTGGCCTGAAAATGTGGCGGGCAGTGGTTGCCCATCTACGATTTCCTATGCAGGAGTCACCCATGCAGGCGGCCACATGCATGGGTGACTCCTGCGTACGAATTGCACACGTCGCGATGTCTGAGATTGTACAAGTATCTCTGGGCAATATAATATCCTTCGGAGCAAAGGATATTATATTACCCAGAGGAAGTAAGGCTGGACAGACTGGGGCCGGCCTGATGAATCGCTTCTGCAGAACACAGGCACCCCCATTAAGGGTAGCAGAGGTACTGGGTATTTTTAGTAGATATTCCCATTGCTGTTATTATCAGGCACCAGGCAAGCCCCACACATGACCATGATGTGCTTTTATACCTATGGAATAACTATAATATACAGGGATAATGTATTAGTTGTTTAATAAAGCTGTTGTCTCTAAATTAGTTATCCTTTTTAAAAATAACATTTGTTTATTTCTGTGTTTGTAATGCAGTGATATTTTATGGGTTCAATATTGGGCCACCATATTTAGTCCCCATTATGCAGATAAATCCACTCTGATATTTTAAGTGGATGCATTAACATATCTTCCTTAAACAGTTCTCCAGTGATCACATCCTAAAAGAAATCTTCTGTACCTGATTTGTTGATATATATATACAAACTAACCAATATACAAACTAACCAATGTTTTTAAAATCTTGCAGGCAGTCACTAGTAACATAAATGCTAACTACAATTACATACTCGTTATGTTTCAGTGAGAAGCGAGCACTATGGTCTTGGCAGAAGGCGCGAGCTTCTATAGCATCTCGTTGGTGTTGGCTTCAAGCTCAAGTTCAGGAGTTAGAATATAAAATTCGCCAACACAACGACCTTCATAAGCAGGTAATTTGTTTTAAAAAATAATACTAAATTATAATTGTATGGTATGGTAATGTAATGACATTACTACTACTAATAATTTGTTTTATATCACTTGTTTTATTTGGCACTCTTACTTGCTCAAATTTTTTAGTATTTAATACTTATAAATATTTTATGCATAAACTGAGGCTTGGTTTTAGTTTTCTACCTACTAAATTGGTTTTTTTGAACATACTCCATTTCATTTTATAACCTACCCGATTAATTTTATAAACTATTCATTTTATATAATTATGTCTGTATAAAAAAAAAATATCATGAAAAATTAATTAAAATGTTTATTACTAACCTAATCAGCTAAAGTTCCTAATGCAGATTTGTCTCGATTTAAACTGGCGGCACTCAGTGAGTGGGACGGAACGTTGGCGGGACATAGGCGTATCGCCGATAATTGTGTTGAATTAAAAATATGCGGGGTAGAGAAACGCTTTGCCCATGTCTAGTTTCGCTGCCGTCCTATAGAGGATGAATTCAGCGCGACATCGGAAGGACGTCGATGTGGCGCGGGTGGTGGTGTGCTCGCAGGGAATGTAGTGTGCCACACAGAAGTTACGCTCAAACTCTATTTGCATGATGCCTGAGACGCTGAGTGATGCGTACATTAATAAGAACCGTTAATCTTACGCGGCTTGAGATGAATAAGTACGCCACAATTCAACTAACTGATTTTATTTAAGTGATGTGGTGCATTCAATTATACCCACGAACGACAAAATGACTGACGAACATAGTTGTCAAATAGTCAAACATGTGCTCGAGCCAGTTTCAGCTTAATCAAAAAAAAAAAATATAAATGTTTGTAATTATTCACAAAAACTCTTTTCTAGGTTCGCGAAGCTAAAGGTCCAGTGGAGTTTGAAGGTCAGCCAGTGGGCTATGAAGGGAGCTTGCCTGGCTCAGATGTTCCTGATGATCCTGCAACGGAGACATGTGCTAGAGTCCGACCGCTGCGGAGAGAAACCTTTAAAAAGCGAAAACTACTGCAAATGCATAACTTGCATATAGCCACCACAAAAGCGGCTAAACCTTCTGATATTAGGTTGGTGAAGATATTTTTCATTAATGTGATGAATTCATTATTTAAACTCATTATTATAACAATTCCTAAATGAACATTGGACGTCTTTATTATTATTCTTAAGTTGTTATTTATCACTTTATATAGACATTATTATTTACTATCTCCAACTTATAGATTTTCATACCAACTCCTATCTCATTCAGTTTGCCGAGGTCAACAATCTAGACCACCTCCCTCCAACCGTAGCGTAGCGGCGATATCGACTAGATGCTTGTCTCGACTTGATGAGCGACTTTCAGTGGGTTACAATAATTTATCTATGGATGATTACATTTTTGAACCCTTGAATTAGTGGACTGTTCTGTATCTATTGCCTTGACATGGTCCCAGACATTGGAGTCTGTGCCATAGTCTCCTAATTGGATAAACATACCCAAAAATAACAATTCTCCAACCGCCGTCAAAATTCCAAAATAACGATGCATCTTACAGACAGATGGATTCTCTTAACGTAAGTCGATAATCTCATTTGGATTCCCCTTAAATTATGTAAATTATTCCACAGATGTAGCTGCCAGTACGGTGTGGAGAGTTGTCCAGTATGTACGGGGAGAGCGGAGCCTACCCAGCCGGCTCCTCCTCCGAGCACTCTATCGCCTGCAATGCGGCTGGCGCGATTAGATCCAGGCTACCATCCTGTACTTAGCGACATAAGAGGTAAAATACATGTTTTCATCATCTTCGGTATACCAATAAAATATATTTTATGGTGGTCACTGATGAATTAAACTTTGAGCATCAGTTTCCAAACTATTTTGGGTGTTTAGGTTTCGTATTTTGAATCTACTGTAGAGCTCAGTCTGCTTGCTTTTCCGTGGTAATCAAAGGCGTCGATCGGTATTTTTTTTTCAACGTTTTCAAGTTTTTTTGTTGCTAAAATAAGTATTATCCGTAGGCCGTAGATAGACAGTATGTTTGACTTTCCAGAAAACCTCCACCTTTGTTACCGATATCGCTGCAGCTCATTGAGAAAGCAATGTTTTTTGAGCTCCTATGCTGTCCACAAATGCCTGCCAACTAATTCTTATTTTTACTGGGCATCACTGACCGCACGATTGCTTTCTCTAGATAGTTTTGACGGACCAATGGTTACAACTGTTCTCTCTATAATAATCTGTTATTGACTTTAGGCGTAAACACAGAACCTACTGAAGTGCCAAACCGCTAGTGCCAGTGCCAGGTCACTCCAGCTACTGCCTCAGTGGATTCTGCGCTTCAAAGTCGAATTAGTTAACGAGTTTTAACTGATTTGACGTTAAAGCGCGGATCCCACTGAGTAAGTTAACGAGTTTTATATAAATGTAAATACACTGCATTCCAAAGTAGTAAAAGACTGTGTGCAGAAATTAAATACTCTGGGGACCAGCAACAGTATCTGGACAGGTGACTCTTGTGACGGGTGCCTTGTCATTCTGGCATCATAGGCAAGGAAAGGCCGATTAACTAGCTAGATGTGGGGCTATGGGACAACAGATAGATCCAGACCCTTTCTGACGAATTCCAAAGAACCAGGCCATGCACTATCTCAAAAGCAAACTCATTCAGGAGAGCTAAGGATACCCGGATTGATACACTCAAAGTCTTTGATACAGGAATGCTGTGGTAAAGGAACTGAAGAGCTGATAAAGCTCAGCAGGAGTAACATCAGTGCAATGATTAGAAAGTATCTTAGTGATAAATTATTATGATTAGAAAGACATTGTAAACTAAACAGATACTTAGTCAACATGAAACTGAGTGATGCTGATGTTTGCAAGTACTATGGACTGGAGCTTGGAAATCCAATACATCTCTTATGTGACAGTGCACCTCTCATCCACAAAAAAAACCCACATAAGAGACATTATCAACCCAAGTGTAATTAAAACTCTTGAGGTTGGGAAGATTAATTGGATTAATGGAAACTGCCCAAATTAAGAAGCTACGCTAATTTATTGGTGGCAAGTCACAATATATCTTTCAAGTCTCAGTGACAAAATAGTTGCAAGACTGCTGATTTAGTATTATTATTTGTGTTTTATACAAATAATAGTACTAAATAACGAGTTTTAAATATTGATGCTGCCCTAAGGAGGACTTTTATACAAGTATGGTTGTTCCCCTCCACAGACGTGTCTCCGTCGATTCACGTGGCCGCGCTATCATCGCGCGCGTGGTTCCGCGCCCGCGGCCGCCCGAGAGGCTCGCACCACGCGGCCGTGCCCAGGCAGCCGCCGCCAGCACCGGCGCCCGCGCCCGCGCCCGCGCCCAAGTTGATCAAGAAACACACCACACGTAAGTATGCATATATGTTCTTCTTTATCGTGCTCCACAAATCGACAGACGTTGCGTCTATTTTGCGTAGGAGGGTGATGAGCAGGGATATTCGAGCCATCCCAGCTCCTTCAAGAAGTCTTCTAGTGCCTAGACGTTGCTGAGCACTTTCCCAGAGGCCAACTGGGTTCACCAAGTAGTTTGTCCAGTAGCTGACAAACTACACACCTCTACACTCCTTACTACCCTTTCTAGTCCTCTCTCCAGCGGCTGTTTCTTCTGCCTCCATGCATGATTAGAATAGGGGGCTGTCCAAGATAGGTAATATTAAAAGGTGCCGGTTAAAATTGTTAAGACCTGTGCATCTGTAATGAAGCGCAAACGTGTTCTGCATCCATTTACTCTTTCAATTCACAGAGGGCTGTGCATTTTGATTCGAGTAACGACTGTAATACTTTGCCTCCGACCCTTAGGCAAGAAAGACGTAAAGTGCCGCAAGTACATTAGGAGGTATTTTGTGCCAGGGTGTAAGCCTAGAAACAAGGAATTTCGGAACCACTCCCGGGCATATCTTCGGGAGCGGTATAGTAATGTTTGTAAGGAACTGCCCCAGAATAGGGTAGAAGGAAGACCAAACGCCGATGGATGATGATCGATAGGGTTTCGTTTGTCTTAGCTATTAACTACCGACGGTGCTTGTCGCGATTAAAGCGTCAAAATTAGCTGACTTTCTTTGCTTTAGTCTAGACTAAAGCAAAGAAAGTCAGCCGTCGGGGGCGGGCGCGGGGTCAGCAACCTTATGATCAAGTCCTAAAATTTAGGCAAAGTGTCTAATCAAGGATTTACTTCAATGCATCCAGAATTGATATTAGCAGGTCAAAGTGACATATTTCAAGTGATGCTGATCCCATATCCCCAAACTCATACATTACAATACTTATGGTAGAGGGTGTAATTACAAATGTCTTTTTTACCTTTTATATTTGTTACAAATTTTGAATAATAATAGTTACTACTGCCGTGACTTTTATTCTCATTAATATAAGTTTAATTACAAAGGAGTTTCTGCATCTAGCCCATATTTTGTTTGTCTAACGTAAAAATACCTTATTGAAAAGGTCTTCCGTTCCTTTTGATTTTGATCCTATTACGTTTTTTTTATCCGGGTGAATTGACACGGCGACAATGTGCGAATACCCTATGAATATTTTCTCTTGTCTTGTCGTAAACCTTTTGTTTTATTTTATTAACTAGCGGAAAGTATATTTTGCGTTATGTTCTAATACATGATTCCATTCCATTAATTTACAGGTTTGAAAAGAGGACGGCCGCCATTATCAAGGAAAATTAGAGAACGAGACCGTGAAGACGAAACTTCGACGTCCAGTCATGAAAGGTAAATTTAAATCGTGAGCGTTTTATATAACACCAATGCAACTCATAGTTCTAAAAAGTTAACATTATTTTGAATTCACTAATTAAAACATAACACGTTTATATGTCATTTCATTGTGTTGACTGCAAAACCTATGTCTCATTGACAAATTTCGCTTTAGTCGTATTTGTTCATAATTTTTTACCATGTTCAATTGTATATTTAGGTATACAATATGTCAATGAAAAAAAAAAAACATTATTGCACACAAAATTCATCATTCATCACTAACAGCCCACTGCTTTCACTCTCTCACTCCCATTCCTACTGCTGAGCACAGGCTTTCCTACATAAGGTAAAGCACATGAATGAATCTGGGCCATAACATCATCACGACAACCCAATGAGACTGGTGGGTGAAATCGTTTGCCGTAGCAATCGCGTTGTTTATTGTACATATTACTTTGTTGTTGTATTAGGGGTCGCGGCAGACAGAGCACAGAGAGTCGCGTGCGTCGTCAGTCTTATGACATCGACAACATCGTGATCCCGCAGAGCGTGGCCGCCAATACGCGGCCGCAAATACTCACCTATAAAGAGATCATCACACCCAAGTTAGTAAACACAACAGTTATGTAGAAATAAAGCAGCCAACTTTTTCGTAGTAATTGACGAAAAACTAACCTGAAAGGAAAAACAATCATTAAATTTTCATTGTGTGAATACTTTATGATGTAAATATTATATATATTTTTTTTATTAAATAAGTTTTATTTAACTTTGTTTTATATAAGTTTTCGTTATGTTTGTGTTTTGGTTATATTTCTACATGTCATTTATACATACTTTAATAAAACACTGTACCTATATAAGATTTATACAATTTCTTTTTTTATTTAATGGATTAAAGAAAATTTACATAAAACAATTGGGCACAGCTTATTCATAAGGCTGACAACGTCATTGATATTTATAAAAATATTATATTAATTTGAAAGATATTATATTAAAGATATACACTTAGTATTGGGATCAAATGACCACTTATAGCACTTCCGCGTTCAAGTTAGTCGGTCCATTAGACAAGATGTCCGTCACCCGTATGCTGCCGAAATATTATTTTATCCACATTTATGAGCTGTCAGGCCCCTGCACCTTTATAATAATAATATATTTTCTGTTTCAGATGGCGTGTCATGGATATCCCACAAGTGCCTCTAAACAATGGTATTTCTAAGTTGATTGACCCATTGTTGATGCAAAGTGATGTACGTATATTAAGTATTTTTGTATTTATTTTACTTTAATTGCAATGAATATGAATACAGTAAAACCTCGATGTAACGAACCTCTATTTCACGGACTTCAATCGGACAAAAAATTCCAGTCAAATATAAAAAAATTAAAAATGTCCAGTTAACACATGCTTTAATTTTTTCGGCTATGATAATCACATCTTACATCTATCTGTAGAAGGTGAATATTCGCGAAAACGGTGAAATATAAATTATCCTAATGTTATTAATGTCGTCCTGCTCGTAGACTGCACCTAGCTGTAGCTAGAGTATATTAGGGGATTTTCTGATATAATAACTAGTGGTATTTTACTAAGTGACATATTGAAAAATATTTTTCACCGTCCCAACCTGGTAGTAATGAAAAGTGGTTGCAGGAAGAAGACGTGTCGGACTGCGCCGTAGGCGCGCGCCACGCTCGAGCCGAGAGTCGCGAGCGAGGCCGCTACCTGCGCCAGGCGCGCGCCCGCCGCGCTCAGGCGGCCGCCGCCCCCGAGCCCGTCCCAGCCGCCGCGCCCGCGCCAGCCCCCGCCCCCGACCCCGACCCCGCGCCCGCCCCCGACGAGCCGTCCGCCCCGCTGCCGCCACCGCCGGCCCCGCCTGCGCCGCGCCTCTACGAGGTACCACACCACATAAATAACAATTATCAACAGTCCATAAACATGCCATATCTAAACCCTATTTAATCATTATAACGCGTTATAATTGGAAACTGAACACTTCAATTTACAGAATATTTAAACCTTGTTATTTACTGTTTTCTTTTTCCCTTTATAAATATGTATTGTCACCTTTGTAATTAAACATAAACTTGTAGAGTTGTGATTTGTAAAAAAACAAAGTAATGTGCCTTGTATAGCACAGATTAACTGGATATTAAAAATTTTATTGACCCATATATAGCATAAGCAAACATTAAATTAACAGATTTAAATCGTAGGACGCGGCCGCAATCTGCGCTGAAGGTTATATATATGTAAAGGCCAGTTTCTCCTTCTGAGACTGGTTCAGCTAATAAACTTTGAACCACCTCTTGTCTGTAAATTTAACATTTTATTTTATAGCCAAAAAAATAAAAAATCCTAAAAATAAAATAAAATTAAGGGCTCAGGTTCAGAGCTAGACAATAATCTATTTAGTTATAAATATTAATAAGCAGAGTATAGCACTATAAACATTTTTGTAAATCATTACAGACGATACGACCGTACTCGCCACGGCAGTTCCCCCTACCGGAAGCCACATATGTAGATATGCTTTCGGACATGCCCGACGGCTTCCGAGCCAGCAGCCCTGAAATACCACCGGCAGAAGAAGAAACCAGCTCGTTGTCACCCATGTCCGTCACAGCGTTTGACGGAGACGACCCTGACGATGCGGAATGGGAACCTACTTGTGAGAAGACAGAGAGGCGAAAAAGCTCGTTTAGATAAATACGGTAAATGTTATTATTACCTTGCCAGTTCTGAACTGTTTAACAATTGTGCTCCAAAATGTATAATTAGTGAAAGTTTGAGATACATAATCTTTAGTTGGTGTGGAATAAACGCGGTATCGAAATCCTATAATTGTAATTTTCGCTATCATAAAATAAGATATAAAAGCCAAAGTGTACCATCGACGGCATGTCAAACAACATAACAGGCCAAAATGGCTGAAACCTGTTATTGAACAAGATCAGCCTATTATGTGTTCTCGATCGTACCTACTAATTATGGAGGTGAGTCTGTTATAAATAATTAATAGTATAATGTAGCACTAGAAATAACAATTTTGTTCACACAATTTTAAATAAATATATATTATCATGTTTGCTAACATGTTATAATAGTGTTGATTCACCTTAGAAAAGTGAATGTGGGGCAAAGGCGACGCTATCCTCATAAATTTTTTAAATAAACCATATGTTGTACGGGTAATAATTTTGGTGGCACCTCAGTACTTAGTGGATTGAGAGCCGGCAACTGTAAATGTTACCTTCATCGAAAATTCTAATAAGATGGTGCAATTGTTAGTTGAGAAATGACAAAGTTAGAAATTTAGTATTAACACATTTATTTCGTTTGTTAACTGTAACTGAACGTCGTTAATTGCACAACTAAGCAATAATATTGTTATAATAATATCAGCACTAATTTTAACTGCTTTACGAAACAGACAAATATATTTAATTGCTTAGATCAGTTCATTGGAAAATGATTAGTAATTATTCACGCGTTCTCCTTGCCATCATACTCTTTCTAGTGCTATATCCATTTACTTTTTGAAATTATTTATGTAGCATAAAAATCTAGCTTTAATGGAAATTCCTTATCAGGGGAATATGATAGTCAAATTCGAATTTGTTAATGCAGGATGTTGAGTCATAGGGGTAAAAAAATAAATTAAATATAAATATATGGTCAGCAGACTGTATAGCTATATTATGTTAATATTGTTTAGAGTTTTCTATCCAATTAGATGAAACTGTGATATAACTTCATGATGGTGGGAATTTGATGTTGCCGGCTCCACATTTATAAGTAAAGGTACAAAAGTGTATAAAACTTTCATCTTTGTGACAGCAACATCATCATAACAAATTAGAAATAACAATTGAATGAAGTTAACTGTCATACTAAAAATCGATTTTCAGATATAGTTGTAATGATCTCGCAAGTGAAAAAACTTTGGTATCCTGTGATATATGTATGGCAGTCAAACTTCGATAATAAACGACATAGCTATGAAATATAGTATTTAAACATTTTTATTAAAATATTTGGCTTCTAGGATTGTCTCTCACTTCAAAATAATGAAACCATACCATCGTATTTTAATGCCTTTTTATTAAAACATTAAACCAGTTCTAAGTCATTATGCCGGCAATTTATCAGTGTAATATGTTACAAATATAGGTTTAAAACGAATAAATGCATTCATAAATTTAAATAGATAAATTGGTTTACATGTGAAAATGGATGCTGCAAAATCTTACGAAAAGTTTCGATAATATGAATGAATTTAAAAATACTTGAGGTTTATAATTATTTATTTGAATGTTTGTATATGGGTTTGTGTATCTGTAGGTTTGTTGTTATTAAACCATTACATATTTTGATAGAACTTCACAAAAACTTTAACTTCACACAATAAATTAATCTGTATAGTAAAGACATTGCAAATGTTAGTAAGTCAAGTGTTACTGGTCAGACAACTTCTACAAGGAAACAGCACGAGAAATACTTTTTGTACATATTCCTTGTCCATACTTCATTAAAGTCATTGCATATTATTCCTATTTGTTGATTATCCCAGAACAAACGAACATGCATTTTTTAAAAGACACTAATGTTGATCATTTTAGGGTCTAAGAAACACTAATTTAATATATTTAAAGAAGCATCAAGCGCATGGCTCTTATATCTTATGTAAATACTTTAAATCAACCACAATGTTGAGAAATAATTATTAAATTTATTTTATTTTCTGACAACACTGTTGCACTGGTATTCTTCATAAGAAAATACCTAAATGCAAAAGTAAATTGAATAAAAAATTTCCTTAGTTTTTTTTAAATCTTCAAGTGAGACTAAACAGCTTTGGTGAGGCAAAATTGGCTAGTACTGATGCACTCGACTTCAGATCAAACTGTTGATATCATCAATTAACATTACACTAGATAATGCATCTTGAACTGTAACCAATTGGTTTGTCCGGTACTGTTTCGTCAGATAAATTCTTATTCTGATAGTTTCAATCAAAATAAGACCCTACTTTGAAAGTGAGGCGTTATTCGTCCGGCCTTTTTTGATACACTCATCCGTTATCTAGTGTATTGTTCATCGCCGGTTAAAGACCTAATAAAAAATTAAAAACAGTACTACTTTTCTTTTCAATATGGTAATAAAAAGCATTGATAAAATTCTATTTCCATTGACATGACTAATACAAAGTGTAACAATTGTTTTAAAAATTAAAATATTCAGATGTATTATAATGTTTGTATACTTAGTTTTTATGTAGGTTTAGTTTATAAACTGTTACACTTATTTTAAATTTCACATTTTTTTTGTTTATGTGGCATTGATTTTAGTTGAAGAGTATTCATTTTGTGTCCAAAAGTTCGAAGCTTTAGTGTTGAGAAGTAATGAAAACTAGGTAAGTTTGTAAAATTGTAAGAAACTAATGAACTATAAGTGTATACTGTTAAAAAGCTAATCACACCCAGTGTCTGAACAATGTGTAAGATGAAGCACACCATTTGTTACATTCCTTAGATAATGATGCTGATAATGTTAAAAAATAGAATTATATTTCAACAGTCATATATTAAAGTCTTCTTTTCATTCAAAATTAAGATAAAATTTGTAACTTTTTTGTTGGATGAGTATTTGATTGTTATTGAAATGAGAGATGACAATACACAAATCAACTAAAATAAATGCTAAGCCAATGTTTTATAGAATTAGCATCATTGTCTATATTTTAAATAGTTTAAAATATATAGAAAATTGGGTGCTCTAATATTTCAGGATAATGATTTTGATTTACAAAAAGGTATACTTTATTACCCGGGTGTGTGTGTTGTAATATAATATTTATTACTATAAGAGAAACATAATGATGATGCCCATAATTTCGCATAGCGTATTGTAAATACTTATTATTCTTATTATTAAAACAAAAAGAATAATTGGGCACTGATAAGTAACATATAGACTGGTTAATTAGAAATTGAATATGAATCTCTATAAGAGTAAATTTCTCAGTTCCACATATAAAAAAAGTCTTTAAAAGCCCAAATACTGGGGTCCAGCAAACTTCAACATGTGTTAACATCATACTTTGATATAAATACAATTGAAATTATACTCTTAAGACTTTTATTTAGACCTATGGTCTTGGACAAACTAGAAAACTTTGAGAATTTGAATGAATTTGGAAAACTTGTTCATAGATTCATTGAAGTTATCAAACTTAGAAATAACTCTTTTTACCAACATTTTATTTAAGTCGAAGTCGTCAATACGGTGTTGCCAGTCAACAATTTCGAATAAATGTTATATGCATGTATAAAAAATTAAATGGCAAAACAGGTATATTAACTTTTACAATATTACGCTGTCCCCATGAGTAACTGTTTAAAAAAAATTACAAATAGAATATTATTAATTTTTCTGACTACTACCATCAAATCAATTAATTATTTTTTCATTTCATTAGTTCTCAAACAATACGAGTTATTTAAACTTCTAATTCGATATCTTTCAATGTTTGGCATACCAAGAGGGCTGTAAATTAGGCAATACACCCAATGTATCGATATCTACATTTCTATTTAAATGACATTGTTGCATATGACGCATGTCTTTTTATATCATTGTATAAAACAAAATAAAAATGACTACGTAATATTGTCAAAATATTTCTTGTCCGGAATATAATTGTAAAAGGTGATTTCTAAAAATTAAAGTGCAATTGAAAATTAATATTTATTTAGCAAAGTATGTTGTAAATAAAAAATTAAAGTCAACTCAGTAAATAAAGATAACAAAATACAATGGGCATGTACAAACAAGTGAAACAAAAAATGTGTACCCTTAATTTATGTTTTTTTTACATAATTCGTCCAAAAAACTAAAATAATAGGTATAGGGTAGCTACTAATATTTGAGTACTGAATACATCTTCACTTTACAAGAGTGTGATTGATTTCCATAGTTTGCCTACAAATGCTTCTTAATTGATAATAATTAATTTAAAAAATAATGAACGTTTGGGAACTTCAATATTGTATTATCATCCTAGAACAGATTGTCTGAACTGCTCAGCAATGGTCGATATTGATATGCATACTAGGTACCTGAACGTTATATACGAATTATTGTATTCGTTTTATGTTTCCGTTACATCACCGAAATCGCCCTTGTAATATATAATACAGATTTAGAATCGCAAATATAGTGATGAAAACTGTTAAAAACACTGTGCATTTTATCAAATGTCAAATCAATTGCTTGTCCTTAAAATTTGAAAATAATTAGAAGTATTAAGAATATATTGGGCGTGTATAATATATTATAAAACAAGTATTTTGTTTTGCTATTCTAAAGAAGCCAAAGTCTTCTTGTATGTAATGTTTAAGTGTAGTTAAGATTTTTTTAAGGTGACGAGAGTCTTAATTAGATGTGCTTGAGAAAGTTTCTGTATAAAAAGTTACATTTGATGAGTTGATTTTTAGTTTTATTTTTAAATTCAACCCCCCACCTCTACTGTAACACTAATTAATAATTTTATAAGTTAGCTGATTCGACTTTGGTAGTAGGCCAAATTTTACCTAGTTTTACAACCCCAGTTGTCAGCAAATTGTGACGTAATTGAAACTACACATTCGGTCTACGTAAGAGTTGCCAAAAACGTTACAACAAAAACTTGTGCATATGGATTAAGGCCACATCAGATTTTAAAAGGTAGGTTGTTCCATTATTAAGCAGCAAATGAGAAAATTTTATAGTAAAAATTTTTTAATTACAAAATGGGTCCTCAATTTAAACATTTAAACCAAGGAGCCTCTAGGAACTCGTTATATATGATACATATTAATAATTGTGTACATAATCTGCTAATATTTTCAGTAGAGCTAGTATTCAAGAAAATACAATACTGTTATTTAGGCTCCTTAATCCATATACGTGTATATCAAAGAGTAAAATTTCATGAATGTGATCGTCTAATTAATATATTCGTGATAGTAATAATTTAGCAGGTCGTGTGATTGATTTTGTAGTTTGTAATGAACTATATAACATGTGTTATATACTGCTGCAAAATCCAGCATGTGCTGGATAAATGTTTTTTCTGTTTAATTATAGTGCAACCTGCCTTTTAAAACCTGCTGTGGCTTCTCAAGCCATACGCGTAATTAAACTTTGTGAAAAACCTTGAAAATGTGATACTAGAAGTTATCACCAATTCAGTTTTTTTTGACATTCTGCGAACCTAACCTTATTAGTCAGTGGCGCTGTACAAAATTTTATCTACTATTTTGTGTGGAGCCGTCAATATCTGTTGGTGACTAACTTTATTGGTTTTTTATTACAGTCGTTGGACATAAACTGAAAAACATTTGAAGGTTAATCCAAATTATCGAAGACACTTAAATAAATAATTAAACAGATTTTAAATACAAAAAGAAAAATTGTTACTTACGTACATTGATATTTATTACGAATCGGTGTACAACACTTATAAATCTAGATAAGTTGAATTATATAAATGCAAATCAATGGACAGTAATAGCTCTGAGTGAAGCTAACATTACATAATAACAACTATAATTTCGATAAAAGTACTTTTCCTATATGGCTCATAAGTGAGACTTCCTGTAGGTGAAAAATTAATGTTCGTTTCCAACCCAATGTGTCTCATTAAAACATTCATCATACAGGAGGTGTCATTAGATAAGACATCTAATTCCACACAACAAAAAACTTTCGAGATCTAAATTGAAATAAACAGACACATATTGAATATGTAACATCTACAACTAAATGTGATAGTTTTCCTTTGTTATTGTTGATTCTGAATATAATATAATCTAAAATCAAATATATGATATTTTTCAAGTATCTATTACTCTTAGAGACAGTATTACATAAACAATAGTTATAAAGTGGTCCAGTATCACCACCGGTGTTAAAAATTCACCGGCATTCAAAAGCACCGGCCGTGCCGATGACTAGAAATTGAATTTTTTTTACAAAATCAAGGTATGCGCTGACACACGCTTAAATTCAATATCGCCGAAAAAGTCTGACGTAGGTGGCCAGCTTTATCTTCATATGATTTCAAGCTTATATATCGTAATAATACTATAATCGTTATATAATATTAATACTAAGTTCCTACACAATACTTGTTACATATTTCTAAAATTAATCCAAATACTACAGAAAACACAACCTAAAGGTTAAGGTACACAATACACTTCTTCTAAACATGGCACTATGCATCTATAATTAATATATCTATACACGGTCACGTTTAGCATACAATTATTATATATATTTATATCATTATGTAATTTGAATGTTTTACATACGGCGACTTCGCAAATAAGTAGAGGTTTGATCGTAGGTAAGACTCAGGAATATTAAGCCATTACTCATTAGTAATGGTATGATAACTAGGCGACCGATGTATGCATGGAAACATCTTTAAAATATTAGATATTATTAAGTTGCCTTGGTATATTAAAATTTTTGATTCAATAATTATGAATACCTATACTTATGTTCAATAATATCTTTTTGTATAAATGTAGCTGTAAAAACCATATGATAATGTAGGCAATACTTATAATTAACGCAACTAATCACATTTTATAACTTATACTCTAATACTGGAACTTATGTCAGATCTACACAGCCATTATGTAAAATTTAAATTACATTTCACTAAAATCTAAATGCTCGATGGAATGTCGATCTAAATGCGTAATACAGTAGGACCATTTTTAAGCTTACACCTAAGTCTGTTTTTACACGGTCTTTTTGTACACGGTTTGAAAATTGAATATTTTTAATTTTTTTACACGATTTTATTCCATTTAGCACGATTTGAAATTATATAATATTCAATTTTCAAACCGTGTACAAAAAGACCGTGTAAAAACAGACTTAGGTGTATATTATGTCACCTTTGATCAATATAAAATCTATATACATCATCATTAAAATTGTATTTATATGTAAATCTTTAAAAATAATTACTTATATTAATTAATATGGCGTGCAAAAGACACAGCAAGTTTAAGCAAGAGCATCAACATCAAAACACGTTAACTACCATCAATTAAATACGATTTTGAGTCAATAAAACCTGATATTAATTAAAATCAGCACACTTTATGACTACATTCTTAATTGGTGGTTTAGTGATAGCTAATAAATGTATATAACTTAACAACTAGGAACATACATTACTCTTTGCTTTATATTAATAATTATACTACTATTATACATTATAAAACTCATACAAGCCTTATGCAATTTAAATTAAACAATTCAATCTCTAACAGAAATAATAATACTTTATTTGTTAGCTTCAACCTCAACCAATAGCTCATTTTTATAACATCATTTTTGAGGACAGTTAGGCATACTATTTAGGCATTTCTAGATCTGTTTAAAAAATATTGAACATTAGGTAAAATTTTTACCAATTTTCTGCACAAAAACAGTCTTAGCTGTAATTGATATACAAAACGATACAGAGAGAATAGAATAGTTGTCATGTCCTTAATTTGGTGGTGTGGTTATGTTACAAATACTTTTATTCGCCCACTATTTGAGAAATTGTTTACATGATTAAGTAGCACCCTGAGAAGAATACAATTATGGTCAATACTTTTTTCACTGAGGCAATTACCCACAAGTATATATTATAATAGGGGTCATTCGGCTCTAAATTCTAGTGCAAAATGATCATTAATACAAACAAATGTATAAACTGAATTTTTATAGTTTTTGCTTGGTATCTAGGAATATTGAGCCATATCTTGATATCAGTTTTACCAATTTTTTGAGGAGTCAAATCATTGAAATATCTAATGTATTTGCAAGAAATTTTTTTGGTATACATACTACAAAACTATTTTATGATTTTATCAACTGAACTTGAAAAACTATACATTTTTGTTTGCCTTATGAGCCTTAAACAAAGAAATTAAATTCAAATCAAATCTTGCTGATTGACCAAGATCACCCTATTTGCATTGAATTTTAGTTTGATTTGGCATTTTAAGTACATTTAACTTATATTCCTTGATAGATCCTGAATGCGTCTTGCATTACATTCTTTACAATATAGATGATTATCAAGAGGATAACAGCCTCGGCCTTCTTGGCGAGAACAGAGTGAGGCGCCGCAGTCTTCACACGCGTAGCACGCGATGTGGAAACTCTTATCCAGAGCTACTATGCGGACAGTTTCTTCTGCACCACCTTCTGGCACAATTGGTTCCCGGCATCTTGCGCAGCGGGGAGCATACCTGTAAATATAAATATTTCAGATTGACTTGAAAAGGCAATAAAAATTGTCGGAGATCAAATTTATGCTAACATTAAATCTCAGAAATCTGACCATATTTTTCGCTGATTATGTGAGTAGTTTAATGTTCACAATATCCATAGTCAAGCATTGACACAACAACTATCCTAAAATAGAGACATCAGGTAACTGATCATGGTTTTCTTAAAATGTTAAATACTCTTAAAATTTAAAAAACTGTTAGGGAAAATTAATGTGTTATACTTAAAAGAATGTTATCTGCTGTGAAAAACAATATAATAAATAATTGGCTATCATGTAAGCCAAATAACTATTTGTGTGTTTATTGACACAATTCAGCCCCTAATAAGTCCAAAATATGTACATCACAAAATAAATTAATGCATTACATTGTAATGCACAGAGATTTTTGATATGTCAAAATTAGTAACCTTTTATGAAAATCTTCTATACAATGAATACGGTTTACAGCATCAACGGTGAATGGTATTCCATCAAGACTTTTCTGGCAAACTACACAGGTGAAGCAACATGGATGATATGGTTTGCCCGTAGCCCTCAAGATGCGGTCTAATATAGGGTCCCCACACACACAGCATTTTTCTAATGTATCCAAATAGTCTCTTTCACAGAGAGCTCGTCCCTGAACTGCATAGAATGGACGTCCCTGAAACAGAACATACATAATATTTTATAGCAAATTCAGTATATTATCTAGTATATCTATGACAGAGATTAGAATGAACTCCAAAAATCTGTTTTTATTTTGGCATTAACAATGACAATGTATATTGTCTATATCTGTATAGTATCTTAAGATAGTAGAATAATTCTGCCAAAAGCATTGGGAAATCGTTGACTTAACTATTTCCAAATGCTCATTTGTAGACTTATTAGTCTAAACTGGCAGATCTGTATTATTGCTGAAAATCATTTTATGTTACAAATGTTTTGCAATTAATCACAAATATTTTATAAAGAAAAGTTGCATGTTGGAAATAAGTTAGCATTAATATCTTCAGTTTGATACCTGCAAGTTTATGCTACATTGCTGACAGCAGAAACATTTAATGTGATAAATCCTTTCCATAGCAGTGCATCCAGTAGTTTCACCCATGATCTTCTCACCACATCTGTAGCAATTTCCGCAATATAGTTCTTCATCAGGTTCAGGGGTTGGTTCAGTGGTAGTGCCAACATAACCTCCATACAAAGATGTTCCAGATAATTGACTGCAGGGTCTTGGGTTGATTGGCTCATATAATGATTCATAAGTTGATGAGGTTTGAGATCCACCATAAGTAGAAAAATCTTGAGCAATGACAGATGCTGAGGATGGTGGGTAAGCAGACCCAGGACGTCTCAATTCACTATAATTAGATTGAGCACCCAAGTCACTTATTCTAGACACTTCTGACCTTGCATCACCAATACCTCCTCCATAAATACTTTCCACCATACTACGCTGCACAGGAACATTGGAATAAACGTGATTTGTACCCCCCGGTGGCAGTAGATTACTGTATAAAAGTACGTCACCGCTGCGAACCTTTGCAGAGTTTCTGACGATACAACTTTTTACTGGCACCAAGTTCGAATACGTCGAGCTTGTGCGGCTACCATACTCTAATCTTGAGGAATACGATGGCTCACAAGCGGATTTAACAGTACAACTCTGCGGGATTTGTGGTAGAGGCGGCTTAGTTTTCTTCGGTGGGATGGATGGTTTCATCTTCGCCGCGTTAATATCATCTTGTAATTTTGCATCTAATTCGTTTGCATAAATTCTTAAATCAGCCAATTGCTTGTCGAGAGTATTCATTTTTGCAAATGAGATTTCACTGTAATTTAATGTTTTTTTCATTCATAAATCTCTAAAATCGTTACACTTCCTACACCATGATTCCATTGTTTGATTTTTGTTTAAATGTCAAAAACCTTTTTTAAAATAAAAGGATACGTAGGCAAAGGATCATATAACAAAAATATGCTCCATTACTACATCTATGCTTTTGTGGTTTTGGCTACGTTAGTACGCTTGTTTATACCTACTGATAAGCTCAAAGGTTTGGCTATTAAATCATTTAGAAAACTCTTGGTTTATGACTTAAAAACCGTTAACAGTCTAATTTGCACATGCGATAAAGGTAACGACTTTTTGTAAACGATAAGATACGTAACTTTCAATTGATATTTTTATTTGTAGTTTTTAGCAAATGCTATGGTTAACATGCGTTTTAAAAAGCATGAAATTCTTCTTACATTTTTATCTCAGGTTAAAATTTATATTAATGATGAAATTCTATAAAATTATTCGTAACTACTAAGTTTACAAATATACTCTTATACTCACAATAAAACTTTTTACCTGAATTTACAGGTTTTATGTGTGTATTCAGACTTAATATCCAGTGATTATGAAGGTTAGTTGTGCAGAAGGTCGTGAATTTAAAGTACTTAACACAAAACATTGCTTCTAATATATATTTCTCATTATTTTATAGATATGAGAACAACAGAACAGCCGGAAGAAGTGAGTCCTTTGGCTTTCAATTTCTCCAGTGATTGTTTTTTATTGTTGTATATACCTATTATCTAATATATAAAAATCACTTCTATGCCTGCTTTGTTTCAGTGGCATATGGATTTTATACCGGTAAGTACGTACATGGTAAAAATTATTTTAAATTTATCAATAAGGTTCTAAATTACAAAGTGTTTTATTACAGACGGGGTATCTCCCTGACAGCGTTTATCGCGAGTTAGCTTGGTATGGCATCCTTCAAATACAACCTCTCCATCATAGCTCAAAACATAAAGTGGCCGCCCAGCTTATATGGCAGCACACATTAGGTAGACCCCACGTTATTATGGAAAATCCTCCACAGGTAAGTAAAAAACTTCAAAAATGTTGTATCCTAGTTCATTTAAATACGATGCTGCATTGCCTTCTTAAATATTTCTGTTTAGTCCACGCAATCAGCAGGAAAGATAAGTCGTCAAATTTTGGCTGAAGAAGCAGCAAAATGGTCGAGGGAACAGCGGGCTGTGCAAGAAGTTCTAATGGAGAATATCAAGAGTGGTGGCAATGGTTTGTCTGTCCGGACTGTGATCAGCGCCCACACTAAAACTGCTTATATTATTCAAAATGGTAAGCTTGATTTGCTAATTTATTTAGACAGCCAAAGTGGTGGTCACAAGTAATTTACTAGAACACTGTGACTTTTTTAAAACGTGTTAATTATACTTGCCTTTGAACCTAGCAATAGATAAGCAATTTTGTCGGTTATTAATTTAAAAACTCATAGCGAGTAGGCAGGCAGACCTTCTGTATCTCTTCTAATGCAAGTTTCAATCGTATGGAGTTTTTTAAGCATGTATAGCATATGACTCGCCACTGCCTGATGGTAAGCAGTAGTAGGAATGCCACACACTGCCTGATCCACCGCCGCCCTAAAAAGTGCCTTAAAATCTCAATGTCAATATTTCAAACATAGTCAAAGTTAAGGCCGTAGACTCTAGAAATATTATGAGATTTTAATAATATTATTACATTCTTATGCTATTAATTTATTTAGTTAATAAAATAAATTAATAGATTTGTGTAATGAATAGATTTAATAATTATGCGATTTATGAAGACTACAACCTACCTGCTCATGGATGCCTGGTAATCTTAGGCTCGAATATGGCCGCTACTATGGCAAAGGTGCGTGTGCGCTTAGGCGGCATTCCATGGGCGCTGGTACGCACAGGCGGCGACTATCAAAGGATCGCTCCTTTCGGACAATGTTGTACAACAACATGACCATGACATGACATGTTGTGTGACAATCCATTTAGAATAAAGTTGAAAATAACACCAACACTTACTTTGCACTCAATGCAATGTATCCCAATTAAAAAAATGGGAGTTCTTAGCTTAATGAAATTATTTTGCCTTTTTAATGTTTTGAAGTCGGCTTTTAGTCAAAACTAAAAATCTATATTTTCTTTTTAAACTTTGAGTGCTAAGTTTCTTAAATTAAATTAAGATGACCGTCAGTAGTGTGACGTGCTTGTCTGTCGTTGGTTATATTTAAAAAAATCGGTTAAAAAGTATATTTCCAATTGTTCACAAAAGAGGCGATAATATCATTTCAATATAATTTGACTGATAACGACAAAGACGATTGAGTTCGTTCGATATTTACGCTAGGGATACTGTATCCCTAGTATAAGTTTCAATCTACTAGAACCATCTCCGATCGTGTTTGTTATCAGCAGTCAAATTGTATGGAAGCGACAGCAAAGCCTCTTTTATGAAGTAATGGTTATGTATATGCGATTATCAGCTGAATGCAACTACGATCGCAAACTTCTCGATAGGATTGAAATTCACTGAGGAACATTTAACTAACAATGAAAACTTCCTTTCGACTTTGGTTTCGCTTGGCTAATAATATCATTTTACAGGAAATTATTACAAATGTCCTGAAGGTTCTGAACCAGACACAGATGCATATCGAGCTCAAGCGAACATGCACGAGAGAAAGTGTACTTTTGATAAACAATCTATACTGGTACCAGTTGACCCTTGCATAGAGGCAGAACTAGCTCCTATAGAATACTCATTTCATGAGGGCTGGATGTTTTGTCTCGGAAATGGTGAAAGGGAAAATAATTATTTCCAAAACGGCACCTTAGATTGTGGTAACAAAACCAAGGTAGATTAATACTTACACAAAATCATTTAGTTACTGATTTTTTTTATTTAATTAACAATATTATATCTCAATAGGTATCAGTTAATAATTTTTTGGATCAGTGTGCTATTGACAATAATGTCATAATCTCATACGATTACTACGGGGATGAACCACGGAAAGATTTAGTGCACAACGCTACAATATGTACCTCTTGGGACCCTTGCCGATTGTCATATTTATATCGTCTTGAGGTAACAGTAATTACCTATTTATTTAAGTTCTTATGATTAAAAGTTTTCACCGTTTACCATTATATTTGATTTGATTAATTTAAACTTCTTGGTGTTAAAAGTGGTCCTTTAATTTTTAAGCCACCAGAAATTACACCACCCTTCCCCACTTCGACGCCAAATCCTTGTGAAACAACCATATGTCCAGAATGCCTCGAAGGCTACTCAGAGGAACCTGGCGTACCGATTAATGGTAAGATGTTCAATTAAAATAAAAAAAAAATAATTAAAATAATTACATTACATTATTATACAATTTATTTATGTCGTGTAGCTCAAAGGTCTCGCGTTCTGTATTAAAGAAATATTTCAAGAACTTTCTTGAACTATAGTTAACTTTCACCGTTATTCAACTATTTCATTGCGTTGTTTAATTTATTTTCAGTTCTTTCCGATGACGAAGAAATCACGAAACCATGAGTTCGATTATTTAGCAGCAATCTTCTATTAATGTTGCTTAATAAAAATATTTAAGTACTAACTATGTGTTTTTTTAATCTACTTTTTAATAATATATATTTCAGTAATACATTGTTGTCTCGAGCTTTTAGATTTCAAAGGTTGGGTGCAGTTTTTCTTAAAAATGTATATTTTGTCTAACATGGGTACATTTATGTTTTATGCCGTGCTAATGGGCCTAAAGCCTGGCCAAAGAGAGATGACACTAAATAAAGCTATACTTTATAAAGTATAGCTTATAGGCTACTTGTAAAAATTCCATAGTTCCATGGAGTGTTACTTTTGTATTAAACCACCCCTTTTCGTCTGTGGTGTGTCAAAATGAACGTTTATTTAGCATTTGAGTAAATCTTCTTCAGATTTATTGCAAAAATTTATACAATAATATAGATATATAAAATGTAGGTATGTATAGCTTGAAGGAGATGGAGATGTTCCTTTTATATAAGCCTTCTGAAAACCAATAAAAAGTCCATGAAGTAAAGGGATACCTTATACCAGTATACTACATAAGACATGGCTACTGGTATGGTCTTCAGTTCAGTTTCCTTTCCTGTAATCGAGAGAATTTAACAAAAAAAGAAAAGGAGTATTTGGCGCTTAATGGCGGGGTCAGCTGAGTGCTGTATATTTTATTTCGTATATTGTGTTGTAGAGAACTTTTCTGTTAAGAAATTGGTGTAGATTCCAACCAAAAATAATCATTATTTAGTTCAAAATAGGGAATACATCATTCAGCATTGGCAAGACATTTTTCAGTGTTTCATTTCCATTCATTCATTTATAGGGTAAGTTCATTTATTTAACATCATGTTATAATTTCATTCTCATTTGCTTATCATTTCATCGTAATCATAAACATAACATTTAATTTTCATATTATTTTATAATAATCGCTTACATTGCATTCCATTTTCAAAAATTTTCTCATAAGTTATAAAATGGCGGAGCTTACCATTAGTCGCCTAAAACTCCATGGGGCAAAGTGATATAACACTCCGGTATCCTGGAGTCTTAAATAAAGAAAAAACTTTGTAAGATATGGCTGTATGAGCTTCAGTTTCCTTTGATTTCCTTTTAATACATTTGTTAAATATCTTTCAATCAAATGTAACAAAAAAAAAACAAAAAGAAAAGTTAAAGTCATAGTAATAAAAGACAGCTGCCAGCGAATCACAATGTTTTTCCATTCACATGTTCCATTCGAATTTTTTTAATACAGTCACTCTTTGTAATAAAGCTTTAAGAAAGTTGCATGTTTCTTCTCCATATTTTTGATTGTGTATCAGTATAGTGGTATTGGGATAAAGGAGTAAAAAGTGAATAGAAAATTATGAATCAATCTGATCGCTTACAGTGCTTAAACTTTATTTACAAGAATCTGAGCTAAATATGGTGTTAGCACGTAACCTTAAAGATATTTTTGATGCTTCTTGTAAGTTATCAACATTGACTGTACCGGCTTATAAAGAAAATAACCTCAGTGTACAGTTCTCTGATACCAATGTAAGTTTCTTGTTGTTTATGTTAAGGTTAGATTATAGTCAAAATCAACTTTGATATTTAGTTAAAAAATTTTCAGGCTATATCAACAGTTTATAATGGGAAAGAACCTCCACTCCCATTTGCTGCCAGTGATTTATACAATGCCAATATTTGTGATGCTAGAAGACTTACAGCAGAAGATGATGGTTGCAAGGCTGTATATGAAGTTTCTTTAAATATTAAGGTAAGATCTCGATATGTTATTTTGTCTTAATATTAATTATTATTCTTTATAAATAGAAACAAAGGGAGTCTCATATAATATATTTTTTATTACAGGATCATGCCTTGAGCTTCCGACCAGGTGATACTATAGGTATTATACCACATAATGAAAAATCAGAGGTAGATGCTATAATAGAACATTTAAATTTAACATCACAGGCAGATTTGCAATACACTCTTAGCGTGACTCAGAATGGAGGTAAAATACCACCTCATGTTCCTCTGAAGTCATCCCTAAGACATGTTCTAACATTTTGTTGTGATATCAGAAGTGTTCTTAAAAAAGTAAGTACCAAATAGCTAAATAGTAACCCTGGAATAACATTTGTGCAATTTCAAGTATACAAAATACAGATCAACATATTCTTCAAGCTTTTTTTCTTTTAATTATTACGACTCATTGAGATCTTTATTAATTAATTGGTAGTAACATAATTAAATTAAATAAGATTGAAAAAATGAAGGTTCATTTTAATATTTACCAATACTAATATATTTGTACTAATGTTCCAGCTATTCATCTTGGCTGTATCAAGACACACAAAAGATGAAGATCAGAGAAGGATATTGGAGTACTTATGTAGCAAAGAAGGGTCTTCAGTCTATACTACACATGTGTTGAACAAACACCTAAGTGTATTGGACCTCTTTAACAGTTTAAAGTCATGTAAACCACCTATTGAAGTATTATTAACTTATTTACCAAGATTGTTACCTAGACCTTATTCAATAGCAAATAGTGGTGTCAATAATACAAATGTAATAAGATTATGTTTTTCGGTAACACATTTTGGAAATAACAGAAAAGGTCTTGTAACAGGATGGTTAGAGAAATTAATATTAGATGAAAATATAAACCTAGTTAAAAAAATGCAGAAAATGAGTCTTAATAATTATCAAAACGTTAAAATACCAATTTACTTTAGAAAAAATTTGTCTAATTTTTCACTGCCAGAACATTTGGAAATCCCAATGGTTTTAATAGGCCCTGGCACGGGTGTGGCACCTTTTATCGGATTTCTGGAGGAGAGATATTATTACAAAGAAAAATATCCTGAAAGAAAACTAGGTGATATATGGGTATTCTTTGGCTGCCGAAATCCAAAATTGGATTATATTTATGATAAAGAGTTGTGTAGATATTTAACTAATGGTACACTAAGTAAACTGACAACATCTTTTTCAAGAATAGAAAATAATAAATATAAATATATACAAGTAAGTTAATGTTAATTATGTATGTAGAATTTTTGTGTTAGAAATATACATTAAAAATAAATATTAATATAATATTAATAATTGAATAGAAATTTTAAAAATATTTCAGGATTCTTTGCTTCAGAATGGAGAAGAGGTAGTTAAACTTATCAAGGAAGGAGCCTCAATTTTTGTGTGTGGAGATCTGAGAAACATGGCCATACAAGTCAAAGAAACATTAATTAATTGCTTAGTGAAATATGATAGTAAGTCTCGGCAGGAAGCAGAGAAATTGTTGTCTGAAATGCAGACAGGAAAGAGATATTTGGTTGATATGTGGAGTTAAATAAAGCTTAGTATTTGTTGACTGTATATATAGTTTTATTATATTTTTTAGATACATAGGTATTATAACTACAAAATACCTACATATAATCTAACGTAAGCTACTGGCGTAACAGCCTGTCTATTTATAACTCGTTCATTTTGACGGAAGTGATGACCACCAAATTAATGTTTATCTATTGCTCATACAAGGCAAGTATAGTAAGGAATATATTAAAATAATTGTGGATTTGTAAATAACTATGTCCACCGCTTTGAATGTCAAAGTAATAGTTTATTTATTTTATTCCTGGATTGAAAACGCTTAAACCAACTGTGCTACTCATACTGACATTGCATTAGGTCCATAAACGTCTCAAATATTTTTCGCGCCTTGCGTTGCATTTTTTCTATTTCAATAAAACTTATCTATAATTTCTTCTTTCGATTTGCTCATTCTGACAGAAAGAAAAAAAAATGAAAAATAGTGTGAAACAAAATTTTCCTAATTTGATTCTATTTTTGAAGCCAAATATGCGAAGAGACTTCTTCCCTGACCTAATATTTAATAAGTCAGCAATCAGGGCAGATAGATGTTAAAAAAACAAACGACTAAGTTTACAAAAATAATTTAATAGGCAAATCTTTAATTATAAAACGTTTAAGTGTCATTGGTGTATACAAATCTTAGAACTAAAATGTAGATTAAATACATTTTCACAATATTCGTTGTGCTTTCGGCATCCTAGACTAATATATAAAGGGTTATCTATAGTGCCACAAAGACCATTTGGCCCCAAGATGACATTGACAGGGAGGCGTGGATGAGATTTTAGGATGACTAATATAAAACCTAAAAACAGAAAATTTCTCATTGCATTATCATTTTAATAACTAACACGAATAAGCACAGACTTATAGACGTTTTACAAGAAGACAACGTTAGTTTTGATTTTACCCGCGGATCAAAAGATCCAAGCACGACTATAACCTACCCCTAGGTACTTAATTTACACAGTAGGCACTCGCGGTGGAGATAAATTATAAATGCCCTAACTTGAATAAAATGTACGAATAAAAAATATGAAATGTTGACATCTGAAAACACATTGCCTTAATTTCACTTATAATATCAGAAAATAATACAAAATTAATTTTACTTTATTAACTCTAAGCAAAATAAACGTACCATAAACTTGTACTGCTGGAAATGGTTTAACATTTTAAATGTCCTTTTTGTAATAATAATTGGTCTCGTAAAAGTATAAGCATATTTGAAATTTTATTCTAAACCAAACATTTTATGATTTCGTTTCCTTTAAAACAACATTTCGAATTAATAAAAAAGAAATACCATTTGTAAACTCAGTTAACCAATTGAATAATGAATACATTTATAACATAATATCTTACAATAAATTCTATGAATTACTTCCGCTATTTATCATAGGCAGTGAACCCAATATTCAAGATTGAAATATTTATAACGACAAAGGATTGAGTTCAAGAGTAATTAATGATAATTGGTCTCATCTTCACTCTCTGCATAACTTTACGGCCTTCAAGACAATTCATTACATTTGTATGACTGTTTCTCAGATAATTTATATCTGAGCATATTCATTGATTGAAGTAAGTAACGACAGGACTAGTGGCATTATTAATACAATATTTATTTCGACAGTTTTGTTAGTTTTGGTTCTTTTGAAGACTTCCGTAAATTGCACAAGATGAGTCACATAAATTGATATGGCCTCTAAGATTTGGTATGTCACTGCAATGCAGCTTGTATATTTATTTTGAAGTAAATTTTTCAAAAATTGCAGTAAAATTGTATGTACTTATAATACATATTTAATACATGAATTTACAGTCTTATATTTTCTCTAAAACAGTCTAGAAAATTAAATATAATAATTGGTACCAAAATAAGGAATTATTTTTAAGAATAAAAGTCAAGAGGAATGTGTTATAAAAGAAAACTGATTTTAAATATGAAGTTGGATAGAATATTTATAGATATAAATAATAAAAAAAAACCGAGTACATGGACTAGTTTAAAAATAATTTATGTACATTTTTGGTAAATTACATGGTAAAATGACTCTTGTTTTCCACACATATATTTTATTTGAACATAATATTGCATTTAAAATTAAAGTTGAATACACATTGAATATTCAATTACATACAAGGTAAAATAAATGCAGTTACAAGCATAATTTACTCATACAACTAATTCGTTTGTAATTTGGACAGATTGAATTAAGTAACTAAAAAATTAATTGTGGTACAATTTATATAATCACACCAGTGTCACGTCATATAAGACGCGGTGTGATGTCTAAAATCTTCCAATATCAGTAGCAGATATCATATCTGAGCAATTGTGATAAGGCGAAAGCTATAGCAGCAATGCGTATTGTCGAATAACTATCTTTCAATTCTACGTTTAACACATAAATTACAATACCTAAGCTTAATAATAAGCATCCTACACTATTAGAGCCTTATTCTTTGCAACTAAAAGGTCCCTGCTTTATTCTATTTGCATTTAGTATCAATGGGGACTGCTCCAAATTAATATTCGTCTGTAAACCAATCTTAAACAATATCCACAATATTGGCACTTGGCACCTCAATAAATCTTACACTAAAAAAATTGCAAACAGCTAAAAAAGACAAATATTGTATAAAACGGGAATGAAGAGGTGTTACTCTCAGTCATAATTTTTGTGAAGAATTTTCTGTGCGGCTTTAATTAACGGAGTTAGTGTTCTCAGCTCCATGGCACACTCGAGAAACGGGTGCGCCAGGAGTTCGTCTGCTGTCGCTCGCAAGTCTACGTCTACTTGAAGGCACTTGTCCAAAAAGTCTTGAAATTCTGGAGATAAATTCTCCCAACGCGGTATTTTGGGACGACCGACTGCCGCTATCAAATACAACGCCCTCAAAGGAGTCTCCTTCATGTAAGGAGGTTCCCCTTCAATCATTTCTATAGCCATTATTCCTAGTGACCATACATCAACCTTTTTTCCATATTGCTTTCTCGTGACCACTTCAGGAGCCATCCAGTAAGGGGTACCAACCATCGTCTGCCGTTTCTCATCACCAACAATGTTGGCACAGAATCCAAAGTCTGTGACTTTGACTGTACCATCCATTCCAAGTAGAACATTATCAGATTTGATATCTCTATGAATAGTACCTTTGGAGTGTAAAAATGCGACTGCTTGTAACGTTTCACGGCAAACTGCGGCAATTTGTCCTTCTTTCATCACAACTTCTGTCACAACATCAGTCAGTGACCCACCATCAAGTAGCTCCATGGCCACCCATAGATGGTCATAGCTCAGGAAGGCGTCTAAGAAGTTAACCAAGTTCTTATGATTAAAGTCTTTTAAAACATTAATTTCATTGAGTATGAGATCCTTCTTTGATTGTTTGGTCAAATCAATATCCTTGATAGCAACCTTAGAATTATCCTTATTGTCAATAGCAATGAAAACAACACCTGCAAAGGAAAGCAATGTGATAGTTAAAGCAATTTTGGTACATAGAGAAACATTTGAGGAACTTATGTTATTGAATGAATGAATGATAAAAAAAGGTGGTTTGTCAAATTCTCTATTACAAAAACTTAGAGTTAAAAAAAAACTTGCCAATAGAAACTATATTATTCTTGAGAAGACACCAGCAGGCTGGTATTGCTTTCTAATGTAGCATTTCGTAATTAATATTTTAAAATATTTTTAAACCATTAATTCTATTAGTTGAGCCACAATAAATGTAACCAATTATATTATGTATATTGGTATGTTCCTTACATTTTATATGATATGCAAGCAGCATTTTTATTAATATTTTAGAGATTATTTAGCAAAGAATATTATTTAATTAACTATATACTTTAACATTTGAAATGTCATTTTGTATAACAGAACAGAACAAATGGATAGAGCTTACATTATCACAATAATATTTCAAAAATATACCAAAATTTTAAGATGATTAATATATTCATTTAAAGCATTCATACATTCCTTCCTACCATCCCTTCAATGCCTTCTGAAAAACTTGTTCTGGCATTTTGCAGGGTATGTTTACTGAGCTTAGACATGAATCAACAAATTTATTATTATGATTGTTTGCATTAAGCTCCTTTGAAATTGCTGTAGCCTTACAGTTTGCACCCAATAACTCATATACCTGCTGACTTGTCATTTACTATGTACACCAATGTAGCATGCAATAAATAATTTGAATATAAAATATGAAATTACCACTGTTTTCAATGATAAATAATTTATTAAGTACTGTTAAATTGCTTTTATATTTATTTATACAGTTTCAGTTACTAGCTTTAGTTTAATATAATAATAATTTATAAATCATAATTGTAGGAATGTTAAGAGCACTGCTACATTTTGTATAACAAAAATTAGAACTGTCAAACCATCGCCTCTGTTTTCACTACCCACTTCAAGGGTTCAATTACTAGTGGGGACAAACACTTTCTGCTATCTGAGCAGAAACTAATAATTGTAATGAACTAGTAATTGTATTGAACTAGTAATTGTGTAGGACTTTTCTAAGTATGTCTATCTTACTTAAGTCAGCCACACCTAATTTCGGCAGGTAAGAAAGCTACACCCTTGGTGCTTGAAAATTGTAATCTGCATGTAGTTCGCTTCCATCTTTGGCATTATCATCAGGTGTATGAAGGCCAAGAGTTACCACAACCGACATAAAAAAACTTGGATTTTTTTATAGATAATATACTACTTTCATTCATATCTTTTAAAATGTGTATATTACAAGATAATTCCTTTACATATCATTCATTAAGGTGGCATATGCTATGAAAGCGGCTCTTTTGGCATTTAATATTAAGATATGCATTCTGTAAAATATTAGTAATAGTTTAACACAATTGCATAACTAACTATATGTATCAAATATAGAGATATAATGATAATCAGTTTCGAACAAAACTAGCATGAAAGATTGACCTTAGTAGATTAACATAACAATGTGAGAATCGTTAACATTCATGTGAGGCTTGGGGAAAATATACATTTTAAAATATAACCCTACCCTAGTCTTACTGAGGCAAAAGGTTAAATTACAAGGTTAATATAGTATCTATAAAATATCTCAAAAATTACAAAGCATGAAAATTCTTAATATTTAACAAAATGTTTTAAATTAATAAAAAATAATTTAACATTTATCTAATATCTTTGAAATATAGTTTTGATAAAATAGGCTTGATTACATTATTTTCAAGATAAGTAAAACTTATCTCTAATATTTGTCAAGAAAAATTTACTGCTATTAATGGTAATAAAAGTAAATTATTTTATGTACATTCATATATTTAACATAGGTGACCAAAAGTTAAAATTTCTACATTCAATAGTATCTTGTAGTTATTTAAGCAATATCATAAGTGCATATTCAATGTTGGAATGACATTTTCCTGCTTTTTGTCACAACACAAGTCAAAATGTTTTCTATTAGGACAATATTGAAATACAACATGATAGTTGTCTAGACGAGTGGTCAGAACCCCTGTCTACTTAGCCACCAGAGAGGTACCAGTTTCGAATCTCAGTAGGGGGAGATATTTGTATGAGTAGAATATATATTATTATCTTTATTTCTCTGATATTTAGTATCTATAACACAAGCTCTTAATGATACATAATTTGGGCTATATAATAGGTGTGAGTGTGGGAAATATTATTATTATTAATAATAGTCATACCTGAAGCACCAGCACCAAGTTGTTTAATCCTATCGAATCTTACATAAGGATCATCTTTATTACAAATCCGTTTCAATTCCTCATATATCTCCTCATCTGTTAATGTAGCATTCACCATCTCTTTCTTTCTCAATATTGGACTCTCATCACCATCATCACCAATAAGTGTTAAATCTTCTACAACAGCAGACAAGTCCATCAAAGCATCTTTTTTCTTAATACTAAGTTTTGTCGGTACAGCAGGCATTGTTTGTCTGTGTGCAAATGTATCAATAGGTCCAACTTCTTCCTCACTGCTTTGGCCAATTGATAAATCAGAGTCTTGACTTTGGTGGGCATTTTTATGATCTAACAACTTTTCTATTTCTAAATCTTCTTTATTGATCTCCTCTTGAGTGACTATTGGCTTAAATACTTCATCTTGAGCTTTTTCCTTTTTAATAATGTACATATGAAGTTTGACGGCCTGGATAGCCGCATCAAGGTTCTCATTTTGTTCAGCAGGTGTGATTTGAGCGTTTAGCAGTCGCTGCCATGAAGCGGGGAGGCCTTCTAACATACCTGTCTCTGTATTCTTACTAACGTGTATGTGTTGTTTCACGTTAGTAGGCATTCCGATTTCTGTTGCTCGCTCATCTCTGTTATGCTGCTTTTTAGAAAAGAGCTTCCCAAACACTCCTCGACCTGTGCGCCCACTCATTGTAATGAAATTCTTGTCCTTCTCATAAGCAACTAAGGCATTTCACGATCACTTTATAAAGTCATTAAATACACTACATAATCTTATTAAACCATGAAAATAAAAAAATCTTAACTTTTGTCTGGAAAGGAGGGGCAAAAAATTTCTAATCTGGGATTCTGGGACGGAGCACCAAGACAATTTTTTATCACTTGTCAAATGTAATGGACAATTAAGGAAAAATATAATACGTTCCGTTTTATGCATACCGAATAAATTAAATATAATAATATCATTGATAAAAGTTCTTTTAGAATATTCAAATTTATAGTAATATGATAAATAAAAATATTACCAAATTTTAAGAACATAACTTGGAAATAAACCAATATTTTTTTTGTTGAATGGACAATATTTCATTTACAGTTTGTAAAGGTTGGAACGTAATAATGTTATCGGTGGGTTGGTACACTTGCCTGCTGATAAATAAGTTTCTACGATGAATCACTGGCGAACTTTTTTATACCGGTTAATCACTGATATCACAATACGATACCATGATACCACCCTTTTTTTTCGAGGTAGAATCCGTTTATTCCACTGGCTAAGCGGCGGGCGTGTGTGGCGATCGCCCAGTTCCATAAAATTGGACCTGGGAATACCCACAAAAACTCCCCGGTAACTCCATTGCCCTTCACGGGGGCGACCTGGGTTCTGACGAAGCAATTCACCTAATCGCCCCCAGGCAGCCCAGCTTCGCTTCGCGCCGATGGAGATTGCCCAGAGTTACTTGGGCAATCCCAGACGTGGTGGCCTGTGCAATGCGTGCGTGGGAGCCACCCACACACGCGGCCGCGCTTAGAGCGTAGAAAAACGGGCGACCACCGCCGCCCGTCTTCTCGCACCCACTCGTCTACGCCGGAGAGGAGCGGCTAGAGGGTCGTTCCCCCGCTCCCTCCCCCTGGCCATCATCCACGACTGGAGACGTCCGTCTGCATCCTCATACAGGACCTGTCTACCGCGGAGGACATCACGATTACTTGGAGATAGACGGGTACTCCGTGGAACTTGAGTGCCAACTATACACTCATGGGGGAGGCTGTTGAAAACGTTTGCGATGTCAAGAGACACCGCAACCACAACCCCGTGCTGTGGCTGCCTCGTCCACCTTTTGAGGTGAGCCACCGGGTCCATCGTGGACCGGCCCCTGGCCCTCCAGATGCTCAACGATCCGGGAAGCGAGAATCTTCTCGAAAAACTTCCCGGATTCGTCAAGCAATACCACCGGCCGATAACCGATCGGCGAATTGGCAGGACGGCCTTCCTACCATGATACCACCTTGTCATAATTTCATTAAATTATAACTATTTTCAAAAATTTTCACTATTGGTTATATTTTGTTTAATTTCTAGAGAAAATCTTTTGAAGTTTAGAGAAATTTTTAAAGGCTTTTATATATAAATAGACATATATTGCACTGAAATTACTACTGTAGTTCATCAAATGTATTTTATCCACGATTAAAATTCGATGAACATTCTCTGGGAATGATTTAAAGTAAATTAAAATAACTTATTAAATACTAAATTATTGTAGTGTATTACGAATACAAAGTTCAAAGCAATATTTTTTAATATTTACACCATTTTCAGCGCCTAAGTTAAGTCTTGCCAGTGGACGTTACTGAAATGTGTACCACGGAAAAAAATTTGATGCTGAAAAATGTGACTATGAATTGAGAGACCACACCAGATTTTTTAAAACCTGATTGACTTTAATCCTTTATTTTTATGGTACATTCATTATAAGGAATCCGTACAAATCCGTGTTCTTATAAATTTAAACGTGTATAATTTATTTGTAGATATGAGATCATCAAATAAGAATACTTACAGAATTTTATGTTTAATTTATGTATAGATAAATGAAATGTTAACTTGCAGGTACACATAAAATTTGGTCACCGTTCACAGCAGATCAGTAAATATATACAGTGCTCAATTGTAGAGATATATTTAGCAGAAATTTCTGCTCGTAGTCGTCAATCCTTAGAGTAAGAATGTTTGTAGGTAAATGTTATGGGTAAAAATGGGTACAAATAACAGCACATTACCAAAAACTGTAAAATTTGCCCAATGGATTATTATCCATTTCTTTTATTAGGAGATTACATTGAAAATCGATTAAAGAAATGTTAAAGTTTTGGATGCTATAATGTGCGTAGTAGAGAGAACCGCGGCGAGTAGCGCTTCGACGCCCCCTAGGACCACTGTTTCTTGGTGCAACGCACAGCATGCACCATAGGTACTGTTTGAAGCAGAGCAACTTATTTATATTATGTAGCGAACTACGAATACATGCCTGTTTAGTATATTATATCACCATCGCAATTTGTATTAATTTGTACGCTTATTTATTCCCTGTCTTATAATACTGAGCTTAGAGTTTATATTCGTTCTATCATCGTTGTAAGCCAAACGAAAGTTAGTTTTTACTGATACCCTTTTCTGCTGTCTTCCGCAAAGAGATATCAAGTTTTTATTATCTTAACATGTATAGTTTTAAGAGCGAAAGTTAAGTAACGTGGCTACTACTACGTAAAAAGATGTAGTAGCGATTACTCCCATAAAATTGTTTGTTTTTTTAAAGTTAGTGCTGAGGTGGGATTGAGAATATGAAAGTATCGTAACATTAGTTTTTTTTTATAATAAAAAAGGAATTTTATTGTAATATAAAATGTCCTATAAAATGAAATGTGAAAATAAACGGCTGGTAAGCTTACTTTTCGATTTAATATGGAAAATACTAGTACTTACGAAATTAATACTTAAACCATACGTGGGTATAATGTAGTGCATAATATATTGTTATTTATTACAAATCCCTAGTAAAAATAACGTAAACATATGATTCGCCCCCTATTAATTTCATTATTTCCGGATTATAGGAAATAATTCTTCTACTTCCTTGATTCGATCTTATCGATACCTACATTTATCGATTTAGGATACTGTATTTTCAAGGAGCTGTTGCCGGAGTGTATAGTAAACATTTTTTTATCTGGCGTGTTATTTTTAGGTCAATAGCTTTTGAATTCGCTCATCGGTTAGTTGTACAAATGAAACGTTCATGCATTATGCGCCCGCGCACCAAGAATACAATTGTAACTAATAACTTAATCATGTTTAATATTATTCGAAGTATTGGTAGTTACTTTATTTATTGTCGAGTCCAGATCAGTTTGCGAAGTAATTGATAATTTTTTTTCGAAGACTTAAATCGACACATCGATACTAAATAGCCATAAACCATTTTAAATTATATAATCAAAGTGCAATTTTGTTTCAACATATAGCTCCAATAGTTCTTTTTCAACTTACGTATTCACGTAGTTATATTGGGACGATTTGTTGGTTTTTCTGCATTCTAAACCAGAGGAATAAAGTACAAATTACTGTAATGGTATTGTCTTAATAAAGTATACGGTTTTTTAATGACCTTAAGAGGTATTTTTTCACACAAATCAAAGAAAATGTCTCCACATCTCAAACAACAAGAGACGACATATAAATATAGTACTTACAACGTACATTTTCTAAATAATGCCCTCACTCAATGCCCTCTACCTGGATAGTCTTTACGCCTCTTTTGAAAGATTCAAAGAAAATAGCTATTACATTGCTTGCTCCATGATTTTGAGGTACACATATTTGGTATAAAAATTTATAACTACGAGGATTGGCATATGTGACCCTAAATTGGATGGGTGGTCTCAAAAAGCTTATTTTTTGTGACTATTCAATGTAAAATTATTTATTATGAATGAATATTATTGTGATTAAATTATTACATTTTGGTAAATTCGTCTCGCAATTGCTACGAAAATCAGAGTATATTCCTCGGAAAAAGCCATCTTATATCTTGGATTTGTTTTAATCCCTCACTGCACTCATGACTCTGAACACTCCCGCTAGCTCGGGAGTTAACCCTAGAGACCTTCATTACGCTCGATTCAAATCTGTAAAGTGACATTAGGCTCTGGTTTACTCCCTTTGGTAAAATTTCTTGAAATGTCCATGACACAAGCATTAATATGTGAAAACTAAAATTAAGTTAAAGAATGTTATTATTATCACACAATATATAATATTTGTCAAAAACAGTCAATTATATTTTTATAAGGCTAAACTGCGTACTTTCTAGTACTAGTCTAGTAGTAGTGAATTGTAGTAGTGAATTGAGTCTCACTACTACTGTAGTGAGTTAGTAGTGTGAACAAAAATGAATTAGAAATAATTTTATTTCAATTATCCTGAAAAATTTAGTAATTGAATACCCAACAAATATCATAATTAATAGGGGTTTGCACGGTTCTGTGCGTTGCATAATATTACATGCCATATTGCAGAGAATTAAAGTAGCGAATTGCAAGTCTTATATAAAACGGGATATCTTATGATAGAACAATACATATAAATAAACAATGTTGCAACCCATAATTTTGAATGAATAATATTCTAGGTACCTTATACATAACCCATTTTTATATGTTACATTTTTTAGATGTTAGATAATAGATAAAATGCCTAATTATCAAAAGCTTAATACTTGTTTACTTACAACATGCTCCAATTAAGTTCCAATGTACCCGTAAATTGACTATAAAATTTTATTCAACATGCAATTATTCCGAGAATCTTCCAGAATTCATAAAATAATACTATATACTACTTTGCTTGTCGGAGTAGTTTCTCAGATCTTTATTACATGACTACCTTACGCTCGTAGCTTTGTCAACGTGAATGTAAATGTTAATTTAATATAATTAATTTTTATTTCCTTGCAAGGAAGTACCAGAAAAATCTACAGACTTTATTTATCCTATCCATTTTCATAAGCTTGTTGAGAGCTTATGAAAATGGATAGGATTGATCGAGTTGAGAAAATGCGTTCTTTAATCTCAATTTACAAGTAAATAGGTAGGTAAACTACTATTTTGTCGTCCACAGTATATTTTACACTTTTATCCTTTACTATCCCTCCATCCGCCAAGTTCCTTTGCGTCAGTTTTATTCAAATATGTTTGACAGTTTTTTGGATGTGCGTTATTATAATTTTTATCTACATTGATGTGTAAATAGTCCCCTTCTGTATAACGCGTGCGCGAGCGTCACGCACTCCGGCGGCTGGGCGGTCGCCGCCCACTGAAATCAGTCTCGACGTCTACTCCGCGCGGTCCGCCTGCCGTTTGCCGCGAACAAACACTACTAACCCTATTTTTTTTTTACAAAATAACCCCGAAATCGTACGAGTTTCTAAACGAAAGACTCGATATTTTTTGTTTTATATTTTTTAACTAACGGAAAACGGCGAAACGCGTACGTAAAGTCCAAATTCGAAATAGTGTGTTTCGGTGATAAGGGTGGCAATAGTTTTGGTGGACAAAGGATTTTTCCAGGATTCTATTTATTGGAAGGTTGTTATGTTTTAATTGTACCAATTTTAATTCCGTTTGCGTGTGTATCTAACATAAGTCTTGTCTAGTCTACCCACATTTCTACAATTTTCTTAAATATGCGAGTTAATATGTATATTTTTAAAATAAATTGTATGTAAACTAATTATGGCTAAGACAGCGTATATCTTTACGTATAAGTACAAGATTTTCATAAGTATTATTATTTATGCACAATCGTTATCTATTAATACATGGGCATGACGCAAAAGTGCCAAAAGAATAAAATTTCATATAGCAGACAGTTTTAAACTGCCTCGTCTATTTCTCTATGCTATAAAGTTGTTGTTCAAGTATTAATGGATCAGATTAAAAGCTTATACTTAAGCCGACAGTCCGGATACTTCTATTAAAAGAGTCTGTGTTATTTTTTGATACAAGAAATATCTCATTCGGTATTATAAAAATTGTTATATAGGAATAAAATTAGTGATTTACTATGGATGCATTCAAATAAGGTAGCAAGGATTTAGACAAAACCATATTCAAGCTAATCAAAATTTTATATTACAGTAAACCGCCTACTGAAGTTAGAAATTTTTAGTCCAATTTCTGAAAGAAAATATTATGACTAAACACTGAATTTTATTCATAAGCGTAAATTAGACTTAATAGGCATCGGTTAGGCGTTTTATTAGTTTGGCCCGTAGTTGGGTGATATCGCGTGACTGCCACCCTAAGGTAGGTATCGTCCCCTCACTAAACTTCAGTTCTTTCACTAATCTATTAGTGTTATATGCGTTTTGAATACAATATCAGTTTCTTTGACACTAAGAATAAAGTGCATATCTAGCTATAGCGTAACAAAGAACATAGGGCAAACTGCGTTTGTATCAGCTGTTCGATATTTTTTTAAATAAAAAGAAAAATCTTTTTGCATGCAAAACATAATAAATACTATTTAAAATTTGAGTGAACTTCAAATGATTATGGCATTTATAGACATTAATTAAACATCTTACTTCATCGCTTGGCTATTAATAGAAACGCTCTATTTACTCTGAATGCCGATGAACATCTTTGACAAAACGAGATTGATAATGAATTTGTAATTAAATGGAAAAAGCATTTAACTTTTGCATTTAAGAAGCTATTATAGCTCATTTATAACACGTGTTGTTATTAATATTATTAAATCGATTGAGCGCTATTTATATAGCATGACTGTGTACTAAGTAAAGACTGTACACAAAAACTTAACTAAATGAATGATTTCTGTCTTTGATGAATCGGTTGTTAAGTTAATTATTCGTCTTGTTAGGTATAATTAAGTCAGCCATGACTTAAATTTAATTTTTAAGCGCACAACAGAATTGGGGC
Organism: Acentria ephemerella; assembly: GCA_943193645.1. Lineage (NCBI taxonomy): Eukaryota > Metazoa > Arthropoda > Insecta > Lepidoptera > Crambidae > Acentria > Acentria ephemerella. Next base: position 10,476,707 of record OW971884.1, on the reverse strand, counting down.
CATGGTTTTATTTTGTCTAGTTTCAAGAAAATATTATTATGATTGAGAATGAGTACTTAAGTAAAATTAATAATAATTTAAATATTTTTTCTTTTGTGATATCAATGTTTAACAGCGCTAAATATACTTTTGGATAAATTACATATATTAGGTACATACCTAATATATGTATTGCTAATATAGGACTGTGATAAAAAGTAATTTTAAAACTATTAAAGACAACAAAAGAGTATAATTTATACATAATTTGACTGCATAATTAAAAACAATAGTTTTTCCATTTTTTTTAATATTAGCAGTGCCATTGCAAACAAGATTGTTTGCAATTATAACATCAAATAAACATTATTGACTTCTTAAATAAACGATACAAAAGGTTTATTTTTAATATGATTAAATGACCACCTTTTGTGACTGTAATTATAAACAAAATGTTAAAGAAGGACTCTTTAAAAGATAAAGAATATTTTGCCATAAAATACTGAAAAAGGAAAAATTCTGAACGATCTTATAACAGGCAAATCTCTAAATAGTAGTGTAACTCTATATTATTCACAAAATAAAAACTTTAAACCCTATAAAAAAGTGTCTCCAAATCATGGTTAAACTAAACTCTAATTGCATTGTTGAGTTCGGTTTGATGCACTCATTTCATTCTATGAAAGCGGTTTTTATTTAAAATAATAAACACACCTATTGCGCATCTAAATGGATGAAAAGTTTAGAAATGAGTATTAATGAACAAACTTTTCTTTATGTGTCCGTAATTAATTGTTCAATGCTGTAATGATACTGTCTTATGATTATATAGTGAAATTGTTTAATTAGAGATAGACCATGAATATAGCTTGATGGCAATGCTTTGCTTAAGTATAGATGCTTATTACAATCAAATGCGATATCAACTAAAATTGCCATTTTTACATTTAGTTCAAGACAAGTTTAGGTTTTGTCTCGCAAATAAAGAACAGAGAGAAGAAACTAAACTAAACGATCTTCACGTATGAACTCCTTTACTGCTTATCATCAAGTGGTGTCGAGTCATCTGCTGAGCTTAATATAAAAAAAAACCTTATACAATGGACACTGTTTCTTGTCCGTCAAAATTAGCAAATCTTTTTGCGACCAATTTAATAATACAAGATGTTAGGTACATACTTTTTAATTTGCCATATATTTATTTTACTATTTGATAGAAATAGTTGTATGGAGACATGAAAATTATTTTACAAAATTGAATTTTTGATATCATCATAGTATTTATATGACTATGTTCTTATAGTCAGGTTTCGCTGATATTATGTAGTACACCTACATAAGATCGCTGGTTTTTTATTATTTATAATCTATTATTATTTTGTTATGTTTTATATTATATTGGAATACATTCTCTTGCATCAAGTAAATAGCGATAGCTATTCCCGTCAATTTTCCAATATGTTAATCAACAATATAACGATATCATTTCTAAGGTGTACAGTACATTAAACGTTCAATTTAAAAACGAGAAGCTAAATCATGTGAACTAAATTAATGTCTAAATAATTAATCATTTTGATTTTTTTTTGTACATGAGATTTGGTAAATCTTGTCATCTCATGTAATATCGAAAGCTATTCCCAAACTCATTATTTTTTCAAAATTTTAAATGTGCAAATTTAAGTTTATAATCGATACACTAGGATGACTGCAGCTAATGCCCATTATAGGACAAGGATGCTCTATGATAGGCATTAGTTTCAGTCATGCTGCGTAATACTCTCAAATAGTCTAGCGCAGGAGCATGTACCTAACTCATTATTCTAGTGCAGCATAATCCCATCACGAGGAATATTGTGGAAGCGACTTTGCAACCGCTTGGCACTGCGCCACCACATTTAGCGGAGTCTTTACTCTGAAGGCCATTAAAAATAACGCGGACGTTCGCATAGTACATAATATTCACAATCTCCAATGTAAACTGAAAGGAAATGGTGTGTAAATAAAAGCGAATACCTAAGACAGTGCTCGGTGGACTTTTATTAATGTATTTGCGACGAGCGAATACTTGAAATACAACTAAAAATTGTGAAATATAACGAGTGATTGGTTTGTTTAAAAATAATAACATGCTCACACTCACACCGATTATCTAGATAAACTTAGCGTTCCTCGATGGTTACTATGGATGGTTATTCATTATAAAAAATATGTTTTATTAAAAATAGAAAAGTTTTGGGCATTTCCCCCAAAATTAGAAAATATAGATTGAGAATATTAAACAATATACACGACTTTTAATTTTTTTTTAAATAAATAGTACTATAAAAAGTATTATTTTTCACAGTGAAACTAAGTCAAAATTTATGCTATTTTGGCTCAAGTCAACATCACTTGTCTCCAGAATGTCTTCGCGTTTTCAATATTGCTTGATATATCATTTTGCATGCGTTTATAGCTGAGAGTAATCACTTTGCCACCTGGGTCAGGTCTATTCGCTTTCATTTTATTTATTTAATTGCGAGTGTAAAGCTTCCTATATAAGCAAATCAAAGATACTTATTTTTAAGGCAAAAAACAGTTATATATATCTTATGGTTGTATTTACAATAGGTATAAAACTAAAAACTTACATTTCCTATAATAAGACCATACAATTTTTAATTATTATTATGATACACTATAAGGCAAAGACAAAAGGTGCTATCTATATACATACTATGTAGTAAGTGATGTGCAAATATAATAATTAATAATAAATTATAATTCCAAGCGATAATTGATTATTAATAGTAACTATTAAACTATATACTTCCAATCTTGCCATGAATGCATTTATTATATCAACTTTAAATTCTGATATAAATTTATTTTTATGTACATTTAACTGAATCACATAAAATATATGTAGTGTAAGCAAGAGTAAGGTACCAAAATGTACTGCTGTCTTAATTCGGGTGTACATAAGATAACTTAATGGAGGTGTCTAGAAGCCATGTACAAAACTCTTTATATTAACAATTACCGCAATGAGGTTTGACCTACCTCCGCATTATTACATCATTCGTCGACAGGCGTTGGCGAGGTGAAGGACTCTAATTCCAGCTAATTTTGTTTATTTCAATTACAATCACACTATGTTTTAATAAAGTTATCATTATTACCGTAGCTATTATGACGATATGTAGATGTTACCAACGTTAGACGTAAAAGTTAATGTAAAGATTAAAGGGAAGTTCTGACTGTTCTGTTCTGATATAACTCTGATAGCCTTCACGCTAAGCCTTCAGTTGATGTAGTTAATGTGATATAGATACCAAATTGTGGGATATTGTGGGTTATCCAACTGAATTTTAGGTAATGAGGTTTTATTCGGTTTGAGAAATCTAAGAGTTCTAACTGAAATTAATTATACCAGCGTTGTTCACGGGTTAATAATTAGTAACATACGAAAGTCATAACAATGGCCGCAATTTCATTCGACTTTAATTTTTCTATCAATATGAAAATTAGTAACTGTTGTTAGTATTTATGTTTATTGTCTAGAGATTTAGAGAAAGAAAAAAAGGCAAATTTTCTCAAATTTTTGTGATATAATTTGGGTTTGTAGAACTTTCACGAAAACTCAAATATAAATAAATACGTTGTTCACTTTCTATAACTTCTGTATTTTTGACATATGATTCTGCAGGTATTCGGTCACCAATGTCCAAGGTACAGCAAAACAATGGACCGCTATTGGGTCCGCACGTACGTTACAAAAGTAACTTAGGCTGATCCCAAACTCTATCTGCAAATAAGATAGGCCTACCACTATTTAGCAATAAAACAACCTTTGTTTGAATGACAGGCAACAAAACTTTACTGAGCTCACTTCTATCTGCATGAAGATATTGGAACAGGGCCTTTAATATCTTCGAGAAAAGTAATTTATACAAAAATATCATACATGGTTTCAGAAGTAAGACTTGAATGCGTTTTAGTTCTAAGTGGATCAATGACCCTTCAACAAAATAGTGGTGTTGCTAGGCAATGAGGCACAAACAAATACTTTTTCGTAATTTATGTGCCACTTTCTTGAAAAATGCTAATAATGGATACTGATAAAATTCGGGATTTAAAAACTAAAATTTCAAGATTATTATTTGTAGCAATAATTAATAGCAAAACCTATTTTACTGTTTCACTTATTTTTCAGAAATATTACTGCCAACAATTAAGCTTAAAATTCGTACTAATAAACGTTCAACATAATTTTTTTATTAATTATATCAGATTCTATTTTATCTGTCCACGAGATAACTTAAACAAATCTAAATCTACAAACACATTATAAGAACATCATTGAATATTACAAATTATTCAGTTGTAGAACCTTCAACACTATTTAAATCACGTAAAAAAAAAGAATATCTGTTCCAGTTGTCACCTCTAAAACACTGACGAATTAAATGCGGCCTCATTACAGTTGAATCGATTGAATGGTAACGACCGCTTATAATATATCCCCCATAGTACATAAACTACTAGTTTAAGTGATTAAGTGGGATGACTGGACACCTTTACGTAATTCACTTGGCAGTGAAAGTATTTACCGTAAATGTCGGTAGTACATGAAGATTAATATCTAGCTAAGATTAATTGTCCATTTGCTAGTTTAAAGATAATTTAAAAATACATATATTATTTATTTTAAGCTAGGTATAATGAATTTACTTACATTAGTAGTAATTTAATTACCAGTTTTTTGGTTTATTTATCAAATCACTCCATCCCATATGACAAACCTTTCAATACCATTCTTGAGATTTTACATCATTATCTCATTTAGTAGAGAGAAGAGAGAATCGTAGAGAACCGTAGAGTCGAATACACTTCCGTTTTTAATTGCAAGCATTTTATGCTATATAACTACCGTTTATTTTATTAAATCTGAGAAGAACCTATCTACAAACTACACACGATTCATATTCCATTGTTGAGAGGACCACTACCTGTAAACTAACTTAAAAATTAAAAGATAGTATTGTGGAAGCCTAGGGTACACTTTTTCTGGAGGTGGTCTGGTGAATTGCTTCGGCTGAACCCAAGTCAACCATGTGAAGGGCCATGCAGTTACTCCCAGAGCCGCATTGATTCGGCTAGATGACCCCACATACATTGCCACTTAGCCAGAGGCGGGTAGATCCAAAAATGGATTACTCCGCGGCAGAAAATAAGGGTACAAATTTTCTGCTACACAACGCTTCCTCAACGAAGTTTGACAGCCTTAAGATGTGGAATGGTAGACAAGACACAGCCGTTTATTCACAACAGTATATTTGCAATGAAGCGAATAACAAAAGTAGTTGCGATGAAGCGAGAGCAAATAAGGAGTGGCAACCTACTTATGTATCTCATGAACATGATACTGTTCTTTAAAGACAACCCAAAATCTATTCCTCATTTAAAAATTTACATATATATTCTTTTTACTGACAAAAATAAATTTAAAACTAAATTTTTGTATTCAGTTAGATTTCGACTTATAATTCTAGAGAATTTCTGTCTCTATTTCCTCCTACATTCCGCACATACACGTTAGGGCATTCACTAGCTCATAACGCAAATGTGCATCAGATGCATCTAAAAATAACAGTTGTCTATGTCTAACACAGTGATTTCATCAAACAGGAGTAGAAATATCAGTGACTCTTCGCAACATACCCCGAAAATTCTGAATCATACTATCTTTTACATTTCGTAACGTTAGACAACTCTTTTTAAATTTTACAGGCTTTTGACCTTAACGTAAATTCAGAGTACTGTAACTCAAAGCACTTGATTACAATCATGCCAATTTTAAGAAATATTATTCGTATTTCGTATTCAAACATTTCAAATACGTGTATATTGTTAAAACATTATGCGATTATATCTCTATATCTATATGTGTTGTAACGCTGTTCATTCAACTTATTAACGAAGAACCTTAAGACCCATATAAAGATGGGTATAACAAATAATTAATTTGATTAGAAAAAGTCTAAACTTTTTGAGAATTGATTGCGTTTATATTGAATGTAGGTTGCTCTACAAAGTATAATAAGGTCAATTCGCTATGTTTGTGTAGCGTTAATACCTCTTGTACGTAAGAATAGTTTATCTGAATTCACATAATTACGAACTGTTAATACAGTACTACTTAGTGACTTATACCAGAAACACAGCTTTGAAGTTATTTATATACAATAAATAACAAACGTATGGTTCTGATATATTTAAATAAATATAATTAATTACCTAAAGGAAACTAAATACGTTATATAACGTCTACATATATGTAATTAAAATAAGCTTTGTAAAACTAGCAGATTTATTTAGTATCTATTTTTCTAGATTTCTTAAGATTAACTTAACAATAAATTCACATGATTGAGTGCTACTGATAAAATCAGATGAGAGAATTTTGGGCTTTGAGGACTAGATAGAGTTCAAGCAAGATAAAATATTTATGCCCAAAACCAGAAGATGCCATTTCAATCTGATACAACGCCAAAATTAAAATTTGTCATTTAAATTACGATTAATGGAACCATGATAGAACCGAGTTCATAACTGCATAAAAAGTTATCTATCATAATCTGTCTACTTGTGCATCCTGCGATTTCAGGTTAACGGCTAAATGGACCGACCTACGCTTTGAGCGAGTAAGGTACCTACACGCAAGGATCTTTAATGTCGGCTATGTTTATTCTAGTCCTTATTAGTAATTGGGTGCATATCTTTAGTGCAGGTCATAATTTTTGGGGTTTGTGTTTCTCTAATTTATTAAAGACTCGGTTATGAGTGAAGATAGAACATTATTTTAATTTGTGCTACTAGTTGGAGATCTAAACGTGTGCGTGCGTGTGTACGTATTTTAATCTATCAACAATTTAACTGATTTAAACTCATTAAAGGTTCGAACTTTCAGAGCCCGTAGTTGGTGGTATTTGTACTACTTTTATTTACCTTGTCTTGATCAATGTAATGGATCCAGTGAGTAGTATTTCTGCACACTATCAGAAATCAATTCAGCCTTAGCAAGTTTGGGCTAGTTAAATTGGTCTAATTTACCATTTCCAAAAAACTTCTTCGTTAGTTATTTTTTTGTTTATCTAATATCGTCATGCATGAAATTCTATAGAATTGGATTTCCAATAGATTTTCCTCACATCATGACCAACAGAAAAACTTTACTTTAATGAAAGGTTTCTTTATAAGAAAGTTCTAGAAATTCTTAGATATGTTAAATAAAAAAATCTAAAAAGCACTAAATCTGTCTCTAATCTTCAGTTTGACATATTTCCGCTTGCTGAAAGAAATATAGTGTCATCACCTGAGTTATTTATGTAACTGTGTGAAGGTCAGACTGTCCGCGCACCCGCACGGATCGCCCAAAACTTTACAAAGCCAAAATAAACAGAATCTGCTTGATGGTACACTAAATTAGCTTTTTAGACATTTGTATTTAAGAAACATTTTGTCACTTCTATTTCAAAACAATGACAATTAAATTTTTACAGATACGTATTAAAAAACATTGCATGTTTGCCGTCGAAACTGTCCTTCGTCGTTTCGTTAAATCAATAAAGTTTTGTATTGTATCATAACCGGATACAATGCAGTTTATAAAGCTATTGATTGGTTTGGGTTTTCAGCCGAAATCAGAATGAAAGCCGAGCCGCGGAAAATTAAACTACTGCTCAATTTGTGTAAAATCTGGTCTTTAATAATTTTGTTGTAAATAAAACTGTATTAGTTAGGTCATAGAGTTCATGGTATAGCAAAAAACCAACAAGCGTCAATCTGAATGGAAATAAAGTTTGTCTCTTATTTAAAACGTAGAATTTAAAATCAGATTAACGACAAAACTTTTAAAGAATTCTTTTTTTTAAACTTGTAATATTTTTGCGTATTTAATAGAAGTTAGCCTCAAAATACGTATATAATAATTATTGGGTCGACACCGAGTGCTTGCGATCAGGCGCATACACGGGTCGCGGGTTCAATTCCCGGTGTAATTACCACAATTGCGTCCTTTAGGCTGCGGTTTCCTTATTAAACTTGATCTAATTTGCTTCGTATCAGTGAGTAACGTTACATTCGTATCACTGTAACTGCTTTAATCTGTACACAAAGAAGCATTATCTGAACCCAGTTATGTGTCCTTATACGAAAACTTGTAGTGAATTCTAGGTATGATTTTATTTATTGGGTCCTTTTATTTTTCTCCTATGTGTATGCATTTAAATTGAGATACGATAAATTTAAATGGTCTCTGCCGCGTTTATAACACCACAGAAGTCCGACACATTATTTCTAGGACCCTGCCTTTGTTGAAGAATTCGTACATCAAAAAAGTTAAGGTCTAGAAGTGTAATAAAATAATACAATGTTGAAAGGTTTGAAGATGGAATAGATACAATAAACTGTGACGATAAAGTCGCAAAAATAATACCGGCAACTTGTTATTAATTTCGCTAACGTTTGAGCTATCGTTAACGATATTCCGGTGGAATTAGCTAATAATTCGCAATAATTCACATAGATAGTTATTACATGTAGTTCTTTGTTTTACGATATTTCGGCACTGTTGCAATCGCTATGATTACGAATTGATCATCAACTGACTGATGATTTTGCGGGTGAGATGTTACGGGCAGAAATATCGATCTAACCTCTTTCCAAGTCTTTTATTGCGGTGGACGCAAGTACCACAGTCTACAAACTCACTATTCACACGCACTTGTTCACGACACACAATTCTGATAGTATTTGTAACACTAGCGTGTGCTTCAATGGTATCGAGACGTTTCAATAGTTGTTGCGTTTAGCTGATTATCGTATATAAAAAAATTGATTCTATACAATTTGACATCTGACGAGAAACATACAATTTGACATGATTGAGACGTTTAAATTCGATTAAAACTTACACTAACGGTAAGGCTAAGATCGTAAAACGACATTTTTTAGGATTTGACTTCCGTTTTTGCACAAACGGCTACTAATTCAAACAGTTAGTTAACTAACTTATACGTCTTACTAACTCGTACTTAGCGAACTAAATTTAATAACGAATGGCCTTAATTTTATATCACGACACAGTTAGCTAATTGAGACGTAGCACGATTAACATCATAGGTATAACATCTACGTATACTAATGTTATATAAATGTAAAGTTGGTGAGGTTGTAGGGGGTAATCTCTGGAACTACTGATTGGAATTTAAAAAATCTTTTTGTGTTGGATAGTCCATTTATCGAAGAAGGTTATAGGCCATATGACATTTGTGAACTCAATGCTTGCGCAGCCGCAGGCGGAAGTTAGTATTTTATTGAATGGGAACAACAATAAAAAAATATACTTCTGTTTTTATGACATAATCACGAGGAAAGCTTTATTTTCTTTATAGATCATTATTTTTACATACTTTTACCTTTTTGTGTGAACGATTACCACAATCAAAGTCGTAGGTAAGCCTACATCTGGAATCCTGATAATCGTCGTAATTAAAATGTAAAAGTGTATGGAATCATGGATAACGTCTTCAGTTTGTTGTATGAAGTCACCTTATAAAGTTGGTAGGATACAAAATTAGTATTTGATTCAAATATTTTTTTGTATTGTGTTGCAAAACCTACATAAGAGCGCGACTTAGATAGTTCGTTTAAAATATTTTAATTTTTTATTGTTTTTGGGAACGCTTTGGTTATATATCACTCTGAAATTGTAACAGTTTGATATAAAGAGAGTTTTATGGGGTTACTGGTACATTTGAAGTCAAGTCAGTATATGAACTGGGTATATGAATCACTTAAGAAATATTATCAATATAAGTGATGATTATTTAAAGAAATGTTACCCTACTACTTAATTATGCAATAATACACACTCACATTAACGACTAATTTCTTTTTATATTATTTTCAATTCAACTTAAATACGGCACACGAATCTAAGATTGGCTGAGTCCATACTGTTAATAACAATACTGAACAAAGATTCATAATCTTATCTGCATAAATTTATAAAAAGCGATATGGAATTTTTTCCGGTATTATCAAATAAACAGTGCCAGTATACAATTTTCAATCATTCTAATACTCTTTTATATTTTTATTTCAGAATTGTCAATCCATCCAACAACCTGAAACCACAACGAATTGAACTTTAAACGAAAGTATTATACAGCGATCCGTACTTACTTGGTACGAGGCCAAAGACCGCAGACGTTTGGGATACTCCCGAACCGTGAAACGACTCCGGTGACGCCAAGATGGCGTCTACCGACTCATCGACCGCCAGCAGCCAAATATCCGCTGTAGCTTCTGAGGATCACAAGCGAACCGTCGACGAGGCATTCTTAAACAAGTTAAAGAGCCTCGTTGAGAGGTTAAGGCTTGAGAACGCGACATTGAAGAAATCGCTTGACATCGAGCGGAGCGAAGTCAGAGCGCTGAAGGCTCAGCACGAGGGTGCAATAAGAAATGTCAAGACTGAACACAGAAAGAGAGAGGAGTATCTTGAGAAACAGCTAAGAATAGCGAGCAAATCCGACAGAATAGGTGAAGAAAACCAGCTCGGAAATAGTAAATTAGTGGAATTAAAGAAATTAACCACTGAGATTCAGTCTTTGAAATCGGCAAATAAGGGTCTTCATGAAAAGTTAAAGGTACGAAAGTTTTTTCTTTTGTTTTAACAATACCATATACATATATAGTTGGTATAATATAAAATAACAGGGTTTATTTAGTATTTAAGCTGCGTAGTATGCCAATCTTTTTATTATCTATATATGTATACAGCATATCGAATCCGGCCATCATACGGCCAATCGTGTTGAAATTACCCAGAATTAAGATTCTTACACCAAAATATGAGTAACTCTATTAAAAACACAACAGTGCTAATTGTCAATCCAATTATCCACACAATGAATACCTCACTAAAGTAACTGACATCTAATTTCTTTAATAAAGATTGAGGAACATAATTTATACTATTTGCGACCTTATATTGCTCCGACTCAAACCAGAAATTCAATATTCCGCCTTGATATAAAAATTGAAGGATACTGTTGAGTTTCGGTAAATACGGACTTCCCAATCGAAGTCCATAAACTATTTTGGTAGGTATTGGACATTCGGATACAATTTGGAATAAAGGTCGACCATTTTTGTAATTTGACTGTTTTCGACAGATATTTATGGCATCTGATTTTCTTAATAGTGATGCGTACTGAAATTTTCGTTTTTTTATAATTTCCTTCAGATCTTTGTCATACACTCTCTTTATACGACCTAAAAGCATTTCTCGCGCATCGTCTTCTAAGCCTTTATCGAATACATCGAAGTAACGATTGTGAATACCAAGAGTCAAATTTGTTGCATACAACTCTTGCAAAGTGCTGATTTCACTTTTGTATCGTGGGTTTGTTATAGCTGAGGTGAGAATTCCCTGTAACATTCAATAATTATTTGTTTAAGAGAATACGAGTTTAAAATGGATATTTTATATTAATAAATACTTACGTCCATAACGCAGTCAACAATGAGAGAGTAAACAATTATTAGCAACACTAATCCTCTGTAAACAGGCCCATTAAATTTAATATTAACTGATTGTCTAATAAAACACTTCAGTAGATCAAAAATCACGGTAGCTCGTGTTTCGTGATACTCTAAGTTCAAGATCCTTATTTCTACTTCTCGGGCTAATAGTGCAGCAAATATCATACTAATGACGATTAGCATAAATAATGAAAGTATTGTGACGGATATCAGATTTATGGTAGTCATAAATGTCGACTGTTTATCGGCAGCTTTAACCATGAAACATAATTCGTCTTGCGTTAGAGGATATGTGGTATCAATATATCCATAGAAAGAATTTTTTAATATTCTGGAACTGAGTTCCATATCAGTGTATCCGTCTAATAAATCAGCTGTTACTCCTGTAGCATTGCCGTTACTGAGCAGGTCGCCAACCGTGTTGCCGTCTCGTGGTATTAGTGGCTTGCATGAAGCATTGAATCGATCCATCACAGTTAGGGCGAGTCTTGAAGTACATTGAGCAGGTCCTTTATCATCATACTCAAAAATTTTTTTATACACACTCAATCTGAGTTCACGTCCTTGAAGATTTTCGTTTTGATGAGAAAGTAGATGACTTATGTCCTTTACATGACTAAGATCTTTAATAGTTTCGCTAACTGAATCGAACGTGAATGTTTTCAACTCACCCTCGCACAAAAGCATTACGACAGATGAGGTAATACTTCTACTCCAAAGAAATTGAAAATGGTTTTTCATTTCGTAAAAAAAGTAGCTGTCCAATTTGGTTTCTTTATTAAAGTTAATCACAAATATAATGGCATTTCTGGGCTTGAACACGCCAGTCCTTTTCAATGAGTCTACAATGAACTCGCTGCCCTTCAAACTGATAGTTTCAGAAGTAACTATATAAGCCGTTTCTCCGTGTATGTTGAGTTTTGGTATCACTTTTGTTTTATTTGTCGCTGGACAACCATTCAGAAGCAAAACTGGATATCCATAACCCATAATTTGAATTTGTTTTAAGACTATGTTCTCAAAGAACGTGAACTGGCAAAATGTTACAGTGAAGTACCATTGACGGAAAGAGTTGTAAATTTTCGAGACAACTTTATTCGCATGTGCGATTTGCTTATGACTTATTTGTGAGAATTCTTTAATCTGTTGAGACAATACTGAAACTGTATTTTTAGAAACAGAGATATGTAGTAGCGATACTAAGACTAAAAGTTTCAGCATTATTCGAGTATCCTGTGCTCTATCACAGAACAACGCTTGTGTCTTCTACGACAGTGTTTTTCCAACTGCAGGTTTTAAGGGGCATTTGTGAATGTTTCGTTTACACATATTAGGCAAATGTCACCTATTTGCTCTATGTAATGAATGAAGGATGTCAATTAGGAAAAGGTAAAATATTTGCTTGTCATATTGGTGTTTTGCCTTTCTTTACAAAATCTCTTTAAAATAATCATTAACGCTACGACACGAAACAGCAATTATTATGAAAGAAATATTGTGGAATAAAATAACACATTGTAAAATACATGTAATGAAATTAATAGTTGAAGGTTCGTTGTATGTGGGTTTTAAAATTTAAAAATTCATATAAAATTGAAATATACGTATTTTCAGTCTCGAAAGAATACTTTAAGAATACTTTTTTTTACTGTTAATATAAATAGTTACTGTATCTAGTCCAAACATATAAAAGAGATTTCGTTTAAACTTTTAAAGAAACTTTTTTACATTTTGTGCCTTATCAACCTGATATGTTTTGTCTGGTTTTCGGCTGTTATTATTTTACTACTTTCAATAATCATCTGCTGATCTTAATAGTTATAGTCGCTGTCATACGTGAAACTTATTAATAATGCTTGGTCGCCATTAAATCGACTAATAATCTAATTACAAAATACATACTGTTATCGCAACTAGAAGTCAGTCTTAGTGCAGCATTACCTCTACTCTGTATTGTATTAAACCAAAAAGAAAATAATTCTAAAAGTAAGAAAATGCTTAAATCGTAAATATCTTATCTTGATGTAGAGCCAGGATTATACCTTGGGATCTTTTGTGCTTATGAATATGAAGTATAAATAAACCAACTACATTTGTATAATAGAATGATTTCGCTCGAGGCCATATTTTGAAATAATCATAAAATAAAAAGACACGTTAATAGGTTATATATTTTAGATTCACTGTTATTATTTGCAGGTCGCACAAGCGGCGGAGTGCGCGCGAGCAGCCGAGCTGCGTGCGCAAATGGCCAAGCACGCAGCGCTAGAACAAGCCGGGAGGAGAGATGCGCGCGCGCAAAGCCATAAGCTGGTAAAAATACTTATTTAGTAGATATGACTAAGATTAGGTTAAAAATGCTTTTTTCAGATGATTAAAAAGGTATCCGAATCAGAAACTATGGAGATTTACGAAATTATTGTTAAGTTTGAACTATATTTGATCCTTTCATTTGAATAGAGAATGATTAGGGTAAATATCAATATCACAAACTACACATAATTTAGTTGTTTAACATTTCCAGGAAGACTTGCCGTTGCGTTTGTAAGAATTTTTCTGAAAAACTCACTACAGGTTCTTACTTGTCATGAGTAATTGTATTTTCAGTATTCACATACTAAACTCACACTAGTACCCTAGTGTGAGTTTCAATCGCATTGTAAAGTCTCAATAGTGTTTGTCGTCAACTGTCAAATTGTATGAAAGCCTGTCGCTTTCATACAATTTGACAGCTGACGACTTCGCTGTTGTGAAGTATAAGAAACGATTTTTTATATATGCGATTATTAGTTGAACGCAACACGTTTGTACCCGTAGTTGCGTTCTTGATACGATAGAAACTAACACTAAGAGTACAGATGCAGATGAGAACAAAAGCAGTACTATAATACCTCTTGCGTATATTTCAATCGAATTCAACCGTTAAGATCGTGTTTGTCGTCTGCTGTCAACTGTACACCTATGGTGAAGTTTTCTTTAGAAATAATTGTTGCTATTAGTTTAAAAGGTCTGAAATGGTTGAGATAATAATAACAATAATAATATTTGACACACACTTATTATCTAGCCCAAAGTAAGCATTATTAAGAGCTTTTGTTATGGATACTAGATAAGGGAAAAATTTAGATAGTATATAAATATCAGATATCAATAAACATACAAACATCTATGACTAGTGAACAAATATTCGTATTCATCTTACAAATATCTACCTCTACCGGGATTCAAACCCGGGACATCTAGCTGAGTACACAAGGGTACTGATCACTCGACCAGGCAGTCGTCAAATGTTGTGAGTTTGTTGTGTAAATTTTTAAGTGACGATATTTTGTAAAACTACTAAAAGTCTGTTGGGAAGATATGTTCACATTCTCCTGACCTGATCTTCTCAGCAGGATATTACTTCAATAAAAAGTTAGTATTCTGATGAAATGATTGCTTTAAAGACGTCATCCAGTTTATTGTTAATTTAACGGCCCCGTTGATGCAACTTAGGGCAGAATTTGGTCAGATTGCATAAACTAACATAAGATATCTATGATAGCGTTGATATAACGATACAATTAAATGAGCGCTGAGCGATCTATAAAGAGCTTATTCATGTCTCTGATGTCACGCATTTACTAAGACTTGTTGACGTGGTCCCACAGTGGCCGAAATTCGTCAGTAAGTCATTGAACTTTTATATTTAAGTAATAAATAAATTTTAGATTATTGCACTTGTTCTTCATCACCAATGTGGTCGAGTGGCTGGACTATTATATCTGGAGTTGGAGTTTTGTATATATAATCTGGAATTTTCTGCTTGGTTAATTGTGGTATGGCTTTATCAAAGTCTCCCTAGCTAGTCCAGCTAGCTACTACCATCTAACCTTACCTACCTTACTTAAGACTGCCGCCATACCAATAATGGTAAAAGCATTGTCGTGTTCCTACAGTTGGAGGTAAGATAGCCAGTTGCTCACTGGTTGAGGAATCCGGGTGTAGCTCGTTTACAACTTATTAAGAGTAATGTCTGTATGTCTTATTCCCTCAGTAACTTCCTTTGACCTTAGGTTAAATTTTAAATTGTGTTTCTTCTAGGCGACCAGTAGATTTTATATTATATATTTAGGATAATGTTTTCGTTTCTTGGTCACGCCGGCATTAAAAATAGGATAGATATAAAAGAACGCCTGCCATTAAAAAGAGGGCAATATTTTACAACTGTGTTAAATATATTTAACGAAAGGAGTATTTTTTGTTTCTAGCTGGAGGAAATCAAATCGAAAGAGCGGATAATAATACAACTAAGGAGGGAGGTGGCGAGGACGGCCAACCTTCAGAATGAACAGGTGAGCAGAAAAAAATATAGAAATATTCCTTAATAATTATATTACTTCTAACATTAACGGTTTAATTACATTTTGTCATTTATTCATGTTTGAAAAAAAATGTGATAAAATGACAAACCGTAATTTTAACGATAGCTTGTTATTTTTTTTATCTTGCTGTATTGTCCTTTTTTACTAAATGTATTTTTTTTAATATAAAGAATAGGCAGAGTACCGATCAGCCTATTTTTTCTATTAAAAATACCTACAAATTCCACTTCATTTCCCAATCTCTTTTTATATATTTTTACAGTATTGAAATTTTGATAGTTAAGCCCTTTAAAATGTATAAAAAAATTGGTTTTATGAAAAATTAAATAAAAACTGGCCCGTATAGCGAAAGATTGGCTCGTTCACATTTAGAGTCAACTGTGAATTTGTTTTTATGGTAATTAGTTGTAAAGTTAGTAGTAAGGAACGGAAACCTAATAAAAGTTACGTGGTTAAAAAGATACGAAAATCATTTGCCTTAGAAAATCATAAGCATATAAACGGTCGTATCATACAGAAAATATGTCGAAGGTAGTTATTTACAATATAAAACCACGCTGAAGAAATAACGTTCTGCTGAAAAACAACTAAAACATAAAAGGCATTTGCTGAATTAGTAGGTCTTTATCCATTTTCGTTAACATCTTAGATAATTTTTCTTCGTTTGTTACTCAGATATATTTAGTAGGACACTAATTTTAATTATTTAATATAAATAACTGGTGAAAATTAATTTCATATGGAAACACATATTTAAGTCTCTCGGTCATTACATTTCATCATCCATTAAGAGAAGTTTCTAAAAGTTGTCTTTTAGAAACCTCGACGCGGTTTATAACTTAACATAGTCGTATTATGCCTTCGCACTGCCTCCGCAATTTGTTCGTGGTCTACTGTTATCTCAAAATGACAGTTATGCATGAATTATAGATATTGTGGCTACTGCTTTCCAAAATAAATTTATTGCGTCGAGAATGTCAACTCATACTTAAGAACTTAAAACCTTTATTGACTAAGATTCTAATCATAATAGCTAAAATGATTTATTGAAACTGAGTTAAATTTATGTGATTCAAAAAAAGCATGAAAAAGCAAAGCGAGATGCATGGTGCATCAAAGCATGCATTTCAGTAAACAATATTTTATATAATATACAATATAATAACGCTATAAAAGTTACTTCACTTTATATATGCTTTAATCGAAACGAAATCGCAATTGAATTACATTTTTATTGCTATATACATACTGGAATAACTATTTTTTATGAATCATAATATTTATTTCGCTTCTATTACTCAAATTAAGTGACAACGAATGTTTCGAATGGACGGCCAGTTCAATTAAAATTAGATTCAAAATAAAGCGAATAGAGATGAGTTTCTTAAAGTGAAATGAACGCCGCTAAGAATAAAAAAAATCTCTACCTAAACACAGGAGTTAAGAAGCGACTTAAGTATTATGAAATAGGTATTATCAGGAAATCATACACGATAAGTAAATATTGCTTTAATTCTATTAACGATCTTTTAAATACTGATTTTAATAAAGGTTTTTTTTTAAATATATTTTTCATTGAACTATCTAGCTTACAAATGTATACAAAATAGCAGAAACGAATCTTATTTTTATCACATTACACAGTTGAAGACGGTATCATAAGTTGTGATCAGACTAGTCATAGCTTTGGACATCTATGGGCCTTACATAGTGCTTCCATAAGGATATCCATTAAAAAATTTCATTTAAAAATATTTTAAAATTAATTTTACTCCCCTATCGTAAACTTGCATCGTACACTGATAAATCATAATTTAATTAGAGTCTCCCTTAAACCGATTTTTGTAATATCTTATCCACAGATTAAATACATACTAACAAACACTACTTGATTTTGATTCAAATTTCTATTTGTGTTCTAATTTTCTGGACTATGAATTTTCTAGTTCCAATTATAGAATCAAGAAAGCTGATTCAAAAGGACACACTTATTCACTGAATGTAATATATTTTTCGTTTACACTTTTACCTAAAGTGATGGAACAGACACAATCACCACGGTATGTCCGGACCGTGAGAAGTCGCCTCGGGGTTGACGTGATATCCACGCTACCACGGGCGAGGATAACTCAAAATTAGGGCTACCATCTTACTAAAAATATAAAAAAAGTAACGACAGGTTTTACCAGTTCTTGAAAGTGTATTTATCGCACACACTATGCTAAATTTTTGATAACTAATATCAGTTAAAAGATACATATCTATTATCAAAATCTGTCAAGCCGTACAATCCATTCACAAATATTTTTATTATCACGGGGAGTATATCGCGGCTCAACGAATTAACTTAATGAGCTTATTATAAATAGACATGCTGTTAGGTATTAAATGATTTATTGTGGAAAGTTGTGAAATAACGTAAATCGAAAGATTTGTACATCCTTGGGAAAGGAAGAATTTATGAAATTTCCGAAAGTGATTACTGATTCAACTGTGAATTAATATGAAATGCTGTTATTTTGGAACAGGTGAGAGTTATTAAGGCCATGCTATAGTATTTATGCTGTAAAATAGTAATTTCAAAATTAGTAACGAAATCTTTTAGATTAAAAACCTCCTTCATGTATTTGGATGATATGCAGAAGGAAATCAAAAGAATAACATTCCGTGCGCTAAAAAATACATTGAAAAGAGCACTTTTTGAGCAAATGTGATAAAGGAGTTTTTATAATACTCCCAATATAAACTAAAAATATATACGCATTATGCGCAAGTTAAACATTATCCACGCTAAGGAGCTTCAACGTCTAAAAATAGCGAGCAGTTTTAGAATAAAGAAGATAGAGGTACTCACTTGGTTATATTAGAGTAACTGTTTAAAATAACATTAAAAAATAAAAGATTACACAAAAAACCAAGAAAAAATAGACATTAAAAAATCGACGTAAAATGCATCGAGAAGTCAATTTCTGAGACGACAGATGAATCATTATGATTGCTTGATCGTGTTTCATATAAATCTGTTTGAAAGTTTCCTAATAGTTTTCTTCAAATAACGCAATATGCTTGAACAATTGGATTGTATTGCTGCCGATAGCTGGTTTCAACAAAATAATACCGCGGCAAGTTCATAATAACCCGTATTGAAGCAATTTAGTGAATCAGTACTATCTAAACCTTCATCAGTTTAGTCCCCATAGTAAGTACAAAGATGTACTTAAAGCAATATGCAATTATTGTGATTGACGAAAATGGTTCCCTGATATAGTTATAGAAATTTGGTTGTAACAGACCATTTTAAATTGTATGAACTTAGCTACAGATTCGAATTTATAATTTAGTAGACATAATTTTTTTCGCCATGATGTTAAGCCAATAAAAATATGGAGTTTCCGTGCTTTGGAAGGCACGTTAACCCGTTGGTCACAGGTTGTTATGACAACCGGGATCTGGACATTGTACCATTGTATGTTATGGCTATAACTGCCCATCTGTTTTATTCTATGTAGGTAGGCCTGTGACCATATACAGGCTGTTGATGAAAATGGTTATAATTTATAAGAAACAACTAAATCCACAAACATCTGTGAGTTATATATTTTTGTAAAGATTATATAAAAAGCAAATAATTGTTCATTATGCTTCAATTTTAACATTTTCAACTGCAAAAGAAAATGACATGTCATACGAGTTTTATTTTTAAGCCTTAATGAGTCTATAAATATCTAGTCCAGCATGCGACATACTGGGCTTGATTCTATAGTACACAATCTAAAACTTATTTAAAGTTGATAGCATCTCTTTTTATCAACGCGATTATAAAAAGTACAGCTGCATGTCACGTGAAATCAACAAAGGTAGTAATTGAGATTATTTGTCAGTTATCATTCTTGCTATCTTTTTCTTATGACCTAATGATAGAGTTTTATGTACTGAACTTAAACTACATTTTGGAGTGTGCTGGCAGAATTTAACCCTCTGCTCTAGCCACCTCTACCATAGCGATCTATTTTAAAGAAGCCTATATTATACGTATGGCATTAAGGAATTCCTTGGTCTTGCAGTATGATAAAGAAAAGAGCCCTAGTAACTCTTTTCTTGTCATTCTTGACTCGCTGGTGCTATAGGGATTTTGAGGCGTCAAAATTTTGACATAATTATTAATATCTACCATAGAACATGTATATTATCCTGCATATTATGTGTGATCATGATATTTGGTGATTTTTATTGTCATAGTTCAACGCATTGTATTTAAAATCATTCATAGATGGATTATTGAATCCCAACATTATGCTTTTCTTTTTTTTCGCGAGGAGCGGTCTCTGTAAATCTAAGACTGATTACAGTTATACTAAATCTGTTTGTGCTTGATGTTGAGGTTGAGACAGTGAATTGATTGAATTCGGAAAATTAAAAGATGAGAGATATATATACAGGCTGATAAAAAAGAGCAGCAATATAAAGGTGTTGAATCTTAGACTACCCTAAAAACTTTTTTTGTGATTCGCAATATTTTATCTCATAGAAAAAGTTGTTCAGTTTCATGGTTTTATTATTTATTTATTTATACTTCATTGCATATATAAAGGTGCAATTGGCAGATTAAATGCCATCAGGCATGCTTTACCAGTCAACAAGATGATTGAGTCCAGAAAAGTTAAAACGTAGTGCTTAAATATTAAGAAGTGCGCATAATATAACGATATCTTACACATATATTATAAAATGATTAATATACAGTATTCAATATATACAAACAAAGAAGGAAATCATTACATACAAAAAAATCAAAGAGGGTAGACTCCAGAGGGACTGCGATCGCAAAAGACAGTTTATTTTTGGCCTCTTGTATATGGGGAGGCAGTGCGTTCCAGATATATCGCATAACGCTGAAGCCTGCAGTGAGAAGGGATATATAGAGTGTGTCTGCTGAGTGATGCACCTTATTCGCCCTGTTTAGTATTACGGTTATTTACAAACACTCCGTATATAAGACATAATATTCTGTTTGCTCTCTACAAAATTTCAGCAAAAAGTAGGAGCAAGTTTTTCAACGTCTTACAAAGAAGTCCGTGTGATAATAAGCACTTATGCTTTTACAATCTAAAACATCACATTGCCCTTAAGATCCACAACTACATAACATGGTCTTTATCCAGGTTTAGGGATCAAATCAAATAATTTTATGGATTTAATATTTATACAATATTCAATAATGCCAATCACTGTAGTGTTTTGACTATAAGAAGTTTGAATATAAGAAGTGGCATTGTTTGTAATGTTTCATACATTATTTTATATGTGTCTTGTTAGTTATTTCACAATATTTATAACATTCAGTGGTTACTTCGTTTTAAGGTAGACTCTAATATTGTAAAATTACCGTTCCTTATTTATAAGTCTCCAACTTGGAGTTTTATACGGGGCAATGCTTATTTCAGCTTGACTCTCGCTAGCCTGATATTTAAGCCTTCGCATCTCAACTGCGGCACAAAGACTGTAATGTGAATTTTTACGACGTGCCGTAACTTTTTGTGTGTTAATTGAACGCAACATTGTTTTAGAGATTTTCTGCGAAAAGTCTCGCCCGTAAAGTCCGTTTTGAGTTCTTATTATTGTTTAATGGTCGTTATTAACTTTGGATATGCATACAACGTTATTGCAGGTCAAGGCCTTCTCACATTGAATTATTTTTGTTTATTATCTATGTTGGTATAATAAGGTACGTTCTAATTTATTACAAAAACAAGTCTGAACATCAACGTTTTTCGATTCGACTTGATGAATGAATGAAAAAAGACTGCATGGTATTCTCACTAAAATCTTCTAAAGATTAACTAATGGATCCAACAACAAAAAAAAATATGAACGCACACATTTTTGGAAATTCGATGGAATTACAGTTTCGATCCGATGGAATTACATACAGATCGAGGAAATTCGATGGAAGTACAGATTGAATAGTGAGTGACTACTCAGGAAGCGCGGCGTGGAAGGATCAATTGCAACCATTGGATTACCAGAAGTAGCGGTGTTTGTTGATGTCACGGAAGGATTGTGCCAAGTAGTTGGTAGAAACAGCCTATATAAGGCTGTTTATGATGTCGATGATGATTTTAAAGATCTTTCACAACTCACAAGTTATCGTAATTGCTTTTCATCAGACAGAATTATTGTATGCTTGTAACCCATTATCTTTATGTAAAGTAGAAAGAAACTCTTGCAAGTGAAATTGCTGGTATTTCATGTTAATTTGTAAACTAAGTATACAAAAAGAAAGTTAATTCGAGTATTACCTGTACTATTGTGTGTGGTATTACAAAATTTGGTCAGCACAAATTAGAGGTCACATGATAGCGTTATACCTGTTCGGCATGCGCTGACTTCGTGGGTGGCGTTCTGAGTTGTTTAATTACCTATTTGCTTGAATTGGATATGTTCTGAATTATACATGATTGTAACAGTCTAATCTTAAAATAATAATTGATGGTGGCTATCTCCCGACACACTAAGACCAGTGTCTATTTTAACGACTGCGTAAAAGATGATGCTGCGGCTCATTTGTTCTCGCGCGCGTAAAAGGCCATCAATCCCGCAATTACCGACCACAACTTAAATATAGTCATAAAAACGGAGACTAGATGGTACGGTATCATCTCATTCCTAGATCAGGAACACGGTTTCACACTAAATACATAACTTACAAACATCTATCGCTGAAGCGGTAAGGCAAGCCTTATGGTATCAATATAAAAGGTATACTAGTATTAGTTCCAAATTCTAACAGTTGTAGTAGAAATAAGTTTTAATATTATATAACATTAGATTTAAAAAAATAACAAAGGTTTTGTTTTGTCGTTGGGTTTGAACCCAAAAAAATCGATAGAGCTAATAATAATTATAAGAACAAAACTAAAGCAAATAGTAGAAGTAGGAGCGAAATTGTAACAGAATTAACAGAAAATTTTTCTAAACTAAATAAAAAGATCGGAGCAAAGAGTCTGCAGACTGAAGTCATAAATTAAAAAATCTTAATAATTATACCACATGATAATTATTCTTTAGTATTTAATATGTATAATTAATATTCATCAATTGATATCATTAATATTCAACGATTCATTAGATCAGAAATAATTGAAAAGTAACACTATTGATTACTAACACTTTTTTAACTTACATTGAAAATAATGAATTATCATCTTCAACTTAGGGTGCCTAATTTTTTGTTCTATTTTTACATTAATTATTAAATATATTTTGTATGGATGTAGGAGGATATGGGATCGATTGGCCTATCATCCTAATGAGTCCTAAAATCATCCTAAATTTATTCATCAATATTTAGAAAAGATTTTTAGAGTGGAATAGATCTCACTTTGATTCATATCCTGTCGAAACAGTTGCTTTTGCCACAAAAACTTATTAACTTGATCGGAGACGTAGATAGAATCCAGTATCAACTGAAACATTCCCTTGGCTCAATTATAATACTTCTAAGTTCAGATATATCACATCTTATTTCAAATAAATAAGTTTCCCTTAACCACATAATACTACGCGCGAAATCTCGTTTGAAACCGCAAAGAAGATATTCACGAAAAAATAACAATTTGGTTCAACTTTCTTTATGGTTAACTGTTTTTTCACAATTGTGCATAGGCATATTTGCTACTATGTATATATATTGTAGCGTAGCGGCAAAAATAAAAATATATAATTTTTCCAGATGACCGCTTTTGTGGTCTAGTGGCTGAGACAACACATACTTCAGATCTGGAGGTTCGGGGTTCAATTCCCAGTGGGGCAGAATTTTTTTGCTCCGTTATGTTGTTGGTTGCCTATCTTACTTAACAATTATTTTCCTTAATTAGGAATTCAATAAAACAAAGAAAGAACAGTAATTTGATTAAATAGATACGTACAACAGGATCCTTGTCTTGCAGAGATGTTTCCTCTTCGATTAGTCAAAAAATATAAAAACTGTATGCACTGTTGTATTAACACAAATGTTGTTAATAAATTGAAAGCAATAACTTATAAACCTTTAATATTATGTTCTGTAGATGATTGAATCTACATTTGAATCAAGTTTATCGACTTCATAGATTAGGCTATGAGCTAACATAAACAAACAGTAAATAATAATAAATTATCATGTCATTGAAATGGGATTTCGTAACTTGCGCTGTTTATCTTTCTTGATTAGTTTTAGGACCAGAATTATTGACAGGTCAACGAGTCAGGTCAAGCCATGATAAAATTATTCATTTGGCTTCTCTATAATCTACTAAGTATAAAGTACGTTACATTTAAACTTGACATATACGACGGTATAGATTAAATTTTAGTTATCGGTGAAAATGGCTCTACTGCTACTTTATGTTGAGAATAAAAGCGGAAACTAGCTTAATGAAATTTATATAGAGCTAATATTAATATCTTAAACTTTTTACAATTTCGGTTTTGCAATATTATAAATTCCCAGTTTGAATTTAATATTAATAAGCAAAGACCGTCGTATTATAGCCAAGGAGTATTATATCAAAACCATAAAGTGTTCCCTTTCTCAAAATTAACGTACCTACTTTCCATGCTTCTACGCCAGAAGCCTTTCCAGGAGTAGTGACGTCACTCATGTGCAGAATATCAAATTCAATTCTGCGATTAACTGTTAACCGCAGTGAGAGCCCCTTGGCCAAGATTTTCACACGATACACAATTCACTCAGAAAAAATATTATTTATTTATGAATATCATGGGTGATTGGAGCATGATATTTTTATTGTTCTGTGTTGAGTATTAGTAGTATATGTATATAGTTATTTTATCTGTATGGAGTATTCAGTATTTACTCATCTATTTTTGTGGTTATTAGATAACGATCCTGAACATACAAAGATTTAAAGAATAATTTGCTATATCCTACACCACCAACATACTCCAAAGTACACTGTATGAACTGCAGTTATATAAAGATATAGCAACATATATTACATAAAAGCTAAATAAACAAGTCAGGGATTAAACTGCTCTTTATAACTAATGCATAAATAAGTTGCAATATCGTTAAATTCATAATTAACTAGAAATTTCATTACAACACTAATCACTTCAATTTTAAGAGGCAGCTATTTAAAATACACGGGAACGATGATTCGATCATAATTCAAGGGTGAAAAGGCCACCCGTACTCAACTCAAGGGTTATTACAATCGATTAAAATATTCTAAGCGATAATAAAAAATGTACGGTGATAATAATGTATCGGTGTGGTCGCGCTTCGCGGAGTGTGGGGCGCGTTCAGACCGATCTCGGTTACCGCGGAGAGCGCACGCGCAGACGCCATTTTGAAAACATTCAACCGTCATAACTGTCTTGCGTTCCGATTTGAATTAACGTG
Organism: Acentria ephemerella; assembly: GCA_943193645.1. Lineage (NCBI taxonomy): Eukaryota > Metazoa > Arthropoda > Insecta > Lepidoptera > Crambidae > Acentria > Acentria ephemerella. The sequence goes on along the minus strand of OW971884.1, from coordinate 10,451,360 downwards.
CGGAACAACCGTGTGACGTTAAATAGTCTACAATATAGTGTTTTATACTTTAAGTTCAGTGTTAAGTGATTACTATTATTTATTAATAACTTTGTGACTTGGCTGTGACCGGAGTCGTGATCTTACGTTCGTTTCTGTGGGACTCTTTATTTCGGATTTACTTTCTATCTTCGTAAGTATCGGTTTTATTGTTTTATTTAATCCTCATTACGTGTAAACTAGAGAAAGTACATTGTTACTAACACCAGAACAAATGTTAGTTAAGTGTTTAATCAGGTTACAAGCCGTTAATCTGATTGGGGAAATTGGAGAGGCAATTTCTTCTACGAGATGGCCATCACTTTTTTCTTTTAATATCAGATTTCTTTGTACTAAAACCTTTAATTTTTACGAAAGAAAAATCCAATCAATTTTAATTGGGCAACTGGTAATCACACAAAATAATCCTAATCATTTTAACTACCAATACACATAAGCGGAAAAATGTCAATTATTGGTACGGAATAACTAATAAACTAACTAATAATTAACTAAGGTAAATTGCAATGAAACCGACTCTGCTTGCATACACGATACACATCGTAAAGGAATAACGGTTTGGATTTAGTAATCTTCAAGAGACGTTCGCCGGTATTCCTTCTCATGCGTCTTGTTTCATATTAAAAAGATAAAGTTACACTATTTTATGAGGTAAGTCGTGAAACAAAATCCTTGCATTAAATGTATCCAGGCACTTGTGGCTTCATTACAAGTACGGGTTCCAAATCTTTATCTTACGTAATTTGGAAACTAAAAAACTATGCTTTTCTCATGATAATAAATGAAAGCCGTTTAAGTTCATTGTTAAAATAAGCTTCGTCAGAAATCAATCCTTCATTAATTCTGAGCTTTCTCATTGACATTAATAAGATGAATTCAACGTTATGATCTTTCTCCGCGGTTAAATTATGTATCTCTTTGATGTTCCATTCGTTGAGGTCTGAAGAGTACCTATTATCTTCTATTCTGCCTTATAATTTTCGTTCATATCCGTAGAAGTAACGGATAAGCAAAAAAATTGTTGACATTTTGCTGCTTCTATAATTAGATCTATGCTAGTTTTGTATTTGTTAAGATTTTTAATCGGGGTTCTAACATGCAATATACTAAAATTGTAAAATTACTTCAGAAGAATTTATTTCATCCAAATTTAATGGACGGTCAGCCTCAGAAGTACCTTAAAACTTTAATACCATCTAACAGTAAGTAGTGCGTTTATTGTAAGGTGGCAACTATTACTGATATTAATAATTGGTATGACATGAAACTAAGTCTTCTGAGACTGATTGTAAAATTACAATCCTAAATTATCAATATTCTTTTGACAAATAGAGATAGGCTTGTAAGTATAATCTTTTTACCCAACAACAAAAACGTCATCCTGCATCAAATCTTAAGACAACTTCATCTGTAGAAAGTAGATATAACTTTGAATCTTAAGTTTTAGATCTCACACAATGAACAGTTTTTTACTTATACTATTTTGAGTATTTTTTTATACCCTAAACTAAAGTTAGTTCTTACATCGACGACGTATCTTTATTAATAAACAAAAATGTTCTAATATACAAGTAATGGTCAATGCTATCAACTTCACGATAGTCTCATTGTTATTATTGTTTAATTAAGCCGTGAAAGACCTTCAGGGCTTGGTTCATGACCATGATTAGTTCGCAGCACGAAAGTCAACAATATAAAATGAAAATTATCACATACGACCTGACAGTATAATGGTCTAATATTGTGAGATAAGAACGTTATTTTCAAAAACATTTTCTAAAGTTCAAATATAATAGAGAGTAAATATGATTTAATGTAATATATGATAATAGAATAAGAATTAAATGAAATCCTAGAGAAGACATTTATCTATTCCATTTCTACAACAAATGTTACCAATAAATATCTTGCAAAACGGGAAATCCCCTAGCAAGAGCCTTCAGGAAAGTTATTCTTATACAAGTGGAGGAAATATTTTAAATGCTTATCTTTTAGAAATCTCTCACTCTTAGTGGTCAGACCTCTCGTTCTGGCAACTGCATTGGATAAAGAGGTTGAACTACCTTACATATAGAATAGAGTGAGACGGCAACAGATATTTGTTTCAAATAGGTATTTGCAATGTTTGCTTCACGTGTTTAACATTATAACATACCTTATAGTAAAACTTACTTAACTTACGTACATATGTCAAATGCAACCTAAACCTAAAAACTTAACATCTGTAGACATTATGTTTAATAATTTAAAAAAAAACGTAGTAAAAAGGAGTGAATAAAATATATTAATTATCAGTTCATTTATTATTTAGAAATAATAAATTATTATTTAGAAAATCTTAAGAGCTTAACCCCTTAAGACGACTCTATCTTAGTTTCAAATATTAATGTACCTAGATTCGTTTTCATTCTAATTCAGACCTACGTATTTCATTTCAAATGCTCTATATTATTGTAAAATAAAAAAAATGTAAAAATTAATTTGTTCTAATTTTCAATAGAGTTCAATAACTTGGTAATTGGATTATATGTCATTTGTGGGTGTTCTTTTACGTTACAGTAAGTAACAGTACTTTGTCGTCTTATTAAAATGTACACTATTTATAGTCATATTAGCAACTTTCATGCCTAATACTTGGAGACGATAAATTAAAAATTTGTTATAATGATGTTTTAAGGACTTTAATAGTTTCATTGACTTTAAAAATTGGTTATGTTTATTGTTTGTATTAAAGAGTTAAAAGTTTGACTTTCTTTAGATCACGTCACATCGTTCAAAGTACTTACGAAATTGCCGAGTTAACGGTTAGCTTAGACGCATATCAGTACGAAATGACAGGATATTGAACTCATATTTTTTGTATCTTAAATCTGTTATTATGACGGAAATTGCGTACAGCTAAAACATTCCTAAGTAAGCTTATATAATTATTCTTAAGTTTGGATTCGGTAGGATATAAATATTTTTGGTGATATGCATTAGTAAATTATCAATGTTCGATTTTTACTTTGTGATTAAATATAACTTGAACAGCGTTTTCCCGAATGATGTTACAAGACTTACAAACTTTCAACTCAGGAGACATATGGGTTGTTTTTGCTTGTCAAAACAGTATAAGCTGCTTTTCTAATTTCCTTTTCACTTAATGATGATATTAATAAATATATTCAGTCTATCAAAAGTGAAACTAAGCGTCAACAAAAAATTAACTAGGTTTGTGTGTTAAAGTTAACGAACTCATTAGAGTTTTCACTTTCGAGACGATACAATATTAGTTAGTTAGTCACTAACAAACACAAATAAAATAAAGCATAGAAAAAACGCTTGAAAACGTCTACGATGAGTAATACGAAAAAAACCCCATCCTTCTAAATGCTTACCTTTATAGAAATATATATATCGCAATATATAAATATGTCGTACATAAAGTTAAAGCTTTACTGAGTATTAAATGTCAAAATAATTAATATCCACGACGATAATATTTGTCAGTCACATAATATATAAACAGTGTAGAATTAATATCAAACACCTTATGTAATGAAATATTAGTCAAATGATGAAAAAATAATCCCAGACGGTTGATTACACATTACTTTTTCTTTGAACCTGCATCCAGCAAGTGCACCCACAGCTTCAATAGCGATGCCACCATAATAAATTACCGTCATTCAGACGAACGAACCATAAAGAACTTTCTACTGACCACTCGGCTATTCAACGTGCCTTTGATAATTCATGCTTTCATAAGAACTAAGTACGTGTTGTGAGTATGTGCGACATTATGATTTATTTCTGTGATAACTTATTTTAGTGGATTGAGGACTTTGTTATTGTTGGCATTGTTAATTTTAATTTGTTTTCGAGGAATGTTAACACAGATGCCTATTTAACTAAATATTATTCAATGCTTAAGATGCTTCGCATTGGAAATAGTCATAATAATTCTCTTCCAAAAATTTCTAGCAAAAAATCTGAGAGCTACAACGTCATAACCGTGATACTTTAAACATTCGTTGACAAAAGTATGTATGTGCTTATAAAATACATATCTAGTTCGTCATTACAACGAAATAGAGAAAATAGAAATGTTATGATTGAGAAGACATTAATGATTTTGATGATTTCAATTTTAGATCTAATTTTAGATACATAAACCGGTTCTTACTGTGAAGGCCTAAAATTATCCAATTTAGTTAGTAACATGTTTATTTGTTCATACCATGTTTAGGCTTTAAATTAGATAAATTTTATAAGAGACGTTGTGATAAGCTCTAGGTTTAGTACTAACACACTATGAGCCTTCATGTTGCTTGTGAGTAAAATATTTTTATTTTATTTATTACTCGGGTGGGTACATATTGTTCAGATAACGAAATCTAAACAAAATTGAACTATTTATTAACAATTTTGAACTTTTAAAAACAATGTTCACGCACCGGCAGAGGTGTGTTAATAAATATTTTGGATAGCGAGAACGTGTTGTTTATAGTGAATGGAAGTGATAAGTATTGCAATTGATAATATTGACACGAGCAAAATGTTCAACATAAATTGCTTTCATTATCAGAAGCAATCATTGACCGGCAGGATAGGAATAAAAGTTTATACTTTTTCTTTCGTTTATTCTAATCAATATAAATAAGTAAGTATATATTGCATTTTGTATCGTCTCTGCCTATAATAATTGAATAAAAGAAAGACAAAGTTATTTTATTTAAATATTAAAGGCAGAGGTGATAGAAATAAGTTTATAATAGTAAGTTTACTTGTAGTCTAAAGACTGGATAGTTATATTGACTGAAATAAATGGATCAGTTAATACAGTTTAACCCATTACCCTACTAATAAAGTACCAGGAAATCTACAAGAAATAAGTCAGATCAAATTAAAGAGCTATAAAACTGGTGAAGATAAAATACCAAAACTGTGATAAGAAAATCTACATTGAAGATAAATCTCAGGACACCTAGATAAAATTGTACAAAAGAACGTAAAAGATAATATTGGTGCATTTGATAGTGTATTATTCTTATTACTTCATTATCTTATTAAAATACATGACGATAGTCATTCTGAACGAGACATTTCTAATCAAGTAGATGATAATTATGATACAGGTATGAAAAATGGTTGAATATAGAAATGACATTGGTTATATAAGAATATAATTACAGTTTGGGGGAAGCACTTAAGGAATAGTAGCGTCTTTGCTTGAAGTTTTATAAAACAAATTGCTTTATAATTATCTTATTGCAACTATAATATTCTCCCACGCTTTCAAAAGCAAGTAAAGAAATTTTGAATTAGGTTCACTAGAGTCGACTTCTTTTACTGAATTCAGAACTAAGCTAAATATTTGCTAAGATAGTTTATAGGTTCTGTATTAGACGTAGGATACGATCTCATATAAGTAGCTATAGATGTTTGCAATTGAAGTCGGACAAAAACATTGAGGTCGCCATTCACCACTCGACTGACATATGACCTCGTCAAAGTGCAATTGTTGCCGACGGAAACGCAGATGGAATGAAAACACACTATATTGTTCTTTTTACGTCAAGTAAATACGCTATGCTTATTTTTTGTTTATTAATATTCAATGGAACAGAGAAGCTCGAGTTATTCACAATGCGCTCAGATAGTGAGCTGGAAGGATGACAATATTCCAGGGTATTAACATTAAGATAAGAACCTAGGTGATGAACATTTGTTATATTTAATGTGATGTTTTTAAATCCAAAATAGCATAATGTGAAGTGAAATAATGCGTTCTATACATAAACCCCATAAAAGGATCGTGAATTGACGTTACTTCCAAGATATTTAAAAAGATATATATTTTCTAAAAGATAAGACTTTATAGTACTGGAGTTTGTAATGTTTTACGTTTTCACATTTATTTGCATAAATACATCTTAGCCTTGAATATTTTGTGGCAAACTTAAAACACCTGGGTTACCATTAATTAGTATTATATTACCCAGAATACATAAAATACTGTAACAATTAGGTATTAAATTTATACGATCTCAATTCTATTGATTCCTGTGTTTTGTCATCCTTAATAGTTAATCCAGTGTCATGGATTTTATTCGCAATTTCTGTTACAGTCAGATGGCGTGAAGACAGTAGCTATCGTTAATTCAGTGGATTCCATAAATAAAGCTGAACTTTCTAAACAACTTGAATATTGTTTTAATTTTAAATATTTACTCTAACATGCAGGATTTTTAGTATCTTATTAAAATAGTATGACATTGAAACGTTTGAATTCGAACGTAAAGTGAAGTAAGATACCATAATCTACATAAACATAATGTGCAAGCGCATCAGGTTTGAAAGCAGTGTTTGAAAAATGTCGCGTTTTTAGTGGGAGGCTTTTAATCATAAATTGGATTTAAATAATTTAACAAGTTTAATAAGTTATTTTTGTTTTAATGAGTCGGTTGTCTTCTTAATTGCAAAAATAGGTAATGGGGTTGCAAAATCTTGGAAATCATCACTTGCAAGTCTCCATGGATAGGTGCGATTGTAGCAAAATACTTTAATATATTTTAATTTGTCTTATCACGGTCTTGTAAGTTTGAATGCGTTGCGTGTCTACTCTCTGTGCGTTGCTCGAATTGCCTTGATTTGGTTTGGAAATCAACAAAGATAGGCAATTTTCAAGTGTTACTTCATGTAACTGTTGCCGTTTTCATTTTGTTTCATGAACAAATTTGAACTTTACTTGGCCTTAATGCTTTGTCCTTTACCTACCTCTTCTGATATGGACGAATGCACTCGTACAACATGCAACCCATTACAACCTACATGGAATTTCGGACAAATTCACAGCATATACGATTATTTATGTTAGAAAGAAACAATAGACGTTAATTAGTCACAATTTTCGGTAATTACAGGGATACACAATACAGAGTAAGAAAAAAATTAAAGAGAAACAATATTACCAAAAGGGTGATCAGTCCAGGGTAATGTCCATACATAACACACATATACAACACAACATAACGTAACCATCCATGTCCATGCTTACAAGAATAAGTAAGAATGAAGAAGTATGAATGAGTCAACACAGTATTTATAAGAAGGTAACACAAGATAGTACAGTATAATGAAATTGCAATAAAATGATCTTAGGTAATACTATTAAAAAGTCTTAATTTTTACCATTAATATGGAATTTGATACTTGAATTTATGCATTTCTCGTATTTGCTCAAAAATTAGCATTTTCGGCAAATACTTACATTTGTGAGGAGAATGATTTTTATTTGTCGCTGGATTCTGAAAAATGGAAGATTATAAAATGTCTCACTTCTCTACCGCTCGGTAGAGAGGTAGGTAGGTAGGGGACTGTAGGAAAGCCTACAGTGGTGAATTTATAATATCTTGGATTCATAGCGTTACAAAGATCTCAATATTACTGTTTATTATCAAAATTAAGAGATAATGACTACGACACAATGAGTTAAACAGTGAATGGATTGTCACAATTAATTTTATGAGACTAAGTAATAGAAGGCAAAAACATTATCCCAAGTATAATTAAAACTTGTCCAAAGGAAAATCTAATCATACTGATTTTAAATACTATGTAATTTAAGTATTTAAAATAGTTTATGTAAATAAACCAGTTATTTAATACTTACCATTCTCGTCATAATTAAGCGAAATGCTAATTGGTTAAGAAAGCTGTTAAACCGACTGTAGTATAGAAAACTGTCCACCACTTTCCACTGAGCAAATGGTTTATTTATATACAGTGATGTTATTGTCTATTGGAAGCTTTGTTTAAGTTAAATGACGATTATTGATTTGTAAATATTACGTGAAAACAAGAATTACTGTAGTTATTGTTCATTTATCAACAGCTATATATATATCATTTATTAACAGCTGCGCACAGGCATTTGTTTTACACGGGAGAAACACTAGAGGAGTTTGGATCATACTACCACGCTGGTCCAATTAGGGTTGGAGTGTGTAAGCGGTTCTAAAGCTTAATACTTCTCTAGTGACCATCAGAGTTGGCTTTACAATAATAAAATGTATTAAATACTGTTACCAGGATCAAAGGCTTAACGTGTCTTTAGAAGCATGGAGGACAGAGATATTAAAATTTTGATCGACCCATTCTGGGACCAATCACTGCAGGGTTTGTTTTAGTTATCGAGACCAGAGCCATCGAACTACTACGTACTACTACTACACAAGCTCTTCCAAGCAGCTATAGTATCAAAAAGTTTTCGATGCTAACCACCATTCTTATGACGATTGCTTGTACGTAACTTTGGAATAATCAAATCTATTTATCTCTTGAATTACGAGTGTTGCATTTGGTCCGTTGACAGGAGTTATTTCATAATGTGAAGTCGGAAGCAGTTTATATCTACCAATGAGCTAAAGTCGCTTTCCTATGTCATTAGTATGGTCAACAATTGTGAAGTCATGTGTAGCAATGGGGAACATTTCCCGGTGAACTCTTTATGCCTCATCAGATGGGTTAATAAATTCAGTATTTTATATTTCCTTATCTGATGTGTCATATTTAAACGAAATTATATTAAAACTTATATATTTTTCTATAAAAATCGGCCACTCACTATGTGTATTTGAATAAAAACAACCATACGTATTAGGGATAAATTTTTAAGAGTCATAATTAGTGTTTTCTTCCTATATCTACACCAAATTTTTTAGAAGGAAATGAATGAACGCCAACTCAACTGTAACTATAGATTTACGAATGCTTTACCGATGTGGGTATTAGAAATTAAACTTTGAACAATTGAATGTCTACGCTTTATAGTAGACCCGTTAGTTTAATAAGTCATTCTACATTTCGCCACCTGCTATCACCTTTGATCTCGAGGAACCAGTTCAAGAGAAATGCTTTGACGCACATGTGGGCAGATAATGTGGTCCCGAGATAATAAGCACTTGATTTTGGTTGCCTACTTAATGGATAAGGTAAAAGAACGAGTATTAATATCGAAAACTTTTAAAAAATGACCATTTTAATAATATTTTTCCTGTATTGAGTTTAGTGGTTTAGTAAGAAGAGATTTTAAATAACAATTGATCAATATAATCTTTTATCTTCAACCACTACAGCGATATCTATTATCTAGATCACTAGTATCAATAAAATAATATGTGGGCGTGGGTGGTAAAGTGTTGAAGGTTTCTTGATAATGTGTTTGTCACAACAAGCTTATGTATCTGTGTTAACGGGATTATTCACGTGAAAACCAGACAATTAATGCATCATCATTAGCCACTTAACCTGGAAATCAGTAACCGCAAGAGATTTCCAATCTTTCAAATTTGCATAGATTAGGTTCCACTTAGTGCTAACCAATAGTGACTCAACTAGTTTGACAATATCATCTATTTAAACTAATATCACTTGATAACTAAAAACTCTTTTGAAACTGTGTATTAAAATCTCGTTCAAAGCGATAAATCATCTCGTAAGTGTTTATAAATTTTATTGTCATAAAACTTGCATTCCGCAAACTAAAATTATCTCAGGTATAATTTTGCAACGTAAACGATGCCGAAATTTAGACATTAATATTTTAACGTAACTTAAATGCAACACCTAAACTGAAATTTCGATGAGCATTTTTATTTGAGCCATCTCTTCTTAAAATAATCTGTTTCTTCATCCAATTCGCATCATCTACACATCTAATTTTTGACCGCCAATAATGATTTGTAGTTTCGATCACCCGACTTGCAATTTAAACAATTACTTGACATCTGTTCCGCTTCTTGCAAAACAATTATTATGTAAAGAATCATCTTATGAGACTGTAATGAGATCCCATTACACAAATATATTGCATTTAGATAATATTACGTGTAATCTAATTATATTGAATTACAATGCAACCGATTAAGATAGAATCAGATAAAAAGGCGATAATGATGATATTATTAATATCGAAGGCGTAATTGGATAAATCCAAGAAAAATAGGTGTTGTAAGGTATAGAAACATGAGGGATATCTGGCGGATCTTTTAAAATTAGTATAGCTTCAGTTAAGTTTGACTTAGTACTCAAAAAAGAATCAAAGGATAAAAATTACATGACTATGAATTAAATAACAGACTCTCGTAAATAATAATTGTTATTTTTAAATTGATTACTTATCAGCGATTACAACACACTATGATATTAAATATGAATGACACAAACAATTGACATGCAAAACTAAGGTAACGAAACGGAATAAGTTAACAGATTTAACGAAATGTATGAATGCATCTATGACATTTGAAACTAATAACAAAACCTCTAACTAAGAGACCAGTAACAACCTTGATTTGTCTAAAATTAAATGCAGAAATAGAATCTTTTTAGTTGATACAAGGACATGATTCGCGTTTTATTTAACTAAAGCTTCATGAGTTGTGATTAAAAAGTAATAAGAAACAAAAAAGGAATTGCATTAACATTGCAAATCATGAAATATATATTTGTTATATTAAAAAATATGTAGCTGTTCGTTAACTCTCGCTGAAACTCAAAAACTGTGTGAAGTATTTGAATAATTTTTATTGTGTTTTGCTCGGTTTAATTCAAAGGTGGTTTATACATAAAAATTACTGCGAAAATCGTAAAGAAAAGCTTAAAAATCTTTAATTGAAAATTGGTAACTTAGTGTGGAAAATCGTCTGATTCACACGACGTGCTATTCAAAATTCTCTTTTCTTGAGCCTCTTTATTATTAATTAATTCATGTATTATGCACATACACATAATTTAATTAAATATACTATTTATTTCTAAAGAAATCTCTTCCAGTAGGCATGCGAAAGGAAAGCTTGAGATAAGGTCAGAGTAGTATGTGCGCCTTTACCAAATACATTTAAATAATTATGAATGAATTCTAATACAAACATGATATAAAGACACAAATATGATATATATATACACATACATATACATAAATACATATAAACACACGTGTATAATATCACAATAACACACAGAATCAATAATGGATTGAGGACAAGTAGTGTTCTTTAACCTACTTAAATTATTATAAATTAATCGGGTACATTAGTTGGCCGCCGAGATCTCCGGATTTTTTTGGTGGGGTCATGTAATTTGGTGTATAAAAAATACTAAGGGTCAGTAGAGGAATTGAAAAACGAAGTTCAAAATACTACTTTAAATATTCACTATAACTTGATACAAAGGGCGACACATAGGAAATTCAGTCGAAGAATACGTCGCACAAGTGATAGTTTTTTATCTAAATTAGCTTTTGCTTTTGAATTATGACTTTTATAGCAATTTTACTGAAAGAACTTTGAGGATCTTAAAGGTCTAGGTCGCAAATATAATTTGAGAAAAATCATAAACAAAAATAACAATTTAATAATTATATTTGTGTAAAATGCTCTAACGTATAAAAATCAATGATTTTATCATCGTCTCTGTTCATATTGAATACGTAATTAAACATTGAGATATTTGTTGTAAACCTTGATCTAATAAATCTCACGAAGGCATTCCGATGCGCATTGCTTAGATTTGAAACTTGACCAAAACGTTATGAAATGTTTCGTAAAATCCAAATGTGATAATAATGACAATGTTTTGAAGAATCTTCGCGCAAACTTCATTCCAATTTTGTCTATTATTCAAAAAGTGATACCGAAAAAAATTAAATATAGATATAGAGACAGACAAGGCCTATGATGCAACATTGAAGTAACAATCAAAATAACAATACGTTACGGAGAAAGTATGCGTTTGTTATGATTTCAGTGAACGTAACTAACATTTGGTATTAGAGCCATTTATTTGGAGCCTTTCCTGCTTTGTACATGGTTTGAGTATTGTAGATATTCGAAAGCTGCGAAAGGTCACACTTATCTGTAAATTTCTTGAAGCGTTGACTAATTTAAAAGTTGTCAATGTAAAAGAAACTTACTTCATATAATTTTTATATTTCAATGAAAATGTAAATCAGTTGTTTATACCTACTAATATTTTGATTTATTTGTGCACATAGATAATTTATTTTTAACACTATCGTTTCGTGACTTTTATATTAATAATTGTGTAGTTATTAATTAATAATATAGCGCTTACTTACTATCGGCTGGTTTAAACAGTTTGAAAAACATAAATTTAGTTGTTTTGGAGAACAATATATATTTTATCTACTGTTATTTTAATCTTAAGTCAATAATAATCTTATCTATCTTAAAGATCTTATGATATTTCAATAAATTCATACTAAACAGATCTTGAAAATGATAAAGGCAATTCTATGAATATATAACTCTGATGGTGGCATTCATCAGCCGTCACTGGCCTGTCTTTTGTCCTTTATTTTATTAGGCTTTGAAGGCTAAAGTTGCAGCACGTTTAATTAATTAACGATTCAACAAGTGTAGCCAGGTTGAAATCTTTCGCAACTCATAATCTGTATTCATTTAATAACTGTTGCAACACTGACAAATGATTCATTCACAGGTTCCCATAGTTGCAACCTTGAAATCGAACTGTTTCGTTGTGATAGATCTGAAGTAATCGACGCGTCTCGATCTAAATGATCCGGTTAATTTGAATACAATACCTCGGGCTTTACCTGCCAGTTTTCTGTCGCAGATTACGAAAACTGGTTCCTTCTGAAGTAATCTATTAGACATATCGAGCGGTTATTTAGGAAACCGGCTTTAGGACATTTGTAACATTTTTAGTTGGCAGATTTGGAAACAAGAAGTTTTATTACAGTTAAACTGACGTATATTGATGACGACAAAGACAGATAATTTCGTAATAGTGTGAGATTTTAAAAATAGAACTTGCTAATGTGGCTTGAGATATACCAATTTAAATATCTTGGATGTTATGTTCTGTTGTGTAGTATGCTGTTGGCCTTTATATAGTAGGGCTTTATATTTCATACCAACTAAATATAAAGTAAGTTTGTAAAGACTTGCCAAATTGTCTTCTACTTCTTCTTTTTATAAATAAAATTTTTTGTTTTAATAAAATAAAAATTTATACATAAAGCATTTTGAATTTTCAGGATTGGTTTAGAATGAAGAACATTAGAAAAAATCCTGAAGTAAAAATACTCGATCAATCATTTCTTCAATGACCACTTCGGATTGTTTTTAAAGATGGCTTTCGTCGTAGGGTTGTGGGTTATACAATATAGATTTAGTTGGTCTTCCAAAGAAATCAAAGATACAGTAATATTCATGTGGGGTATAAGGTGTTTAACTTACAGGAAACTGGTTAGACGATGGTTAAAACAATATAGAGGATGCATTTCCTGCTGCACTACATGTTACAACAGACTTTATGTTCCTAGAACAATCACTTATGAATAATGAAACGTGGTATGCGTACAATGATTGTATAAATCAATAAGATAATATTCAAATATAAGCCGACGAGTCAATGGAACTAATTATGAATAATGGATCTTAATAATACTACATTCTGATGATGTCAATAAAAGTAAGACGAACTCAGAGTGAGTTTTTGGTCTTTCCGAGTTGTTTTGACTGCATTTACTAGTCAAATATTCAAGAATTGTGTTTAGTCATAGCAATGATAATAATAATTTTTATTATTTTATAAGGAAAGTCAGATTTTTAATTTTAATTTTTATACATCATTCTATCTATTTCCTTCTAACTCAGGATAGATCTCAATAATTTAACGATAAAACTAATTCAATAGTACTAAAGGAATAAATAATCTAATAGGACATTGATTTGTACATTTCCCTATTAGAAGGTAAGAAAAGGAATAACACCTTACAGCCTCTGCAATTGAGTCCCTAAATAGCGTCGTTTAGTGCCTATTATTGGTTGTAGCATGGTGAGTGGTAGACTTGTTTGAAATTATCCCTCCTCGCCTTTCTTTCAGGAGCTCATTTGTCATTAAATGTTTCCAGCTCTTCTCCACGCACAAAGTGATTTCGTTTCATTGTCGCACAGCCAGAACTAAAACTTACACGGCACATGTATTACCTCCTTCATACAACATGGGCTCCTCCAAAAGCGGTGTAAAATGGTACTTTTTAAGCCGGCATAGCGAATGTGGTAAGGACAGTATGTCGCATTCTGCACTATCTATCTCCACACATGGTCTCCTCCTACTGCACACCATCAGGTTGTTTCAATTTATTTGCTTAATAAAAATGTAATAAACAAAAGTTAAGATGAGATTTTAAGAGATGTGTACTAAAAAACAGACATCATGGGGATCAGAAGCATACAGATGTCAAATTTAAGGAATAAGTAATAGGTTCTAAATAAAAAAAAATGCCGTTCTGTTCAAATGAAATCTGTATTTTCAACTATATAGATTCCTTTATCAAAAATATCGTAAACCATTACACCAAATCTATTATTTTCCTTATGATTGATACTTCCTAAGTAATTAAAGTCGGATGTATTACGTACGTACCAATTTGCTTGAATACTACACTTCGTGGTGCTAAACTATTTTTAACTGGCCGTTAAGTGTATCCGTTCCGTTATTACTACAAGTGTTAGAGTGTCGTGACTATCTATCAGTTTATCGACAGACAAATTGTACTATTCGGAAGAGAAAGTCCCTATGTCTAGGTGATTGGTAACTGTAACAATATATGGTCTCGTGTGCCGTGAATGATTTTCTGAATGGCCTACGTATTTATTGCAATAAAGAACAATATCTACTACTTGTAACACTATAACTGTTACGACTTAACCGGCTGTTACTTTGTAATTGTTTTCTGATCCAATCCTAACCGTCTAATGAAATAGTAATTAAGTATTGCGTGAATTATGTGTCAAGAAGAGTCAAAAGGGTAAAACGTCAAGAAGCAGTCAAACCCGTTTGTTTTCTATCAAATTACTGTAATTAGCCAATTCTAAACCGCATGACAGGTAATATGAAAATGTAACGTATAAAAATTTATTCAAATTTATAAAATTATATAATATAGTACTAACATCAATTTAATTCAATGTTTGAATTAAATTTATCTTTTAAATATTGGTCAATAGTATATTTATGCGTTAAGGACCTATTGCAATAAGTTTTTTATATCGCGTTGATAAAACTTTTGGGCACGCTTAGAATTTTCCTGGATGTAAGAATAATATCGTGGGTGGTAAAAGAAAAGACATTGAACATATTACGTACATAAAAGACCAATTAATTATGACGCCATGCGGCGTAACTTATAGCCGTACATTTTCAATGTCAACGGAGGTTAATGACTCAGAAAATTGAACTCGTCTGCTCCGCCCCAAGCGGGTTTCTCAATGCTTATATTTATCTAGTTTCAGGTATCATTTAATGTTTGTAGCAAAGAGGTTTTATCAAAAACTAGGGCAGTGAAAACGTACGGAATAAATTTTGGAAAGATGTTTTTTTTTACTGTAACGAAAATACTATATGCGTATATTGTATTTTTGTATTATTATTATGCATATTTCTTATTAATCGAATTACTAGAAAATGAGAGTTGTAAATTTATATTAAGTTTCACCGAATCTATTTTAGAAATAGCTACAGTTAATAATTTTAGTAAAAATGAACATACCAAAATCTTATAGTGTCTTTTTGAAGTTAAACAGACATATTTCGTATCTTCTACAAAAACATTTCCTCAATAAATTTCAAGTTAAGTCGGAAAAAACAAGAAACATTTTTGAACCTTCTGCGTTATCTTAATGCATGTTAAGACATCTTAATGATGTTAAGTACATTACCTAACAGCGTTTCTATTAGATTGCTTAATAGTGGAAGAAAAGCTTCGGGCACTTTCTAAAGAATCCGCCGGAACTAAAGGTGGATTCCGATAAAGACCAGATGCGAAGCGTGTCTCGGTACTAGTGTGTGACCAACACGGAATCACGCATTAGATTCCGTTATGAGCGCGTGCGCAACCCCTACTACAATAAATGTTTGTTAAAAATATCCTAAGCCAGAAAATTAAAACTCAGAAAATTACACGTATTTAAATGGCTTTTAAATAAATTTGTTTATGAACCTTAACCATTTGGGTTCTGATACAAAAAAACTGACTAAGATGGACAAAGGGAAAATTTATTATAAGAATACTTAAATTTTTAAAACACATATTTTTTAATAAAATATTATAAATTTAATAATAGTATAATAATTGAATTCTTAATGATACAGACCATAATAGTCATAAATGTATTTATGAAAAGATTAAATAGAGACGAAATTAAGATATGTAATAGTAAATGAAATTGCAAATAAAAATCATATTCTTTGGATGTATCATAATATCAAGGAATCATTTGCCTAAATGGAATAATTTGTGAAAACATTTTCTATTTTGAGAATGAAATTAACAGACAACAGAGTTCCCAAAAGTAATAATATACTGTGTGAATTTTAAAGTGATACTAGTTTAAAAATGAAAAAATATAAAACGGAGCTTTAAAAAAATTATTTAATGATGTTCCTAATTTATTTACTTGCATAAAAATATTATTTCATCTCCACCTACTGCAGTTTCAAATGGTAGCCCAGCCTCCATACAAAAATATTACATGTCCTTTACTAAGAAGATAAAAGACGATCGTAGCAGATAAGGTTAATGATTTTAAAAAAAGGTTTTGCCTTTTACGTCATATCTCCACAATGACTGAAATTCTAAAGCGCTTTCGTATTTCGACTTAAACTAACAGGCCCGATAACGCAAATATATGACGCGCTGTGACATAAGTAATATAACATGAGGATTGTGAAAATCTAGAAACTAGTTAATTAAATGGCGAGACCAAAGTCTTCTTCTATTTGATGAAAGTGATCTTTTTATTTGCCATAGCAACAAAATTATAAAAATAACATTTCTCACAAACACTATTGTCTAGTAAGCATCATTAAGAGCTTGTCTCTTAATGATGCTTATGGATACTAGATAAAGAAAATATATAGATGTATATAAATATCAGAAATATACTAAATAAATTTACAAACATCCATTACTCGTGAAGAAATATTCAATCATATATAAGTAAGAATAATAAGAGTAAGTAAGAATAATAAGAGTAAGTAAGAATAATAATCACACAAATATGTGCCCCTACCGGGTTTCGAACCCGGACCGGAACTCTTAATTGAGTAGAAAGGGGTCTGGTCGTCATTAACTCTATCTCAAAAGATTATAAAACGTGTAACGGCCGATTTCAGTATCTTATCTATACGTAGAGATAAAAATGATATGAACTCGGATAGGTCTCTTCGAGTTTTTACAAAAAATACAAAGACTAAGATACTTATGATTAAGGAGAAATTAAAATAGAACCTTTTTCCATTATAACGAATTTTAGATAACGATAATGAAAGATGGCACGTTTTCAAATACCTTTTTGACTTACAAATAGTGTTTCATTCTAGATAGAATACAACCTTTTTTATTTATAAAAGAATATCTCTAGTTTCTGAAACCAGTAGTAACAGTAGGTTTGTAGGTAATGTGACATTCTTTTGATGTTTAAAACATGTAATGCTGGGTTTGATTGTATGTCGACCGTGTCACTATTCTATTGTAAATATATACATTATTTATTGTCTTCTTTTAGTTACATAAGCAAATAATTTCACGTTTACTTGAGCTCTGCATTTTAATGTATATTTTATATTACTAATATTATTTTATTTACGTAACAATGTGCTAAATTGGTTTAAATTTTTAAAATTGGAAACTTCGTATCATCATCATCATCTTTAACAGCCTATACACGTCCCACTGCTGGGCATAGGCCTTTCTGTATCGGAGAAACATATGAGGAGTTTGGGTTATACCATTACCATGCTGACCCAATACGGGTTAGTGGTTTGCATAGCAAAGAAGAATCCTGAAGTATTGAACGTTGTATAGCGTTGGTGGCTTAGTGCCTAAGGTCAATGACCTTGTATGCGAAAGGCAGCGCGGTTTCAACTTAACTATGTACAAATGCGTTTTCAAATATTGTATTCATATGTACGTTTATTCGACGCTTTTACAGTGAAGGAAAATATCGTCAGGAAATCTGCACACAACATTGTAGAAATTCATAAGTTGTGTGTGAAGTCGACCAAAGCGTGGTTAAATAGGCCCTAATAGCCCCTATTTAGGATAAGCTCGAGCCTCTCGCCGAGGACGTATATGTAGACGTATGTTTGGGTTTTAGTCATACTAACAAACCGCTATATTTTTGTTTATAAATAAGAAAAGATTAATAATGTTGTGGTGATATTTTTAGTAAGTATTAATTCCTAGATCGTATTATCTGCCAACTTGTTTCGGAATTTAACAATTTGGTTGCAAGCAGACCAAAAATCGAGTTATGACTCGACTAAATCTATATTTAAAAATTGCAGTACGGCTGTAGCGGAGTAAAAGGGTGGACAGCTCAGAGTTAATATATTATATTAAAATCAACGGAAAACCAATATAAAATATAGCCAAATAATAAGACAAGATAACAAGAGCAGTAAACAGAACAACAACGACAACCTTATGTCAAAAAATAGAAAAGTAAAAAACATTAAAAACTATTTGTGAACCTGCTTCATGGCCAGTTCTTAACAACGGCTTTAGTGCTTTTGGGTTTTAGTGATAATGGCATTATGTAAGTATCATAGTGGGTTAAGTGTCACGTGATCCAACTTGCGTTCAGAAAGTCCAGTTTCATCGTTTTTAACCAATTACGATTGCGTAAGATATATATGAACCTTCTTGTATTATTGGATGATGGAATCATGGATGTTTGTATAATATTTATAGACATAATATTATTTATATATCTCAGTTTTTTAGTATCCATAACACAAGCTATTAGTGATGCTTACTTTGACTTAGTATGAGTGAGTATGAGAAATATTATTCACTTCTTTCTTTTTATTGTTATTATTGTATTTGAAAATAGTAGAACTATACAGTTTTTTGTGCTGTAAAATAAGTAGTTTTCCGTGGAACTATTACACTTGGTATTTTAGCCTGTACACTTTTTTAAAATAGTAATTAATATGTAAGCAGATCTGTTAACTTGTAAGTCATACAAACCTCAATCATGCCAGCAAATTCGCGATTAAAACCTAGTTTTTAAGTAACACGGAATTCGCACACGCCAATTTTCTAGCAGACATGAAAAAACTTGTATTCATAGCGGTATGTTGTTTCACTGGGTAAATAGAGCAATGAAAACAATGATGCGTCTACAGCGGTATAGTTTTTATGAATTAACTGTTAATATGGTAACACAGGGAACACGCGACAGGTATATTACATAGGTATCACTTACAGGGCATGGTTAAACAAGAAATAATGGTGAATTGTTTACTGTTTCTTATTGAATACTGTTATAGGAACTAAGCTTAGTTTTTAGAGACGTTTGAACTTATTTCTGTCAATAAAAAGTTAGATTATAAAAAAAAAATATTTGAAATAAGGTTCAGTCTTTTGTTCTACTATGCCTTATCTCTTAATCCACTTAAAGAAGACGCGAGAAAAAAGCAACACTATCTAAATTATAGTATTTGTTTGTGTGTTAAATATAGCTGTATAGGTGAGTAATCCATGCTTTTAGACATATTTTTATTTATTTATTATGATTTAGGGGAAAGATTCCGTGAAAAGAAAACAATAAATCTCTTTAGACTTCTTTTTAAAAACCTTGCGCAGTTAAATATGTGTTCGTATCTTTTAAAAGATGTAGAGGAGTAAATTACCATACCATTCCATATTGATTTTCTTATCTTTAAAAGAAACACCTGTTAAATATTAAATAACACAAATAAGAAACCATTACGAAATACTCATTTCCGATATTACGAAAGTTGCTCGTAATTTCAAACATTGGGCATAACCCAATGTTCGGCAGTTAGTGATAATAGCAGACAACGAACTAACAAAAATAATACTTAATGTATGTAACGGTACCGATTATTTAACGACGACCACGTAGGTAGTGCTCGATTTTGAAATGGACCCTGCTCTAGTTTTTTTGTTTAAATTGTTTTGAGACTTGAAATATTTTAAGTATTGTCAATTAGCAAGCTTATACTGTAAATTGTCAATTTACACATTATATTATCATATTGTTGCAGTTGCATTGAAAAACGTTTAAATATTCGTACTTAACCACCATGAGTTATTGCTATTTTCTTTTTTGACATGTTTTTGTGTAGTTGGTCAATGGCGCAGACTATAATTTTTTTCATAGAGTAAGTTTTATTTGGTCCAACTGCATGTGATATATACAATCCAATCAGGCTAGTAGATTGTGTTATTTCTGTGTTATTTCTTTTATTGTCAAAATTATTAAACAGTTTAAAATTTGGTGAAGTTTTATTTACCACACTCCTATAATCATCTTATCACCTTCAACAGCTGCGTTATCGTTTCCTCGGATAAATATTGCAATTATAATAGTACCAGTTTCGCGGTCTGATAGTACAGAACATTCATTTTGTATTTTGCACCGTAAGTCATCGTTGGTAAAGATCATAATTGTAATATGCTGAAAAAGACACAAAACAATTCAATATTTCAGTTGGTTCAAGTTCGAATCGACATATTCTATAGTGCCTTTACTTATTATAAAGTACCAACCTATTTGGTAGTCAGCAAGTTTTTTATTTTGCTAACAATTGCAGTACATTATGGCCGGCTGATTTTTTTTTTGAAATATTTGTCCAAGTAGGCTCGCCCACTAATAGCTTCTTACAAATTTGTAGGTATTTATTATAAAAATAGTTCAGGAATCGAGTCTCACAGTTTTGCTGAGTTTTTCCCAGATTCCTGTTTCTTATTTTAAATTAACATTATATTTTTTCTATTTACTTATAATACAAGACAGTATTCGTCGAATGATATCAAAATATATTTTTTTGAGGTACGGAACCCTCAGAAGAATGACGAATAAATCGATAAATTTATTTTTATTTTATCAATATGAGTTTCCAAATTAAAAAATATAACAAAAAAAAATGTGATATGTATGTTTTAAATATGTATTATTATTGACTTTAAATGATATTGGCCTTTATTTTTTGATTTGATATATGGTTTAAAATTTATTACTAAATTCTCTTCGTTTTTTAATTATATTATTCACATTTTATCACTAAAGTTAATTATGTTAATGTTAACATTTCTACTTGTAATTAAATAAGCAGATGCGAAATGTTATAAATTTTATTGTAAATACGTATAATAAAGTAAATTTCTTAGAACGTAAATATATTTTAGTGAGATTTCTAATTCTTAATGTGTTCTTAGTATCGTGACGAACTACATTTAAAGGCTAAAAATAACGTTGCAAAGTAATTATATTGTATCGTTTACAAAAAAACGTGCAGTGGAGTTGATTGATACCTATTCATAAAGATTATGTTATCAGGCATACACGAAAAGCCGTAGTGTTTAAAAAAAATATATTACCACTTTTTATTAACGTTAACAATATTAACTATGTAGCTATTAGATAAGCCATAAATAAAATAAAAATTAAAACGTGATTGATTTTAGCTAAAATAATATCCATGACATTAGAATTAGAAATTGTAGTATAGGTACCTGTCCTAAAAGTGTATGGCGTTCGTGTACTGTGACGTCACTGAACATCTAAGATATCTTTGTCTAGCACGTTATTTGTTATTTTTGAACGAATTCCAGAAAATAGTTTTATTTTGTAGATTTTAATTAAGTTGTTTTGTAAATATTGTTTGTAGGTAATAAATTTTAAACTTAAAAAAAATCAACGCTGGCATTGCGTGTAAATGTACTTTATTCACATAGTGGGCAAGGCTGCGCAAGAGCATCCGGTGTTGGATGCTGCGCCCTACGCGCTATTGTTACGGCTACGGTTGACAGTACTCGTCTCTAGTTGTTATTATAATTACGTTAAAATGGGGCTGGGTTGGAGATTGTTTATTTATCGGGGATTTACATAAGTGCGTGTGTGCGTGTATCTGTAAATGAGTCTATTTAAATAAAGATATTTTGATTTTGATATATATAATATAGTTCTTAGCCAAATAAGACTTAGTAAAGTTTGAGACAAGCCGCTGCACCCAGCGGGCAGATATGATCTATTTTCGTAAGAACTTAGGCACCACGTCTACTATTAAACTGAGACATAGTCCATCTATGTACTACTTCCTGCAAAAACTTTTGTAGATTCAATGAATAATTTGACTTGTCTCCCGAAAATAGTGACGAAGATAAATACTGACGCAAGCAAAGCTGCATCTCGAGCTTTAAAACTTAAAATTTTTAGCTTGAGACGTAATAATAGACAGTATCAATACTTACAAGGTACCATTGTAAGTAGGAGTTGAGATAAAAAGAGCTTTTCCATTTAGACATTACGATCGATATCTATAGTTCCATTGGCAATGTAAATTTTAATTATTTTTGTTACGGATGTTACTCTTTTTTAACATAGTGTATAGATCATACTTACTCGCATTTTCGAACTGGCGAAAGCTGTATTATGAAGCTTCAGGTTCTAAATGCCTTCTTTGATTCGTTTTACTTTCGCAAACGAACTTTTGTGCCCGTTAATTATATATTGGCTATATTACAGTCTTTTGATAAAAGAACTTCCTAATTTACCTTCGATATAATGTGAAATCAAGTTGGAAATGTCAGTAACTTAATTTTTATTTCACTGCAAAACAAATAAAATGTGTCCATTATCGTCAAACCGAAGTACATACAATTTAGTTGTGAGAGGGTTCAAAAGTCAAGTTTGCTGTATATGTTACATTGTAAAATGAATATGTTAGTCAATAACACCATGCAACTTGTACTTCTACAAGTTAAGTAACTTTACCGCCAACAGGTCAAGTTAACTTGGCAAAGTCAAAGTTTATATTGCAATAATGTTAAGCCTATAACAAAAGTTTATTATCTTTTTATTTGAAATATCGTACGTATATCACATAAATGAATCTCACGATTATCATTATCATTTACAGCGTATATACTTCCCACTGCTGGGCATAGCATTCCTACATGAGAGAAGCATATAAGGAGTTGTGGAGTATGTAAGTTTTTGCTTGGTGGTGACCAAGCTAATGCATTGGTGGGTGATAGTGGTTACCATTGCTAAAGGGTTAACTTGCCTTCCGAAGTACTGCGAAGCTGGATATAACATATTTTGAATGACCCATCCATGGACCAACCGTGATGATAGTTGCTTTGTTTTCGTTATCGAAACCTGCGTTCGAACAACTACACCGTCATTCGAACGATCCACATGAGTCACGCCTAAAATAAATGACAACAAATATACTCAACATAAATAAATTAAATAATGATTACCGGCTCTACATCACAAATCAGTAAATTTTTTGAAATTCTATTTATTTGTTCATCACGGCTTAGATACTTATACATGCTCCAGATACTTATGACTGATATTCAACTACGTATGAAGTCAGTTAAAGGTCCAACCTCCATCGTATTCAAAACGACAAAGAGAAAACTTTTTACAAATTTTTATTTATACTAAATAATTAATATTTTAACGCTTGGACAGGGTGTCAGTAATATAAAACACTATGTAGGCGCTAACAATAATTTCTTCTTATTACTGTTATCAATAAATAACAATTAAACAAAAACCGTAAACTGACACAACTCTTATTACCCAAGCAATAAGGGCTAGTAAGCATTGATCAAAGTTAATTCAACGTCCACGATTTCACTAAGCCATTTACAGCGTTATTCTTCCAATATCAAAAGCAATATTTCTTTAACACCTTTCAAGAAAGAATGTGTTTTTACTTAACATGCTTAGGCGTTGGTCGTGAGAACAGGATATTACTAAACTTTATGAGCTCGACACTTGTTAGTATTAACCTGATTGGAAACTAAAAACAATTTTAAGTGCTAATGCATATTTCATAAAGTTACAACTTAAAACATACAGTGGAAACGTTAAATCATATTAAAATTGTTAAAAATGTAATCTTCATTATTGAAGAGGTTTGTAGGAATCGAAAGTCAAAACTCATAAAGTACTACTTAATATGTGATAATAAAGTTGACATATTTAATACTTCTCGTGTTTGTTTTCAATGTACACAATCATAAGTAGATCCCATTGCTGAGCAAAAGCTTATATTCTTGGGAGAAACTAACACCCCGTTGGCCCAAACTTCAAAAACTTAAGGCCTGGAAAAAAACCGCAATTCCTTAACCTGTCAAGTTATATTAACCAAACACATTTTAGTTTTTCAAAACAGCCGGGTATCTAATGAGGCTCTATAAATTTGTTCTTGGAGCAGATTTTAGTTGGTGGTGGTGCAATAAAATCTATATGATTAAAAACATAAAAAAAAACACGCTTAATACTTTATACTCACCGGGTGAACCAATCGTCTAAGCTGAGGCGATATACAGTTCACAGGGTCAACTAGTATTTAATAACGCCTTGAAGTCTGTGATGCTTGTTTCACATTCTTTAACATATATATTTTAATCCATCTGGGGTTAAAAATTGCGTTATTTCCGTAATCATTTTTAATAAACGTATATCCTGAACAAACTTTCCGGTGATCTTAAACTCGTTACACTTCTCACCGACGAGCAAAAGAAAGTTAACAAACTCTTTCTCTTACAAAGTAGATAACATATCGCCGATGGATATTGCGAAACCAGTCTCTTAGACGTTATAAAAATACGTTGTTAGCATTGCTACGATTCGTTCCACACCTCGCTAGAGCCACTGGCGCTGCCTTATCAAGTTATCAGTGATCCGGTTGTCTGATAGCTATCATATCCACTTTCGCTGCCCAGAACAAATAAGTTCAATTCCAGGCGAGTTGTTTTTGTTGACCATACTTGTAGTAGTATAGAAAGTACAGTTTTTAACCCTTCAACTTCCAAAATGTATAATGTAATATGTACAAGAGCAGTCAAAGTGCTTTTCACAGTTGACAATAGACAAACAAATGAATACTAATTCCTGATCTTACGAACTAAGGTTGTCACAATGCATCGCAAAACTGTGCTCAAAAATATTTTTTGCAGCGACTGCATGAAATACTTATACACCAGAACGCTGTAATAAAAAGGTTCATTCAAATATCTACGATTGCTTAAACTCTGAAAGTTTTAATTACAAAATAATAATACATAATTACATAATTATGTTACTATCATGTTTTGTAGACGTCTTAACGTGCCTATCGAAGCACGATTAGTCCTGGTTGTTATAGCCTTCCTCCAGCAACCTGCATTGGGTCAGAACAGCTGGTGTTGTTATGACCCGAATTTCTCTTGTGATTCTCCGAAGTAAGAAGACCAGTGCCCAGCAGTTAAAAAATACGTACTACTACTACTACTACAGACTTTTAAAAATTATTGATGATGATGACGATAAGTCAAATTCTAACCAAAAGGATAAAAAAAACTTTGCGTTATTATAATAGTTTAATATTTGTACGAATTTTTGTGTATACAGGTAAACATTTACCTGTCTTTATTTTCCGTCTTCCATATTGTTTTCTTATGGTATATATCACAATAAGAACATAGCCACCGCTATATCATGTTTATTAAAGATACATAGTCCAAAGGTCGAGAAAGTTCCACTTTGATTGATTACATTGTGCGGATTTGTAATGTCATATAATTATGTAACTGTACATACAATAGCCACCCAGAGCTGACATCGATTTGCTGTATTGTATGTTGGTTCTGAATTTCACTGTGCCCACAGTTGTTGTTGCAATTTAATTGGTAATAAAACGACTGTCACATTTTATTCAAGGGAAATATCTTAATTCGATTACGGGTCGTTTATATCACACAGGTGTAAATGAAAAATGGTGTCAGTAATTATTCATGCTTCAATATTTACGTAACGGTTATAGCTTTACTTTGTCGCAGTTAACGAGGAACACAAGTTAGCAATTAATATGTTTGTGAAGGCACTTGGTTATTATTTGTAGATATTTACGGGTATTTACGGTAATGTACGCAAAAAATGAAAGAAGGCTCGTTAAGAGGCATAGCGAAAGTTGCACGTGGGTATGTAGCACAATTAGATAGACAAACGAACGAACCGTGCCGTTATTAGAGCTAATAAACTTAATTGTACTGCATCAGGAAATGTACCTGTCTGTCAACCGGTCATACTCCGACACACTACGAAGGTGTTGTGTAACGGTGATAAAATCATAATTTATAACAAATTATCAAACCTTTTTTCTCTTTGGTTGCAGGTGAGGAATTATTGACAATGCATTGTGACAGTGCAGAAAAAGTGACTTAAGGTATGTATAAGGCTTTTCAAATTCTTAAATGTTGGAGACATAATGACCCCAAACTCTTTGTGCAGGGACTAAATTAAAGTTAGTCACATCTCTTTCATTCCAATTGAATTAGAAGGGATAGAATGACTTTTAGGAACATCACGTTAATTGACACTTAAACCATCCAATTACTTTTGTTTTATTTTAATCGTCATGTTTTATGATACGCGTTAAAAGAGGAAAAATATGTATAAGAGTCGCCAAATGATGTCACTCAGACAGATGACCTGTCTTTTTTTGGTTATCCTGTATTGAAAGAGTAGTCCTGAACTTAAACTTCTGTCTGTATATTTATTAAGGTTATGAGTATCACTACTTCTATATAATATTTTCGGCTTTTATAAAAGTAAATTTTAGTTTTGATGTAATTTTAGTTATTTATTTAAATTCACTATTGTGATATCTAAATATAGTATAAAACTCACACACATGACGGGTTGACTGCAAGATAGCTACAAGAAGTTACCTCTCTATTTTTATGTCTGTTTGTGTTCATAATGATGGCATTAAAAGCCTTAATTACAACTA
Organism: Acentria ephemerella; assembly: GCA_943193645.1. Lineage (NCBI taxonomy): Eukaryota > Metazoa > Arthropoda > Insecta > Lepidoptera > Crambidae > Acentria > Acentria ephemerella. The sequence continues at coordinate 10,424,459 of OW971884.1, read as the reverse complement.
AGTAACACTTTTATCTTTTTGTATGACACTTCGATGGATTAATTACTCCTTTTCCTATACTTTCCAATGGACTGTTTGTACAGTCGTTGCTTGTTCTGCGCACGCGCACTCATCTAGAGTTTTTGTAGGTTACTTAAGGTATATTTTCTTACCGTTGCTATAAATAAAAGTTTTTACGTCAATATTGTATAGAAATAAAATTGAGAGCTAAGGATGTAAGTTTATTTATGTTTCATTTATGAATTACAAAGGTAATCACATCTTTTATTCGATATTTATCAACGAATAAATTGAAATTAATAAATAAATGTGATTAGAAAATGTACAACAGGTTTAGATCATTACGAAAGGTTAAATTATATATGGAGTTTAATATTGCATTATAATATTGAGTTCTTCAATGTTATAGACATAATGACGTTGGGAGGTCATCATCGTTTATTACAAACACTATAGTACAAAAACTAATCAAATTATTCTTAAGAGCAATATATCAAAGATTTTCGATGATATATTGAGATATCTTATGATTATTAATGTTTTTGAAACTGTTTTATTTTTGATGATGTTAAAACAAATAGCTGCAATTCTCAACAATAATAAATTTTGCAGAAAAGAAAGTACTATATGCATTAAGTATAGAATAACTACATTAAAAAATTTGACTTGAGATCTGACATTCTATGTAAAATTTAAATAATAATGAATCACCGAAATGTTTGAACAGTGATAAAATTCGAACGACATTAAAAAGGATTAATTGAAATTTATTTATTTTTATAAGAAAGTTTTTTTATTTTTTCATTAATAATTGTAAGCAACTAGTTGGAAAAATATTATCAACGATATATTGCTTAAATCAGTTTTAAATGTAAAATTAACAATTTACTAAACACTAGGTAATAACAAAACAAAAACGCTCTTGACCTGTATTAGGATGACGCACGCAGTAATATTAGTGGGTTTGTGTTGTATTGTCTCACACAAGATCTACTTAACTAGATTTCATTTGCATAAACGCAGTATAAGTTGATGCAACTCAATATCTAGTAGTAATTATCATAAAAATAAATATGAAAAAATATATATTAATAATAATAACAAATATTACATTACATAAAATAAATATTAGCTTTAGCTAGTATGTATAGTACTCTGGGAATATTGAAATGTAAGTAACGTTTGACTGAATAAAAATATAATAAACTAGCTTTCCAGGCGACTTCGTTCACGTAGTAGTATTTGCTTATAATACACAAACCAACTGTTGTGGTTTATTGTAAATAGCTAATTTACATTATATTATTTTAACTAAACATGTTTTCTATTCACATCTTCTGCTAAAACATAAAATTTTAAAGGTAGTTTATAGCCTATGTCGTTTCTTAGATATAAAGCATGACAGCCTAAAAGACAGAGTATTTTAAATATTTGTAGAATTATATTTATCGGTCGGCTAGTAGAGTAGCCTATTCAACTATTTTTCCTTAACTAAAAGATGCTTTTTATTTATGCCAAGTTCCTACTTTCTTTTGAATAGTTTTAACTTTTATACTCTCTGTATATGTCCCCTTCTAATGCCTTTTTAAAATTCTTATTTATTAACGATATTTCGTTTTCTGTTCACAATAACGTTTGTATCAATATAACATCTTATCTGCTTATGAGGACTAAATACAATTCAGCTTTCAAACGGTACTAACTCCCTAAAAACACAAGCTAAGTACAAAACTCTATTGTTCAGATTTGAGGTTCAATATCGCGAAACCCACTTCAAAATAATATAGAAATAAATTACGTAAGTCACAAGGATTCAGATTAAGAAATATAATATTAAAATTATGATTACATACTAATATATTATCTTAATTAATAGTTCAAGTATTTTTGAGTATGTATAGAAATACATAATACTGCACCCAAAACGCGCCATTTTGAAAAAAATTTAATGGATCGTTTACAAAGAACCGTATAATTAAAATTCATTTGTTCAGTGTGTGTGGGATTAGTAAACTAGTTTTAAATTCACTCGGATTAAGGAGCCACCACGTAATAATTGGATCTAATTAAAAATACAATTAATCAATCATTTACATTAATACAGTTATAAGTCTTGTATATTTATAAGCGCCTATCTCAATTATTCAAAGTAAATGTGAACAGGAAAAGGGTTAGCTCGCTGTATCGTTGATCCCATGCTAACCTTTCGGCTCAGATTGAGGCCACGAGAAAACGAAGTATATAAATTCATTAAGGAAAATCCGTTATCCTGAACAATAGACGACATGCTGTTTGATAATTGCTGTAGCTTAACAGAAAACCTTTAAATTGTCTTAAAATTGTAGAACGATGTGGGGGTTGCGACTCCGGTACTATGAATAAATTGTGGAATCCGGTACTGTACTAACTCTGGTACCCTATAACCGGGAAATCCGGTTCTTTTAGGTACTGAAAATACGTATTACTGTATGGTAAATACAATGAAATATAAATAACATGATAATATAATTTGTTACTCAGTTGTAATATTATATGAACTAGTCTAAAATTGGAATTATTTGAATTTTTACTAATTAATAATTTATTGTTTGTTTTTACTGTTTATTTATTGATTATATTTAAAAAAGCACGGTAAATTACTCGACTTCGCCTGGTAGTAAGTAGTACGAGGTGTTTATATGCAAAGATAGCTAGAGCATTATGCGATACACTGCCATAGCAACTACTAATTTAAGGGCATGGGCCCTTAATTTGGTTTTGTAAAAATATTTTAGTTTTGGTTTTAGCGAATGCCATCTGATTTAACCCCAGTAAAGAATATACAAAGAGGCTACCCCTAAAATGATTTATATCGCGTTTCGACAGTTTTTCAAGCAATTCACTCCAAAAACTAAATAGGCTTTTAGCGTTACTCAATAACTTTCCAAAGTTGTCTGGAGCTACTGAGAATAAGCCACTCAATCGATCTACTATTGAATAAAGCATATTTATATTGTCTGATATGAAATCGTAAGCGACATCCTCGCGATATTCAAACGTAATCATAAAAATATACGCACGTTAACTAAGTTCGAAGAGAATTCGGCGCCACCGTCGTACGTTCTAGCTCGGCCTTCGTTAGCTTTAGCTCAAATTACTTCTGTGCCGAATTTCCCGCAAAGGCTCTGGAATCTTACGGTAAATACCGGGAAAATAGTTATCGGGTATTTCAACATACTTTAAATATGTCAATATACTTAAAATTTATCCTAATCATATTAAAGTCAAAATCATTTATCATGTGGTATCGTCGTTCATTTGCGACTCATGACTCATTCAAAATTAATATCCAGTCATTCGTCCTCGTAGGTGTAGACAGACAAAGCTAAAGGTGTTCCTAAAAAAATTAAGACCTCATCAACTGATATTCATTTCAGCAAGATGAGTTATAATAGGGTGCTGTATTTGGCGCAACTCTTATAAGGAAACTTGTTACCTTATTGTCTATATTGAACAAAGTCGGTTTGTATGCCGTCAATGCGTCAGCTATACTTTGGTTCTCTATAAAACGCGTGGGTTGGACAACTGCTGCGGTATTTGACATTTTGAAAGAAGCACGTGAATGGAAAAATAATAGGCTGTGGTTTATGATGATTGTGTAGACGGTTTATGAGTGCTGTACGGTGGTAAATTCTACAGAACAAAAGAGCGGTAGAAACGAATGCATTATATATATTTTTATAGTGAGTTCGTTGTCTCAGAGATAGCTTTCGTATACAATTGCGAATGACTGTCATCAGATTTAACATATATTTAACATAAATTGCTAGATTAATTGGATTCTTTATAAGATAATATATATAAAGATGAGCTATCAAATGGTACTCATTATAATTAATGATTCTTCTTTGAATGAACATTTAAATCAACTACGTTTATTTTGGTAGTTCAGCTTAAAAATAATTATCACACTGTTTTTAAACTTTGAACTGAACTGAATATTAAAGACCTGAATTCTAGTATTTTCCCTTTGATTGGATTGTCATTGATAATTTGTGAGAACCTATTCTTCCTGTCCCTAAGCTAGAGTAGGATTTATACTAGAAAAATTATTAAAAGCTGATTTTTTTTGAAGTTCATATCAGAGTAGCACTTTGCATTCATTTGTTCTTTAAGCCGAAGATGTAAGCAAGTTACACCCGGATTCCTCAACTACAGAGGTACCGGCTATCTTACCACAAACTGCTAGGACACAATAAATGACGGCGGCAGACTTAGATAAGATGACGGTAGCTAGCCTCACTGCGAACTGAATCCCGGACCTCTCGATCTTTAGTAGATGGTTTTAGCCACTCGACCACAAAGGTGGTTAATCAAGCAATTGAAAGTTATTATTAATAGTACCGTTAACTAGAAACTTCATTACCAAACAAAATAAGCCTACATGGACGATAATGTTTAAATTGCAGTCACGGAACAGGTATGACCAAACTTGGAAGCTAAAGTATGTATCATTAAGATTTGAGTTAAGCTAAATTAGCATGTTGTCTTTGCGTACAGCCGTTGATGCTATCAAAGTCTGAATGCCGCTGTCCGTGGGTGTGTGGCCTGATGTAGCTCTTGATAATGTTGCCACGTATAGAGAGGTGGTTCCAGAATTAACTATTATAGTTCTATTGAGATTGGGTTTGTTCTCAAGAGAACACAAAGTAAATTAAATTGTTATTATTTTCGGTTTAGACGTTTGCACACCCCATTTTACCAATAGGCATTTTACCTATACATTACCTTATCTCTATGGTAGACTTCTGGAAGTAGTTTCATTTAGAAATAAGTAGTACATTTGTACAATTTATACTCAAACGTCTTTCTTTCGGAAAGTTTATTTTGCGTATATTAATTATTAAATAAATAAATCTAAATTTATGTGCATTGCATTTTATTAAAATTAGCAAAAGGCCAATTTTACTATTTAATTAGCACACTCACACACCCCCACTCTTACACATTGCTAACTTACAACAGATACTTTTGTTTTTTAAAATTTGTTTGGAACTTCAATGGATGATGATATTTCACATAGAAGAGATACACGAGTACTGAAAAGAAGGCCAGAACCAGCTATGAAACGATAAATTGGGACAGCAGCAATGAGTCAACTTGACAAAATATGGGGATCGGAAAATACTTACACAAAGACTTATTTCAAGTCCTCCTCAAAACTAGTCTCTGATGAAACAACTGAAGCTAGTTCAATTGTAAAAAAGGATAGTAAAACAACATTTTTTTGTAGCAGGCGTAATATTGACTTATTAGCAAAAGATTGATAGAATTTCTTGTGCGTGTCAACTTTAAATTGTGTATCAAGGTTTAAATCGAAATTCGTGACACATTAAAATAGAAAACTTCAACGTTATGTGTCATGCCAACAATACAGGTTTGTAGTCACGAAGCCGCGAAGAAAATAAAAGGAATACACTGGACATTGGCTCAGTACCTAATTCTGTTTTAACTTTCTATAGATTATTGCACTGAAGACCGATGTTGGCTGCCATCCTGAACATCATTTGTCATAATTTATCTCTTGTTTGTAGCTTTGTATTAACTTATGGGAATTAAATCAGTCACAACATTAGTTCTGAGTATTTCGTCACCGACAATTGCTTCGCACATCTTGAATAGCCTTCGAGCGCGACGTCTCCCATCATTCACCGCGGCTCATTTCTCATTGCGATTGAGTGCAGCCCTATTCAGAATACCTTTCCATGCTTCGTCGATCACGACCGCATCTCTAACAATGGTGGATGCCACCCGACCTCGGAAACAAGCCTTGACCGACTGTTCACAGATAAAAAACACGGACACCGCACTTTTGTAATTATTTGATTTACCGCTTCTGAAATTGATTTTAAAAAGGCGTCTGATGTAGAAAAACTTTCCCAGGCTTCAATATGACGAAACTATTAGTTACTACACTTTTTTGTGCTTAACACTTCCTTGTAAATGTATTCCGGTCAAACTTGTAGGGCCTAAGATGTGAAAGCAAAACTCCATGGTCAGAACCTGAGTATGAAATTTGTGAATAGTAATTGCTTTACATTTCCTATGTCATGAATTACTTATGACAGGAGTTTACTGAAAGGTAGTAGTAGTTCTTTAAATTGTCTACAGATACTATTCAACTCTACGAAGTCTTACAAGCGATTAAAATGATATTACCATCTGTATATTTGCATCTGCGATCTATCCACCCGTCTATAAGAAGGGAACAGTTCGAACTTTTTACTCCCATTATTACCTATGGAAATAGCAAGAGGACAAATCGAAATACTGTGTGAAAGTAGCTTAGGTTTAATGAATTCAGTATGTCGTCTGTGTAATCATTGGCACTATGAATTGGCTTAATGGTTACCAAAAATATAGTTAAACATGTCATTGATATGCTGCAAGTTACAAGTTCACATAACCAAGTGTGTTGGCCATTCGAAACGTAATTAAGTTGTCTATTGAATATCAATAAAACAATGCATGTGGGACGCCCGTACCGCTTTCCTTGCAGCGGCTGCGCACGATTCGACCGCGCCATTTTTAGTCTTCAGGGACGTATAGTATATACGTATATTCTAGCGTTTTCACCAGTTTCTTTATTAAACTGATTGATTTATTGTCTTTTTCTTTACATCTATAAATGTTATTATCACCGAATTGAAATAAAAAAGATAAACAGTTGTTTAACATAATTTTCTTCAATCAATATTTAAAATTATGTTTCGTAATTTAAATAGGAGTAAATCGATTGATCGTCTATTCAATAGTCGTCATGTCATAGGCTAACTAGAAACCAAAAATGTTACCAGTTCAGATAAAACCTATACATATTCAGTGGGCTATTTTTCAAAAGACAATTTGTGACTTGAAATGAAATTAAATTTAGTAGAGTTTTAGGTAATACTTGCTGTCAATGGGTACACCCATTGTCAATAATTACAATAAAAATAGTGTTTTTGTGCCAGTCAACAAATTTGGAACTACATTGGAAATTAATTAATACGACAGTCAATTTGATAATAGAAAGAAGACAAGTAAGGATAGGTTTTTCAATTTAGCACCTTCCTTCTCCGATTAATTCATCAATGGGTAAAAAACCACAGGCTAAAATTTATTTTAGGTTGATATTTTAATGAAAAGCAAAATAATTAAGCCTACATTGTAGGTGTTGTTACTACATTGAAATGTACATTAAGTATATGTATATATAGCTAAAGTAACTATGTTAATTTCATAGTTAAAAAATATGCAATCAGTGGTCGTCCAGCGAGCCTATTCGCTACCTTATTATGATAAGAGAGTGGTAACCGCCAAGTTAAATGGGATTTTTTAGTGTTTTTTTTTATAAAAAGCTCAGCAACCAAGACTCAACACCAGCTGATGATGAGCAGTAGGAGCCCACATCTGAAGATAGCTAGTGTCGCAATATACTGCCCTAGCCACCTTCACCTTGCCCGCCCAAAAAGTGCTTTTCACGCCTCTTTTAAAGGAACCCATGTTGTATGAAGGAGGATATACATACGTGTGCCGAAGTGAATACGAGTATGGGTGTATAATTATCAAAGGTCATCCAATGACTAAAATATTCCTGCAGCTCGGCATTGAACTAACAAATGTGATATTAAGAAACTTTATTTATAGATATTAAACTCAATCCAAACAATTTTTCGCTAGAATTTAGTAGGTACAATGTATTCAACCTGTGAGCCAGGTGTGCAAACTTATAAAAACATTTATTATATATGAAATATTGTTTTAGGAACTGATTATTTGTCGTAATTCATTACTTTATTCACGCCAAAGGATAGTACTCTATAACCTTGACAAAGGATAAAAAAAGTTGGCGAATTCTCCACTGACAAAACCGTTAGCTTTAAATTTTTAAATAGTTGTAGAAAAAATTACGAACTAGTCAAAGTAGGTTTAAATATCTGTTTATTCAATAATTTTATGTAATCGGGAATGTTATTGTATTATTTAATGAAAATATTATAAACATCATTTGTACATCTTCGATCTACACGAGGGTTTTATTGTTTGAGGGACGAGTAATTGGTATTCAGCGTACAGTAACCGATTTAAGGAGCTCTTTGGGGTAATGGCAAGCGCTCTTGTTTCGATTAAGAAAACTAAGGAACTCAAGGCCGCTGGATGGGTCAATTTGTATCTGGAGGAGGAAAGGAGGAGGCGGTATCTGGAGGAGGAAATAAGGAGCTGGCTCCTTCGTGCTTCGGAAGGCAAGTTTAACCGTTGGTCTCGGTTGTTACAGCTGTAGCATTTAGCCAGTATGTTGGTATAATGGCCCAAACACACATGCCTCTTATATAGGACGTGTATTTAGCCAGTATGATGTTGATGTTGATGATAATGGTTGTTGTTGATGATGATGGTTCAAACGATGTTCACGTGTTTGATTAACAGGTGCACTTTTGTTTGGTAGTTTTCATACGTGATTTTATAATGTCGAAATTTGGTAAATGATGACAATATTTTTGTATGAATGTACCTCAATTTGCCCTACCCACGAACACACATACATTTGCATAGTAATTCGTTACAATTTATCATTTCGTAGGTGCGAGTTCTAATATTAGGTAAGTCGATAACCTATGCATCTAGGTTACATAAAATTAGGTGTGGGTTTTCGTCTGTCAAAATGTAATTGAAACAAAAATAAGTGATATTTAATTTGAAATGACTCGGTTTGACTTTGCAATGACCATTTGAACCTTCATCTTATTCTTTGCTACGTCAACCTTGGTTGGCTTTCATTTGTTTCTATTTTCTACGCTGATATCGGTTCTCTGTTTAAATCGTGTTGACGTTCTCAAATCAATCAGATACAGTGCACAACATTCAGTCAGTTTATTCTGCTTTTGTTTGATTTATTACCAATCAAGAGGTAGCTTTGAAATGTTTTTTAACTAAGAAAGACTTAACACAATGTTACCTATACCCCTAGTGTTAGTTTTTAATCTAATCGAATTGTTTCGACCGTAGTTAAGCACAGCAAACAAATTCTTATATAAAAAAGAAGTTTCCAGTACTTACATAATTGTTGACTAATGTGTCGATATCCCTAGTCACTTGCTTTACCAAAAAGTCTGGAAAGAGGTGTGGAATAACACTTCTTGAACGAATCCATGTCTTATGAAGAAAGAATAGGTTATTAACATAAATATAATATGATGAAAGCCCTTTTATGCTGTTTGCGTTCGTGAAACTTTTTAATTTGGTCTGAAACCTCTAACATCTTTTATGATAGACCTGCAGGTGGTATACTATTTATCAATAGAACGACCTTATTCTGTGATAATAAGAGCGTTTATTGCAATAACATTGTAAGTGTTAAATTAAATTAAAAATATTGAGTTCGTGTCTGTATTCTGCTGTATTGTTACACTATTTCAAGATCCAATTTAATTACGTGAGGCGAGGAAACCGTTATAGCAATTTGGTAATACGTCAAAGTGTTAAATTGCTTAAATTGCTGTTCATTTTACCACTGACAAGTTATTACGGCAATTTTGTCATCGTCTTGTTAGGATTATGACAATTTTAGTAATTCATGAGTGTTATTTTTGTCGTATTTTAGTTTAGATAATAAAATTTGTTAAAATAAATAATATATACATAATCGAACACAGAATAGAAGTTTTTATTTCAACACACGCTCTTACTTAAAAACCAATTTAAAGTTACATAATTGTGTGAATAAAACATGAAACATCATGTCTTTTTTATGTTTTTTTTTCTTAAATATGATTCTTGGTAATTTTTATTATTATGTACTTTTCCGTATTTTTAAGCTCAATATTTTGTTCGGGTATAAAATAATTAATTTTAAGTTGAAATCCATCTTAATTAGCTATGTGTCTGTTAGACGATAATCCATACTAAATAACAAAAAAAATTCTTTAAGCTTTTCTTCACGATTGTCACTAATTTTTTTTCTAAATCACATTATATTAAAAGTAATTTAAAAATCTATTAGAAGGTTTCAAGTTTCTCTATTTGTTGTTTTTGAGATTAAACGAGACTAACCAAGAAGAAGATATGAGTACTTTAAGCCATTTAAAAAAAATAGGATTGAATATTATTTATTAACTAGTAAAAAAATTATTAATGTAATGCTACTAGCAATTTATTGTAATCAAATTATGGTAAGCAAGATAATGCAATTATATATCACTTAAAGGCAGTTTAAAATTAGTTATTGCAACAATTTAATTTGTGCTGTCAATTTTATTATCAGATACTAAACTTTAACGTTCCTTACAAAATTTCACTGTGGGCTAACTACATATAGACAAAAATTATGAAAATATTTATACAATAAAATCTCATTCTATAATAAAAAAAATCTTAAAATACAAACGCGTAGTCATGGTCAATTTTAATTATGGAAATATCAATAAAATTAATGACGATTTCGTGTAACAATGTAGGTAACATAAATGAAGGTCATGGCTGGTGAAGTATTTTAATTAATTTAAGACGAGTCGTGTGATCATGTTTTATTAATTCGTTGGTTCGTGATCGAAGGGTGGCGCTTACAGTTATTTGCAACTGAATATTTATATTATGCGCCGAGCAAACTCATTGTGATGAATTAGCTAAAAATAGCGACGCAAATTGAGATTCATTTCAGTAGCTTCTAATCATTACTCGTGGGAATTGAAACAAATTTTAAAATAGGTTAGCATATCATATGCTTTTGATGAGATTATTAGTTAAGCGTGTTCATAATACGTAACATATGTGTTTAATAAACAGGACGTTGCAGTTACCTAAAATCACAGTCAAATAATTACAATAGTTCAATTCAAAAGAAAAAGAAAGTTCATTTTAGAAAATAACTTAAAGGTGTAAACCGTTTTACCTTTTTGTGGGTCTAGAAAAGAAAAAGGAAGGACTGGAAATATTTTATTAACTGCCAAACATATTATACACTTAGCGAAACTTAGCGTTAAAAATTCTAACCAGCATAATATCGAGTCCCCGTGGAGCCACGGCGCTGATCTTCCGTGGACACCTCACACAATATTATTAACAGAGCGCGCGCAGTAAATATAATCTATATAACAAAATCATACCGTAAATAACAAGCAAACAAGAAAGGAATAAACTTAACCAGCCACTTATATAAAGGAAGGGATGATGATACTTTAGATTACTTAAGAAACTATACGTAACAACAGTTCCTAAAAGAACCCTTGATGAACTATAAAGTGGAAAGTAAATTATAATATTAATTTAAAGTCTTACCAAATACTATTTAACATTGGAATAGCCACATTGATGCCAGAGTTCTATGCTACATAGAATAACAATACAAACGAAAGTGCTCACCGGAATCGGTGAAAATGCGTGGACAAATACGGACGATATTTGAATTGACTGCAGTGACCACACTAAAACTATTTACTTTAGAAGGGTTTAAATTCCTTCTATTTCTAATAGACTGGGGTTTCCATGTAATATGAGACAACGTTACAAAGTAGAAAAATAATAAAATAAATGTATGCTTGTAATTTATATCTTTTATCTGTGTTACTCCTCATTTAATGATTTCACGCAGAATAAATATTTCCTTACTCCAATGAAAGATTTCCAAAAAAAAATTAATATGAAACTAGTCTTTTTCGGAAAAGGTTGTTTTTCCAAACATCCAAATTTTAATGTTGTAATAAAGAGATAACAATCAAGAGAACAGTCATATTGAGTTCGTCACTTTCGTATTGAATTTACACTTCGCTCCGTCGCCGACTAAATTGTCACAAAAAGTTATGAGAATTCAAACACTTTGCTAGTAGAATCGAATTATAGTCACAGAAAATCTATTTATGCATACAATATGATAAGGAATTCGATTTTTATGAGAGTTTGTAACTTTTACATACCCATATGACTAAACTTTAAAGGTTCTAAGGTTGTAAAAAGATGTAAAGGCAATAGTTAAGTTACAGACACAGTAAAATGAGTAATCAAAATCAAGAATGAAAAAATAATTAAGGTTACTAACAAATTTTATTGACTCTTAAGTTAAGATTTTTTAACGAAAAATGTAGTGGAAAGATCTCCATCATTTCACTTTATTTTCCTAACGTGAAAATAAGTTTTAAACTAAACTAAAAAGCAATTTAAAGAAGGCAAAAATAATTTGTGAAATAAAATTATTTCTTTCTAGAAACAACTGAGCACTAACTTCGAACAATACTTTTATTAAATAAGTACATAAATTGAATAATTTTTACCTTGCTGTATTGTTATCCGTTTCTAAGTATTGTAAACAAAAAAAAATTGAGTGGTAAGTTCTGTCACTGTCAGTTGTTGACTTTTTTGAAAATCGGACCAGAATTGACGGAGAAATATGTATCTTTTGTTTGTATGTTCACTTAGAACATAAAAACAAAAAAATACATACAATAGTACATTCCCAATTTTAAATTGTGTAATCATAAACCTCAGCTTCTATTCCACTGCCTTAAAATTAGTCCTGTTAAGTTCTCCAATACTTTTTATCATGTGAACTATAAACAAAGATACGGAAGCGAGTTTTATAAAAAATAAATAAATCACATTTTGTCGGGAATACAAAAGTACTTGGATAGTAACTATACAGTATCCACATTGTATCATGTTCCTTTAATGAGATGGTTCTGTGAGAAAACTATGGCGTCCAAGTTTCAATTGTAATGTTATTCTAAATGGCATTTAACTGAACAATGGTTGTATAATTATGGCAAATGAGAAAGAACATTGCTTACTCTTCCGCGTGGAATCGATCCCGCGATTGAAGAAGCTTAAGATGATTAATTGTGACTGCTCATTAACACGGTTATGACATAGCTCGTTAAGTTTGATTATGTTTTTGACTGATGTAATACGAACGAAATGATAATTGATTTGGTTTTTTGAACCAATTTGTTTGTCTACCGTTTTTTGTTTAGTTTATTTTGGTCTGTTCTCGCTAATTGATTATCGATGCTATTTCGCTAGTTTAATTCCAAACCACATCAGTTGTCATCGATTCATCTCAATTAACAAACGAAGTATGAACCTTTTGTTTGAATTAGTATTTCATATTGTTACCTATTTTGGCAGTTAGTTTGATTTAGTAAGCCTTCATTTTTTGGATCTTCATCAACCGGAGTGTGATATACAATAAAAACAACAATTTTATCTACTTTATTATTAATAGCTCCCGTTGTATTGTTTATCTAACATTTGTCGCTTTGATTGATCCTTAGGTGTCATAAATTTCATCTTAGCGTCTAAACAACGGGGTCACCGTCGGTCAGACTTCCTTCACCTGAGGCCTAGATTACATCATAGGTTTTGCAATACACACGCCACGTTAAATCCATTTACTTAAAATTTAAATTGTATAAGAAAAGTTAATCAATCTAGTCGTATTTAGTGTCACTATCGCTGAATTAGTTATTGGACTTTTGCACGTAAATTAATGACTATTTACATATTTGACCTTACTGCTTCAGGTTTTCTTAAGTTATAATTATTTATAATACAAAAGATTTAGAACACCTGTCCAGACCTATCCATAAGCCAGAGAGAATAGATATTCTTTTATTAAATGGACGTCATCAAGGGGCTGGTAAGGCAGTAATTCGGAGAATTCAGCATTATGAATATTTGATCGATCAGTAACTAAGTGGATGTCAAAGAAAAACAATTAAATAATCTAATAGATTTTGTTACAAAATTACCACACATTATAAAGCCAGCCAGCCGCTAGTTCAGTAACGTTTTAAAAAGACTAAATACAATAGCACGGAACACCTACAATACATGCTTAAGAAGCGAAAAAACAAGTGTTATTGTGCAATAACTCTTTTAAGTAGTTGTATAATATTTGCCCGAAGCACTGCCAAAAAGTTATAATACAATGGCCATTATGCAATCAATTATTCTTGATTTTGCTTTGTGTAAAGCCGCGTTGTCTGAAGATTTATTGTAACAGGTTAATACAACTATAATACAACAGTTTCGGTTTTAATAAGTATACGTATATTATGAATGACAATTATGAATGGCGTTAATAAATTTATTAAAAAAATAATAACTTTTGTACTTTATAACCGTTATTCATTAAAGAAATTAGCGTTATAAGTAATGCTTCTTATATTGCTTGTATGTATATACTATCTTTCATAGTACATGCCCATATAAAACACGAAATGCACTGCATGCATGGAATACTGAGAAATAATCTTCAACAAATTATTTGTTGCAATTATAATTCGTAAATAGTTTGAATGCATCATTTAGTACCCTGAAGTCTATTGCAATAGTCTGCTACTGTTGTGCAAAGCATTTGTTTTCTGTCATGTATATCAAGTTAATAGAAGCAGCCACTGCAGTATCACGAGACTGGTAGGTAGTCTGTCATTCACCTCGCAACCCAACACCGCCAACAGCCGCTCACCGAAGTTACTGCACTCTTGCGCAACCTGCGGTCATGTTGCATCGATACCTCTGCAGTACTGAATGTTATCGATTACCATCACCGATTACTGTTTGTAGAAATGAGTATAATTGGTTTTTGGGATGGTGAAAGTATTTTTTGTAATTTTTAATTGAGATATCAATTTAATTTGTTGTAAAATGAACTTATAACATTTATATTTAGGTTTTGTAGGGTTTACGATCAATAGTCAACGTGTTGTTTAAAGATAATGATTTCGTAAGAGGTAAAACCCTTTTAAATTTAACATTTTTTTGGAGTAAGTGGGCGGGCAACTACTTTCTTAAACCTAAAAAGCATTTGAATTTCAATTGCAATGTTGAGTAGCCCGCAAGGACTCGATAAATAAGGGATTGGATGTTATACTGTTAAACAAAATTAATTATATTTCTTATACTTTATAACTTTGGTATTAGTGCCATGAAAACTAAATCTGCAATAATTGGATTTTATTATAACAATTTTGTAGTGAATTCCATGAAAGATAAGATATTTATAAGACTGGAGTCATTGCAAGGTATTAGATCAACTATTATTATTTCTGTAACACTAAATGCGATACAACCTAGAAATTCAAGGTCTCTTAAAATCAAAGCAAAGACGATGCTTCAAAGTTTCTGTTGAAATTCTCTGGATTTACTTAAGATAAAAATGAGAGTAGAGATATTTTAGCTAAAACAGGTAATAAATCGTTTAAATAAGAAATTACAGCGAAAGTAACACAATCGTGTATCCAGTAGACGCACTTGTTATGTTTAGTGGTTGTTATGTTAGGCGAGTGTTTAGCTAAGGTGCAGTTCTCTATTTGCCCTTCCCACGTCTGGTCCCTTTCCCGTTGTGTACACAGAGTATAAGCCTCCATTGACACTAAAACCTTTAAATTGATTCGAACATGCAACGAAAAAAAAGTATTTGTCATATTTATGAATAAATTGTAAGGTTAGGCTTATTATTTGGCGACCTAGTTGAGACTATATTTTATTAAAGATTTGGGGAAAAAAATAATAAAATAAATATAAAGAGTATTAATATTTTAACACCTCCCCGTTTAATACAGTTACGACTGTATTACAAGGATTTAGATTACTAATTAGCACTAAATGTAAATATAATTTACAAGCAGGTGTTAAGTATTCAGACAAATCTTTAATATAATTTGTATATATTTTTGGGATATTTAAGGGTCTCTGTGTTCAAGGAAACTTTCAATTTTTTTTTCATTTTTCTTTCAACTGTAAATTTTTAAAAAGTTGTTAACCCCTTTTTCCTATTTCCTGATAAAGTGTGTCTCCGAATGGTACTTATTTGTTTGTTTGCGGTGTTTGGTTAGTGTGTTTGCACTTAGATTTAGAAGTGTTTTGAGGTTGGAAACATATTGGAAACTGGAAACGTATGTGGCTGATGTTTACTTTCCAATGTTATTCCGACAGAGTAGACACTTTATGTACATCTTTTGAAAGTAATGGGTTTTGTTTTGGAGTTCATTCAGTATTATCAAGTGTTATCTAATAAATAAAACATAGATGAAAGAAGAAAAGCGGAGAAAACGAAAACACATGCACTAAT
The DNA here is from genome assembly GCA_943193645.1 of Acentria ephemerella. Classification (NCBI taxonomy): domain Eukaryota; kingdom Metazoa; phylum Arthropoda; class Insecta; order Lepidoptera; family Crambidae; genus Acentria; species Acentria ephemerella. The sequence continues at coordinate 10,408,378 of OW971884.1, read as the reverse complement.
ATATTTTTAAATTAATCATAAGTTGCTTGATTAAAAATTTTCAGTTTTAAATGTTAAAAAATAAACATATTTTTGTTTCAAACTAAAACTAAACCTTGTAAATAATTCCACGATAGTGATATATTGTTAGCTCGTACAATAATTACTAAGGGCTTAACTAAATTGTTACAATTATAGATCATTATGAATATTGAAAATATATTTATTGTGACACGAAAGTAAAGAATAGAAAACGTGAGACGTCACTAAATTTTCTTAGAGTAGAACAGAAAAACAAAAATGCTAAAACTTTAACGACAGGCTGTTTATTATTGGATTTCAATATTTAAGAGAATATCACAAGTACAAATCAATTTTCAATTAAAGGTCAAGATTAAATGAATAAAAGTATCCATAAATCATTCAATCCGAGTGTTCGAATGTTGTAATTACTATCGATAATTCTCACGTGTTTGTCTTAATAACACCCAATGAGGCTAGCATTGTAATTAAGAAATAGTGGAGGCCATGAGACAGAAATACATTAATCGTTTAATGCTCATGAAACAGACAGAAGCTAACTTGTTCAGAACTAGAAAGATAATTACATATGAATACATAATGAGTAAAATCATGTACATTGAATCAAATTACGAGCACTTGCTGGTGAATTTAAAGTTGTTTTTAAGTTAACATCTTTTTTTTCCCTATGAGTTGATGTGTTATCTGTGCAGCATGCGTAGCACAGCGAAATCGAAAAGATTTTGTCCACATCAAAAAGTTCGATATAACTCATTTATTTTTGGTAGGGAACCCTAATATTTAAACTATTATACCGTGTTTTCAATAGTTTCGTAATTGTAGCCTACTTAATTAATATTTATGATCGTGCAGAACGAATCTTCATTTCCTCAATTATTTCCAAATATCAATAAGAGGCTTTTTAGAAATTCACGTTTATCTATTTGGAATTAATGTTTGTCTTCACCGCGCCCTCAGCTTGGCCTCGCAATAATTTGTTTAACACAGATTCTCATTCGTAGAATTTCACTCGGTTTTTCAGAACTTGTATCTGAGGTATAATAATAATAAATATTCTTAGATTACTTCTCAATTCATCATAGAGATAAGCTTTTTATTAGTTGTAATAAATGTTACTTTTATTTTAAGCTTTTTCCGTTTGAAACAATCTCCAGTGCAATAAATCAATAACGACTTATGTTTAACCTAAAGCTGTTATAAAATAATCAACTATTATTTAATAATCAACTATTAACAGCCTGGTTTCTGCTGCAGTTGACTCACCTCCTGAGGTAATTGATTTGACAAATGTCACTGTAAATTCAACCCCTTCTGTGAAACTTGTCAGGTGCAGCAGTAACAAAATTAAAAAATATGTTAAAATTAATAGATATATTAAAAAAACTAAAAAATTAATTAAAACACATAAAAGTTTGTATAGAAATTGTCAATATATAAATGAACGGAGACGGTTAGGTGAGGAACTTGACGTTTACACTATATTATTGGAAAATAATATAATTGAGCATGATATTTATGTTAAATCAGTTCAATCTGAAATGTGTATTCTTAAGAAAAAATTAGAAAAAATGACTGATAGATACAATAATACAAAAAAAGAGTATGGGGAATACATTTTGGCGATAAAGTCACTTACGAATAATTCAAATAGCCCCACCTTAGCAAGCACATCATGCTCTCTGGGTATTCGCCAAGAATGTGAACCCCCTACTCAACGTAATTTGTCTTCATATAATATTAAAAACTGCAGTAATAGCATAAGTCCTGTAGTGATGTTTAGTGACGATATTGGGAAAAACATGGGCCAATTACTAAGTACATACATGAATTGCCCAGTAATTAATCACTGTTTGCCTGGAGCTTCATATTGTGACATAATGTATAAAATAATTGATTACAATTTTAAACCAAATTCCACCCTCATAATATTTATTGGAAATAAGGGTACAATGAATAAAAAGAGACTTATTACACATTTAGATAAACTTTGTTCTCTTAATATAAAGAAAATTATTTTGTTTACACTCCCCTATTTGACAAATGTGCCACAAGCAGAAAATGACCACAGATATAAATTGAATTTGACATTTGATACGGTCACGTTCGGAAACCGTAGTTTGTTTCATTTAATTGATACAAACAAATTACTGAATAGTAATTTAATTCGAACAAAAGACAAATGTTATTTGTCATATTATAATAAACGTCAGATAGCTATATCGCTATCTTATATTTTTTTTATGTACTCACCTGCTTCTATTGAGCAGGTTAATGACACGGATTATTGTCCTAATAATTTAAATTGAATATTGTGACAAGGGAGGAGATCTCTCGCCATTCTATGACCAAGAATAAGCCTAATAGTTACCTTAATTTTGTTCACCAAAATATACAAGGATTTTCGGGAAAAGAACTAGAAGTAGGTTTATTCTTGGATGAAATGAATATACATGTTTTATGTTTGACCGAACATTGGTTAAGACAACATGAGTGTCTAATATATATTGATAATTTTAGTGTGGTTAGTTCGTTCATAAGAAAGTCGGCTATTCGTGGTGGGTCACTGATACTTTTACATAATAAATTTAAATCGAAGGAACGGAAGGATATAATGGCACTATCTATTGAACGAACAATCGAATTATCATGTGCAGAGTTGGAGCATTTTATAATTGTGTGCGTGTATAGACCTCCATCATCAGACTATGTATTATTTGAAAACACTATGGAAGAGGTACTAAGGAAACTTTGTAATTCCAAAAAGAAGGTTGTTGTCTGTGGCGACTTTAATATCGATATATTGGGTGATTCTCAAATTATTGTTAGATTTCTAAATCTTTTTAAATCTTTTAATTTAGTTCCTCTTTTCTCGGAACCAACAAGAATAACTGCCACTACAGCTACCTGCTTAGATAACATATTCTGTGAAAATGGTAAATTTTTAAATAAGTCTATAATAAATCGTTTGCAATCTGACCATACTGGGCAGTTCGTGAGTTTCGAACACCTTTATGTTCCAAAAAAAATTATTATTAATTGTAGGCCGGTTACGAAGAGTCGCGTAAAATTTTTTAATAGTAACATCAACAAAAAAATTATAAATTTGCCGTTTCATGAGGATAATAATGCCAATCACCTGTACGAAAATCTTTTTAAATTAATAAGAACTGAATTTGATTCAGTTTTCACTGAAAAGACTGTAACAATAAATCCATTTAAAAGTAAATTCAGTGATTGGGCCACTCCCGGCATCTATAAAAGTAGAAATAAACTGTATGACTTATATGATCTTAAATCAAACGCTAGTGATAATAAATTCCATGAATACGTTAAAAAATATTCCAAAATATTTAAGAAGGTTTGTAACAATGCAAAAGCTATATTCTTGCGTAATAAAATTATTAATTCTAAAAGTAAAATTAAAGCAACTTGGAATATTATTAATAAAGAGACTTGCAAACTTAAATCAGAAGATAAAGAGTTCTGTTTAAAATTTAATAATATTATTGCTACAACAGATAAGGATGTGGCTGACGGTTTTGAATCTTTCTTTTCTAATATAGCTGCCACAACCACAAAACATTTAAATTCTAGTACTGATCATGCCATATCATTACTTGAGTCAAGTATTGAGATATGTAAAAGTACATTTAACTTTACTTACATAACTCCAATAGACATTTTTAAAAACTTTAAACAAATTAACATTAAAAGAACAAAAGATCTATGGGGCATATCAACAGACCTTCTTAAAATAATAATAAACAAAATATCACCTTACTTAGCATTTATATTCAATAAATGTATTGATGAAGGGCAGTTCCCTGATCTAATGAAATATAGTAAAATCATCCCACTATTTAAAGCAGGTAATAAGAGTGATCCATCAAACTTCCGGCCAATTTCTATCCTACCTGCTCTAAGTAAAATTTTTGAAAAAATTATATTTCATCAGTTGCTGTTACACTTTAACTTTAACAAATTATTCCATGAAAAGCAATTTGGTTTTACTAAAAATAGAAATACTACGGATGCAGGGGTCGCACTCATCAAACATATATTTGATGCATGGGAAAATAAGCAAGATGCTATAGGTATATTCTGTGATCTATCAAAAGCGTTTGATTGTGTGGATCATCAGATTCTATTAGTAAAATTGAAACATTATGGTGCTTCAGATAATTCGCTACGCCTTATAGAATCGTATCTTACTGGTCGAATACAAAAAGTTAACATAAATGGCACTAATTCTTCCGGCGCGCCTCTGTATATGGGAGTGCCCCAGGGCTCCATATTGGGCCCCTTATTATTTCTAATTTACATTAATGACCTGCCTTATTTTGCTAAAGACCTCTGTGAAATAGTTTTGTTTGCTGATGACACTTCTTTGATTTTCAAAACCGACAGACGCAAGGACGTATCTGACGAGGTAAATAGTACTCTTTCTCAAGTCCTACACTGGTTCACGGCTAATAATCTTGTTTTAAACTCTAAGAAAACCAAGTGTATTAAATTTAGTATGCCTAATGTAAGGCGGGTCAATATTTGTATTAAGATAAATGAGGAACCAATAGAAATAATTAATTCTACAACATTTCTTGGAATTACTATAGATTCCAAACTACAATGGGGCCCACATATTACGGATCTGGCAGGAAGATTAAGTTCAGCTGCGCATGCAGTTCGAAAAATAAGACGGCTTACTGATGTGGAAACGGCGAGATTAGTTTATTTCAGCTATTTTCACAGCTTAATGTCGTATGGTCTACTGTTGTGGGGCTCCGCTGCTGACATACAGACGATCTTTGTACTTCAAAAGAGAGCCATTCGTGCAATATACAACCTTAGACCACGTGACTCGCTAAAAGAATTATTTAAGGAAATTAACATACTAACCGTGGCGTCTCAATACATTTTTGATTGTATTATGTATGTACGTAAATACAGTGGTTCTTTTCTTAGAAATTCAGACTGCCATAGCTTCAACACCAGAAATAAGCATAAGCTCGCCTTTCCAAGCCACAGACTGCATAAGACCGGTAATTGTTTTATAGAAATAAGTATAAAAATGTACAATATGATACCACAAAGTTTTATTGAATTGCCTCTGCATAAATTTAAGTCAACTATTAAAAGTTGTTTGATGAAAAAGGGGTATTACAAGGTAGAAGATTATTTTAAAGATAAAAATTTGTGGCCACTATAATTTGCTTCTCTGCACTTATTTATTATATTTTGCAATATTTAAAAATATATTTTTTAATGCACTGTAAAACAAAACATGTATATGTTTATAATACTAATACATAATGACATAATTGATTTGTAAATGTCATTATAAATACTAAAGGCTGAGAGTTTCTTGCGCCGCTTCTTCTCTGCAGCTACTAATTCGTCGAAGCGGTAGTAGGGTTGATTGGGAATATGCATACTAGTGTTATTTTTAATTTTAAAATAAGTATTATTTTAAAGTTAAAACTAACAATTTATTTAGTACATATTGAAATACTATAACTGGGACAATTAGTAAATGCCCGGTTGATACCCAGTAAAATTATGAGTATTGCCTTTATAATTATATTTATTTATTTTCTTATACATATTCCCTGTTGTGACGATTTAAAAGAGCTTAGTAAATAAGTCTATTTAAATAAAGTTATTTTTGACTTTGACTTTGACTTTGACTTTAGATTGATCAAACTTCTATCGTGAAAATGAATCATGGTTAAACTATGAACGGACCGACAAAGTCAATGCAACAATTTGCAATCAGCAAATAATGTATATTCAACTGTCACGAACTTTAGTAATGTTGTGTATAAATTCAAATGAAATCTAAAGCTGCTAAATATTCATTGTCCGTATCGTAACTGTCTATTTCTTATGAATGGCGATTGGAGTCTTATTCATATGCTCCGGCGGCCGAGTCATGTGTCGCCGAAACTTGATTGCCATCGCATATTACACATTCCCATTGTTAGGTTTTGTTTCTCGGGATTGCATGAGGTGTTATGAGGTCGGCGCTAGACGATAGTAAATGTTTACTACTCACATTGCCATTGTTTGTTAATTTAAGTGGCTTTATATAAATAAAAAATATTGTAATTGAAATTGTGTTGTAAAGTGCAAAGGTGGATAGTGTAGATTTTATTTTGTTTCTCTTTTTACGATTTCCTTAAAGTATTTATAGTATCTAAATATACTAATGTGTATTTTTTTATTAATTATACTTTTTAAATTGTTTAATTATTAGGATACCGTTGTTATTGTTATACTACATTTACAGACAGCTATCACGAGATATAAATATACAGGTCGCTATAAATGTGGCATGAATATTTCTCTTTTAAGGGAAGAATCGTCTTGGAAGAGAAATACTCATTTTAATGGCTGTGTTTTCAAATTATGTATTATTCTACTGTCAAGTAGAGAAAAATATCAATGGCTTGAGAAAAATTCTTCGCGATTAACGTTCTTTGCCCTGCGCGTGCACTGAAATCTAATACATGATCACGTAGCAATGTTCACATGATGTGCAACGAATGACAAATTGTATTTTTGTAGATATAATTTAAGTGCCAGTGCTTTACTACATGTTAATTCTAAAAATGTAAAAATAGATCTTTCATTTCTGATGTATTTTCTTTTACCTTTTTTTATCGAGATAACTTTTCAATTACATCGTTGTCATCATATCTATACTATTATTATAAAGCCGAAGAGTTTTTTCGTTTGGTAGACTTTGAGTTGGAAGTGCTTTTCTCAGGAATATATATATTTATTATATATACTTAGTATTCATAATACTAAACTTAACATGAATTAATATATAACCTATAACAATATATAAAATTTATAACACACCAACTTATATATAACTTTTTTGTTAATCAAATTTGTTATCAAATAATGCATTATTTGCGAGTGTTTTTGTAAACATGATATTATTCCTCAATCAAATTTCGCTGTAAGAAAAGGTGACTTCATTATTTCCATGTGTAAATGAATTTATTATATATGCTTATCGCTACTAAATTCTATCACTACGCATTAACTCATATCCAAGCGAACGAGTCTTGTACAACCCGTGTCTTAACATTTCGGAGAAGTGTCTATCACTATGTGCCATAATGAAGAAAGCAGCTAATATGATAAATGACATAAGCAATGCTAGTAGTAGCAGTACACCTGGTGTAAGTTTCAATCGAAATGAATCGTCATGATAGTATTTGTCGTCAGCTGTCAAATTGTATGGAAGCGACCATCCAATCGTTTTAAAAAATTTGATTGACCCATCCTGGAATGAGCCATGAGGAAAGTTGCTTTGTTTTCATTATCAAAACCAGATCGTTCGAGTCCTCCTGTCCCTTATTATATTGTGTATGATTATTTCAATATATTATTAGTAACAGTCACAGTGCCACTACTCAGTTAACACGAGAGTACATCAGCGGTTATTGAAATCGTAGCTCGTTTGCGTAGAAAGTGTTTCGGAGCTCTCTAACTATAGTTTAATGGTTAGTGCGCAGCTTTTCCTATACACTCGCATGCATTAATAGTTCGCGCGTCCTGTCATTGACAGTTTTCTATTATAGAACTGTTAATTTTTATTTGACCGTAATAAGTGACTGCGCTGTTCTATGCCATATAATTCTATAAGCTTATTGTTATGACAATTAAAATAAAAATGAGTCAGATAAAATATCTGACTCATTTTTATTTTAATTGTCATATCAGGCTCATTCACTCAGTTTTTATCGTAAAAAACTACACAAATTTCTTTGATATTAATCTGATAATTACGGACACAAAAAATAAGTTATCTAATGCGTTGCAGTCATTTGTAAATTATGTATTTCAGGGAATAATTTTTATGTATTAAGATTGAGTGCAATGTAATAACATACTGCTTAGTTTTAAAGATTTGAAAATTAATGTAATTGGCCTATTTAGTTTTTCAAAGCAAGACTTTGTTTCAGGCTTTTGTAGTAAACCAAATTGAATTAAGTTAGATAAGATTATGATTTCGTTATTAGGAGGGGTGTGACTGTTTAAAGGGCTCGATGACGATATAGATTAAATTTACTTCTGTACCCAATTACCCGCATTAAACATGCTGTAAAATTTTAATTAGCAAGTCAGTATTCGATCTGTCTATCGATTTTGATTTTAGTTTTAGGCACCAATGATGGCTTATAATGGTACAATTAGAAAAATCTTTTTAAGTTTTTTAAATCAATAACTTTTCATTTACCTTTAAAGTTGTGAGGTTTATGTCTGTAAAAATACTTTATATTCCTATTGCTTAACTCACACGGTGCACATTACGACGTTAGATCTCAACAAACAAAAGATACGGGTTGTATGTCTTTGACGCAATCAGTTTTCTGTATTAAACAATGGGTAATAATATTTTAAAATATTAATACACAACAAACGATTTAGTCCAATCTAATCACAACTTTTGTAATGGATATCTGATGATTGATTGCTAAATATGATTAATGGAAGATGTAAATTATGTCAACATACAGTATGTTGTTGTAGAGTGGTTGGATAGTTAGTCTAAAAATGAATTAATGATCTTTTTAAATGGAACACAGGTAAAATGATTAACAATCACATTCTTTATAGATATTCCTTTACTATTTAACTTATAATACTTCTTTATAGAAACAATGCATTTTGTTATATAGATATGTCGGAAATTTCTATACAATATACAAAAACTCGAGCCGAGCTGTAGACAGAAGACAGTTGTGTCATAAATACGATAGGTTCCTAATACGGTTTAACAGCACGTGATTTGTTTATTTTGACATTTACATCGAAACATGTTATTAACGCATGTTTTCATGGCCGATTCAAAACACCACACCGTGACATTAATTATTTTAAGCGTCGGTTAATTTGGTTAGCCAACATCTGTCAGGTTCCAGCATAATGTAACTCAATTATGAACACCCGTCTGCTCACATCAGGTTATAGACAATTGCAGCTTCCATGACGTAATAAGTAGACGTCTACGAAATAATTTTTAATCCTGTAATAATAATAATAATATTTTTATTTTTACAGGACTTAGTACAAAATTAGTTAATTTTTTTTGTGTATTTCTCTTCTTGAATTAGTTAATGTACCATAAAGATATATTCTATTCTATTCTATTTTTATTTACATTTATGAATTTACGACTCCACCAAAAGTTAATTAATACATAAAAATAATACTTTTAAATTTTAAAATATTATTTTAATTTTATTAAAAAATAATAATATTCGCTAATGAAGACAAACATTTAAAGCGTAATTAATAAAACCAATTAACGTTTGCTATTTGTTTGCGTAAGAGCTAACATAACCATGAATCAGTAATCTGGCGATATAAGTAGGCATAACATTCAAATTAATAACCAAAGCACGTATATCAAAGTCATGAGATATAGCAGCCATTAAAAATAAGTGAACGTGATTTTAATCAATAATATAATTAACTATGTAAAGGAAAATTAAATAAAAAGAAGCACTTCTTCTTTAGTAAGCATTTAAAATTGATGTGATTCAAATTTTTTGTCACCGTAGCACACAAGAGTCGCGTAGTGAAATATTATCTACAAGCTGTGCGCACGTCTTCGTTCGCGTGGATATCATAAAAATTAACATGTCGTACGTGGATTTTTTAAGGATTTAAATCATGTTTATAACAAATTTTATTACTAAAAAGGTTATATTGAGTCATCCTTAAAAAAAAACACTGTTTTTTCACGTGAAAAGTTTTTTTTAAACTTTTAATGTGACGAATTCTTGTATGTATGTATTTTTGCGTAACTTTAACTGTTTACGCAGCGCATGCGACGAAAACTCTGAAAAAAGATTTTTTTATCTAAAAAAAAAAATTTTTTATTAATATTGATTGTTCTTACCATGATGTTATATAGCCTATAGCCTTACTCTATATATGGACTATCCAACACAAAAAGAATTTTTCAATTTGAACCAACACTTCCCGAGATTAGCCCGTTCAACCAAACAAACAAATAAACTTTTCATCCATTTTATACAATATTAGTATAGTTTCAAAACCAATTACACCCATTAAATTACTATTCATATATATCTACCATAATAATATTGAATTTATGAGAGACAACGTCATTAATATCTTCGTCCCATATTTTAGTTGCTGTAGTAAAAGTTATTTTAATATGACCATAAAAGTGAATTATTACATAAATATTGTAGAACAGGTTAGATCACATTAGATCAATTTTAATGTTTATCAATTATATTGTGATGTTTATGGACAATAGACGTAACTAATAGTGTTTGCTCTTCAAGTAACGTGCACGAAGGGGATTATTATCTGTTCTATTATATATAGGTATTTTTTATTAAAGACATTTTTATTTTACCAAGCTTTATCAAGTTGTGATTGCTATGGCCAATAATTACGCAAACGGTCAGCCATTTTGAAATAAACGTAAGAAGGTACGATCTCTTCCTCAGCTATTACTCTGCATTAGTTCTTCGCATAAATTATTATCATTATAATATTTTAGATTTCTCATAGTCTTTATTACAGAAAAGTGAATTATTGACAGCCGTCTGGTCGAGTGGTCAGTACCCCTGTGTTTTTGAATCCCGGTAGGGATATTTGTATGAAGTGTACGAATATTTGTCTACGAGTCATGGATGTTTATATGTTTATATAGTTATAGTTCTAATATTTATATACAAATATTATTATCTATATTTCTCTGTTATCTAGTACCCATACCACAAGCTCTTAACGGTACTTAATTTGGGCTAGATTATATGTGTGAGTGTGAGAAATATTATTATTATTATTCCTGGGAGTTTTTTTTAAATATAAAGCACAGCAAATGACTCGACACCACCTGATGATTAGCAGTAGAGGAGTCCATATGTGAGAATAGCTAGTGAAGCATCCGACATACTGCCCTAACCTCCCAGACCTGGCCGGCCCAAAAAGTGCTTTTTCACGCCTCTTTTAAGGAACCCATGTTGTAAGAAGGAGGAGGAAGCAGGAGTTTTCTATTCATTTGCATAAAAATGAGTGAGTTACAGACGTTGTTGTTAAGTTAAACAGTTATTAACATAACATAGTTCTCAATATTCTCCATATATTGTTGTTCTTACTTAAATCAAATTAAGCCAAGATAATAAAACATCATTTACTCTCGAAACTTAATAACATACAAAAATAATTAACGACCAAATTCCAAGTAAAGAAACTCAAACAAATTAACTACATCATACAAAGGAATTTTAATGTCAGATTTAATGTTTTCAGAGTTTACGTAAATGCTAACTACAACCTTATTGAGCAAGACCTTTTTAAGCTTTTCAGAAAATTCTTATGGGTTTTCGCGGTGATTTTAAGACGTTTACCAAATGCTTCGCTTTCGTACTTATGTAACTTTAAACTTATGTCATATGGAAGTGAAATTTTTATGACACCGCTAAGGGCTCAAAGGGCGATCGGTTTTCTTTATAAGAATCCCAATGGTTATTTAAATGAGTGCGGTAGCTACGGACCACGTCTGATTGTGTAACAATCGTGTTTTGCATTAATTGAATTGCTTTAGTTACGTTACTGGTAACATTTATTAAGTAATAAGTATTTGAGGCAATTCAATTAATATTTTTTTACGTACCTCGAAGGCTTTCTTAGTACAATTGTCAATCGTTTGAAGATAAATCCTTAGGCTGATGGTCAAAAATGAACGTGATTTGTTCAAAGATAATTGTCATATTAAAAAACGTTTTTGTGTAATCAGTTTTCTACTTAGCTGTTAAACTACAGCATCAAATATCACCTATTTAAACTAGGCCTCTTTAGACAAGATTAACAGGCATCAGACGAAATAGGTTGGTTATTAGTTAAAGTAAAAAGCAATGGAAATAAATGTGCGTAATACTAATAATTCTCTGATGGTAAACGATGCACTTTGTCGGTCTCTTGTCCGTGATCTCTATGAAGTTATGATAAATTGAATAGCTAGCACTACGCGGGTGGCAGTTAAATCATTATTTATTGATAACTCGTTGAATCTGATTATGTTAATACCTGTAGGAATTATAGACACTCTATGATAATTTTAGTTACTCTGGCATGGTCTTAGCCGTCATAAAGACATGGAACTTAAGATCTACATGTACAAGGTGACCCTTTTCAATCTGGCGCATTTTTTAAATACTGCCATTATTTAAAAAGCTGGCCTGATGCTCGCTGAATTCCAATACGGCATTAAATTAAGCGTGAAGTTTTATTGAAGCCTCTAAAAACTTGAAATATTTTCTAGTCATTGTTCTATCGCATGTATAAAGCTAATTCAATTAATATCAACCATAACTTTCCAATCCAAATTATATCTAGCTTTAATGGCTTCCACGGTTTTACGTGTAGCGGCTGTAATTTAAAATAAGAACAATACTAAGGAAAATTAGATCGTAAGTGACTGCCGCTCAGTGTGATTAACATTATTTATTATATAAATATGTGTTAAATTATAAGGATTACGTTATGATGGAATTGACATATCTTTAAGATAAAAGTTCCTAATTAAAAATAGATTAAAAAAATACCAAGGAAAGGTATAAGTATAAACAATAAAAAATATATAAATATATTAGTTACAAATCAGCAGTACTCAATTGTTTTATGTCAGTTTAATTAAAACCATTTATGTGTACAAAAATAAAAAAATAAATAAAAAACATAAATTCTATAAACAAGCTATTGAGTTTATGTTAATACCAAAAAATTTTTATATTAAATAAGCGCGAGCGGGTGAGTAATAGAAGAAAAGATACTTAATATACGATATATACTAAAACCGTTAAACTTTTTTTAAGTCCATACAGCAGACTACACAAAGTATGAGCAATTTAACAATGAAATAATAGAAGCGACAAATAAACTTGCGCAAAAAAAATGAGAAATCTTTTCTAGTGCAAAGGAACTACCTTTCACATGTCAATATTAGCTTCATAGTTGAGATAAAACTTTGTTAAGAAAAGGTTTCCCTTTAGAAATATCTATAGAAACATGTTACATCTAGGTACTGTATACGTAACAAGCGTCTATAGACATGTTGGAAATTGCTAACCAACAAATATCAAGTATTAACTCAAAATGTTGTCCAACTAAAGCAAATAAACAGATTTAAAACTTCAACATCGTGAGCAATGAGCAAATTTCTCTTGTAAAATAGAATTATTTCCATTGCAAATAAGCCAACATTAATTTTGATATCAAAATTGTGTTTCTTATCTGAGAGTCATTTACTGAAAACTGGTCTTCACTTAGGATTTGTAATTTCCAAGGTTCCTTTGATGGCATCGGAATAATCTCACAAGATTATAACACTTTAATAGCATGTTTTAGTAGATGCGGCGTTTCTTAATGAGTATATGTTAAAATCTACTGATGCAGGCATGATAACAACTCAAACTTGACCAGTTTATCTAATTTTATGCACTAATTGATATTTAGGTTGTCACACGACATGACTGTATTATTTATTGTATAATGATCTTGTAAATAATACTCTTGTATTTGGATCCGATAGGTGTCGAAACTATTTTTACATTACACTACTAAAAGAAGTTAAGATTTATTTTTCTACATCTTGTAATAAACTATGATGTAAGTAAAGGTTTTCGTTGAAATCATAACTTATTTAGTTGAAAATTAGCAATAGTTTGAATACATTACAATATTTCTCTTAACAAATAAACAGGTTTTTTTAAATTGTGTTAGTATTCAATACGCAGTCTGCACATTATTTGGAAAGTTATTAGATGACTAAGCAAAGGCGTTATAAGTCATAATGCCAATGGCTCCAACCAAATCAAATCGGCCTTTGTTCGTAGATAGACAGAATGGTGACATGATGGTGCCTTCCGCATACTTATTAGTTGTTAAAGAATGTAACAAAATATTTATATGTTGCATTGCATAATATTCTTAAATTATAAGTCATACATCATCACTGTAACTAAATACTATGACATTTTGGGCATTTCCAAGTACAAGTATTGATGAAATAGATGCGTTTTATTAATTTTGATTCCTCAAGGGCCTCGAAAAAATCTCTTGTCAGATTTTTCAATTGCATTCATTTGTTTTCTAGATAACATTGTATAGTTTATGTCCTAAGTGTAACTGAACGTTCTCGTTTACGTTTTAATCAGCTGTAACTATGAAAAAAATAGCAGTACTTTGAAATTGTGATGATTTTGTTAGACGTTACTAATAAATCTTTTAACACTGCGAATCGAAGCGTCTTATTGCCAAGTCAGGGCGCTGTACCTTTTTGTCTTGAGCGTATATCCTTTTCAAACTTCTCGGATCTAGTTCAAACCTTGGAATACCTTTTGCCTTTCTAAGATTTGATTCTATTATATCCACCAATTTGATCTATGTGACCTGATTAGAATGATATAATTCATCTTTGTTATACAAAGCTTATCGATTAATATCGATTATTTTATTTAAATGTTATCAATTTATTTATTTTCATACTTTATTAGAATCACATTATTTTCAATTCAATTTTTTTACTTTATTCTTATCATTGGTAACTACTATATGCACGATTGAATGTGATGTGTGATATCCTGATACCAACTTATTAGCCGTTTGTAAAGCTTTCCATACTTAATTGAAATATATTCCCGATATAACCTCTATATCTTTAAAGGGAAGAGTTAAAATCTATTGCACTTATCTTGGATTTCTGTAACTCATCGCTGTATTAACATCTGTGAACTTATAGTGCCTAAAGTATTTTATTGCGCCCGGTTAAGACCGCAATTACATTAATCTAAAACCGGACGTGCAGCTTGCAAGTTGTACGGCGGATGCGGCACCATAGCAATGACGATTGCGTTCCTGTTCATCTTTGCGTTTGAAGTGCATCTTTTTGTGCCAACTGTACTTGATACGCTTATGGGACCATTAGACTATATTACTTTACGAACGTGTCTGGTTCCAGGACGTTAGATACTTGTTTTGATGGCAGTTCTGTTCAATATTATTGAACCTGAATTAATCTTCGAATTTCGCTGTCGTCTAGACAGATAAAAGAACACATAGAAAAGACATAAGTTTCAAAAATAAAAATAATAATGATTCAAGCATATTAAGTTTTATAGTATAAAAAATTTATAAACGTTAGATTTAAATCAGGTTATACAGTACTTCATTAGATTCTGATATTTTTAGTTAGTTTGTTGAGGCGTTTGAATTTGGGAAATGCCAAAAATTTATTATTGTTATATACCCTTTTTGTAAAGTATGGTGATAATTATTTTGTTTTCTTGTTTCAGGCTCAAAGAATGGAGGGAGGAGCCGCTGAGTTGGGCAGGAAACTGCGGATTGATCAGGTAAAGTCCGTTTTAGATTTGAGTTATTGTTATATGAAGAAAAATGAATCATCGATTAAATCACAGAGACGCTGAGGAGGCATACTATATTTTTAACTTTTGAACTGATGATATTGACAAGACAGCTAGAAAAATTTTTTTTAGTATTATATTGTACAGAGTGTAAATTGTCATGTTTATTGTCATTAACGTTGTAATAACTTTTTGCGCACGCAAATCGATTACAACCTTACTAATTAAAACCTCAACTGTTTTTCGTTCGCAACTATCAATCAACCGTGAGACTGTAAATGGTCTGCTCTGAGATAAAGGTATGACAGATGTAATCGTTCGAACAAACTTTTTGATTGATGGAGGTGTGATCGAATGTAGTTATGTCATTCTTATTATAAACCTTACATCAAAGTTTTTGTTTTCGTTTTCATATGTGTTACAAAGTGTTACAATGTGATGTTTCGTCTTTGATGCGAAATAAAGATCATATAGATACACAAAAGGCAATACTATAACAAGTTTTTCTCTCTCTCTCTCTCGATAACCCTTACGTTATGAACTATTTTTTCGCCTAACCCAAATCCAAAAGAACTTCAGCTCCTACTAATTACTTTTCGGTTAAAAAACTTTTCACCCTAAAAAAATCTGAAGATTTTTTTATGCTGCAGTATGCTCTCTATGCTACTCTACTTAATTTTTTTATTATGATTTTACTAACTAAGTATACGACGTTAATATTTCTATAATTGACAATATATTGTTATTACCTTTTGACTTTTATTCCTAGCCAATGCACCTCATCTCACTTCTAGGTGGAAACATTCACTTCCATATCTTCTAAATTATCTATATAATATTCTTTATTTGATTTTTTACAGTTTCCAATTATTCTCATTATGACCTAAATCAATTCAATAGTTATTGATTGCAGGCAATAGTCAGCTGATTCCGCGCCCATAGATAACTATCATTTTAACGGTACGCCATCAAGTTTAGCTCTTATTAACTTTTTTACTGGTAAACCTGTTTGTATCGCATGGCACCTGCCTTGGATAATAGCACATAGACATCAGCTGGTCGATTGATGACAGTGTCTTGATCTTTTTAATGTGTATGTTATAATTCTGATGGAATAATATTCTATACCAATAACCTTATATGAATTGATAAAATTATTTTGATTCGGGTAAAATTTGATCATAAGATATTTCATAATTAAATGGAAATTCATACATTACTGCTTGTGTAGTTTAATTATTATTAAGATTTTACGACAAACGTCACGATTATGTTGAAAGATGGTGATTATCCGATAGTAAGTTTTAGATTCTTGTAAAGAATGGCCCCTCAGAACCATAAAGATAGCTTAAATATCTAAACACATCGTTAGCAACTTTGACAAAAATCACAAGCAATTTGCAAAAAAAAAACAACAAATTGACATTATTTTAACTCAGAAGCTTAATACTTTGCATCAGTACTCCGTTACAGTCACTATCATCGTGAGAAATTTGAATGAAGTTATAGTTTTATGATTTGTTTTTGTACACAATTATAAAACATGAACCTTAATTAGTATAACTGGTCATGAAGTTCATGTAACGGTTCGACCGTGAGATGACGTCTTACTGAGCACTCATTTTGATACACAATAGTGTTTCACACTATGCAATGTAATTGAGTAAGACTTTTATGTTGTTTTACTTTTTACTTTTAGGTTAGAAATGGATTTTTATAATAAATACTTAGATTCCCAAGTATGGAATTTAAATCCAACGTCGACTTTGATAATGTGTTCACTGTCCCATTTGATGGAAAGTATACATTTTTAAGTACTTTTTTTTAATTCAGACGCTCGCATTTATAACATGTCCACAAGCCAATCGACCTTTGAAATACCGCATATTATCTAGAATAGTTTCATAGGTGTTCACCTTATAAAAACATAACCCATGCTGTTACAACATCTGCTAATAGTTACTTTCTCATTACATTTTCTCTATAACGTCTCAATAATCAGACGCCCACTAGCACACATGTCGACCTCCTTTCTACTGAACTGAGAATAATTATCGTAGTAGCGAAAAATAATCGATTGTTAACATTATGATTATCAGCTGATTCGCTTTCAATCACCTCTTGTGTAACCAAATTATCGAGTTTTTACTGGGTACTAATTATTAGGTTCGTTCTTTCTGAGACACCTGCAAAATAAATGTTTCGCAAAAAGTCGGTTATTTACAATTCTAATAAAAGTCAATAAAGTTATCTTTCCATTTCTACATTTAAATTAAGTAGGGTTATAGAATTTTGGAGGCAGTATCCACTAACTACTTTAACTTTGCTTTTAAGAAGAAACTGAATTTTATTACTTCAGTTTGTTGTTCGGACTCTTCAGATTTAGATTCAGACTCTTTGGGCTTTGAAATACGTCAGATTTCTGTTTAAAGTTAGATGTTTAATTTTTACTTATACTATAAAGTAGCTTCTATTCGAGACACAACAAAAATATAATAGTTATAGATGGTTATATATTATTATTCTTTATAAAAATCATTCCTACATTGATTTGATGATTAAATGAGTTTGATATATTATTTCACGGTCAGAAATTACAACAGTGTTGCTTAAAACCTTAACATCCATGCTAAACTTAGTGATAAACTGTGTAGCTTTGAAAACCCACTTCGTGGGAATAGACAATATAATAAAAGTCACTATGTCACTGCGATTTCTCCAACGTTCAAGTTTATTTCGTGGCCCGATCATAAAAGATCTATCTGATGCGATGTCTCGTGCGATGCGCCGGAGGTTGATGGCCGTCCGTACTTTGAACAATTTCACTGTGAAATCGTAGTTTATATCTTATTTTTTTATGTGATATTATTTATTTGGTTCTTAAATTGTACTTTATCGTGTCAAGTTGCTTTAAGCTTGCGATATTATAACTGAAATTAATTCGTAATACGTGAGAGCACTGGATTTTTGTTACTGTTACACATTGTATAATCAATAAATTGTAAAGCACAGTCTCTGATTTTAGTTTTAAGTTGATTTTGTATGGCTCTAGTATGTGAATTTAATTCTTTCAAAGAAATATCTTAAACCAAAAAATCTATTACTTACTTGGTTTCAACTAGCTACCACGGTAAAATTTGTTCACTAGTTAATTGTTGCGTTGAGCCTTTGCCATGTCGTCTGTTATGTGGTCGGTGTAATATTAGCTACACAGATTACATGATTTTGCTGAGCGCGTCGATAGCACATTTAATAGAACTCATGGGTATCTGCGATTCTTATGTTCGTGACCACGGCTTTAAATATAATGTAAAGAAAAGCGAACTTATAATATTATTATGGGTTTGTGATAATCCGGGTCAAAATAACCGAAAACGTGTTACCCGTCGCACTGGTTGGCGTGGCTTTTGAGGCGTGGATACATAAATTTAAGTATCGTGATTATGTCGTGACTGATGATCTAAAGGATGACGAGGATATTGAGAGCGGAGGGCTCTGTCGGTGAGAGCGAACATGATAGCTCGCAGGTAAAATTCACAGTTCCGTGTCAATTGCACCTCTTTCTACACGTGCAACCTGTGGGTTAGGCACATGCGACGAGCGCTGGACATCCTTCTTATTCAATATAATAACGATTTCAGGGTGCTGTTAAGGTTACGTCCCTTTAGATGATGTTGATGGAAGTCCATGTGAACCGCTTTCACATCACTATGCGCAAATAGGCCACCTAAATAGTGCGGAACACCTGGACGGTCTCTTTGTGACTTGTTCCGAGTCACATTCTAGTGTTATGAAAAAATTTAATATTAAGCTTACATCTTGTAATTCATGTCAATTTTCAATAGTTGGAAGTTTCGCATGAATTAGTCACATTGGCGATGCAATCTTTTTATATGTATACCGCCACATGTCTCCTGTAATCGGCCAATCATCGGAATCGGATCAATGGGAGTACAAACTGAAGTGCACTTGAAAGTTGGAACAGATTGAAAATTGGTTAAGTTGTAAATCGTAGAGCAATTGCTTTGAGATTACCCTAGGGTAATCATTCTCATCCCCATTGCTATTGCTATTAACATACTTCGTACCTTCCTACAATAAGTACTTACCGTAACCATCAAAAGAGGTATCGGGTACGTCATTACTACCTTAGTGACTTTTTGGGACAGCGACTGATTCTTTAGAGTCATCAGCTTCCATTAACCTCTTCCAACCTTCTTTTCTTGGGGAAACAAATTATAATTAGTACAAGTATAAAAGATAATTCTAATTTCTATCTCTCTCTTATTTTAACAGAGTTGTTTATCAAGATCTTCTGTAAGTCCCACTGCTTTATAAGCCCTCCTACATGGGAGAAATGCATTATAATTTATAAACAGTTTTAAGCATTGTAAGCGATGCATTTCTATGTGGCTGCAATTATGTAATAATTAAAAATAATATTTTTATTTTATATTTTCTTTTAATATAAAATTAAAGTTAAGTCAAGTAATGTTATGTTAATACAACTAACGCCATCTGTTGAGAGAAATTGAGGGCGTTCACAGCAAAATTAATAAAACAAATGAAGGTGGGTCGGTGCCTTTCAAATTTGCTTTCAGTTCGGTATTTTGCTGTTTACACATCAATTATACTCTATTGCTACATATTAAGGTTTTTTCATTTACAATCCCTACTAGCATTATTATGACATACAAAAATTCCGTTTCTCGTTGATTTTGTACAGTGTTGCTAAGTATTTGATCGTTAAAAGTTTTTTATTCATTAGTAAGGAACTCGAGATCATTTCATTAGAAATGAGTCAAATAAAAGAAAATATAATTTTAAGCCCTTTACAAGAAAACTGGATTTCTTTACATCTCAGGTGAGTTTCAGGTCAATATCAAATTCTTGAAAATTATTAATTTATTAAAATCTAAAAGCTTTTTACGCGCCGCGATTTTTATTTAGATTTGCAGGCATGCTGACGCTTATTGATACAAACCATAACGATGCGAAGACAGAGTTCGAATTCGTTAGCCACTTCATTGTTGTCGTATCAATCAATCAGGATATGGCTGCGGCTGCATAGTGGTTTTGCCTCAAACCGGTCACAGGTAAACGGTACATATCTTGCTGAGACGGAAGTTTTAAATGGAAGACTACTGCGATTTTACTATAATTGATATAAGTAGACTAATGATCTATCACCTTGTGGTTTATTCAACGCCTCGTAAGCAAAGTCGGAAATGACATATGTGTAATATGTATGTATGTGAGCTATATCTTCGACGATATTGCAAATCTTCGAATCTACCACAGGTAGAGTCCGCGTGTTTGCATTAAATCTAGTCACACAGGGATATAACTTGATTAGTTTCAAATTTAAAAGACTGCCACAATCTCATTTTTTTCTTTATCCCCTTAAAAGCAATTCTTGTGGACTTTGTCTAAAACCCTGTGATTTACAGATTATTTCAAGATAGGGTACTGATTATTTGTAATTTAATGTCTTGTGCATATTAAAGTGAAAAACTTTATCCTTACCGCAAAGAAGTTCAGCGGATGTCACCTAAAGAAGTCACTCGACATGGGTGGCCATTCTAAACCATATTGGCAACGTCATTGGCTCATGTTGCTATGTAGCTCAGTCTTTTCACTCATTGCTAAACGGTTTCCGGGCACTTACCCTTAATAACGTCAACATGTGAGCAGGTTTTACGCGTTCCGATGTAGAGTATTGGGTTGAACGTCAACGCCTTCGGCAGTATAATATTTACGAGGTGACCTTTTGGGTTCGAAATTATCATATGCTACTAAAAAGGCACAATCACATGCACTAGCAAAAATCTTTAAACAGTAGTTGTAAAATAACCATTTATTCGTATTTTGATTAATTAGTTGTTTTCACTGATCTTTAGCAAGCTCATGTAAGTTCTTATAATTATTATATTGTAGATATGCATTCATGCATGTAGCAGATAGTTAAACGCGCGTTAACACTTTTGATTTCAAATATTATCATACTAATGTGGCCTCGTTCTTACCTTACCGACGTTTTGAAGTTTAAACTAAATTTCACTACGAAAGGGGCACGAGAGCTCTTCAGTTAAGAAACCGTTACCGATACAATCGTAACAAAGAAACGTAAGGATGAAACTTTTGATAATACAACTGATAAGTAATGTAAAAGTTTACTGTCATAGTAATATTTGATTTTTAAATGTAAGGTCTTCTTACACTCTTTTAGATATTCCGATGATAGGACGCGTATAAATAAAGGTTACTTATAAAATTTTAATAATTCTTGATCTCAAAGCACCATTTGAAACTCTAACGTGCATATCATTATCTTTATTTAAGAATATAATATTTACAATATACTTTGAATGTGATAATAGCTTGTAACATACTTTGAATGAGATAATATCTTTTAAAACAGCAATTTGTCTTATCCAATTCAACCCAACATTATCTTCATTCATAAAATACCAAACAGAATTATACCTTCTCAGATTGCAACGCAAAGTGAAGTTTAAAAATTATTTTTTATCCTTATTTCTTGTGTTATAAAACTTAAAATGCATAACAAGCTTCATATTACCTTTTTTAATGGACATATCCCTATTCTTGTAAGGTTCCTAGCTATGAATATTCTGGAGCCGGTTTTTAGATGGGTTCATTCAAGGAACGCACATAAAAACGCGCCGTGTCCCACGAACTGTTTTTTGTTTCTTTGTCTTGCGGCGGGAGCCAACAATACATTTTTCAAGTTTGAACTCGAACCTTTAAGCAAAAGTATTATAAAAAAACCATATAAGATTTTGCTCTTTTAGATATCGTACAGGTTTGAAAACTTATTCTTTTTATATCTGACTTAGTTTCAGAATTCCTGTCATCATGTTACCTTGGTCAAGAGGTTTTTAAGTGTCAAAGCAACCTGGTTTTTATTGCGACTCAATTAATTAAGAAACTAGCAAAACTTTAGTAACACGCATGTCCTTTGGACTTAATACGATGATACTGTCATTGAAAACAGAGCAAAGAATCAGATATTCCATATCTCATCCATTATAATTAATAACTTCAATAAAAATAATAATTCTTTCAAAAGACATTCATAAAAGGTCTTGATACTTTAATTCAAGAGCTATTAAACTTTCCCTTTCTTTCCAGTTAACATTATTTTAATAAAACCTCATATCGGACCTGTGCAGAAGTAGGTATGCATAACCGGCGTACTCTTTTGACCCTTCGCTTTGGGAAAGTGGTCATATGTGGGACATAGGCTACATGTCCGCGTGGGTGGGACACCTGTCGAAAGCTACAACATCCACTAGAGGGGATTCTGACGTAGAATTGTCTCATTGGTGATTTGCAAATGTTTTAGCCAGAGATGATGCAAAAGCGTCGTGTAAAAAAGGAAAGTACAGACCTATTGACGATGTACGCCAAAGAAAGAAGTATTTTTAAACATCGAAACTATTCAATTAATAATTTGATATTATACAAAATAAGACGTGTAGCGTGTGTACACTATCATTGCATAAGACATCAGATAAAAAAACCGATAATCTTAAACACCAATGGATCTGAGGCTAGTGACATCGACACACGTGATCGGATCCTACAAGAAGTCTTTTGCTGTGCAGACTGTTATATAATTCTTAACCTGTCCATATATGGCAAGCACAGTCCTTAACAGGTTATAAAAGCAAGTGAAAGAGTACTACTGGTCCTTATGATTCCTTATTCGTTCATATATATATTTATATTTAATAAGTAAAATTATTTCACATATTTTTAAATTTATTATTATACATCTTGTCCATCCTAATGTTAGCTGAAAGGAATCGCTCTTAACAATATCTTTGCCCTTGTGCAAATCTTTTGTGTTTTTATTTCTGAAAATGTATTATTGGTTGATGTATGTACAATAAAGTTATATTCTATTCTATTGTGCCTACTACCGTATTCATCATTCTATGTCACTCAAACGGTGAAGGAGTGAACAGTTTTACAGCGTATGTTTGCGGTTCCTAAGGAAGATCTATGATCTACTTTTACACGAGTAAAACTGCCACAGAAAGTAAATTTAGTGTTGTTAGCGTCGTTGTCACAGCTTATTGATTTTAATAATTAGTTACGGAACTGATTAGTATAGTTATCTTTTTATTAACGACTTCTAATGATTGGAATACATTTATAATTCCTCCTCTTAACAGTTCATTGTACTGATATAAAACCTCAGTCAGAAAATAGCTACTTTAGTTACAGTAAGTCAAAGGTAAATCAATAACTTGTTTGTATAGATCATTTTGCATATCGATCGTTATTGCCGAATAACTGTTAAGTATTAAGCTTTTTTAAAACGTTTGAATGAACCGATCAAAATACAATGTTAGCTACGCGCGTGTCAATTTTATGGTATTTCATAGTTACGTCCGAAAATTACCATAGCATTTATTATTGTTTCGGATTAAACGCACTACTGATTGATAGTTCCAACCGGTTGATAATAGGAAATGACTGGATCCTCTCGAGTTGTGTAATCGAATAATCGTGTATAATCGATTCGGAACATCGGTGCTTGATGGTGCAGCCTCCGGTGAAAGTTGGTCACTTGAATTTACTACTTTTGGAGGTGCAGTGCAACCTACTTATTGTTAAATAAACGCATCAGTGATACATTGCTTTTCTAGTACACACATGGTGATGTTACGAAAACCAGTTTGATTTCCAGTTTTTCAATGATTGTGGTTCAAGCTCCTCTATTTTTTTCTTACTCTTCGAACAGGTTTTGTATCTTCATTAGTCAAAAATTAGAACAATATCAACGTATCTTATTGTTTAAATTTTTCGTTGAGTTAGAATTTTTTATTAGAACTGCTTAGGTGTTTCTATGTATGCGTCAATTTATAACGAATACCAAACCGATGATTGTTGGACGTTAACTAATGGTGCCTGGTCTGCCATTAGTTATTCATCTTAAGCACGATGCACCATTAGTCCAGTAGGAATGGTCCTTTCTTCCTCCTGTTTAATTTTATATGCGAGCGTTTCTGCGCAGGCGCTTCAACTATAATAATTGCCCACTGAGAGTCAGAGTTGCGCGCAACCACATATACGTTTGCTACACAGAATTTTCCGACTGGGGAGTTGTTGAATGCAAATCTATTTATTTAAAAAAACTTTCTGCCATTCACGAAAAACTCAAATTCGTAAACATTTCAATAGTTAAGCTATTCCATCATTAGCTAATAATTGTAAAGAAAGCGCAATTATGTAAATGATGATTATGATTTTCTCAAATACATATATGCCTATTCCTCTATCGCAACCAATTGAGTACTTAGCAAAAGACATCGTATCATAAATAAGAGCCAAATAATATTTCTAATGAAAGCGAAGTAAATATTTGCGTGTTGAAGCCGATGTAATATAGCATTAATGATGGGCATCAATCATGGGTTGTGTAGTGCTTGTAAACCACCATTGTCGTAGGTCGCGGTAGGTCGCACTTTCCCATGCTTTATTGTTTACGTACGGTAAACAATAGCTCTTTTATTTAATGTATGCCTGGTACTCCGGCATTGGTGCGCTCCCAAAAGATCGTTTTTACATTTTCAAATAAACTTTACTAATAGGTGGTAATATTAAATATATTGCAATTGCGTAGGACTGGAATATTACAATAAGATTTTAAAAAAAGCTATTCACTAACTTATTATTGAATCTGAATCATCGTAACCATAGATAATAATTACTGCCTTAGCTTTTTAAGTAGTTATTTACTTATAATACTTAGATAAGTTTTTAATCCACTCGAAAATAGTTTTGCATGCCTTGCCAATTTCTTAATAATTGTATTATAAAGCGTAACGACTTTCGAAATCACTCATAATTTTCACAGATAATGATGGGTGCTGAATTGAGAACTATCGATTTATAGGCCGATTCTATTGATATCTGGAACACTTGGACAACTGGAATGAAATTTATGAGTTCTATGATACCGTTTGAATCATTATAGCAATGTCGAATAGAATTAATTGAATAATTTGATGTTTGATTTATAAACGTTGTAGGTAACAAATATTTCTTCTTATAAAACGTATCTTAAGTGAAGTACCTCTCATAACTGTCTTTGCTAATAATCGTGATAATTAATGAATGAAGTTTTTAGATATGGTTGAAAGAGCTGTCATCAAAATAGGTTATAAATCAGCCTATAGTTGTTTATGCTCGAACGATTTGAGAAATAGTAATTAGATGAAAGACTAATGGTAGAAGCCATGGAATTGTAAAATTAGCATTTAAGTAATTACTGTAGGAAATTTTTGTGACGTCATTCGAATGAACCCGCCAAGTCACTGTGTAACAAGGCCTATAAAATGTTATTAGTAAGCCCCTAGAATTATTTATCAAAAACATGAAACCAAAATTCTCTGTTTTTTTGGTTTCATGAAAAGAAAGAACGCACAAGAAGGGAAAGGAGTTTTTTCCTCTGTCAGATCTTCTTTGGCACACCTATTTCTTAAAAATACATAATATATAGATAAAATGTAGGATCTGTATATGACTGGTGTATTGCTATGGCAGAACCTAGGTCATTTCCGTGAAGGGCAGCGGAGTTACCAGGCAGTTATAATCCATTTTAATCCAGGGGTTATCCCAGTGTTTCTATCAGGTGCTGGGCGAGTCTCACACACACGGTAAGTCCGTAAACGGATTCCTCCTTGACAAAAAAAAAACATATTACAGGCAGAAGTCAGTGAACATCGATTGCCTTGAGTTAGAAACTATCTCTGCAATCATTACATTTGCAAATTGCATAAATGTGAATTTTATCAAACACCGGCGTACCAAAAAGTAGATAGACATTAACCAACACATTGTTACCATTAAATAAGATAATGCTGCAGTAGTGAACGTATAAATGTTTAGCCTCAAACAAAGGCGGCTGTCCATGAGAACTGGGGCAACTAAACAAGAATCCAAACTAAACTAGGATTGACAGGACGCAAGCCGAACAAATTACTTCGCAGAAGGATAACGCTGGCCGACTGCTCATTAAGCATTTGGTATTTGGTTCTTGGTCAATAATAGCTCTAATTCTTGAGTAGATACATCTTATTTTGATATAGGGCCATTACTCCCGGCGCACGTCGACCCAATGGGATCTTTTATACTTAAGTAGATACATACTTAAAATCATTAATAGTTTGTATATTACTTATGCATTCCTTATTCTCGTAATTTGAATCAGCTATTTTTATTAGTGATTTAGAAAGGTGTTATAGGTTTGGCCAGGAATACTAAATTAGTTTTAGAAGGTATAGATAGGCGCATTCATAGCAGTAAACAGTTATAACTTCAAAGCCTTCAAAGCGTAGACTATTTTTTAACAATACTTGCTTTCGCAGCCGCTGTTTACTAAGACGACAATGTAGTGAAAGTCGTTAAGATAACGTGATATTGATGCAATGAACTAATTTTCATCTCAATAATGCATTCAAAACACGCACGATGACAATTCAAGAAAACCGGTGTTTTTTTTCAACTTTAATGTCTAAGGAATAAGGTGTAGAATAATAATGGAACTTTATCTATTTATAGAAGTAGGAAATTGAGAGTGTTTTGCAGGAAACAACATTTTCGTTAAGTAAGCTAAGTTAATGGCTATTTAATTTGAATAAAATGAAAAAAGTCGCTCCTCATAACACGGAAGTCTAAGAGGAGTTATGAAGGTTTTAGTAAAATGATAAGTACTCCAATAAAAAAGTTAGCCCGTAGATCAATGGCTTCTCCCCTCGAAAGGATTTGAAATGTTTTTATCTCACTTGAAACGTTTTAAACTGACTCACGCGATGACAGTAATTAATGGAGTTTTCTATTTTGTAATTAATTAGGTACAATTTAAAAAAATAATTATTGCAAGAAAATATTCATAATAGTCGTCAAACGCATCGGCAGACACACAACGAAATGAGCTCTTTAACAATTCGTCATACTTGTGTTATAAAATCGAACAGTTATAAAATGCAAATTATATTTCATGCTAATGAGACGTATTTTGAATGCCATTACTCAACTGAAATTTTATAGTCTTGTCCAATAAACAATATGGCCGATTTAAAAGTTATTGTTCCCAATTTCGAAAAAATATTCAGTTTTGCCGGAGGTATTTGCCGTAAGCACTAAATCATAATTTTTAACTTTACGCAATAAGCCGATACCAGTATATCTTTAGCATCCATTGATTTCTTCTTCAATAAAACTAACGCAACCAATTTTAGACAACTTAATCACACTACTGACTACAATTAAGAGCCCCATTAATCTTTGTATTGATTTGCCATTCGATCGTAACAATTCCCATGGTCGATGTGGGGCAGATAAGATTGATATGCAAGTAACCGTGACCCCTGATGACTTTCTATTGGATATCGATAATCGTATCGATCCAGACAGCTCGTCAATGCATGCAACTTTGGTCGGCTTCCTTTGTTAAATGAATTTTTGTTTACTCTAGTCATATCTGAGTAGATTGCTTGTGAACAAATAATATACGTTCAAATTATTTTAAAAGTTGATATAAATACTTCAGCTAGACCTCTTATATGCTTGCGGTATACAAGGTACTCGATCTTACGAGTATATTTATTACTATTCTTTTCGTTAGACCTTCGTCCTGAAATTAGCCAGCTTAGGTTCATATAAATTAATATCGTGTCGTGGTAACTCTTGGCGTTATCTATTTGTAAGTTATGGAGCCGAAATGGAAGCAAGCTACACCCGGTTTTCTCAAACACAGAAGAACTGGCTATTTCACCTCCAACTGCCGAATTGAATCTCTAAAAGTTAGACCTAAGGTAACTGGTGTCAACCAAAAGAGACAATAAAGAAGTGTTAACTTATAACCATAAGGTAACGAATAGATAATCAAAGTCCCAGTGCCAAAACAAGAGTGCATATTATAATAATGGTCTCGTTCCCCCCGTTTATCTCATCATGACATTCAATTGTTATCTATTCCTCATACCATTAAAAAGTAACAAACCAAAACTTTACAAAATGGCTCAAAGATCGTATAATTTTAAAATTATTTTATTTTACCGTATACTTACTTTCTTGACCCACAAGCTGTGAACTCGTATTTCAAAATTTCTTAAATGGAAAAACCAAATGTTTTTTATTCATTTCGGACTGCGTTTCTTAAATATTATTATTACACTAATATTAATAATGAGCAAGATCAGTTCTGTATTCTGTAGCGGTTGGTATAGATAATATGTTGAATCTGCTGGCGATCCATATATTTTTCGTCGCTAAGCACCTTTTTAGATACGTCAAACGACTTCACCGGTTGTCTATCTTTTTCAGGTTGGATTGTAATGAAAAAGTCGTATTGAATTCCTATTTAAGTGAGTTTAATCGGGGCCGATTGTAAAGTTTATCTGCAACAAAAAAGAGCCTTTCATCAAAAATTACATACTCGCCTATGTCGGTAGTTAATAACAAAGATTGATGACAGCTTAGCTAATGCATTAAGTAATAAATTGTATAACGTTTTATACTTTAATATCATAAATAATTTATTACACTGACTATAAGAATATTTATGGCGCTATGTTGTGCTACATTCTGTCATATTAATGTAGAAGATATTTTATAGATGTCACTAATTTTCCTCAGAGTTACGCACTTTAGTTTTTAGGTGGGCCGAGGTAATATTACGTATCATGATTATGTATTTCTATTTGAATTAAAATTAGTTAACCACTTAAAAATAATATTTTGAGCAATAACCTACTTTATGATTGATTGTATTATATTTTCTTTTGAAATGTAAACCTTTTTTATGGGTAGGATTAATTAGATATCAAAATTTTTTTAAAATTGCTTCATTTTAATACAGTTGCCTAGCTATATTGACAGTAGGGACAATTTACTGAATTGAGTGTCTAACAGTGTCAGATGTTCAGACAGTAGTTTAACTTTGACGTTGTCAGATTGAGATAGTGTTTCACATACCTAAGTGATCACTTCTTCTCTTATATATAAAAACGATTAGCGTTTCCTTAGTCTGTTGTTATAATTGATAACGAAACTCAAAAACCTAAAACCGCTCAACTGATTTGAATACTTTGATTGTGCTTTGTTCGCTTTAATTCAGGGATTGCTTAAAAATAAAAATAACATTGAAAATCCAAAAGAAAAACTTTTTTTATTATCTTTGAAAATGGATAATTTAGTATGGAAGTCGAACTGACGTGCAAATTTATAATAATTATTGGTTCATTGCTACTGCTACTTCGGATAACTTTTCGATAAAGATGGCGTTCATGGCAGTTTGTGTATGATTGATACAAAGGGGTCAATTAATATCTAATAAAATAATTAACAATTGCCGTACACTATATTGATAAATTTCACCATGAACTCTTAATGCTCCACATTGTTATTTTTTGACAGTAGTATAGCTTGAAACATGTTATTTCTATTGTTGCAGGGTAAAGAGAAAAGTAATCGTGAAGATTTAAAGACAGATATTCAACACAGAAAAGAAACATTTTATAGGGTGAGTAAAATATTGGGCGAACTATGTCAATTACTTATTTTTATAAGCATTGGGCGAAAGATGAGTCAGGATATCGCCACGGAAAATCTAAGGCTTTTGACAGACTGCATATTCATGACTTCGAAATTGCAGTTGAGATTCGATTTGCACGACTGCCTTACTGTTAACAAACAGTTGCAGACTGTGTGGAGTTATTGTGCAGGTCTATAATAACTTCAATGTATGTAATTGTGTTGTATGTATGTTTTAATGTAGGCGTAACAACTGCAGCCAATCTACATCTTAAGTCTGCTGGGAAAAATAAATAGGTATATAAAAGCATTAATAGATACCTTTTTCCGGTGAGGTATCTACATACGGATGTTCCGTTACTTGAAAGCAGAGGGCGTGTGTGGGGCTAATGCCTGATCATAACAGCACCGATTCACTGGTAAATCCTCTGCCCTTCGCAGGGGTAATCTGGGCTCTGCCGAAGTAGTTCACTTAATCCACTTCAAGCAACCAGGCCGTACGGTCGATGGAGATTACCCAGAGTTATCTGCTTGGGCAACCCTAGACGATACCATATTACCTAGCAAAAAGCTACAATAATATTATATCAATCTCAAAAAATAAACAATTTACTCAGAAAGAACCCAATTTTAAGAATTTAATTAAATGTCATCTTTTAGGAGGCCCCGTCGGACGAAGACTCAGCGGTGTCGTCCGCGCCTGCCTCTCTCTCGCCACAGCCGCTCAACGATATGTGGGTAAGGTGTTCCTAAAGTTGACAAGATTCAATAGGTTTTTAGAAGTGTACATATTTTTAAAGATATAGGTACATCATCGGCTGCATGCGTAATATACTGTGTTAAATATTTATGTAGGTAAAACGAAAGTTGTCCAAACTTAATGAATAAAACAAATATCTTACTATAAAAATATACATGTAAAAATCATGCTGGACATCGGTAGATAAATCTAGTATTTTACAACAATAAAGAATAAGATTGACTAACAAGGTCAATGTAATTTTGAGGTATAAAAAATAATATTTAATATGGGGCTGTTATGTTTTGTTTTGTATGTTTCGTGTCTCGTAATTAAAACTATAAATAAAGAATAAGATTGACTAACATAAAATATATATGTATGAATATCATACTTTATATCATGTTGGTATTCTAACAGGGCTCCTGAGATACGAGATAAGACTAATAAGTGCATATCTGTAACTCGCATAGATACCGTCTCGAATTTACAATGTAGAGTTTAACTTTGTCTAGTTAAATTTATAATTATAATAGTGAAACAGTTATAATGTTCTCTAAATTCTACTAAAATTTTTAGATTTTAGTAATTTATCTGAAATAAATGTAATTTTTTTGATAGATTATTTATAATAGTCATTCTTTGAATAAAGTTATGTAGATGTTATATCGTGTTTTATTCCTACACTTATTTAATATTCGTATTTCAGTAAAGCGCAATTGCCGCTAATATAATGGAAGGAGTTGTAACGCAGTAATGATGCTTTGCTACATGAGAGTAACAGGCGTTTTAAAGAATAGTATTTGTATTCGTACTAAAGTAGTTACTTTAAGGTATCCTTAAGTGCAGAAATAATAATATTAACACGTAATATTTTCTCAGTAATATGTTCTACTCTTCAAACTAATATAGTGAATGCTGTTTCTTCGTGAAATAATACGAGTGGCATGTCAATACTTAAAATAATAAACGGAACAATACACGGACACACCAACATATTGAATTAAATTCGTACTTTCTTACTAGGCAACTAACTGTATAAAATCACCTAATGAATAGTGACGACATTCTTATTGTTGATGCTCAATATTCTAACGAAGTTAGAGCGATATATAAATAAGAATGTTTAATGACTTTTCTTTATTTAATAAAATATGCAATTTTATTATTTCTATATTCATATAAATATATATGGCTATTCGCACGATAGCCTTGAGCTATTCAGTCAAAGAGCATCGTTATAAATGTCAGATTTGCAATGTGTAAACATTTTGTCACACCAATTTGAGTATGGAATGGAATGTCATAGGATGTTGCGTTGCGCGTGCGCTTTATTGTCTAAGAAAGTAGGGTGACCAACTCTAAATGATCAATATTAGATTCGAGACCTTTTATAAAAAAATTAAATTCATCAATAATGTAGTTTATAGACCAAGCGAAAGTATTAATATACTTTAAATAGACTGGACGTAAACAGACACTAATTTTACATTTCTCCGTTCAACTGTTCTGTACCAATCCATACACGCGTGACTTCAAAATTCATGATGTAAATTGAATTATTTATTATTATTTATATTTACATGTCAGGTACTTTTAATAATATGTGGAAAGGTCGTGGGTGGAATAATAATTATGAGTTATACGAATAACTTTTAAACGGAGATAGGTATATTGATAAATAGTCATTGGCCGAGTTTGTATTTCTTGTAGCTATATAACAATGGATAAAGTAAATAAAATTAATAATTTCAGTAGCAGTATAACCACAATGATTCTATCGATCGATATTCTTATCCTGTGCCTTAAGGAATAATCAATATGATTATCATGATTATCTATGTATAGTTAGTACAATACTTAAAATTTCTCTCTGATATACTGATCAAACAGAAGTTGAGGTATGGTAATAAGTTTTCTACACGATTGTACCACTACAATTACTCTTAGAAAATGCGTTAAAAATGCAAAAAGGTACTGTTATAAGAATGTAGACCTTTTTATTAAATCTCCTACGCATAATAATATACGCCTGCTTGCAATATTGCAGTATGTCAATATATCATTGCCTTTGTAAATGCTTAAAGCTTGGTTTGTCAGATTAATTATTTCTAGTTTATCTACAGGATGTAAGTCTTGCGTTCTCAAAACCTACCGTAATCGATTGATAGAGCTGCTAGACACGATTCAATTTGTATTCTTACTTTTAATGTAATTTTATCTAAAGATAGTGAAATAATGTGATGAATAGTTTTTTTTTAATTTAATTAGTATTATGAATATAAAAATAGAGGACCTACTACTAGCCAGGCTACTTTTTGAGCTTTCTGGTTAAGATAGGCTGTTAGGAATTTCAAGGCTACAATAGCGGTTTTCACATTATACACCTAATAGGTATTTGATATTAGGGATCTTTTATTGCATTCTGTATAATGCATTATATCTATAGACAGCTCTTGTTGCTCGGTATCACACCGGGTGGGCGACTGTGCCAAATGTCAATATTGTTACGGACACCGTTAGAAAGTACATTAATAATGAATATTATATGAATGAAATGCAGTTTCTATCAGAAAACTTATACTTTCTCTTTCTCCCTCATAGCAAACAGAGACATTCGACAGAGATGATGCAATACTATATGAAACAGTAGACTATCACGTTATTCTGATGGCAAGATCTAAATCTAAATTTAAGTTTAGTATATCCTATTATTTCATTATGTTAAGCAAAAGGAGAGCGAAAGTTTTGAACTGTCAAATAATCTAAATTTAGACTTATTTAAAAAAATCATAGACTGTGTAAGTTTTATAAAACCTGTTTTATATAAATATATTATACTTTTTTTTACTAAAAGTTGCTATTTTACTATTTTAACTAAAGTTGAAAAATGTACGCATTTCTCTAAATGGCAACAGCTATCCCTTTTGTAATCATACTGAGGGATCAAGATGAAATGAACTTAAATTTAGATTTAAAGTGTGTAGTTCTGAATGTGACACTATTGCAGTAACAGGTTATTGCGTAAGTGTCTGATATTTTTATAACTTGATGACAAGATATCAGGTATGATTTACTATAGATACAACTCTTTATTTTAATCTGTTTCATAGTATCCAATATCCAAAAGGCAAGTGGGTAGTCCCATTTGAGTAATAGCTGATATTAATTGATAGCCCCAGTAATAATTGTCACGGTTTTATTCTTTAATGTCTAGCAATGTCCACAGGCTACTCTCTCACGCCCACTGACATCATATAATATTATGTAACATTAACCAAAACGGTTATAATAATCGTCTACTGCCTAAAGCATTATTTTGTCGAAGATTTATAAACACATAAAATGATTCACAAATAATCTACAAGATATATCATTATGTATATTATGAAAGACAATAGTCTTAATATCATCTCAACTCGTTGAGTTCGTATAATCTGTAAGATGGATAATGTTATCTAAAAATAAATTAATGGAAATATAAGGTTTTACATTCCTTAATCCTTAAGATTAATTAAGTTCCTTATTCGGATTTCACATCTTTCTCATTCATTAAAGCAATGACCAAGTAATTCAATCATGAAACTAGAATTAAAATAAATGGTAACTTACAATTCATTATATGAATTTATTATTTTCGTCCAAAATGACTATGAAGTCATCTTGAGATTTCTTATTTCTGTTTAATAGAACCTTTTTACAAAAAAAAATGATGGCTTTTTGAATAGTCTAAATACTAATGTATAGTAAATTATTGTTTATTTACAAATGCTGAATATTTATGAACATAATTTTTAGAGTAAATTTGCACGTTTATTCAATAAATTTCAAGAAATACATCGTAGTTATCTCATGTGGTATTTTAAAGAATCTGAAATCTCAAGATGTAATTTACAATATTATAGTCACCGTCCGTGACGTCAGTGTCAATGACAAGCTACCTCACAAGCATATCTTGCTCACAGTCATGCGGGCAGTGCCGCTCGGCGGCAGAGCGCGCGGCGACTGCGGCGCGCGAGTGCACCAGGCTTGCGGACGCGCTTCGTGATGCTCGGGACCAAATAGAACTCATGGAGTTCCGATTATTAGAGCTGGAGGACGCACACCCCGATAAGGTCAGTTTCTCATTGTTGTTATTCTGTGCTCTTTGAGTTACATATTAAAGACAGTAACAAACCTTGCTTTACTAGGCACTGTTCTAAACATTGCTAGATAACGAAGCGTAAATAACCAATTTAACGGAACTATTCTAGCCCCTTTTATTTGTGATATTGACGTATCATTATGCACTCCTTAACATCGATGTGGTGTTTGATTAAACACTATCGATTTTAAGTGATTACAATGAGTATTCAGGCTGTTAAATATGCAGATATATTTTACTTTGGAGCAATGTACGCAGACGATTGTTTATTTATTTTTATAGTGATAGAGACGCCGAAAAATATCTAATTAATTATAACTAAAAACGAATAAATCCAATTAAACATTAGCTAGAAGAAGCTAATTGCTAACAATTTGCGTAATGCATTACTTAGGCGTAGGTATGTGGCATTTGTTCATGTATGTTTGAGGTCAGTTAAGTTTATATACGTTCTATTTGAAACAAAATAATAAATATTAAAGTAACTCGGTAAGTATTCAGATTAAAACATACACGGAAGAAATATAAGTGTATTGGACGAGAAATCCGGAAAAAGCTTGTAGGCATCCTTCTAGTATTATTAAAAAGCCTCAGTGTGGATATTTTTGGTTTTCTCTGTAGATAATTGTACTTTTAAAGAGACAAATAGGTAAATTGATTTGAATATATGAGTGCTCATTGAGTTAATGCAGCAATGTAAACTTGAGAAGTTTCAAGAGGTGATCAAGTTTTTGTTAGCAGAGTAAATAATATTTTAAATGTTATTTATTGATATGGGCTATCGATAGTTTTAAGATAAGGGCGGACTAATGATCTAGTTTTGAGTGACAGCACGTAGCCTAACATAATGCCAACATAGAAGCACGCGAGAGTCCTTTATATTAATTTTAATTATATTTCATTATTTTGATTGAATTTCATTATCATATTAGGTATTTGGCATTAAGTATTATTATAACTGTATTTATATTTTCGTTAATTTTAATTAAATTATAACTAATAAGTAAAATGCTTACTTTTGTTGATGACTGTACCTACTACATACCTACTAAAAACTGTTTGTATCTCGAATCTTATCTAAATAGGTTTATTTTGTAACGTAATCATTTGAATTTTATTAGATTGTTTTACAGCGATAAGATAGCTATCGATTTCTGTTTGATAGGAGTATGCTAACTATGAGTTCGTGTCGACAAAATTTAACACATAAAACTTAACAGTAAGGTGCTGATTATAGCTTTGACAGATTTGAGTGCATGATGTATATAGTTTCTGCCCGACTTTAATGTAGTCAAAAAGAGGATTAGTTACGATGGGAGGGTAGTATTAACTATGCGTGTTTATCTGATCTAGTCAACAGTCTGTCAGAGGTCAGTTCTTGGTTACCAGCTGTTTTTGGGTGCTCAGAGGCGCACGCGTATTTTTCTATGTAAAAGTTACGGTGATAACTGCTTAGGCAGTCATTTTTACACGAGCTGCCATTTTCGGCAAAGTCTGATTGGTCCTAGCCTCCGTCTCGTGTGAGGCTACACGCTTGTAGTCCTTTGATCTCTCTACATCTACCCAGCGTGGGGTACTTACCTGTAAATAGTTTTCCAACGTGAAAAACGTATACCGAAGTATAGGTAGCTATTTATTGGTACTCTAAACTTTTATATCTTAGCATCTCCACTCAAGTTAT
This sequence comes from Acentria ephemerella, assembly GCA_943193645.1. Lineage (NCBI taxonomy): Eukaryota > Metazoa > Arthropoda > Insecta > Lepidoptera > Crambidae > Acentria > Acentria ephemerella. The sequence continues at coordinate 10,371,794 of OW971884.1, read as the reverse complement.
TCCAATTACATGAGCATGCCTTAAAAATCATTATCATGATAATTAAGTACATTTCTACGATCGTCCTTTGAAATGTGAATTCAGTTCGAGTTACTAGTTTTAATAACTCTATACAATGGTTCCTAAAGGAAGTTACGAAACTTCGGTTAAGGACAAAATTAAACAATAGTTTCATTTGATTGAGTACATTGTCTGTTATAAACAAAGCGCCAAACATTAATCGAATTGTAATAAATAAATGGAAAACGATGGAAAACCAATGCTATTTTTACTTGCTTTGTAGAATCACACCAGAAACTATAAAGAGATCCAAACATCTGAATATTGAATACCATTGATTGAAAATAATGTTGTACAACAAAATTCCTATAAGAGCAAAAGCTATATCTGTATATGGTATGTATAAATGGATACTTCTATTATTAGGTGAGAAAATGGGTGTTACAATATAAAATTGTATATTGGGTTGGTGATTTACATCTGATATAATTTTTTTTATTATACATTGTGTAAGTGAAATAGACACTTATACTATATATAATAATCTTTTTTAATGTCTTATAGATTTTTCTATATTAACCTTATCTCTACATAGATTTGTTTGAATTAAATTTTTTCATAACTATATTGCTTTGTATAGTACCTACAGTTGAAGTGGTTAGTAATCCAATAGGAAATGAAGAGTATTGTTTCCAAATTTCCAAGATGTTATGAGAGTAAAACACGATTTTTGTACACGTTAATCGATGTCAGTTTCATTAACACTGAACTTTCAAGGTAGACCAGTAAGGTCTAATTCTGATTATGAAATCACAGTTATCCCACGCTTCTTGTAGAAAATTATATGACATCTTCATCGACACCAAAGTGGTAAAGACGTGAATACTAATCATGATTCAATAATTTTATACCTACACATTATTGTATAACATAAGTGTATAAAAACGCAAGTTATAATCAAAGCTCTGGGCCTCTTTTAATTCTATACACTTAATTCTCCGGTAGAACAATTTACCATTATCCCTACCACAATACCTGTAGGGTCACTGCTTCTAAACGACAAGGACACAACATTCAGTTCTAAAGTTAAACATGTGAATATTTTACGTAGCCTTATTGAATTTAAATAACAGTTGCTTGTTAAAATATCCTAAGTTTAGTGGAACATGATAAATTCATATTGCGTAAAAATTTGGATAATTGAAACCGTTCTTAAAGATAAAACTATATCTGGTCTATACCAGGTGAAGTTTTCTATATTTTGAAGTACCTACGGTGAAGTAGATTGCTATATGTGTTTATAGCTAGCGAATTGTTATAATACTTTCCAATAACTGTACCAATACATACCAATACATAAATATAGACAACGTTCTGTTTTGCAATATTTAAGTTTTTAATAAACTCAAGTTTGAAGTAGGTACGATGAAGTTAAGTCATAGTTGTAACAATACTTTCCAATAAAAACCTATTCATATAGGTCGAAAGATTTTCAACAAACTAAATTTTGAAGTAAGTTGACGTTAAGAGTATTTACTATATGAATTAATAGCAAGATCACATTTAGTTTTCACAATATTTTCTGATAAAAATTAGAACTAATGGAAGTTAGTAGAGGATTTTCTTATTAGTTTGTCATAGAACTAGAATGACAACCTTTCTACTACCAAGTCCGCGTGTTTGAATTGATAAGGTGAAGGATTTTAGTAACTACTAACAGACATAAAACTCAGTTGAACAATGCAACCTTAACTCTTTACAACATTGTAATAAAGTTGTTTTTCAATAAATTATGCATCAGAGATATATTTCACTGTCACGTTTGTCTCGTCAAATATCTTATAGTATAAGCACTATAACTTAAATCGCTCAAGTATGTTAATAAGGTTCAGCAAACATAATTAAACGTGCACCTGGAAGTCCGCAGGAATGCGTTAGGCTGTGTACATATTGGTTATGTATTTATCAAAAACTTTCATAGGATATATGTTCTGTGTGTTAGCAGAGATTAAGTCTATAGAGATGTTTCTTTAGATACTTGTTGTATGTTATACTTTGCTCTCCGAATACATATTTGTTTAGAGTGTTTTCATCACCAGTAAAGCTTGGTAGAGGTAACAACGTTTACTCTACTCGTAATTTGTACAATAAACCATAATTTTAAGTTAAAAATTTTAACAGCTAATGTCGACTTATATTCTCGATATATTCAATATTGAAAAACATTTTTTTAGACATGATAAATTACGATCTTATATCTCTTCTATGTAGTTAAAGAAGAGTCTTGCAAATCAGCTACAAAATGAAAAATGATTATTTCAACGTAGATATTTTGAATGCGTAGCATGAAGAACCGGGGAAAGGTTTTGTCTATATCAAAATTTTGTTTTACAATAGCTTCGGTATAGATTTTTAAGTCTCAACCCGAGATAATATCGAGATAATACTACCTTGACAATATGTTTCCTTGAAAAACATTCTTATCGTTAGTATCTATTGGTAACCTAACCACACAATAATATACCACCTTCATTTGTTTGTTGAAGAAGTAAGTTGTTAGACGATGTTTCATTTACTATTGATAACGAGCGAATATATGAAGAGTTTAAATATTTAGTAGATTTCGGGTGTTCAGTGCGATATGCCGTGTTATTTTGTGCTTCAAGTGTGGGTTCTACGGCAGACATCAACCGGAAACTTTTTCAAGTCTCAATTTTATCATATTTAGATAGCCATCGTCGGAAGTAAGATTTAAGAATCGGGTTTAAATTACATGAAAAATAAATAATAAAACATGAAACAAACCTGAATCATCTATGGCTATATATATAAGTATAGTTTTCATAAAATCAAGATTTTAGGATTTTTACTGCAAACAGGCCCTAGTGTCAAACACTAAATTTAAGATTAGATTTGAAGACAAAAAACATAGTGTAAAAGTTTAACTGAAAGATATAAGAGTTCTTTACTTTAATATATAAGTAATCGATAAGCATTCGTTGATCGATATAATCAACTGACCGGATATGGCTGGCCGCTCACCTCGGTGACGCATTAGAAACACCATAACAAGCAAGTAAAATAACACTGGCTTCCTATAGCGAAGCTGTTAGTTCTGTGCATATTCCCTGTGGTAAGACGTTTACAAGTAATTTGCTATTAATAAAATAAATTGATTTAAATGTTTGATAGAAGCGATGTCTGGTTTATATTACCATCTTATTTATCTTTTCAGTATAAGCTTTAGCTTTTTCAATGTTTTTTTAACGAACTGGCAATACTAAACTACCATTAACCAAGTACTCGACCGATTTATTATCGTTACATTTTTCACTGATTAATATCGATTCCCAGCAGTCTAAGATTGAGTTACGTTTAATTTTGAAATTCGCCAAAGCATTCTACTGATTCCAAATTGTTTAGGAACGAGTTAGCGATTGAGTCTTTATTTAAAACACTACGATGTATTACATGACATAGCTTACTTACTAAAACAAATAAGATAAAAAAAAGGTATTAGTAATGATGTATACATATAAAACATGGATTTGAAAACTGATAAGCGTGCAATTCTCGCGATGCTCCGTTGAGTCGTGTTTGGCCATGATCTGCATTTTCATACGCTAGATTCGAATCGCTTCATAACATTTTACAAACAATAGCCGTTGTTCTAGAAGAAACAGTTTTTCGTGTTTTCACTCAATAATGAAAATCAAACGTTGAATTTTTAAATTTCACCGTCTATTAATTTTTATTGTATTATAAGTTTTGATGAAGCTATAGATGGAATATATAAATATTTTTTTTTAAAACAAAATTTGTCCATAAAATAAAATAATGACGTTAATTGATAACAAACTATTATATAAACCATTGCGATTGAGTGCTAAGCAATTTTTGTAAAAATCTATTGAAAAGTGCTATGCATATTTTGATTACTCAAAAGGAAAAAATTATTTGGGTTATACAGAAAAAAGGTTAATTAATATAAATTTGAAAAAATAAACAACATATCAATATTGTTATATTTTTATTTAGTTTTAAAAGTAAAAATTATAAAAAACGTACTGAAACCTGCGGCGATTTTGCGCTGCGTCGCACTTTACGATACCAATCGTCGCAGCGCAAAATCGCTGCTTAGCACTCTAACGGTTAAGAAGTCTCTTGAAATATTTTATCGTGCATATAAGAAAAATATTCCACTTAATTTTATTTCAATTGCAACATATTTTCTTGCTAGTTAGTTAATGCTCGGTTATTAATTTATGTTATGCCATTTTTGTTAGACTTCATCATGCCAACTTCTACATCCGTAAAACTGACGGCCATTTTATTTATCAGGAAATATTACGTATTTTGTTGTATTTCAACTATTTCCTTGTACACAATCAACGATGTTAGAAATGCATTTTGTCAGAGAAATGATGATTCCTTTTTTTAAAAAAAACCGTAATAGAGATTGTGATCGTGAGAGTTTTGGCTAATTCTAGGCAGTTTAAATAGTTAAAACAAATAATCCTAGATTAAAGAAGTTAGGTATATATAAAAAGAAATAATCATTAATAATATTATTACCACTAAAATATTTAAGCATCTCCTAAACATTGATGTTTTGACAATAATACAGTTTGAAATGTGATTGGTGTCGTATAGTTTTCCATATAAAGACACTACATCCTACGCCATAGATCAAATATTATAATAAGCGTGGGTTATATATAAACAGTCACCTACATTGAATGTGTATATTTCTTGAACCACACATTCTGAATTTATGTCCGTGCTGAACGGTCCACTTTAACATAATCAAATTACTGGGTACAAAACAGTTTTAGTGAAGAAAAGGGAATATAATTTTTATCTAGTGTTGTGCTGTTTTAGATTTACGGGCGTTCTTGTTATTCTTCTGATTCGGTCACTTACGTATAATAGTGAATTTAGAACTATTCATGGCAAAGAGACAAGTAATACTTAAGTCATAAAATAATATTAGCGTTCGTTATTTTTTAATGTCGAATAACATTAAGCCTTCCGTAAAAAAACTCGACGTGTAGGAGTAGTGACCATCATGATCACGTAAACAGATGCTATCGCTGTTTCTTTAAAATATAATTCTGTCTCTTTCTTTGCAGAGTGCTAGGGACAACCTAACAGATTCAGACTCGGGCTGCGTGTCCCCAGGTTCTCGTATCAAGGACTCCGCATCGCCTGAGCTTAAACGAATGGATTCCGGCTACAAGTCCCCAAACGCCCCGAGCAGCCCTTGCAATCCAAGGAGGCATTTGGGCACGCCCCACGATGACTTCAAAGAAGACTTCGCTAAAGCCCAAGTCCTGGCAGATATTTTGGACAGGAATTCGGATACCAGTGACTCTTTGAAGAGTAACCCAGTGAAGGACCATTTGGAACAGATGATCCTGAACGCAGCATCTACAGAAGACAGAGCTTGTCTAGAACAGGTTCTCATGTTATTGTACAACCTTCAGACGTTAAGTAGCTCTGTTAGCGAAGATGAATGCTATCAGGTCAGCTATAGTTTTATTTGATTTTAATTTCTTAGTCTTTCAGAATATAAAACAAAACCAAGTAAATTGCGAACCGCGCGGAAATTTAAACTCTGTAGAGTATTTTTACCAAATATTTAAATTTTTGGTTTTCAATATGTTATTGTCAATTTTGGCAGTTTTGGCAAACATGTAGATAAATTGTTAAAGTATTAAGTAGTATTTTTTAACTTATTTTTATAGGTGAAACCAAGAAGAATAATATGTGATCTGAAACTAAAATCAGATGTAGACATTCCAACGCACAAAACACAAAAAGCAATCGCGACAGTCACCCCATATCAACAGAAAGGATATAAGTGCGAGTCCCTTGAAAGTCTTTGTAGCGACGAAAGGAAACCAAGCAACATATTACAGGAGAGTGGAATCTTCGAAGGTGTCGAAACAGAGTCTAAGAGCACTCAAACAGACGTCAACGAAAGTTTCGAATGTACCGGTGAACTAAACACCGAAATTCAACGACTGAATAGTATAAGAGAGAAACTTGAGAGACAAGGTGTTAGGAATAGAACTTTAAGTACTAAGGACGACGGAGATGGCCTGGAGTGTAAGTGTGTGAAGTTAGGGAAGAAACACAAACAGTATTACGAAAGGAGGCTTAAATTTTTGGAGGGGAAGATCTCTATATACGAGGCAGCTCAAGATGTAAAGGAATCTAAGTTAGCGCAAAGATTGCAGAAAGAATTTTTATTGGAAAATCGAATACAGGTAAAATAGATGATCTATTTTACAATACATTAGTAATAGGTTATATCGAGAATTTTCTTAAATTGTTTTGTTCGCAGGAGCTAGAAGTACAGCTTTCAGAACTTCAAGATAAATACGAAAGATTAGAAGAGGATTGTTGTGAGCTAGAAGAAATTGAAAATGACACTCGGTTACATTGGCAGCAGTAAGTTAAATGCATTTATTTGGCACCCATGTTCTTACTGAGCCTTTTGAAAACTTTATTTCCTGTGATTTTTCTAGGCTAGAAATGGACTATGAGCTCTGCTCAGCACAGCTAAGAGACATGACGGAGCAACGAGAATGTTCTAGAGCTCAAGCTGAAAGGCTTGTAGCTGAGCTAAGCAAGAGGGAATGTTCGCTTAAAGCTCGAGAAGTAAGTATACTTGTAATTGTAATCAATAAAATGTATTTATCTGAGTATGCTATTGAATATTTATTATTATTCGTAGAATGAACTTCTTACGAGGCTAGACAAATTAGAAAAGGCAGTTCCTGCATTGATAGCATGGAACGTGGTGAAAGCAATCGGAATCAATATGACGCCTACTGGTCAGGTGAGCCTAAATTCTAATTTGTGTCCTAGATGGAAGTATTGTAAAATGTTCTTTGGTCTATTCGAAAATTATTGTTATTCCTATTTCCAGAGGGCCATTAAGAGTCGAATGGCATCATACAGTCAGAACACAAAGGTTTTCATTTCACAAATCAAGCAGGAGTCAAACAAGCAGCAGACGTGTTGTGGTGCCCTTGTGGCATGCAATGACATTCAGTCTACGCCGACCATAAGACAGCTTGAATTGCAAGTTTCCAGGCAAGTAAACAGGGATATTTTTAAATTTATTATTTTATGTGAAATCAAAAATTATAAAAAATTATTGAAAGTGAATACTAAATTGACATTTGAACTTAATACAGTCTAAAAACTTTATAAATTATGATGATTTTTCTCTTAGTCTGAGCTTATTTCTTAAAACAAAACAACAATAAACACTTGCATAACTATATCAAATTCTTTCAGGTTAATGTCTGAGAAAAAGCAAATAGAAGAGAGCAGTACAAAAGTGAGAAAAATTTTGGAAAACAAAGTAAGTGAGCTTGAGGAAGAATTAGAGACAGTCAAACGACAGATGGATGCTACAATGTCCGGAGCTGCCATCAAGAAGAATAAGATAGATGCACAGATATGTAAGATAGAGCTTGAGATTAACAAAGAAAAGGAGAACGAGAACGTGAGTTACCTATAGTATCGTATTCAAACTTTTTGTTAAGCCATTCACAAATATTCCATTTAAATGGCTACATAAAATTATTAAATCGCATCTTTTGTAAAGCATTGTTTGTCAGCGAATAAGATGAATGTCATGATATCGAGCCATCAAAGTTTCTTTGACCACATTACAAATTTCTCTGTAACACTTCATTATCAGACCGTATTAATTGAGCGAACGTAACATAACAACACTTAAAGTCTTTGACCATGACGATTTCTTGATGAAATCTCCATGATCAATATAGCTGATGTAGAAAAAGTAATACGGATAGAAGTTATACAATTTAAATAATGAGATTTACATTATATAAGCTTAAAAATTACGTACTTTGTTAATGTTTCGTGCCTTTTCAAGACAATTAAAAAATTTGTTATATACTGTTTCCTTGATTATAAAACATTTAGTTCCAATTACTTGATAAATATATTTTGCAGCAACCGGCGGATCCAATAATGAGTACTAAAATTCAAGCCCTGATATTGACTGAGCAAGAATTGAAGGCTAGAGTAGCAGAACTTGAAAGGAGAGAGACTGCTTATTTGGAGATGCTTACACAAGCTGACGACATGTGGGCCGAAATGGAGGGTGGCTATAAGAAAAAGATCGAGGAGTCGCAAACTGTTGAGACTCAGTTGAAAGGAAAGGTAAAGACAAAAATAGATTTAATCATTGTTAGAAATGTTAAAATTTTTGCCAAAAGTTAATGCATTACTTATATTCATAGGTCAAGAAACTGGAAACCGAAAAAGATCACTGGAAGAAATGCATTGAACCTATCAAGAAAAAATTGAAAGAAGTCGAGGAATCAGAATCAGGAATGCGTATAGCTTTAGAAAAGGCGGAGAGGGATGCAAAGGCTTTGAAAGCACAAAACACAAATCTAGTAACAATGTTTGGAAAAGCCGATGCAGAAGCGAAGAAATCAGAAGCAGCTTTAAAATCTCTTGACGCTAAGTTCAAGGTGTGTTTTCAATTTATCAACATATATCTCAATATAAAAAAGGGAAGGACTGTAAAATATGTAGTTATTTCAAACATTAACTCCAAAAATCGTATTAACTTTTCAGAAAGAAGTAGATCAATTACGAAAGATCAACAAACAATTAGATGATGATCTCAAAATTCATAAGGAAAGCTCTAAAAAGTCGGAACTCAACTTTCTTACTGACCTGGAATGCATTAGGAAAGAATTAAACCGAAGTTGCAAGAACACCCAGGAGTTGGAAGTAAATAACGGTGAACTTAAAGAGGAGGTAAGGAATTTAGGGAATACATCTTATGGGTGTGGACAGAATTGGAATTATGATATCTTAATAAATAACATTATCCTCTTATTATTTAATAATATCTAATAGTTAATGTGGGTAGAAGTTGGTAATATTATAATTATATTGGGCTTATATAACATGCAGCTTATATGTAGTATATGAGAGTATTTGTATATAATGCGTAGATGCTTTAATTTTGTTAGCTAACTTTAAAGTAATTTCACGGAATATCGCATGTTTGCTTAACCACGTCATTTTACGGTTGATCGCTCGGTATACTTCAGCAACAGCATGTTCGTTGTCGTCGTGACTAGTGCTACAAATATGCATGAATCGGTGCAGTGGAGGACGTTCTAAGAAGCCGTATGTTCTCAGGTTGAATCTCTGGAAAAGCAGCTAGCTCTAACACAGAAAGCTTTGACACAGTGCAAGAGAAAGTGTGATGAAAAGATAAAAACGTTGAGCCATGAACTATCAATTAAAACTGAAGAGTTGGAAGAGATGAGAAGCGAAACTATGAGGAAATCGTACCATGCTTCCCGGGTTGAGTTGCAGCCGGAGAGAACGGAATACATTGATGAGGGTTACTCTATATATACTGCTGTGCCAAAGAAAACAGATTACGGGAGAATGCACCACAGTATGAGCTACATAACGTCTGATGCTCGTTGTTCATGTCCGTCGATGAGAAGTCAGCTAGTCAGTCAACTGATTGAGGACTTATTCGATAGGATCCACAATACGGTCGATGACGACTTGAAGAGGCTCTGCAAGGAGATCGCGCCTGTGCCCGGTAGAGAAGTGACAGTTGAAACCAAAGCGAAAATTACAAATTACCTCTTAATGGCGATATCCAAGGAACTTGTTAGATCCATCGGAGACGCCGATGCTAAGACTGATACAGAGGTCAGTATGGTAAAGGATCATTAACTTCGTAGAATGTGACTAAAATTTAACTGCGTTACATAATTGCATTAACGATGATAAATAAAATGATTATTAATTAACCCTTGGTGAAACCATGGTACTTATAACTTTATCTTACTATCATCCATTACACATGTTTTTGCCGAATCATTGGGATACATACAACATAGATTTGAAAAAATACTCGAAAAAATCCTTAAAGGTAATCCTTAAAGGTATATATATATTTGACTGAAATATTCAGACATATTCAACTCTGTCAAAGAAAGAATATATTTATAATTACATATTGCTACCAAATCTCAATTTTTCAAACGAAATACTGCCTAGTTTTTTATAATTTTGAAATACATTTTTTTTTATTTGCTTACGGAGCTAAATTTTAGCTGAAACAAAGGTCAATAAAGTTCCATAACACCGGTAAATATTTGATGGAAGCCAACATCTTGTTTGAAAGAAGAATATTAGGACCACGTTGTATTAACAATTCGTGTTTTAGGAATGGCAGCGCGCAGTGTCTTCAATGACGTACACGGTTCCGTCATTCGCTGCCGGCGACAGTTGTGGAGAGTTTGCATCGTTGCGTCTATCTGGCAACGCTGGTGTATTGCACGGAGCGTCGCGGCTGGCCAGTGTCAGTTGTGCCTGTGCCGCGGCGAGGCTTGCTGCAGCTGTGCCTGATCTGGCAGACGCTGTGAAGACATGTCAAGAGGTAAGCAATATTCAGTTGTGCCAATCTGTGAATTCTCTAACTATTAATGCGACAAGTAATGTACTCCAGCCCAGTTTGATCTTGTGAAATGCTTAATTATCCGTAACATTGTTTGCGAATACTTTTCTGGGTTATATTTTTCTGAAACTGGATCAGTTATACACCATAAATGAATACGTTCTATATCTTTCGTTTTGTATTTATGTAAAATAATTATAATGGTTTCCAGGAAGTACTCGATCACGGAGATGTTAAAATTATGGAGGAGCAGTTGGCGAACGCCATCGAAAGTATAGTTGTAAGTAATTTTACAAGTTATAATAAATAAAAAATCATTATAAGCGCTGCTAGAACTTGTACATACAAAACAAAATACAACTGTTCAATCTCACCATTCTATTTTATTTAAATGGTAAGACCTCTTCCTCTGAGATCGTTACTTAGCAGTCTACGTTGTAGTTTAGTTGTGTTGTTTAGTTTAGTGAACACCCAAGCCACCAGTATCTGACCGTGCGACAGTCGGGTACTCTGCATCGGACTATATAACAAAGATAATACTGTTTTTCGAATGAACTTCGCTTTGAAATCGGTTAAAAATCTATGCTAAAACAAAAACATATATTAAACTAGAAGCAATATGCGAAGATTTCAGGGTACGTTGAAGAGTAAACCTTAGAATCACAAGTTATACCGAAATTAAACTTTGGAGTTAACTAAAATTACATTTAATGTGGTTTAATCGAAAACATATGGCCCCATGGAACGGATTCTTCTTTGCCCTTCGAATTAAATCAGATACGTTCTGATATAAATCACACTACCGATCAATCAATCCTCATTATATCATTCATTACCAACTTGGAGCGTTTTACGTTGGTTGTAAAACGGTCGTTTTAGATACCTAATAGGTCTATAAAACTTATGAAAGTTATATCACAAATCTCTCTTTCCCAAAATATCAATGCAACGTGTCACATGATTTGAAATAAGCAAATGGCCACCCGTTTGTTTTCTCTTTGATGTTTTATATTGTTTATTATTTTGATGATTTTCTCTTTTCCAGAACTGTCCATCTTGTGCGTTGGGTACAAATGCGATAGTTTGGAGCACGGACGTCTAAGAGCTGCCAATCGTGCGAATTTGTGTGAGTAAACAAATAAAATAATGTCTATCTATGTAAACATATTAACTGAACTAAAAGAAAAATAACGTTGACCTTCTATCTTGTCATTGCTGCTCTAATTTAAGTATTGTGAATGTTAATAATTAATTTCATGTTTTTTCTTATTATAGGTTAAGGTATACCTCCACCGACCTCACTCTGGTGCCTTCATTAGTTAAGTCAATTAATATAATCGAACTGTACATATGTTTGTATTATACATTTTAATAATACTCTTAATTAATACCGTAAGCGAAACATATCGAACAATTGTACCTTCTCTCGATGCTAAGATTGCGAAGTTTTTTTAATTATTTTTTTTCATCTTTTTGTGCCAATAATTGTTTTTGAAGTATTTACTTTCTTCGTTGTAAATAGTAATCAATGTATTTCAAATCAAATTTAATTCGTATCTAACATCACTCATAAAGTAAGTGAATTTTGTCTTTGTCTATTATTATGAATTTGTTTTTATTTACAAAAAGAATAATTTTTATTCATAAATTAAATGATTATTTAAATTACATATTGTTTTCTTTACCTTAATTTATTTAGTCACTTGTTATGTATGAGATGTATTTTAAATGTTTGACTACCGTAGCTTTTAATAATTATGAGTAAATTAAGTTGAATTAGATTATTTGTAGATATTTTGCAATTTAGGTACTTATAGAAGAATTTACAATTTTATAACTAATACTAGATAGGTACTATAAAAGTATTTTTCTAGTTTATTAAGTATATTTTTTCCTTTGTGGTGTGTACAGGAGGAATATTTTCTTTTTGGTTCTATGTCATTGCTGCTGACATATTTTCGCAAAATATTTTACTGACATTTAGAGACATGTCAATTAAATTCTATGATGTAATTCTGTCATTCTAAAAAGCTGAAAAATGTAAATAAATAAAAGCTGTGAACGCCATAGTTGCTTATCCCTTCTTAACAATTATCTGCATAAGAAATTCACAATGGTAACAATCAGGTACATATCTATTTGAATTCTTCTGATTTTCTTAGAAAACAAAGAATCTGACCTAAAACGGATTTTTTTCAGAATTCATGTTGCCGTGGTGGTTTAGGAATTAGAGGTTATATAGAAAAGTCACCAGGCGCAAAACAACGCCCTAAGAAACACAACTGCAACTACCAACCAGCATGAACTCGGAAAGCGCGGCTATACAAAAAATTGCAGCTATGAGCGTAGAACAAAGGGATACCGATATTCTAAATAATGCATTAACATGTTCTTGTATTAAATGTGATTCATTTCAATGTTTTGCATTAAGAAATAAAGACGATTGTTGCCGTGAAAAGTGTAGTGCAGAAGTATGTGACAGTAAATCAATTGACGCAAGCTACCCATCAAATAAAACATTCCAAATTGATGTGCCTTACAGTGAAAATAGTTACAAGGAACGTATTAAAAAAGAAATAATTTACGATGACGATAGTATTATAAATTTTACATCTTTACATCAAGATTCCTATTCCTGTGCCACTGATGAATCTACGACCGCCTTATTTGACAGTATTAGTAAAACAAACAGCTCATCTGAGGTTCCATACACACCTAATGCTAAGGTATCATTGTCCCGTAAATACTTAGATTCAACTACTGCAAAGCTAAGTGCGCAAATTATGAATGTACCCTACCCAGATTTCAAAGAAATATCTAATAATAAATCCAGACTTACCGACATCTCAACAAAATTGACCAAGTACGATATACTCAAAAGAATAAAGGAAGCTTACAAGGCATGTAGTTGTAAAGTTTGTGAATGTATAATTGGTAAAACAGTTAACGAATACTGCAAATGTGAGCCATGTGGTTGCAAAGAATGTATTGCTGTAACGAACAAATTAAAATTTGATGAAACCTTTATACAACCATATACAGGTTGTCCTTGTATAAGATGCAATAGATCAAAATGTAAGGGTATAACCAAAAATCTGCTTTTTGGTTCACAACACTGTGATTGTAACTCTTTACATGATTCTTACAATAATATTAACGACTATTCATGTGATTGCAAGCCTTGTGAATGCATCGAATGCAAGTCTTATTTCATGGCAAGGCCAAAAACAATAATAATCAACCAAATGCTTGACGATGTTCCACGAAGCTTCTGTACTTGTTCCCCATGCGAATGTGAACATTGTGTTCAAAGGTTACCTATACCTACTAGTTTACAACATGAAATGTCAACCGGAATTAATATGCCTGCTAATTGCACATGTGACAGTTGTCTGAGTCAAGCTTGTGAATCAGATAACAGTGATTCGTGTACATGTGAAGTACAGAAACGTTTGATGAGAAAACCAGTTGAAAGAAATACTCATGATTATGGTATTCATAGAGCATCTGTTAGAAATAACAATTATGTAAACCTGATTGATAAGTTGGAAAGTAATTATTTTGCCATGTTTGCTTCAACAAGTTTTCGAAAATTGGAACAAAACGCTGAATCTTGTGATTGCAATAAATGTGAATGTCTCATTTGTAATGTCAATGGTAAAACAACAGAAGGTTCAAGAATACTGGAGAATTTAGATTATAAACCAGATGAATTACATAAACATTCATTGAAATGTTTGCCTTGTGAAAGTGAGATATGTAGGGACAAAAATGGGCCAAGTATAACATTACTTCACAATAAAACAGCATGCACTTGTGATGTTTGTGATTGTTTACAATGTGCTGACTTCAGTAAAGAAAAATCACTTAAAAATACAGATAAAAAAGTTAAAATTACACTTACTAATAATATTTGCCAATGTGATCCATGTGAATGTAATGAATGTCAGCTAATGATGTACAATAGCATTGGAGAGAGTTGCGACTGTAATAGTAGTAAATGCGAAGTGTGTAATGGTAGAAAAATGAGCTTGAATGTAAAAAAACAGTGGATACCTCTTATGCCAGGAATTAATTTAAAATATAAATATTCAAAAGAAAATATTCCGATAAATAATAAGTCATTCACATCAGATATGCCTGAAGATGCAAATTTTGTAAGCGAAAATAATATTAATATTTTTAGAATACATGATGTTTTGATGGATCAACGATCACAGAAATTGAAAATATCTGATATTCTATGCGATGTTCATTCAAAAGAGACAGAAGATAGAGATGGCTCAGAGATGTATAAAAATTCTAAATCAAACTCTTTAATAGAAGATGAAGGAAAACCATTTTATAGAGAAGATCGGTCGCCTTATTCAAGAAAAGTTGTTAACAAATGTTTGAAAGATGTTATGAACATAGATTTGAATGACCACTTAGACTGCGAAGAGCTAGAATTATCAGAATTTACTTCTAACCAGTGGTTCGAGTCCAGCGGTGAAAATAAAGAGTTCAATATACATAGAACTCAACCACTTGAAAATGGTTATTGTGTGAGATCCACCGATTTTCAGGGGCCTAGCATAAATAATATTAATGATAATTCCACTGCTAATTATTGTAATGATATGAAATTAATAAATCAAAATAAATCAGGCATTAAAATTTGGACACATGATTTGGTGAGTTTGGTACGAGCTAACATTGAGCTGGATAGCGTATACCATAAGTCAAAACTATCATCGAGTGATATTATAGAAAAAATCGTTGAAAAAGATAACCAAAATTCAACAATTGACCATAATCAAGGAAAAATCGATAACAATATTTTTGAAAGTAAAATAGACCTTGAGAAACTTAAACATACTTTGCATCAAGCGAAAGCTTTTTCATCGGAATTAATGGAAATTTTAAAGCAATGTGAAAAGGCCAATAAGGATTTTAAAAATTTTACTTCACTTAAAAGAACTTATTCCAATGTAGGGTTACATTCTGGGAAAACCAGTACCAAAGATTTAGATCTTACTGTAGATAAAGAAATGGCAAATACTAGAAATTTACATAATTCTAGAGTTTCTAGACAACTTGATGCTTTTCCTGTTGATAATGTGAAGATAAACATTTTCGAAAAAGATATAAAACCTAAACAGAACACGTATGATTTACCAAGAGTAAATTTTATAAAGCAATCAACAGGTGAAAATTCCAACAATAAGTCTCTGAAAAGCGAAACATATTCCCATGCAACGTTTGAAGATGAAGATACAAATAAGTATTCAAAATTAATAACTTTAGACGGTGAAAATAAACATTCAATAAAAGTTTCAACTAATAGATTGAATTCCAATAATGACGATGTACATATAAATAGTGAAACAATTGTATCACATATAAAAGATAGTCTCCTGGGACTGGGTTCAAAGATTTCTAAAAAGACTTTGATAAACAGCGTAATAATGCCCGATACTAAGGAAAAAGAAGACTTAATGATACCTGGGAAATATGTATCTTCATCTACTTTGACCGTTGATGATCAATCTGGAATTACTTCTATGCTTCATAACCAATCAATAAAAGTGAAGGTAATGAATGTGTTGTATTTTTATAATTTGTGAGCATGACGGCATGAGATATCGGGTTCGAATCCCTTTAGGGGCAGATTTTATGATGAGAACTTTTCATGGATGTTTGTATATTTATTTAGTTTACTTCTGATATTTATGTACATATTACTATCTATATTTCTCCGTTATCTAGTATCCATAACACAAGCTCTTAATGATACTTACCTTGGGCTAGAGTGTAAGTAAAATTAAAATGATTAATAAAGAATATTTGTGTTGTTGTTTTGTTTATTTGTGTTTACTTATCATTGTTCATTGTTGTAAATTATAAAACGCTCTTTTTCAGGAAGTCAATGGTTACGAAAACGACAAGTATAGATCGATATTAAAGAAAAACACTTGTTTATTTACTTCTCCTTTCTCATCCAAAAAGCCTGTGTGTTTTATTCCAACATTACCACTTGGAGTGAAGAACTTTTTAAGCTCTGTACCAAGGCAGTATTATAACGAAGATTATAATTTGTCTGAATGTCAAAATAATGATCACACAATGGTAAGCTTTTTGGTGTTACCGAGCAAGAAAGAAGACTATTTCTAAGGGGTCTTCGATCTAGTAGTCTTTCTGTTTAACGATATTCGTATAAGGTGACGTCATTTTCATAAAGCAATTATATCATTAGAATTTTTTTGGTGCTTTCCCCATATAAAGTAGAGATTCCAGCCAAGATATAAATTACTTATTTGATAAAACTTAACGTGCACTTTGTAAGATGAATAATGAACAGTTTAGTATTTTCAGAAGGTATTAATAATTAAACTTATATTTCTTGTCTAATTATAAATACGTAACTATGTGTCTTCAAAATGTTTCGTTTGGTTTTATTAAAATTACTTTCATAAATAAACGTAATTATTGGACCGTAATAAAGTTATAGTTGTGTAAATAAGTAAGTATAATTTTCTAAATCCAATAGAAATTTAAGCAAAGCAGGACTGAAACTGTTTGTATTCTATCTATGTATATATTTATGACATGATTATTCTAAGTGATCCTAAGTCCGCGCCTGTAGAGGCTCTCTCTGGTCTGTCCCCATGGATCGAGTACGCGGAGACTAAGCGATGTCGAGTAGAAATACTCCGAAGGCAAATCACCACTGAGTCTTGGGGACTAACTAAGGTCATACTTATAACCATTTGCGACCAACAGAATTAAAAAATAAACGATATATATGAAAGGGAGCTATTTTGATGTCAGGTTTAAAAGAACCAAGTAGTACATGGATTTAAATAAGCACATTACAATTTCCGAAAGAATAGCACTGAACAAATCAATGGCAATTTCCACAATAGGTCACTTATGATTTCATGACAGCAGCTTATTGTAACTTAAGTATAGTTAGTAATAAGATTAGCAAGTTCATGCAAAAGGACACGAGAGGAATGGAGCGTTAAATTTCTGGCATGTGTAACAGGATTCAGGCTGCGCATAGTCGTCCCATTAGAAATTGATAGGGGAGGCCTTTAGCGAACACCCATGAAAATAATTTCTATTATACCCAATTTGTTAGCAGAGTGAAGTCCAAAAACCAATCACAAACCAGCAAGAAGACTGCCCAGCCAAGATCTCTAAGCATACCTTTATAAAGACTCCGTCAACTATCGATGAATTTGACGGAGATCCAATGAAATCTGATTTTATTGTAAGTATAAGAAAGGTAATTTGGTTATTTGTATTCGGTGTTTAAGTTTAATGAGGGTTCTCACTAAGCGCTCATATTACCTACTCAAACGATCTATTAATTACACATATAACTTTTTACTTTATATTTTCCATATTACATATGAGATGAAAGATTTAATAATGTTGTAACTAAAATTGGTTTTGCATAAATTATAAATTTGGAATAAAGTAAGAGGTTAGTTATAGTAAATTAATCAATCAAAAAAATTTCTGATTCGCAGAAGTCAAAAAGCAGTTGTGATTTTCTTAAAGTGAAATTTTTGGGATTGCGGAGAGTTTCAGATCATACCGTTCTTGTCAAATGGCAATTGCCTCATGATGTCACTAAAGTTCGTGGATACGAGGTAACGACCTACTCACTTAATCACCAATCACTGGGTTTCGAGCACTTACGCTCAGCCTAAGCTAGCTTATTAATCTGTACTGAACGTAATAGACCTTGTTTAACAAAATAATTTATTGCCTGGGTATTCTTATGCTTTTAGGTAGATATTTTTTACTACCCTTGGTGAAGAAGTATTGTAAATTGAAATTTCCTATGAGCCCTATTACGATCAAGCTGCGAGGAAGTTATTGCTTAATTGCCGAGTTCAAAATTACCAATAATGTAGTTATCGTTAATTTGATTTTATTCACATTTTAGTTGCTAGTTGATGGGCGAGCGATTGAGAAGATTTCGCAACCTTCTCGCTGCATGGCTGTAGTAAGCTGTTTGCCTCATCTTGATAAAGTCCTCATCACAATTCGAACCCTCGTTTCTTCTCACCAGTGTCCATATTTGCCCTCAGCTACAGTCATTTACCACCCTAGACACCGTTGAATTTTAAGTTTTTCTTGTACTTTATATAAAAATATTGTAAGTTCAAGTAAAATGCTGCAATAACAAAAGGCTGTTTTTATTCTGAGTTCAAAGTATCCAGAAAACCTTAAATTAATAATTTATCGGTCGTAAGTTGCCAAATACTTAATAGTTGCCGCAATACCACCCCGCCCGGTAGAACCTGGCCCTTTATTGTCGAACTCTGAATCTATCACTTTCATTTTGACGTACAACATATTTCCATTACTGTTTAATTGTTTATCATTATGACGTTTCGCTTTTAGTACGCAGTGGTAAGCTTTTCGCGATAGATATGAAGAAGATATATATACACAATATGGTCACTGTTTCACTAAAAAAAGCGAACAGACCGTCAATGATTGGCTCCATAATTTATAAAAAGGTTGGGTTTGTCAAACTTCAGAAAGCAATTTGACACCTGAGATCTTTTTAGTATCAAATGTCGTGTCGACATTAGATATTAGTCAAAATATAATTACTATAGATTTTTCATTAAATTACCCAGTACATTTCCCGTAAAGGTTTGATTGTAAGACATGTGACTAAATTCAGGGTAAAATATGAATGATTTTATATAAAAATGAACAAAAACCAACGCAGGCTTGGTCGCGTGCACCAAAAACGATACGAAGAGAGTAAGCATGATAAAGTTAAGAATACTGATTCTGAGTTGGAAGAAGTGTTCCCTCCCCAAAATAAAAGAAACCATGCTAAGATAGATAAGTTTACTACGAATAAGTGTTGCCACGTAACGCCTGCTCGAGAGGACTTTGGGCAAATAACTGAATGCAGTGCAACGACTGATAAAGTTAGTAATTTGTTAGTTAATGTATTTTAGTGGATATATATTTATATAATTATGTATTATGTAGTGTATACATGCAATCATTGAGTAAGTACCTATGTATGTATATATTTATTATTTGTATGTAATAAGTTTTATCATTTTATACGTCGCCAACTTCCCTCAAGTTATCTTGCATCCTGTCCATCCTAAGGTTACCTGGAAGAGATCGCATTTAGCGATAAGGCCGCCCTTTGTACAAAATTAGTTAAGTTTTTTTTGTGTTTCTCTTTTTGAATTGGCTGATGTACAATAAAGATATATTCTATTCTATTCTATTCTTAATTACCTCCACATAGTAATATAGTACTACTCGAGGCTTACTATATTGCCCAATATACCGCATATATATTGCATGACAAAATATAAAGAATACAAACAATTAATGTTCATGTTGTCAGCCGTCTAGTCTACCTTCTAAGGCAGGAGCGGGGTAGAAACAGATCAAGTCATAATATCTATTTAAATAGACTCAATTACTAAGTTCTTTTAAATCTTCACAAACAGAGAATATGTATGAGAAAAATAAAAAAAATTGAAGGTATGACATTAGATGTTTGTATAATATATTTATTTATTAGGCCTGTCAACAGTTTTTACAATATAACACCACAAAACATCCAAGACTAGCTTACTGTAATTGCACAACCTTTAACGTTAACAATAGTTTATTCTTTCCGATAGTTTGTTTTAACTATTGCAAACTGTCCAATTAGTCGGGCACCGGGCATAATACCATTCCAACTATCAGGGCTCAAGGTGCAGACAGAGGAGAGTTTGATACGATTTGTTGCTTTTCACGATATTATATTTCGATTTTTAGTTTACAATATCGCTAGTTAGATAATAAATTAATAGTGTACACTCTACACTATTAATATATACGGTAATCGGTATATCGGTATAATACGGTATCATGTGCATATTGTTATATTTATTTCTCCGTTATCTTGCATGCATAACACGATCACTTAATGATGCATCATTTGGGATAGATAATAGGCATGAGTGTGAGAAATATTATTTTCATCATATTACGTCTTTGAACGTATTCCTAACTTTAGAACTAGACATTTTAGGAATTATTAGGAATCCATAATGAAGGTGGGTCAATGAAATTATTATGTTAAGTATCTCTATACCGAAATATAGTAGAGACTAATGATAGTCCGCCAATTGTACGTATACATGTGCAATAAACTATGAAAAATAACAACACATCATAGGAGTAAAGGAGAATAAATTAAAGAGTTCAAAGTTTCTGATTTCGTTAAAGTATAATATCTGAAATCTAAACATTCTTGGTAATGATAGTAGTAGCTAGCACCTTGAGAGGAAATACGTAGTCCGGAGCCAGCAGAAACTGGCAGAGTGTTTTTTTGTATAAACTAGCTTATACAAGGCTTTCAAAATTTGTACTGAACGAAAGTCGAAAATCGTTTAAGTAGCAGCATATTCGTTGAGGTTTCTATATTATTTTAGTACTTCCATATATACTAGACATTCGGGTTATAAGCATGACTGAATGCACTTACTACGTGATACAAGAATTTAATTACGGTAGTAGGTGTAAAAGGCAATTAATATTAATGATTTATTTTTCAGTATCAAAACCTATTTAAAGAGCAATACAGTTTTGATCCACTCGTGCCAGAAACGATAAAAAAATTAAAGGAATTGCGTAAAATACTATGCAATAGTGCAGTTAAGGTCGATGGAGGCTCACAGTACGCACCGGGCAAGAAGCAGTCAAATGTAGAGTTCGTGGAGCCAGTGGAAGCCTCTCAATGGCAGAATATAGATAATGTTGATGAAGTTGATAAGTATATTGAACCGGAAAAAGGTAATAATAACCTACCTTTGATATCAAAATCCGTACAGTTGTAGTTTTCGAATAAAAGTAATAAATTAAAACTACGCACATTGTGGAATAGGAATCTCGCATTCTGTCTCACTTTGACGCAAAGGATCTAAAAGAGGCAGATGTAATTTTTTATTTCTTGTTTTTAGACTCCTGCTTACACTTACCGGAGAATGTTCATATATCAGAAACGCCGAGAGTTAAAATAATTGCAAAAAAATTCTCTCGGTACAAGAAAAACAATATTGAATTGAGGAAACTCGACGAAAAGGTTGTATGCGTAGAGTACGACGTTTTCTTTAAGGACAGCGTAAAGCCCAAAGAGAAACTAAGAGCTTTTTTCTCAATCAGACCAAATTACGGAGGTGAAGAAAATGGTAAAGGTAATCAACAATATATAATTCGTTTTAAGGCTTTGCCTAAAATTGGTATGCGTGTCAGATTTTTGCAACAATGCCTAGAAATCTGTGGTTCCATCTCCGTCCTTTTACCTAGGTAATATCGCTTAAGACGGGTAGGCGGTAAGAACTACCTAGATGACATAATTGTAAAAAATGGTTAAATCTATAAAAAAAAATCCTCTTCAGGAATGATCAACTTGATTTTTGAAAAACAAATCTACATCAGCTGCTTTGCCATTATTGCATTTGTTTTATTTTATTAAATTACCGATAGATTAGAAGAACCTATAGAATCGATTTAGTGTCAGTGACACAGTTACAAACACTAAATTATCGGTTATTTGACTCCAAGAAAATTAGAAATTTCTAAAAAACTGTTTCAACCATATATGATAATCTATCTGTGTAGAAGAGTTCGCGATTTCTGTTTTGTGTAATTCGCGATTTCTGAATTGGTTGCAAAAAGTTGTTGTGTTAGTGAATACTCGTAGAACCAGACATACTTTACAATTAGGGTATCCATAAAAACATCACTATTTCATTTCAGACACAGTTTTTATTCCAACTGATCGCAAATCTTCAGATATCAAGAACAAGTTCAATATAGCAACTGACGACTTTAATAAACTAAACGAAAAGGAGATTGAAATAATCGACAGCAAAATTGAAGAGAATAAAACCTATTTGGACGATTTAAAGAGGATACTCAGGCGAAAACAGACTACGTACGCGAAGAGGAACAAAACCTCATTAGATCTAATGTCTTTGTACGAAATGGCCAAAAGGGAAAGTCCACCTTTACACGACGAATTTTCAAGTACAAACTTTCTTTCCAAAGCGGAATTGCAGGAAATGAAAGATCTGATTATAAAGAACTGTGCATCCAGTGTCCATGGGATAAACAGAAGAACTATGAAGAAGGAATCAGAGAACAAAGAGCATAATATGGGAGTTATATCTCAGAGTATTGTTGCCGAGTTGTGGAGGGGGGAAGGTAGCACTGTTATGAATTAAACTGCGTTAATTTTTGTTAAATATATTGATTTTATTTTGAAAACTTTAATGCTTATCATATATAGGAAATATAATATTTGGTTTTCAAACATAACAAAGAGTAATTCGAATTCGCTTTTGTTGAAATGCCCAATAATGTCATGTGTCATGTATCCTTTTCTTTTAGATTATAATGAAAGAGTGACACAATTTAATTTAGTTATATTACAGTTGGCGCAAATTAGGTTAATTATTTGGATTTTAAAATTACGGACAATTTTGTCTAAGGAAATTGGTATCGACCATTTGCTTACAAAAAATAGATTCGCTTTTAAATTACTTATTATATACATAAATATTTCAAAATCACAACTTTATTTATACAGTTTTTTGGACTTACAGTACTTGTGGTTTTTTCTATACATATATCATTAAGTTTTCAATGTTATGCCGTCCCGTTTTTTGGGGACTCTGGATTAAATGCTGGGTCCAAGCCGAGTTTCTTCATCTCAACGGCCATTTCGAACAAATAGTCATAGCATTCAGTCCTGAAATATGTTTAAATGAGTGTTGATAAATTTAGGTACCTATTTGTTATCTCCCACTGCAGTTTGACTGTGCGCAGGATTACTGAGTGAAAATATGACTTATAACCTCCTGGAGGTTAATCTCTAACAAATTACGGATCTTCGAATGCATGGTCGTGTATCAGACGACAATATGGCGATCTGTGGTTTGAAGCCAGAAGTCCCGGACTAAAATCCTGGTTGGGGCAGATATTTGAATGATGAGTACGAATATTTGTTCAAGACACATGGATGTTCGTATGTTTATTTAGTATATTTCTGATATTTATATACATACATATATATTTCTCCGTTCACTAGTATCCATAACATAAGCTCGTAATGATGCTTACTTTGGATTAAATAAAATATGTAAGCATGAGAAATATTATTATAACAATTAACCGGTGAACTTTGTGTCATCTAAACATTACTATTAACGCCATCTATTAACTAGTTGTATATTTTAAGCTTTCCTTTGAAATTTTCCCAGTTATTGTTATTTTCATTGATCAAGCTCTTCTCGAGTCTTAGCATGATTAACGTACATCAATTATTTTTTATAAGAAGGGGAAGAACGAAGAAGAAGAATAAATAAGTAGAAGAGAAAATAATCTACAAATATCTCAACAACACTACGAAAACATTTTTTATATAAAATTAACAGCATATGACTTAACACCTGATAGTAAGCAGTAGGAGTCCACATGAGAAGATATGCGAATACTGCCCTCGTCACCTCCACCACAACCAGCCTAAAAGTGCCTTTTCACGCTTCGTGATGGAAACTACTTTTTTATAAAATGGAATATAATCCCATTAAGGTAAAACATACAGTTCATTATGTATTAAAAAAATTTAGTGACTAAAGTAAAGGGAAATATAAAGTCATTATATGCTATTAGTATTCTTAAATTTATGTGGAAATTAATAATTTATTCCAATAAAGACTCGACATTCAATATTATTGTCTTCTTCTGCTTCTTCTTTCTTATAAATGAAAAGCTGTTTGTTTTTCATAAACTCAATTTTGATTTTAATTCATTTCATTAATAAAATTGGTTATTTCAATAGCAAAATCGTCTGACGTCGTTTTTAAAACTATCTTTTTCTAAGCCGCCACTTGGGATAACTATTAAAAGGTGTCGTTACTGGGGTTGATACATAGTTCACAGGATCAACTAGCTACCAATAAAAATTTTTTTAAACCACATTATTGTTTGATTTAAAACTTACTTCAAAACATTAAAAAGGAAAAAATAATTTAAGTATTAATTAATATTCGAATAGATTTTAAAACAAAGTATTGGGAAAATTACATCGTTTAAGTTAGCAAAAATGCTCATAAAATTAAAGCTGAAACTGATTTTGGCCACTGAATGAATTTTTTATCAGAACAAATGGCAATAACGAATAAACGGGTAATCATGACTTCTTGTGTACATAAATATTTTAAAAAAAATACAAACCGAATTGATAATTTCCTCCTTAGTGGAAAGGGATGTTTAAAAAGGATAGTTTTCTAGTGAACCACAAAATATAGAAAATACTTATGACTCAATCAATATCAAATTGGCTTACATAGTTTTAGCCTGTTGCCATGTATCACCCCACACGTAGACACCGTGTCTTCTGACCAACACTGCACTGGTTCCAGGGTATTTCTCCAGAGCTTCAGCAAGGCTGCCTGCAAGATCTTTTTCAAAAGGCGTGTTCTCAATTATGGGTACTACAAGCTTCTCGTCGTAGCGAAGGTATCGACCAAGTTTGGCGTCTTTGATGCCCTGAAATATTCGAAATGTTTCGAGAAATTACTTATTTAAATTAAGTATAAAACACTAATATTATTATTCGCTTTTCCATTTTACAAGAACAAGTATAACTTTAAAAATTCGTTATAATAAAAAGGCATATTCTGTTAACAATAACTGTAGATAATTTCAACATGGCAAGAAGGTTAAATATACACAATAAAAATGCTTAGTAAATTATAATATAAATAATAATCTAGGACAAATAAAAATAAACACATACCACATTGTTGGGTGATTGACATATATAATAGATTTGTGTGTGTGCGTGAGTATGCGTATGTGTGTGTTTTTATAGCACTATTACAGCCATCTTAAATATATACGATTTTAGTATGTGGTATAAGAACCTTAATCATTTCCTGGTGGGTGATTGTGAATTCCTTGTCATAGAGCAGTGTGCACCTGACTGCATTGGGTGAATGAGTATGAATCACTGCTCCTGCACCACGTTCACGGTAAGCTAACATGAATAAAGGTGTGCACTGGCTTTTCTTCAATCTGAAATAAACATTAACTACTTATTATTAAAGTTAATAATAACAAGAATTGGACTTGATCGTGAAGGTACATCAACTAAAAATATCATGTAATATTGTACACATTAACATTATGTACGCAAGTAACTTACTAAACTTGTTTCTACAAATAATATATAAGGGGTCAGTAGAAACTCTATTTTTAACATGTTTAATTACTTTTGTTACTCAATAATTTTCTACGAATATTTTAATTTAAAAAAAGAAATATTTTTTAGAAAAAAAGACCCCATATAAATATAATTAAATATAGCAATTTACCAATTTAATTTTTATATAAAAGTCATAACTCTCATTCATTTCTGATGATAACAGACTCACTTCTTTTCTGGAGGTGGTAATTCTAAATCATCATCATTGATGGTCTGCACAAACAAGTCATCACATTTCATACGCTCCTTTTGAACACCTGAAGGTGCAATGAATATTTTATCACTGTAACAAAAATATTTTTTTATATTAATAATTAATAATTAACTAATTATTTATATATTATATTTTGGTTTTATACTGGATCTGCATTAATTTATTAGATAAGACATTTGCGAGCTAAGGGTAACAAATATAAAGATTAAACATTCTTGTATGCAAGTTACAAAAGAGGTGAATCAGCACACCACTCAATTATTTTCTTTTCTTCTGCTTCATAGTTGGTTGTTTACTCACTTGTCTACCTCTGATAAATAATATGACTTTTGACTATCACAATTAAAAAAAAAGCAGTCTTGTTAATTAGTCTATGTAATATTATAAAATCAAAAATTACATATGTAATATTTCATATAAATATATGATATTATTGTTACTAAGCTTTAGAAATATTTAAAATTTAAAATTTAATTTTATTGGAATTTAACACAGAATATATATAATAGGAAACTTACCCTTCTTTTATAGAGATACCACCTCCGGTTCCTGTGACCCAACCTAAATGATAAAATTGTTTACATATCGCTGGAATTAAATTTCTCGGGTGTTCCTGAAAGTTATAATAATTGACTTCAATATGATACGGTAGTTATAAGCATTAAACTTACGCTTAAATAATTCGTATTTTTTTAAAGAAATGTTTGGACTCACAGGTTCAAGCTCTCCCATTTTTTAATAGCACAGTTCTTTATATAACCTGTAAAATGTCTGGCTATCTATTAATTTATCTGCCAACATAACATCAACACAAGTTGAAGATAAAAATGAAGTAAACATCAACACAACAAATAAACACACAACAAACAAATCACCGTTTAGATGATTCACTCTTAGCACAGATCAACTCATACCCAATAAATAATAAATTTTGAACGTATATTATTCCAATAATAATAGGACTTTAATGATATAACTATTTCTAATCATTGGCATATTTTTAAAATAAATATCAATGACCTTTGACATTTGACAGCCCACAGATCAGAATGAGTATACCTATTAACATAACCTATTTTTTTGTTACTTTTTTTATTTAGGGTACTAAAAGGGAACTAAAGCTCACACAGCCATATCTTAAGTTTTAATGTTTTCGTATTTATAGCCCCGGGATACCGGTGTATCTTATGCCTTTTGGTCCTAGGGGTGATTAACAACTATTTTGTTAATACCTCATAAGAAAAGTTTTTAAAATGGAATGCAATATTATCGATTCAAATAGGTCAAAAGTGCATGTATAGTCTAAATGTGAACTAAAAGTCATTCTGTCCAGTCTTTTTAAATTGTAATCAACGAGATGCGAAAAACGGCTATTAAAATCTCACCGCAAGTCACTAAGGATGATGAAATATGTATTTCATATATTACACGATATAGAAATAATCCTCTTTTGACATGAAACTACATTTTTACGTCAAAAATATCTTTCGGCTCAATATGTTAAATACAATTATGCGTCTTAAACTTTTCTGTCAATGGAAGAAAACAATGGTTGTCGTGCTCGCTAAAATAGATTATTGTGGACTCTTGACATTCATCCGGTATTTTGATTCCTTGTCGAGGTTGTAATGCTCGCACCACTATCATCTCAGTCATATCCCGACAAAAATGACATTACGGTGTAGACAAAACGTTTCTCGTGTTCCTTGTGCTATGCATGCAGCCTATTACTTTACCGTTAAGTCAAAAATATCAAAGAAAAATTATATTTTTTTCCTATAAAATGTAAAAGCAAAGGTATCTTTGTCATCTAGCTTATTATTCACTAATTTCTTGTGATTTTTTTATACGGGTTTGGAGTACAGGTGTAACAAATTTCTATGCCAAGAGCATTTCAAACGACAAATTATAGGTGAAATATAAAGCAAACTATTGTAATTGTGAAATAAAATGTACTTTTACATACACATTAAAACAAAGAGTGGAGTATTGATAAGATATTTTGGTTAAAATTTTGAACCTGGTCGCATTTTAATAGTTGTTATGTGATCCCAATTCTATGAAACATTTTGTTGTCCACCATCTCCGCATTGTAATTTTGTCTTGTTCTTACTAATATTATGGTATATAAAAATAGCTATAATTATAACTTCGACGTCTATGATCATTGTAGAAGCGAACCGTAATCAGATCCCAACATTTCTTCCGACGAAGGCCTCCGAAGCAAACGTCGAATATCTTTTGCTGGTATTCATTTGTCTGTATCTGCATAAGCACATAGGAGGTAATAAAATGAATAAATATTTTTCAGATAAACCTGGCCTTTGATCTTCTCAATGTTTTACTTGTACCTGAAAACCTGACATTTTTAGTGAATTCTCTATGCTGACAATAGTTATACCTGACAGAACCGACAGAACAATATTAAGTGAGCATGTGAAAATTGTAGTGGTTAAAAATATTGTAAAATTATACGCCTTTATCATATACTATGACAAAGAAAAAATTAAATACATTAACTTCATAATATTTGGGTTTATTTGGCATTAACAATTACATACACTAAGTTAAAAGGTAATGTATCATACACATTGGTTATAATGTTAAATATAATCAAATTACCTTAAGCACTGAACATCCCTCGCTGATGACTAATTATTTCTAAAATTGTTCAATTTTCGTCATCATCGTCATAAACAGTCTATAGGAATTGCTGGACACTAGCCTTCCTACAAAGGAGAAACACAAGCGATAGTTTGGCCGCAACACTAGACCAATCGGGTCCAACAGCTTAACGTGCCTTCCAAAGCATAAAAGCGCTAGAGATAACACATTTTGATTGACCAACATTGGCGCCTACGCCAACGAGCTCCTCAATGGTATTTACGAAACTACTCTTCTGTTTTTCTCTGTAAGAAAGCCTGTTCCCAGAAGTAGATCGTACATAAGCCGTTGATGACTGTATTGATTCAATATGCTAGTAACGGTTACAGACACATTGGCTTGAATGGTGTAACAATGCCGGATATTCCGGAATGTCTAAGCCGCCGGTACCAGGCGTTGGACGAGTTGGTCACAGAGTTGACTTCTGTCATCTCCAAACAATCACCAAACGAAGAGTCCCTGAACGACTCCACTGATGAAGCTGGTGTCAAGCTCATGTGCGATTTCTGGAATATTCTTAAAGAAGACCCGGATTGTAACTTAACGGTTAGTCTTCCTACAAGAAATGTAATGAGGTGACCTACTGTTAGTAACTGTATCAAATATTGGCTATCGGGGGTAGGCCTACTTTTTGTTAAATTTTAAATATTTCAATCTACAGAAAAAGCCATATACGATTTGCTCGTGGAACATAGACCGATAAAAGGTTGAGCCGCGATATACTCTTCGTACACGGAGTCAATTAAAATTGATTGTGTCTGGATTGTTCGCCTTATCAGGATAACTCTATAGCAACTTATACTTAGTGTTGTTCTTACTAACATCTGTGGTCTGTATTTTTAAATAAAGAATTCAAAAATACAGACCAAAAAATACAGAATGTATTTTTGAATTCTTTTCGTATTGTTTCAAAATATTTAAACTTTCATAAGCACAGATAGGGTTTTTTATGAAAAATAATGCCAAACAAGCCCATATTCTAATAGTCATTTGCGTCTTGATGTAATAATTCTTGATGTAATTGATATGGTAACATTCTGGAGATAGGAAATACTATTTAATGGCTTCACGACCTATCGACCGTGGAAGGTGAAATTTCTCAGTCGGTGTTTTTTGAATTTCTGTAAAGCCAAAACGTTAACAATCAAGCTTTTGAGATATGTAGGTGCATACGCCATTTGTTCACTACGGAGACAGTCAATATATATTCAAACATCTATTAAATTTAAAAAACTGCTCAAATAGGGCCTAAAAGTCAAACATTTTAGCTATTGTAAATTTTGTGGTATCTCAAGCGTCTGATTCATTTGAGATACTACGTTTATCTCTCTAATATTTGTCTGAGAAACATGACAGCAGCGATAGTCCTACGATTCGATTTAAAATAATAGGTACAATAGTGCTTATTGTTAATACTCAAATCATTAGTACGGTAGTCCCTATTCCTAACGGTGTAAAGAACTTATTTATCTTTTAATTTTTAGCAAGCAGTTAAACAACGATTGGGCCTGAACACGAATAGTAGTCGTAATTTCAACCCCCAAAAATTGGAATGTTACATGGCGAGCAAACACGATTGTTCTAAAAACAAAAAGGAAACAAAGAAAAAGTATTTAGCAAATTGTTTATAACAAATATAAATTTACTTTCATGTACAGTCAATCGCACATCATATTAGACTCTGGATTGGAAATTAATGACAATGAGTTTTAAGTGACCTTTGAGAAGAAATAGAACATAGTCATCGTATTTTTTCGAGTCGACGGTATTTTTGGTCCGATTATACAAAGATTCTCCGTTTCATGGTGATATTTATTATAATCATTCTGTATGATGGGATGATTCCGATAGTTAAATACTTTTCCTAGGTGGAGGTAGGAGCTTCGCTCCAACGCTGTATCTACTTACGATCAGTATAAAATACACAATTGCTTTATTAATTGTTATATTATAATAAATATAAGAATAATAAGTATTTTTTACATGAGAAGGGCTTAGAAGCTTACTTATAAATATAAATATATATAAATTATTAATATTTATCACGTGAATGTGTTTTGGTGAGTTTGTATGTCTATTCCATTACATCCTCTTGTAGCCAAAACGGCTTGAGTGATTTTGAATAGTGTGGTGTAATTGATTCATATTTTTCCCCGGAGTTTCATATGCTATATAGATTTTTAAAATGTCTAACCTTTTTACATTCAGGCTACTTTAATGATTCTTGATGAAATTGCTTATGTATTAAAGTAATTTACCGTGCTGTTTACTGTACATACATAAATAGTCATAAATAACATCCTTCTTTTAACGTCTTTGTTCACCGTAAGTAATTGCTTCTCAAACCCTTAATTCATTTGTTTTTCCCTTTTATCTCCAGGTACCGTTTCTTTAATACTAACCATTTTCTTTAGGTAGAAATTTAATTAAATAATTTCATAAAATTGAAATGTGATAACATTATTAACTTTCATAAATTCCATTTTGTTTCGTTCTTACTGCCTCGTTTACGTTTATTACTCCAGCATAAAGTTCACGTATAGAGTTGAGATTGAAGAGAATACTAACAATCATTTTAATTGTTATTTTAGCGAAGGAAAAAGTTGCTGTAGCTCAAAATCATTATCAGCGAAGTCGACAAATGAGTCTGTAGCGCTTAGCAAAGTTCTATGTAACTTACAGGAGGTAGGTGATTAAAAATAATATTAATAAATATAGCTCTATATAATTCTTTTTGTCTATATGGAAATTAATGAAAGCAATAGTTATTACTTTAAAGTGCGTAGATTAGATGCATTTAATAAATGTGTGGGATTTTACAAATCCTCTCGTTTATCTATCAAGCATTAATGACAAATCCTGTACATTTTGACTAGATTGCGATTATTGGAAGACATGTTGTATACAGCATTGCTGGCTAAATATTACAGTTACACACCCTTTTAAATGATTTTTTTTGCATGCTTGTTAAAATAACAGTTTTAAATACTGCACCTTAATTTTTCCCGTACTTTTGAAGTTATTACTTAGAATTTTATACAAAGTAGCCTCATTATCAGACGATACCATAAAATTATTTGTAACCAAGTCAACGGGATAGATTCCCGCAGATTTAAATTGATCTAGCATAAATTACATGTCTATAAAAATACGTTCTTATCATTTTTTTTTAATTATTCCTAATTATGAGTATTTATTGTTCTATGTAGTTTAACTTGTAATGAATTTAACTCTTCGTTGAGTCTTAGATTTCTTCATCACCACATCATAAGTTTAAAATCGTAAATTTTGTATTAAAAAGTATTTTCGTTAATTACTTAATTTTTAAAGGCAGTATCAAAGGACAAGCGTTGCAATGACAGAATAAGTGACTTGATGGAAGCCCAGGCACAGTTAACACAACAGATCCAAGAATTAGAGGATAGGGAAAAAGAAGGCACGCAACTGTTGAAGGAAGCTGATTGCATGTGGGCATGTATGGAAGAGGCTTACAAAAAAAAAGTAGCGGATTGTTTGGAGAATCAAAATGTGTTAATTAAACAGGTATATAGGAATAACATTCAAAATATTTAGGATATTAAAAGCATACAATAAAAGAAATAATATTGTATCTCTTCGGGTAATCCGATATTTGCATCTCTAGGTGTTATATTAATGAGTAAAACATTTTTTTCAGATGAAAGAAATAGATGCAAGTAATACAAAATGGCGGAAAAATAGAAAAGAGTTAGAATTTCAAATGGTTAACGTTAATAAATGTAATCAAGAAATTAAAGAGAAAATTCACGAGAAAACTAATGATATTAAATGTATTAAAATGGAAATTGAGAATTTTAAGAAACGATTAGATAACTTTAAGAACGAGATAGCTGCGGTTAAGAAATCTTTTGACAACAAGAAAAATTCTTCTAATGTATGTATATCTGAAAATTAACATATAAAAAGAAATATTATTAAAATTTCTGGTTAGTTAGTGATAGATAAAATTATTCGATTCTTAGCTCAGAATATTGGAAACTTCATAACAAATTCTAGTTAAAAATAATAATGAATTAATTTATTGTTCTTATAGGCCAAAATTGTGGGGTTCACAACTGAAATAAGTAGAATAAAAAGTAAGGTTCAAGAGGAGGTAAATTTAAAAAGAATGAAGGAACAGGATGGAAGTATATATGTTAAAGATGCTAGGGAAGACCTTCAAAAGATTTATAGGGTGTTGTTGCAGAAGAAACTTGAAAATGAAGATCTTCGGGGAGAGGTTTGTTAAACAATTTTAAACACATATTATTTAAAAATGTGTAATTCTAATAATCATTTAACAATTACTAATATAACTACACAGAAAGAAGCTATACTTCAAGAGTTAGAGATACTCAAAAAAACAACTGAACAATGTAAAGAAAAATGCCAGAATAAACAACAGACAATCGTTGATGAAATAGCTAAGTTGGATGCCGAAATAACTGGTTTCAAAGCTCGATGTATCCAATGCCACCAATGCATCGACACGTCAGATGTCAGGAAATTTTGCACGGATTGTCAGAGATGCGCAGAAGAACGAGAATGCCTCTATGAAGATGGACATTGCATCCATGATGCTACCACGGACTGTGTCTGTATGAGTACAAAGCAGAAGTTCATGAATAATGTCTTTGATAACATGTATACTATATTAGAGAGACAAGCTAAGAGTCCTCCAGGGAAGGCAGTAGCTGAAGCAGTACTTAATTGCTTGAGGAAGAGTAGGAATGGCAAATTAAATGGAGAAACAAAGAAAATTTTACAGGATTTTGTATTGACAACTGTGAAGAAGAATTTAAATTTAACTATCATTGGTGGAGCAGTAAAAACCAGATGTGAGGTAAAGTAATAATAAACATTGATTTTTAACCTTATTAATATACAAGAGATTTTTATACTTAGCACAAATTTTTTCGTTCTCATACCTCATTCAGATGGATCCAGAAAGTTATCAACAATTGATGCTTTGTTTGAAAGATGTTAAAATTATACCACCAACCAAAGAGGACAAAGGAACGGTTCCTAAAAAGGTGAAAATTCATTATGTTATTTATAGTTCCTCAATATAAACCTTACTAATATTAATTTTATATTTTTTTTCTAGACACCTTGTCGCCGGTGGGGCGGAACGAATGAATGCAATTGTCCTAAAGGTCCACAGTCTTGTATATGTACAAAACAACCACCTCCACAATCAAATGAATCTGAGTCATCACCTCAAGATAAAAACAAAACTGTACGGTGAAATATTTCCATCAAATCATATTCTTAGCTTTTAAATACTACATAGAATTTGTTGGTAAAAGTTTATTTTTTATGTGATTCGAGTTGATGTATACGATATTTTGTACCCAGAATAAGGCAAAAACATGCCTGCAATTGGAATCAGAATCACGTGGAGCTGACTGTTCAGTGCATGCAGCACGTAGTGCAGTTGGTACGGACGTGGCTGCCCGGAAACCAGCTACTTGTGATGATAAACACGGCTCAATTTTTAAGAGCATGAGAGCTGCGCAATGCATGTTGGGGCCGGATTCATTATCCAGAACGACTAAAGGATACACCGAAGATATTCCTAAAGTTTCTGTGTTAGAAAAACAGGTAAGGTCACCAATTATTACCAAATTTATGAGATTTTTACTTTTGAAACTATAAAAACAGTGAAATATTAATGATTTTCATTTGCAGATTGTATGTAATTGTGGATCAACATCTACGCAACCTTGTGCATGTCAAAAAGGTATGAATTTTATATTAATTTTTTAAAAATTGTGGGAGTACAAAATTAAGTTCGTGATCCATATCGTCATAACAACATTTCCATTATTTTAGAAATTAAATGCCATCCTCGTGAAAGAATAATTGAAGAAGTAATGGGGAGATACACAGATGTGAGACCAATAGAGAAAGTGAGTTATGCCAATTTAAGTGATGAATCAGTTAAAAAAGATCGCCGCAAGTTTTATTAACAACATTACTACATGTGCTTTTTTTGAAAACATGTTATTTACTTTATATGTCAAATAAACCTGACCGATAACATGTTGGTTTTATTTTGATTATGGTGGTTTACAAAATTATTTTAGAATCGCCATATCTTCATATAAAAAACCATCTTAAAATATGAATACTTCATCTCAGGGAACAATTTTCGGGAAGAAACAAAAATAGATATGACGCATACTCAATTAATCAGATACCTAAAACTAAAATTTTCAAAAATGGATATTCCCTATCAAGCGCTTGTTCATCCACTTTTTCTATAAAACATTTTACTACATCTTAAAAAACGTGTAAAAGAAAACTATTGTGTTTTCGCAAAGCAAGTAATGTAAGTTATCCAAACCACAATGAGATGTAAGCTGATTTTCCATTTATATATTCAATTAAAATGGTTAAAGGTAGTAAAGTGGCCCGTTTATTAAACACAAATCTGTGTGGGAGATGATTGTACCATTTGATTGTCAAACAATTATCGTATTAGACGTTTTTAAAAGCTGTAACATTTCAGCATCAATCACTATCAAGAAAGGAAGCAAAAAATACTAAAATAATACAATAAGATACCTCAAAAGTATTTGTAATAACTAATGCAACTTCGACTTGCTCGGTTAGAACTACTACACATAATTTTTAAAAGAAATATCTATTATATTTTCTTAGAGAAAGAGATGATCAAGATCTTTTGAATGAAAAGACATTTGAAGTGGCTGGCGAAGAAACACAAAAAAGGCGCTTTGAAACTTAAATTCAATAATGACAAGAATAATAATTCTTTATTCGTCAATAATTGTGTTGATAATACTATTGAATATTTTTATTTTAACCCATATTTCTTCAAATGCTATATAGCAATGAAAATGTCACAAGTATGGTATATTTTCAACATCGGTTCCTTTGAAAGAGGCGCGTAAAAGCACTTTTTGGGCCGGCAAGGTGAGGGTGGCTAGGGCTAGTATGTCGCATGCTTCACTAGCCTTCATATATGGACTCCTCTACTGCTATCAGGTGGTGTCGAGTCATTTGCTGAGCTTAATATTAATAAAAATATGTTGCCATATACATATACATATAAATACAATAAAGAAACAAAAAAGATTGTGCACTTTTTATAGAATAATGCTGTATTTTAATGTGATAAATATATGTACCTACTCGTTGTAAGTTTTTGTAATATAATAATATTTATTTATAACCTCAGTAGAGTTTATATAATGTATTTTATGTGGGCTTCATTCAGTTGTTTTGTACTTCCACAAAACCTCAATAATTTATTTACAAACTAAACTAATATTTATAACATGAAATTTCTAAATTATTTTCAGATAGTAAACATCTTAATGAAAGTGTTAAACAATGTGGTACGAGTGCCTGCGCTATAATTGATAAAGACATTAATGAAAGGCTTTTGAATAAAGTTAAAAATAATGAAAATAAAGCTATAGAAAAGAGTATGAATAGCATACATTTTAACGACAACGACGAGTTGATTGTAAAGTTATATGAAACCAACTCTATATTAGAGGAAGATAATCAAGAAACAAAAAGCTTAGAAAGGGATAATATGATGAATTCAGAGTTTGATCACAAACAAACTTTTGACAAAAATACTTTTAAAGTTTCAATACATGGAAACAATCAGATGTATACTCAGTTATCTCGATTAAACTATACACCCTCAGGAGCTATGACAATGGAGCTAAGTGAAGACATAGTCCAAGAATTAGAGCATAAAGTAAAAGACAATCCTACATTACCATTGAGTTTAGGTAAAACATTATCAGGGCATTGCCTAATAGATTTTAGTCCAGAAAATGATCAGCTAATCCAATACATCATTTTTAAAGACACATCTTCAGGAACTTTAATATTTGAGATCGGAAAGAGTATTTTAGATTTTTTAGAAGAACACATGAATATAGAAAGAAAAACGTCTTCAGTTTCTGTTACATTGTCCTTAAAAAAACAAAATTTCAATATTGACTCCATAGATAATCAAAAACCGGAAAGTCATAATATTTCAGTACGTAGTACAGTTAAAAAGCAAGTATACGCACCTAGACATAAAATGAACAGTACCGAAAAGATAGTTTCATTGATTGTAATTAAAATTCAACAAGATGATGGCTCATTGATAAATGTAGATGCAATGTTGACAAAACCAGAAGATGGGAATATAATTATTTCTTT
This sequence comes from Acentria ephemerella, assembly GCA_943193645.1. NCBI lineage: Eukaryota > Metazoa > Arthropoda > Insecta > Lepidoptera > Crambidae > Acentria > Acentria ephemerella. Next base: position 10,334,912 of record OW971884.1, on the reverse strand, counting down.
CAAACATTCTAATCATCATAACATGTTAAGTATAGCAAAGCTTCTAGAAAAAGAAAATGAACTGCCTGTGCTATTAACTAAATCTTGTTCAGGATATTTTGTGTTATGCATTGAAAGTAATGAACCTAATGCATCAATGAAGAAAACTTCGTCGGGACAGATACAAATTACTAAAAAAGATAAACCATTGATGTCTACAGAATTAGATACTGCAGAATATATCGATAGCGAATACAAAATATTAAAATTTAATTTTAAAAACCTCCATTCAAATATAGCGTTTCCTCCAGCTATTTTAAAAGCGATTTCTTCAGATATTTATATTGTCATCATAGACAAAGAGTACGAAACCAGATACAAATCTCTGATAAAGGAACATAATGAAACTGGTTATAACTGCCCAATAAAACTATCACAGACTCCATCTGGAAGTTATTTCATAGAGTTTGTAGATAATGATGAAAACAGTGTTCCTAATGCTCTTCTTGTAAGGTCCATATCGGGGAACTTTAAAATCATAGTGGATAACCTTATTAATAAAAACTTTTCAATACAATCAAACATAAAATCTTTGACATCCATCGGTAAAACGTCCTCAAAGATATTTTTAAATATATTAGAAAAATTTCCAACAGACCAAAAAACTGCAAAAGCAGCTGAGACATATAAATCGATGAAGAAATCAAGCAGTGATTCAAATTTATATGAAAAAAATAAATTACAACAAAAAAATCAAGAAAATTTGCTGACTGAACCTTCATCATCTTTAATGAGAAGTCCTTCTGGGCAGTACAGCATTGTGCTCGATAAGCAATCTAAAAAGACATTTATAGAGTACTTAAAAAAATATGTCTCCAATAGTTCAGAAGGCTTAATTCCCATAAAAAGATCGGAGTTTGGAGATATTATAATACAATTAAATAAAGAGAAGGATTTTGATTCAAACAGTCAATACGATTCATTGAAAATAACTTCATCTGGAAATATGTATCTTGTTGTGGATGAAAAGTGTGTTGATGATGTTCCCAAAATTTTAGAAGATAAACAACCAGTAATATTCAAGTATCCATATAGATATCGATCAAATTCAAGTTCTCCACAACGTATAATTAAAAATAAGTCTGTTAGTACTACATGTAATGCAATGCCGGATGAAAATTGCGATTCATCCAAATGTGTTTGTGCGGATCTGATAGATCATTTTGATAATACTGCAGATCTCGATGCAAAATATGTTACAAAGTTTAAATTTTGCCCTACGGAAGAAAGTGACTACAAAAATCAAACATTAAAATGTCATTATAAGATGCCTAGCACGTTTTCTACTAAACGGTGTGCCAAACCGAAAGATAAATCACCTCACAATGTTATTCAGTCATGTTCATGTCGTCCACCGGAAGATTTACAGGGTAATGATCAACATCTCTTTTTTGTCACAGAATCTAGTTGTCCATTTCATAAAGACAGATATGAGATAGTGTCTAATGAACTTTCGAAAATATCCGGATTATGTAATAAAGGTAAAATAACAAATGATAGCAGTAAATCTGATTTAAGTAAAGTGCATTTTCAACAATCCAGTATGGATTATTTAGATAATCTACCTCCTCAATTACCTGCTTTTTTGAGAGATTTTTCAGTGCGCATTTAGTTTTTTATCACAAAATATATTGTATTGTTGAAAATTGTCTTAGTTATTTAAATACAATTTGTGAAAATAAAATTTCTGATTGTGTGCAGATTTCGCCTTATTTAATGTCCGTCAAACAAATAATTTTAAAGTAATATTCCACATTTACACTTTATATGGCGGCTTTATATTTACTATGACAGAACAGCTTCTCTGTATAGTAAACATATTAACAACAAGGTCATTTAATGATGGTCACGATTCGGATAATTAACAAAAACTATAAGTACCTACAATCATGTTTAAGTCATATCGACAGGATAAATAGTCCCCGTTAAAACATCCATAGATTGGCTAGGGTTAAAATAGTTGTATACCTGTCAGAATAACATAATTATTGTGATAAAATACGTAAAATGTTTATTTAAAGTTTATTTAAATCATATTACCTTATTTTTGTCGGTACCAGTATAGGTTAGCCCTCTCAATAAACATATTGATCTAAAAGTAGACAGTAATTCACAGAAATAGTACAATTATAGAATTAAACGCCGGTGTTTTATGGGCTTTTAAAAGTTATCATAACTAGTTTCTACTGTATTTCATCTAGAAAGGGACATCTTGCCTTTGGACGACGTAAATTCGCAACGAAGCGATATTTCGGGCGGCACTTACTCCCCTGGGCGTGGAGGCTTATTGAATACAAATTGTTTGTTTATCAGACAACTTTCGCAGACTTGACTACGCAGGAATGTTCTTTTATGCAGCCGGTACGACATTACTAGAAAGTAAGGTCGGCAGTTGGAATATTTCTATATTTTATGTTACTGGCCCTATTGTTTAACTCCTATGTATACATTCTTTTCAGTTTTCATGTCAGGTAAATAAGTCTTCTTCTTGTTCCGTGTTTTTTGAAACCAGGACAGTATGGTTTTCTTACATAAATTTTCTTATAAAATTAAATTTTCACTAGGTTTTATTTAAGAACTCTTCGCATGTAGTCCTTCAAAATTTGTAAAGCATTTTGTGACCAATTTGTTGGTATCCGGATGTGGAATTTTGGACTCGATATTGTAATAATTTCAATATGGCCGCCGCTTGCGGACTACGTACTTTCTTAACTCCCTTAACGTAGGTATCAAATGAAAGGGCTTGAAGAGTAGAAAATGATAAAGCTAGTAACCACCACCACACTTACTTCGACATGGCCGCTGCTTCAAGATAGTGGATTTTTTCAACCACCCTAATATGAGTGTCCAAAAGATGAAACTTAATTTTTTTTTAATGCGAGCTATAAAAATAATTAAGTGAACATTTTTCATTCACATGTAATCGTTTACGCCCCTGCGTTTAGCTAATATTGATACCTGATAATAAATATAAACCTTAAACTTTTACTAAGTCCACTTGGTCAGCGTGGTTTACAAGGCCTAATCCCTTTAATATAGGGTGGGTTAGAGCTCCTCGGAGGGGACCTATATGAGTTGTTGATGAAGATAAACTTTAAAAGCTTGAGGCCTTCATTACGTTTTCCGTTATACAGGTGTACTATACAGTTATCTCAGTGCTTCAAGCTTTCGAAATTTATATTATGTTATAAATCGTAAAGTTTTCTTTTCAATTTATTGCAACCCTAACGGCGGCAATTCCATCGTAGCCATAAAAAGAAATACATCAATTTATAGTCTATCCAGTATCAGTTTCCACAACAAAAAGCTTTCATCAGCCACTAACCCCTGGCTGCTCACCGGGGTCCCTTCGGCCGCAATTTTTCGCCTCTACAGTATCGGTATTTTACCGTAGAGTTGTTCATGAGATACTATCACTGTTACTGTGGTAATCAATATTTCAAACGTTTTGGTTTTTATATTGAGAGTTGATGAAATTGGCAAGCAATTATAGTTTAACCATAAACATTATGCCTTCCATTTGCAAAATATCCCCCAGACGTTATGTGCCTTCGACATTAATATTTTTAGGAGTCTTGTAACTAACTACTTTTCTATTTTTATGAGTTTGTTTTAGTAGAAACTTGGAAACAAACAACATAGTTCCAGTATTTAGGTACTGAAACTAATTTTAATAATTAACATTTCAATAAATTTATAAAAATCAACCGAGTGACGCACTTTGATCATCGTAATTTTTTGTGTACCTTTCATAATAATATCTAGGTTTTCTATTATAAATATGAAGAAATTTCTGTTCATGTTGTCGTAGTCTACAGGGTTAACTTTCAGGAGACAAGTGATGTTTACATATTCCAGGCAATACATATTTAGTCAGAAGTAGTAGACCTCGATTAAAGTTATAAAATTCACCAAGATTTTTGTGCCAGGATACTGTATGCAGCAGTCATACATCTAGATACATATACGATATTTGACATACAGCAGTTGTCTTTGTGCTGTATGTTATAGCATATAGACAATTGTATAAAGCTTAGTTACACAACAGTTGTATATATTGTCTCTAAAAACTTTGTTGAATTTTATAACTTTAAGCGAGGTCTATTATGATACTTAATGACTAAATAGGTATTGCATTCGATGCGTTTCATATTTAAGTTTATTTGTCACAGTTCCTAATATTAGTTCATATTTACAGAAGGTACAGCTCCAAAATATATTTCTTTCCTTTCGTTCGTCCCTAGCGGCCGTCCTGGGCTGATTGATTTATGACCGCCCGCGTGATCTAGTTTTAGATGTTTTAGATAACGTCGGATTCTTGCGATTTCGGCACGCCGACGCCGCCCAACATAATCGAGTATTAGCATGTTGGGAGCCTGTTGCGAATATTACTCTGAATTAGTTACGTTTTTAGTTTCTTTTTTGTCTCGTAGTTCTTTGGGAATTCGTCTTGAATCTAAACATTGTTATATAGACAGTTTATTTCTGTAGTCTTCTAAAAGCACTGCATTAATTAAAGAGCGAAATATCAGTAACTAATGTTAAAAATTAAGTAAGTAGTGGCTGAGAACTTTTAGTTTTTGTTACATTTAAAGAACTGAGTGCTCAACCTAAGAGCTTTCAAGTAATTTTACATACGTAAATAAAAATCTAATTCAAACTTAACTAACTTAAAAATTAACTGAAATAACTTAATTAAAATATTTTTGAGTTGTACTAAAACACAAATGAACATCATTTACCGCAATGGATTAAATCAAATTTTGAACACTACACAACGAAATCTTAAAAAGAACCAATTGCCGTACTTTAAACTAGTACTCTGGTGGTTCCAAGGGGATCGTTAGGATTAGACAACTTGTCAACCCATCTATACTTGCCTTTAAAATGGACAGTGAAACTTGTAACACTTCTCCTTAGATCGTTCTTACATTTACAGCGTCATTGACTATGACGAAAGAATACCAGCAACACATGTTTATGAAATTGCTGAACCATAACAAATTTCAGTCAACTTCGTTCTTAATAGGTTTCTTCTAAATAACAAACTAGCATTAAAAAGTCGAAGTCTAAATATTTTATTCAGCACTGGTACTTCTTTTCGTATCTTTTCGTAAACTGGGGTGTAGACTAGAGAAGACCTGGAAAGTAACTCGGTGAGATCTGTCCCGTGTATAAGTATACATTTTACAACTAATAGGGCTGACATATAACTACAGCAGCTAATTAATAAATTTAGATATGCCTTTAGATCTAATTAAGATTAAATTCAGCATTACTACGTTGCTCCAGCTGTGATTTTGCAACCTTTTTTGTTACGAATCTTTATAACGGTTTTAAATTTATTCAGCTCTTGTGTCATTTTCCAAGCTCCGGGCGATGAATAAATGTAGTTGAATGTGTTTGCGTGCGTGTAAGTATGTGTGTGTGTATGTGTTTGAGTGCTTGATGATGATGATTTCATTGTAAGCATATCTCGGTAAGTACATGCTCAACATGTAATCTTCTGTCTCCATTTACGATAGCGTTTTACTGTCTAGTCATTCACTACGCGTGTTCGCTGCTTTACAGTGCACATAAAATGGAATGGGAAGAGTCGAGAGCAAATAAAACGAAAGATCGCACAGAAAGGTCGCCTCGTAAAATACTGCTTCGATGTCTGAGTAGGAAAGCCTTCAGATATGTGCTTAAGATTTGAATAAGTAAATGCCCACGGGTGTGATTCTGGGACTGATTTGAAAGTTATTGCTGACTTGTTAAGTGAGCAAACCATTTATTTTGTGAGCCTTGCAGGCAGAGGTATGACGAACTCATCTAATATTTCGCTTTAAATTTTCTGACGAGAACATTTTCATATAGACAAAATGCATATTTCAGAATATACTGGGAATATATATAATTTACACTGTCGGTGTTTATCAAAATATCACCAATGTATCTAAAGGAATAACGTCAATTGCTTATGAAGTTTAAATTGAATATGATGCTTTCCTGTAAATACCCTATGTATCTTAGATTTGGTTTCAACAATTCACTGTGTGTGTTTCAACAATTCACTGTATGTGTTTCAACAATTCACTGTATGTGTTTCAACAATTCACTGTATTTCGTTATACAGTGAATTGTTTCACGGTTGAAAATAAAAGGCATTGCAACCAACTTACCTAGACAATCCAGCCAGTGGGTCTTTTCTTAGTGCGTAAATATTGTTTTGTCTAACACTTATATAGGAAGTACTAAATACTCTTACGCACAATGCTAAGCTAATAGATGTAAATGCGATAAAGCTTCGCTCGAGTTTCAATGATTCAGTCCATTATGAATTGATTTATATTCAGAAGAAGTGTATTCAAATCAGTTATTGTGTTCTCTGCGAGGGGTGTCTCTAGAGTAATATTCAAACGTAATTTATAAGCTGCTAGCGGAATACAATTAATTTAAAAATTCTACTCAGGATTTGCACTTGATGTAACGTTATTATAATATTCTATTATTGACAAATTACTTTATTTTAATATTAAATTGAACTTTAGATAGTGAAAGACATAAATTAAATTTGAAGGCAAGATGTGGCATATTTTTAGGGGCCTTTTCAATCCTCGTTTTAATGATTTCATTCTACATCGAATATCATTTTCCTAAACAAAACCGTGTTCACTGTAATCATTTCCTTTGCACTTTGGTAGATTAAGGTATTTGATAGATAAATGATATTATGATGAAAATCGCTCTTTCGTAAAGTATTGGAAAGAGCGATTTTCATCACATAATTGTCTATTTTAGAAAGTTCCATAATCAAATTACTTTTAATTATAGTCTTTTATTCCACACAATAAGCAGCCTACATACTTATCTTATCTCTTGTATGCAAGCCACTTATTGATATTTATATCTTTTTGATTCCACAAAGCAGCTTCAGATTAAATCGCCTGAGAGTAAATTCGCCAATCTTCTTTAACTTGATCCCACCAATTAAAATATTCAGTTGGAATTTTAAAGGTATGGTTGTTTGTAATAAAACATTGATTTTATAATAAGTACAACCTTTTTCAACTTTATATCATGGCATTTAGGTTTCTTTTTTTCAATAAGTACCTTTTTCTAGCTCGGGCTACTCTAGATCTTTTTTCAGACATAATTTTACTAGTAGGAAAACAAAAAGAAATATTATGGATCATCTATGGTTGCGGTTTTTTTAACTTAATAGTCGCTTACCGTACTGTGCCCAAAGGGATTTTCCGTTCTCTTCTTTTTAAATTATATTAGATACCCTTGGTTTTCTTCGCGCAGAAAATATTTGAGTGTAGATTTTTTAAACTATGGTGGTTTAAAAATTTGTTTAAATATATACTTTTATTTATTCGGATTAGTTTACATTGTATGGCTTGAAGCAATGTATGACAATAATGCAACGACATCTTCAGGAAGTAATGGTCTAGGTAGTTAAATGATCTAAATAGTAATATGAATGATAGGCACGATGACAGATAGATAGATCCTAAATAATTTGTTCGAATTTGTCAGTTACCTTCATAGCGTCGTTTACTTTTGAATTATTTATTTATTTATTTACTGATTACACCAACAAAGCGTACACTAAAACAATCACAAAGAAATTATAAATATCATTATAATTTGTTTGTGCCTGTGTTATTTCTTTTAGCGTGTGTTGAGGCTAAGTGTCACCTCAATTCCAGGCGCAAAAAACATGCAAAGTAATAACCAGCTGAGCAGTCTCGTCAATAACTTTATATAATACATAAGAAACTTGTATTCTTAACTAAATGCCAATGAGAAAAAAGACATGTAAATATTTTAATATCATAATTAATGTTATTCGTACTAACTGCTACGTTCAATAAACTCTAAATTATGTTTAAATTGTATTTTGAAGAACTTAGACAATAATTTCCATACAATTTTACGTTTTCTTCCTAACTACTTATTTAGTAGGAGTTAATTGAATTTATTTACTTTGAAATAGTTCTATAGATCAAAGTACCACCATAACTTATACAAATGAGATCTTTAAATTTTAGTTGTGGACTTTTAAATATTTTCCAAGGTGAAATCAATCACCAAGAGGCCCCTGAATTGGAAATCAATCACACAGTCGTAGAGCGTACGCGATCTAATGTATTGGAAAATTGAAACTGGTAGCCTGATGTTTTCAGTACGGAAAGGAAAACTTTTAAGTGGCTATATGTTTTTGTTGACTCTTAAATAAAAGAGTTTTATGTAAGTCTTCAGACAAGACTCAAAAAGTGAATTTTAAATAGCTTTAAATGCTTAGAGTTAAACCTATCGTATTAAGGTTTGTTGTTTATAACTAGTCTTAAGGAAATATTAGGACTTAGTAGTTTAATAAATCATATTAGTGGCGATTCTGCTGAAATTGAGATTTCGCCTTACTTTCATTTCAGTTCAATGTAATAGGGATAGAATAGTATCTATTAGGGACAGTTAAATTAGATTACATATAAACTATACTATGAAACGTCAAAATAAGGAAAATATGCTATAAAATCGCCATTTTTGAGACGCATATGACGTCATCGATTTTTATTTCAAATTGTAATAAAATACTAGTACTGATTTTAAATTTACTTTTAGTGCGTGCACAGAACAGAATCCAGATCATTATGACAATATGTATTTCATGTAATTGTTAAGGCTAAGCCGTATTGAACGGTGTTTTAAAGAAAATACCAGTGTATGGTATGTTATCGGTCTTAATTCTCATTTAACTTCATAAGTTAAGCAATTTTAACACAGTTAAGCAATTTTGACTAAGTGAACAATGCACTCTCTAAACTTGCTGCCCGGACATAATCTGTTCTGTCAAAAGTTATTGGAAAAATGAAATAAGTACAACGTATTTCGGAGATGACGTTATTTATGTCTCAACAATAATCAAAGATTACTTATAAAAACAAGTTTTCTATTTGCTACATTGTAGGACTTTTTTATTCCATTCGTTCCTAGGGAGGCATAGATTAAAATCCTTACCAGTAACAATCCAAACGCGCCTTTATTTTGTTTATATTGACGGTGACAATTTACGTCAAACGTTTGACAGCTAGTTAGTATGGAAAAGGAAGCGTTCCTTTTCCTTCTTATTTTCCACGAAAAATTCAAAAATAAAAAGGTATAAATAGTAAGAATATTGACATGTCAATGACATAAATAATTTGTAAATGTTTATACAAATATTAAAAGTGAGGAAGGGTTTGAAGCTAACACTTTGAATTTCATATAAAAGCTTACGAATGTAAATTTACTGGAAGATTAAATTAAGAATATACGCATTGATTTATAGTACAAAAAATACATAAGATATTATGCTTCGCAAATTAACATTGTGCGTGCTTTTATCAGACTTCGTTTTATAAATTGATTAACCTACTACATAGGTAGAAGGTTAATCAATTTATAGAATTCTAACTAAAATAAAACAGATTCGTTTAAAGAAGCAATTTCATATGAAATTCTCACAGTATAAATAAAACTAAGCCTCACCCTATAACTCCAGATGGCATCATCCCCAATCTGATACAGCGTTTTTATTTCCTTCCCAAAATGATGGCTTATGCCACATTACGGGTATTGGGCTCCTTTCATTTTACTTTTCCAATATGTGCCTTAAATTAGCAATGGCTGTTACAAACTTCGCTAGATGAGTTTAGTGAAAAAACTAGTTTTCAAAGAAGGGAGACTCTTTTTTACGAACTCGTTACACAAATGCAATGTAATCACATGTTAATTGATCGAATCGAATATTTGAATTTATAACTAACTCCCTACCATATAATTGTGTGGTAGAAATTGCGCCTAGCGATAAAACCTCTTTATTCGCATATTGTGTCAATTGCACGTTGTCTTTGCAATCTTAATACAATAGTTATTTTTAGCAAGATAATTGTTATTTTTCTAAAATGCCTTCAACTGAGTTAAGCTTTCTATGACTAATTATTAAATTGTGGGTTTGAGAATAGAATAATCAATTTGAATTTATCAACATTTGTAGTTGATTGGATATTTAAGCTGTTTATTTTTCCTTATGTATACATGTGTATTTTTAAAGTTGAGTTGCCAATTTGTTCTACGTATAATGTTCAATGTAATCAACTAGAATAATAGATGGAACACTAAAATTAATTGAAATCAAAAACCTACTGTAGTTATTGCCTTATGAGAATTGGATAAGCTAATTTATAGAAAAAGTCTAATTTTAAATGTTAAATTTAAGTACTAATTAATTTTAAGAATAAAGTAGGTACCTACTTGGCTTCTTAGTGCTTAAAGTCTTCTAATGATATTGCTATTTATCTAATCAAACATCAATTCATCAAACTCCTTATTCGTCTCAATCAAGAAATTATAAATAATACTCTATGCTAGAACTACGAAATATCATGTCAGGTAGCGAAGACGCAGACTCCGCGCTGCGACGCATAGCGTTTAGTATGGAGCCCGCGATGAGACACTCAATTGATGTTTCCGATTGAGTGAACAAGGTATTACTATAGAGCTGATATACTGACCTTAATTGTCATTAAGGTTTGGTAATTTATTTCGATAAGTTCGTTTTGTTGTGTTCGCTTTAGTACGGGGGAGATCAAAATGTAAAGTAATACGGGAAAACCCTAAAAATCAAATTATGAAAATTTGTAATTTAGTATGGCAAATCATCTGACTGACGAGTAAAACTGTCATTTCTTCCAGCGCCACTTCGCATTAATTTTAGTTGATATTATGATAGATACGCACGTGGGTGGCAGACAAAGGTATCGTTTCGAAGTGGCGGTATTTCAATGAGGCTAATGAATATGATTCATATTAATTAAATTGTAGGTGATACAGTGTTCTCCTAGTCAACATAGTATCAACTAAAATACGACCAGTAAATCACTACAAAATATAATGTTTGGTGTTACTTTTAAAACGTTGGTATCTATGCGCTCGGTTTGCATTTCAATTTGTGAGAAATGGAGTACCATTTCAAAAATAAATAAGCACCATAGTAATGGTGCTTATTTACTTTTGCAGTTAACTGTGCCTAAGTTTAATTATCTCAAACGTAAAACAAAGAAATACATTTATTTATCTTTGTGCATATGATAAAACTGTAGCTAAATTTTCAATAATATCAGCTCTGTAAGATCTTCTACTGTATAGAAATCGAATCACATACTCCTTGATTTTGAGAGGGTCTTGGGTAGAATACAAATGTCCAGTGTGCCCTGCGATCGATGGAACTAACGTCTCAGGACTCCGAAGCCTATGATAAAAAAATTAACATATCGTAACCAATAGTTCTGGTGTTTTTTAATATGAGGAAAAGTTTGCCAGAAATCGGGGAAAAGTTTTGATCGTAAAATATTAATGCTGGATTTCAATAATCAATCTTATGATGTAAATTAAGACATATATCATAAGTATGCTATATGTCATAATTCTACTCCTCGTAAGCAAAATCCGTAGATATATTATTGAAATCCAGCACCAAAATATGTTCTCTTATTGCGTGCTGCTTTTCCTTTGTCCTCGGCATGTGAACAATCTACAAATATCATAATCATTTTAAAATATAATTCTAATACGTATGCAATTAGAACTTAATTTTAAAAAGTATGGTGTCATTTAACATATGTGTCTTATGTCTGACATGTCCTTTGATATTGCCTGCTCGGGAGGCCTTTACACCCTTCTTTTGAGCTCTTTTAATAGGAGGAAGAGAACTCACAGGCCGTAACACACGTGTATCTCCAAACAACAACGCTAAAGGTGAGGACAAGAAAGAACAATCAGCTTTCTAGAGCAATCTCTTTATTACACGTTACCGAAATTAAAATTAAGTACGTCTACCGTTACGTGTTAATCTCATGAATTTTGATGCCTTACTTACACCATCCAATCTAAGGCAGTAGATCGCTTGTTTAATATTAACTTACAAGGGATAATTCATTGGGACACGGCCGTTGTAAAGTTCTTTTTACGACTGCGCCATAAACTCGGCCCTTTCTGGACTGATATATGATTGATGGAATTAAAAAAGTGAGCGCTGTGGATTCCAGGAAATGAAAACGCGGATTAGCATATTCTATAGTCCATATTATTAACTTTGTAAGATATTGTGGTCTGAAATAATTGGGAAAAGGGATTTTTAGTAATAATTTTTCTAGGGGTAAGCGCGCTTAACGAATTTTATTCGGTCCGATTTTTAAAGTGAGAAATAGGTCATCGCATGAAGAAACGAATTTTTCATGCATGTTTTCTTAACTTACAAAACTTGCGATTGTTATTACTTTTTTGGTACTTTGGTTTTTAAAATGTGGTACGCTGATATAAAATATTAAGAAGTGAAAGGAACGATAAAAAGCAACAAATTTTCACTGTATTTTCTTTTCAGCCAATTATGCGTATAGAAAGACTATAGAATATATAGACTATTAAATCGTAAGGGTTCCTATCAGGTTATTAGCGAGCCCAATTAAAATTAAAAAACTTACATGCATTTTTTTATTTATATTTTACTCATAATATACGAATTCATTCTTATAGTAAACCCGATGCTTATTTAACACATAAATAAAAATATTTTTTAGAAATAATACAAAAAACTTGGTAATTTACCTATTTTAATTCAAAAATAGAATAGAATTGACTATTTTCAGCAGATAAAACTTTAAAAAAAATTAAAAAAATTTAATGCCTAATAAAATCACAATACAAAAGAAACTTATAGCCAAAGTCAGATGGTTCTTACATACTACTTTGACGTTTTACTTAACAATCTTTGGACTTTGAAAATGCCGATATGTTTTTAATCTTTGTGAAAATCATTGAAATTATTAATTTATTCTAATCTTAAGTAACTAATGCCGTTGGCGTTAAATACAACCGAACAAAATTGTAGACGTAAAAATGCTTCCTGATTAACTACCACTCAAAATAATCCATGTGATTGCAAGAGTTGGCGTCTCCGCAATGTTCTCTGTCGACCAGTGGCGGGCAGTTTCGGCCGTCCCCCCTCTTCTCTCGAGTAATCTTTCTTGAACGATACTTGTCTCCAAAACCGCACGTCACCGAACAAGGAGTCCATTCGGTCCATTCTGATACCAAGCAATCATCCGCTGTTGGAAACCAAGAATATAATAATCATATTATCTTTATATTAATGAATAATCAAACAAGTCTACGGAACTTAATAGTTATAGTAACCAATAGATGTTTCTAATACTAAATTACGCCTTGCCATTACTGAAAAAATCAAGAGAAAAGGTTATGTTTGACTGCACGTTTCTATTAATTTTTTTACGTATTCATTGGCATGTAAAGGACGTAAGCTCCTTTAAAAGAGTTTTTAAGACTTCTCTTACTGCATATAATCAGTTTGTATTGCGTTATTTGCTATGTGTTTTATAAAAAACTATAGTAGATTTAGCGCGAGTATAGCCCTCACTATTACTCTTCGATCCTATGCTCGAAACATTGCAAAACACGAAACATTAAGGTTCGTCTAAACGATACGAAACATCACAAAAACCGTTGGTTATGTTCGTTGAAAAAGTTTGTACTGTCTGTGAGTAGATTTTAATACATTTAACATTATGGTTGAAAGTTGATTACAGTTTACTCACGTTGTATCCTATTGACAGCATGGTGTAGTCTCGATCTAAAATGTCTAGGCAGATGGCGGCCGAGGCCCAGCTTACGGCCTTTGGCAACTGCTAGTACCACATCATCCATGCTACTGAGCTCACTGCCAAATTCTTTTTCTGTTGTACTGAAATCAGTAATTAAAATTTAATAACGTTTAAGTGATTTCATTAGCTTTTGAATTGCTCACCTGTATTAGAAATAAGCAGTACTTTGTATTCGATTATTTTATGTCAAGTTCATTATAAATATTAATATGTACACAAATAAATAAATATATACAAATTAGTTAATAAACTGTTGATATAAGGTGAATAAAAAAGACGCATTAGTGGTAATAAGTGAAATAAAGAGGTACATCACTACATCCTTTAATTTTTAAAATAAAAACGCGGTAAACCTAATAAAAAAGAAGTAATTTATTACTATAGATAATAGTAATTATGACAATAGTACATATAATATACATTTCAGCAATTAGTTGTAAATTGGAGTAGAGCCAAATAGTTTCAAATTACCAGTGTTATTTCTGCGTAAATTATTTTCTAGAAAAAAGTGAGCTATCATAAAATGCATATATAAAAGTATTGTATTCGCTCCATTTGCTAATAGGAAAATAACTGTGGTTGTTGTTGAAGTGTTAATAAATCTTAATGAATGTCTGCATAGAACTTGCATAGGGGCAATTTATGATAGCAGAGATGTGACTTTTATTTCCTTACTTCTACAGGGTATGCAGAAGTTTGTTATTATAAATTGGTACTTAGTTTTGAGTAATATGATAGCAAAAATAACGTTGTTTTCATTCCCACTTTCTGTTGTAATATATTAATAGAAGAAATTACTTTTTGTAATAAGGATCTATCATTCGTCAGGTTGAGGCCAAAGTTGAGAGTAATTATTGATTTTGACCCTTGCCAAAAATGATGGCTTTAGTCGAGTTTTCAATTCGAAGGAATAGTTTAACAATTCAGAAAACACCAATTGTAAAACCTCGTTAAAACTAGTGCTGCTAGTACAGACAAAATATATAAGACTTTTTTCGTAAAATAGTTTTTTTTACAAGAAGGGAATACAATTTTTGTAACCCAAAAACTCTTGATTATATCCTTTTTAAAAAAAAAATTGTTTTGTTTTTAAAGTTTTGGTTTTTAGTTTTATGTATAACGCACTAATTTAATGAGATTAACATATTTAATACATTAATGTACTACATAGGAATGTAGCTAATTTTTGTTAAAATGCGGATTGAATTTGTTGATATCGAACTATCGACTTTAGCCCCTTCGCTATTAAAATTATATTACATTTCTATCTGTCAGGAAGGTCTCTTGTGTTGTAGCCCCATTGATAGCTATGTTGAATAAAAGCTTTAGGAACATACATTTAAAATTGAAGTATACTAACTACAATAACTTGGTATACACTATACTTATTACAAATGTTTGTATACTAGATCAAATGTATTAGGAGCAATATTACTTACGTTGTTGGTGGCGCTTTAGTGACTATTATTACATTGTTATTAGGTTGTTTCGGTTTTGGTGTGCCGAATGGTTCTTCCTCTAGGTCCTTCAGATGTTCAATATCATTATTAGAATCAGGTTCCGTTTCTTCTTCTTCACTATCGTCATCATTATCATTACCAGTTTCTAAATGATAACCTTTCTGATCGTCTTTCAATTTCAGTTTCGCTAACATTTCGTTTCTTGCTAAATCATTTAATTCTTTTGTTGAGTATTCTTTTACCTGTAACATGTTCTTTTTTTAGATTCGAAGGGCAGTAGGAGCTTGCACAAATGGAAATAGAAATTTATTAAGGTAGGTTCTAATAAACGGAGACCATTTGTTTTCTTTGATTTTGTGTTATCAGCTGCAATCTTAAAAAAAACTCGTATTTGGAATAACCTATAGCCTAAAACTACAAGAAAAAAAAAATACGTTAATGCTCTATGTATTTATTACTACAGCCTTCCTCGCGACTTTGTCTATGTAGAATTATGTTATTCTACCTGATTTTACCAAAGATTTCAGCAT
Source organism: Acentria ephemerella (assembly GCA_943193645.1). Taxonomy (NCBI): domain Eukaryota; kingdom Metazoa; phylum Arthropoda; class Insecta; order Lepidoptera; family Crambidae; genus Acentria; species Acentria ephemerella. Next base: position 10,319,174 of record OW971884.1, on the reverse strand, counting down.
TGCGACGCAAACAGCGACTGTAAATTGATATTAATTAACACTTATTATTTATTTAACAATTTATGTAGACACAAAGACAAGAAAAGAATTATAGAATTCTTACGAAAGAGATGCGAATAACTTAAATTTAATTTAGTCCTTGCACTACGGAATTGGGGCCAATCTCAGTATTAGCTGATAATAAATCTATTTTACCTTTTTTTTAATTTAAAGCGAAACTCGAAAAATCGTTTTTGCTCCTAACCAAACTCTGTACAGCTATGCGATGAAATAAAATATAAGTAATGCCCCAGAGAAAGTTTCGTCTTATAATAAAACCGCAATAAAATCCGTTCAGTTGTTTCGGAGGTTATCGCGTACAGACAGACAGACATACACACAAATGATTTTAAACTGACAGTACTTTCAATTTACCGACGGACTAGCTATTTCTACAGTTGTATTATGAGTGTAAATATTTTCTATGAACACAAGTAGAGTACTGTACGAAATATCTTCTGTTACAATGTAAGGGAAATTATGCAAAATATATCTACCATAATGGGGCCAGCTAATTAAATGCTAAGATAATTTGATTTTTTTAACCAAAAAGCAATGGGCATTTTCCTATAATGGCAAAATGTACAATCAACTTTTGCTGACTTCAATGTTATTATCATTGAAACGTTGAGGAGGGGTAACGATCCAATTTCTTTGTATAAGTAGGAAAAAATTAAAAAAGGTCACCCGGGTAAATTTGATGAAAATGGAGGCTGGGTATGTTGCCACAATTTGGGGAATATTTATACTTTTAGCCATACGTTACATTTTCTGTTGTAAGACTGAAATTTGAATTTCAAATTGATGTGAAATGAAATTAATTAGGGTACCTCTTTTCAAACGAAAAATGTTGCAACAGTAAAAAAAAATATAATAAAAGAGTGTATCAATCTTGGATAATATAATTAACACGTTTTTAAATTAAGAAATTGGTATCTTTACTCATCTCGTACTAGTATATACTATAGTCAATAACTGTGATTACTTTTTAGACTGTATTTAATGTATTGGTAAATCAAAAATGCTATCACGAACTATTTCTGGTATTTAAACAAAATAATTTATGAGTCTATACAATAACTTAGAAATTTATATTGCAAATGAATAAAAAAAAAGGTCGTGGTTAGAGGAAAAGTACCCTTATTGATATCATAAAATACAGGCCATTTTATTTTCATATTTCACCGGTTCTAACCCAGCTCAGGAAGGTGATCATAAGTCTTTAAATCTACTTTTAATTATATCAATATTAAGGGTACCTTCTCTCCAACCACAGTCTTTGCCCCATCCGGTGTATAATACAAAATAATTAATCATTTTAATGTTCAAATATAAATAAATTAAAACACAGGGCTCCATGATATTAACTTAAATATACAGAGCAATCTATTTTCTCCTTTTATAATCTACCTTTCTCCTGTTTATCCCAAAATTTACTGTGCCCGTCAGGGTCCATAATATTAAGTGTCAATAATATTAGGTAAGCCGATGTTGATAATACCATATTATTAATAAGATCAAAATGTTATGTAACTATGGAACGCAAAATGAAGATAGAATTGATTTTTACCTAAAGCATTATCTTAAAATCTATGCCATCCTCTATAACTAGAACAATAAAATACTATGAAAGTGGTATTCCTTGGCTACGAATGTACAGATATTACTATAAATTTTTTACTTATTCTGCAAAAGCACTATTGGCGGACTTAATACCTAAGGCATTCTGTACCAGTAGAAACCGTAGAAAAAGTAATGTATGGCGATTGAAAGGTGAGAAAAGAAAAGCTTAAATAAATCAAAGGAATAGGATTACATTAACAATAAATGAACATTTAAATGAACCCTAAATACACCAATATAATTATAATTACTACACACAATATATAAATACAAAGTCATATGGATATAACTATTAAAGTATGTACGAGTTTATAAAAACAATATAAAATACTAGAATTAATCGTATTACTTTGGTAAACTCCACTTTAGCAATGGTGGGTAACTCCTTCAGATTTGGGTAGTAGAAGCCTGCAGCAGGATGACTTGGATTCCTTGGCATGTGCTTGGTCACTGGATCCGGTGGAACTGTCTCCCAACGAGGGGCTGTAAATGTAAGGCCACTTGCTGCGCCTGCATCTAGAGGCTCCAGCTAGAACAGGAAAATTAGAAGTAAAAATGATAAGACAGTAAATTGTTTAACAGTAAAAAAATGTGTTCAAGTTGTCTGGGGCATTAAACATAGATATTTGCATTGAATTTGTTTTATAAAAATCGTACAAGTGTCCGACTCGCCGGTATATTAGGGTAAATTGTAAAATTCAAATTTATAAAATTTATCAAAGCATTAAGCTTGTCAGTAAACTAAAGGTCTAACATTATCACCAAATCTCAAGTTTGTTGATTCAATAGAAAGTTAAAAAATCTCATGCTGTATTTTCCAAAAAATACAGATGGGTAGATTTTTCACTCCCCATTAGGAGTATGAAAACACTTAAAAGTGACAATAGTTTTTAACAATTTATATGTCTTTGCACTAATAAGATGCATATACTGTGCTAATTTGGAGACTGTAGTTCTAACAGTTTGACTGTAAAACTTTTGTGATAGACTACGACAACGAACAGAACGAATTAATTGATTTATGGATACCAACTTTAACTAAGCACCTTACTTGTTCGTATGTATGTAAGTATAGGTTATAGTATAGGCTTAAATCCGATGAATAAAATATTGAAACAAGCTCTCCAACTTACGTCAAGTGTAATTTGATCTACCCAAGAGAAGTCGACGCATAGGTCGACGCTGTCAATCCCAACGAACCAGTCCGGGGAGGGAACCATGTGGCAAATGAATGAGATCTGCAAAACATTTAACTTCAAGTAAAAGTACAAGCGATGTATTCTATAGGAAACCTTAACTAGCTTAGCAATAATCGTTGTGCATCAGATCCTGATTGTTCTGGATTTACCAAAAGCTCTTCAGGAATATTTTATAGACAACATCACATCGTAAATTTGCTCAATTCTAGCTACCATGACATAGAGTTTGCAGTCTGCAAAAAATTGTGTCATGTCATTTTTAATCAAGATTGGAAAGGTAATCTTACCAAACTATGTTTTCCATCAACCAGCACCACGTTTTCCGTTTCTCCGACACCAGCACCTATTGCCGGTGCTGAGAACTGGTCATAGACTTTCGGATCTTCTTCACCTTCTTGCACCAAGTTGTCTATCTTGCCAAACTGGGCAAAATTTTGGACGGATGGCTTGGCTACTTCCCCCATTCGATATAGTGCGTAGGAAGAGTTGTGTGATTGACCTGCGGAATTATTTAAGAAGATATTTAGTTGTGAACAATTTAGCAAACGACTTTACTTTAGAAAGACCAAATTTCAGATTCAGATACATCCTTTCTATAAATCAATCACGGCCGCTTTCTCTCAACTTCTTGATTTAATCTCATCAATTGATGGCAGTAGAGATCCGAATCGATGGTACTGCCCGGCAGTAATCTCATAATGTGCAATACCTTTCCAATCCCACCATAGACACAGCATCACCTTATTGCGAATTAACCCAGCTTTTGCCACAGTCTGTGATGCCTGACCGATCTTTAACCACTACCTTTTGCGCTCGTTCTTGTCGTACGTGATCAACTATTCATCACAAGTTATCAATCTCGTCAAAAACGTTCGGGGTCATTACGTCTCAATAACGAATTACAAATGAGTACATGGTTCATTAGGGTTCTTTCAGTGAGTTTGTGTGGCACCCAAATATCGAGCTTTTCTTGTGTACCCAGCTGTAAAAACTGGTAGACATGGTTAACCTTTTTGTTTGCATTGTAAGTGAATGAAAAATGCATAGTTTTGAATACTCAAATCGATTTGATTTTTTTTAATGAGGCTGTATATACAAATTTTCAGTGAACAGCTTTAACTAATGTATAAAGTTAAAATCCAATACAGAAAGCTTGGAAGGGTAAAGCTCCATCCAAACATTTAACTATTGCCAACAGGTGTATTCTACTTTTATTTAATATAAAAGATAATATTTATAAAGTGACTTTCTTAATATCAAAAATTTAATGTTTTATGATTAAATGATATTGGTATAGCTTAAACTTGTCTACTGGTATTGGCTCATTGAGTCACAACTAAAAACTAATTGTGTCTTTTATTATGGGACACTGATATAAGGAACCGAAAACTACAATTGAAAAGCATTATCTTTAACTGTAGAAATGTATAATCGATTGAAACGATAAAAAATATAGACCTTAATTACGTATTATATAAATTGAGCATCAGTTGAATTTATTGCATATTTTAAAAAGTTATTCACGTTAAAAAGTTTGTTCTAAATTTAATATACTCATAAAATACACATTAACACATCCAACACGAACGTATACCTACATGCTACACCCCACACACACACACACACTGCACTCACACCCCAATCATATAGTCAAAGTCAGGAGTCACAAAGTCAAAATCAAGACAGCCGCCAAACATATTTTACGTATCGGAAGTACGAGATACAATAGATTTAATATAAAACGACGGGTAAGTATAATATACTAATGAATTAAAGAACTTTCTAGAATAATGGTGACTAATTTGTTATAGTTACGGAAAAAACTTAAACTTTCAAAGAATTAAATATTCATTTGCATAAAGTTTCTATGGTAATTAGCCCACAATGAATTAAAGTAATGACAAAAGTTAGTATTAATTGGGAAACTTGTTTGGTAATTGCGATTTATCTGACCGATAAAGTTTGTTTGTAATGGAGAAATTATTGGCTTCAGATTAAATTTTAGTCTAGTAGTTGTGGTCCGTTCTTTTCTCAATAGACTAAAATCACTTTTTTTAAATAAAAAGCTCAGCAAAAGACTCCACGATAATAAATAATACTGCCCTGGTCACTCTCGCCTTGCCCTTTAAAAGTGCTTTTTGACATGTCTTTTAAACGAACCCATGCTGTATGAAGGAGGGAATACGTTTGCCGGTATGGAAGTCCACGCTCTAGATGTGCGACAGAGAAAAGAGTCACGAAATCTCTTTGTGCGCAAAGTAGACGTGGCGACAGTAAAAGAGTGACTCCGTAGACCAACACGCGTACTCCTGAGTAGTAAGGAGAGGGAGAGATAAGGTCAAAGAGCTCTCCAGAGTATTCTCCATGCTACAAATGATAAAAGACACTAAGCAGTTGATTAAACTTTTTGTAATCATTTTTTTTGTGACTGTCAAATGTGACTGAATTTGACACGGTAAACAGATAAAATAAAATGATTATAACGTTCCACAAATCACAGTTCAACATCTGTTAACTACGATGATGACGTAGGAATGTAAGTTATCAAGCTAGCTGGTATTTACGATGCGAAAAGAGTAAGTGGTTGTGTTAATAAAACTTAAGGAAATAAAAATGTTCTTCATAAGGTACTACAAAATTTATGAAACATTCATTTATATTGTTAAAGCCAAACGGTACAATTGGGTATTAAAAATTATAATTAATCATTATTTGTTACAGCTATATTAAAGTTAATTAGCCTCTTAATATTTATTATAAGAAAGTAGATTGAAATAAATTTAGAAAGCAAGCGTCTAATACAATTAAACTTAAGTATTGTTTATCTCGCAGAATCACCCAATAAGCTGTTACCTTGGCATTTATCGAAGCATTTTATAGGCAATTTGCTAGAACAGCCCAAGTGAGATATGCAAATAAAGCTATCTAGCTAGTGTTGTGTGAATTTTATTCTAATTATAATTGGTCTTGTAGAACATTGGGAGGCTTTAATCTAGATAATTATATATATTATTAGATATTTTTATTTGGTCTAAACTCTAGCTAACGGAACGGAACGGAGTCGGGAACGCCTAATGGCCAATTGTACCTTTATATGTACAATAAAGTTTAAATAATTAAATAAATAACGTATACGGAAAAGTAAAATATAGTCAGATAGATTCTATAAAATAAATATTATGTATTCGTTTGTTAAGGGGTTGGTTATATTTTATAGGCTCAAATCTTTATTTTCAAAGCAACTTTCGTCATAGTTAGTTTTTGCATGGGTCAGTCGAAATTAGTTATCTCGAGATGTTTCCGGCTTCGGGTTGCACGCTGTTAGCCTCGTTATATCTTATGGCTAGGCATGAAGAATCAAATATTCAATGATAATCATCTTAAATGGAAAATATTATCAAAAGTGTTTCTAAGGAGTTCGCAACAAACTACGTAATAAATGATTAAGTCTGAAACATGAAATTTAAAATTAGTTTCGTAAGAAATACCTTACGTAGATTGTTGATTAAAAATATCCACAATTTATCTAATATCAGACGAATATCGCCCCCCTGCTTCGAATCCTGGTAGGGGCAGATATTTGCATGATGACTACAAATATTTGTTAACTAGTCACAGATGTTTCTACGTATATACTAGCTATCACTAGTAATATAAATATCAGATATATACTATATTATCTAGTATATATACTCTGTGATGCTTACTTTGACCTAAATATAGGTGTGAATGTGAGAATTATTATTATTATTAATATTGAGATTAATTCACTGTCAAGTGTATCTCGGGCTATTAGGTAGCTAAGTATGTTCTCATATTAAAAATAGATTAGACCGCGTCACATGCAAGCCAAAAACTTAAAAGTTTAAAGTTGAAAAGAATATACGGCGGCTTTGTAAAGAAGGTTGAGTTAAGTGCGCGCCACACCGGGATCTTAAATACTTATCTAAGTGCGAAACTTGAACCAGCTTTTGCTTTGGATAATAGTGCTGTGATAAAAATTCAAAGCCATGAATATTGTATTAAAACTTCCAAGCGCACCGGTCTGGCTGAATGTCAGTTTTATTAATTAAAAAAAAAAGATTTTTTTCTCAATTTTAAATTGTAGTATAAATAACTTAAATTTACTGAAACATCTACCAATACACTTTAATATCATGCACATAATATGCCGCTATTAAAGGTGTTTGAGGAGATTGTTGGCGTAGTGGTCGAACATTCTGCATTTAATAACGAAAACGAAGCTACTTTCGAAACGGTTGGTCCCTGGATGGGTCAATTAAAATTTGTATATGTGTACTTCATTATTAATTTTCGTTGTATGCTGTAGAAGAATTGCAATTTATGTTCAATGCAAGCATAATTAATACCTAACTAAGTAAACAGCAACAACACATTTCATGATTGCTTAATACCGATGTCACGGCTTGCTCTGACGACACGCACGCATAACGGCGACGCACAGTGCGTACGCGTGTAGCCGGGCCTATGCAATCCCAACAACGGACCCACGCCATGTTGGAGCCGCCCGAAGGCTTCCCTCCTACACTCCGTCTTTCAACAGAGGATTTCAGTTACCATTATTAGCTAATTTGCTTCCCTTGTTATTTTAGAAGGAACTATAAATAAGTATAAAGTGTAAGTGTAAAATATTGATTAAATTGATTTCATCCAGTTAGTAAAATAAATAGTATTTATAAATTTACTTGATATTTCTTATAAAATGGACATATCTCAATTTGGGAACATAGGCTGAGCGATGTTACACAGTCAACAACAAAGGCATGCTTATTTTAACGCTGAAAAAGGTCAGGGCTTTTAAATTTTATTAAACAACAGCTTTGTGTATATATGGAGATTACAGTGTGGCACGGTCGTATCGCTTCGAGGAATTGTTATTGAAAATACTCTTGTAATTGAAAGCAGGGGAATGATTATGAAACTCAACATTTTATATGTTGGACCTATGCAGGCCAAAAATAAATAATTGAATAAGCTTGTATAACCTTAACTAACAATAATCTATAAAAATTAGTCAATTTCCTTCTGAGGATTAATATATTAATTTTACTTAGAACGTTTTGCATTTTGTGTGTTCTATAGTCTTTGGTACATAATTTTTCTGCGTAGGTAACCAAATAATGAGGTTTTATATCTTACACTACACTATAACCTTTAGCGGCGAGTTTATATTTCGACGCTGTTTTAGAAAGAAACATTTTTCTCAATTTAAGAATAAAAAGAGACGCTCCATAAAATTACTGCGAATCTTTATACAAATTCACAACATGCTATGTTCGACAAAAACGTGGTGACGGTTGGTCAAGGTGAGGGTTTGTGTATCAAACGTAGGGTAGTTAGTATTTACATTCGTTAATTGTATTATTAAAGTTATTTTGAAGAAAAGCTACGCAATATATTTAATATATAATATTTTTCCTCATTTCGTTAGACAAAAAAGACAGATTCTCTTGTATGACGATAGTCAGCTATATTAACAATGTTTTTCCACATTGATTTTTGTTAATGTGTTCGTTTAAGTAGAAAACGCACTCGGTCTACAATTAACTTAAAAGGTTTCAAATATTCATATAATTTTTCTGAAAGCTTCACGACTTAAAATAGCAATAAAAGCCTTCGCAATTCAACAAATTGTAACGTAAAATAAAAAATCAATATAAATTTACGACCGAGAGTCCAAATCATAAATTATGAGTCAATCTTGCAGCCACTGACTTCTTTTTGAGTGAAAGCAGACAAAGGGTTTTTGCGTCCGAAAAAAGCCACAAAACGTTTCAAATAACTCGGAACCGAAGATTTATATCCTGCTACAGATAATTCAATATCTGCCGCTTTTATAATAATGGAGACGATTTCATTTTCTAGTCACGGCTGAGGCTGCAAATGCGATATTCTCTTTGGAGGAATGGCGTGTCTTAATTCGATCGTTGGGATCCTTCAAATTCTGATTATAGTGGAATATTTATTATTTATTTAACAATTAATGTACACCCAATTAATTTCCAGAAAATAGGTGTACGGGGATAAATTGTACAAAGGTACAGGTTGTTTCTAAATGAAATCACTTCTAGCAGTCCCACCATAGAGAAAAGTTAATGAAAAGGTAGAATTGGCGTGTGAAAATCGCTTATGAGTAAAATAATTAATTGAATTTAAAATTACTACTGTATGTATTAATACTCACTTTGAAAACAATGGATCAATCTTTTAAGAGTTTCACTGTTATGGAACTTATTTTCTAATGTTGATCTTCATTCGAATCAAACTCAAGTCTGTATTTTCTTTTAATATGACTAAAAAATATGAACAGTACTAGAAAGAGTTCTTGAGTTCTTGTTCTTAAGGATAGGAAATTGTAAACTGTTATAACATATCAAATTAAACACTAGGATACTTAAATCAAGGTCTAAATTTGAAGGAACCCGAAATTCGTTATCAATATTGAGAGAATAAAATATATTTTTTAATTCACACTATTATTAAATAGTCTTTCTAACTGTATAATAAGATAGATAGAGATAGAGATGGTTTTCAGTTGAAATGATATTTTTAACAAACTTCATTAACCCGTTTTTCAGTTTTTTCCGCGTATTAAAAATGCAAACTTTAATACGCATAATTTTATATTAGACATACTAAAAATCTCTATTATAAGGTTATTGAAGGAATGGGCTACAATCGTCAGAATGCTAATATTATCTAAATTATTCAGGAAATCAGGGCAGGCTCTCTTTTAGTTTATATAGCTGAGCTGAGTCAAATATTATTATATTTGAATGAATGACTTTTTAAAATTTATTTATTGTGTATAAAATATGTGTTCAATACCTCAATAAGGACACTGAGGTGACTTAAGTAAACTGTAATGACTTCTGTAATTCCAAATATTGTATTAAGTTGCATTACATACTGATGCAATGCGCCAGTCTTGGAGTAATATATTTTATGAGGTCTTTATATTTATTGAATTTTTACGACACCTACTGCATTAAATAACAAAACGCAAAGGTAGCATTATGAACATAAAACAAAAAGTTTATATGCCCACAAATTTCACAATTTATTATCGTAAAGATTATAAAAATTATAGATTTTTCTATTAATCCTTTTATGGAGTTAAATATTTAATGATCCGTAAAAGATATATTAATTTTATTAATCGTATAAAAACGTTATTCGACAACTTTCTTATATTTTATGGAATCGCGTTATATATTTTTATTTATATCACGTTTTAATAGAGTGGATGCTAGTATTTTTATCTCTCTTTCATTTCAATAAGAAAAGAAAACTCAAGTTACGTTTCTAGAGTTGCAATAAAATCATTAAAATCTTTTAAAAGTTATTCAAGCAAATTCTCACTAAAGTTATTTACCTATTAATAATACAATGTACTATTTGCTGGAAGAAACATAATCGACATCAATATCATTTATTTATATTAATCACTTCCAAACGTTAACAAGACACAAACTCAACAAAGAAAATCACTTCATCCTGTGAATGGAACATTGTGATAGTATCTTCTAGGTCGGCAGACAAATAAATACCTCTTATCTGTTACGAGTACAACCAAGAAACGTCACTTAACTGCTCCAAGATAGGAAAAGTATTTCCAGTTATTCTTTTCTTTATTTTTTCGTTGTCTCCTCGTTAATTACACCAGAAAGTTTGTAGATTATTCTTTTCTGGAGGTCTAGTCGTAGCTGAAGTTTAATAAATATAAAAATTGATTATTTGAGATTGGGTCATAGTGTTTCGTTTATGCATGCCACAAGTATTTTTAAAGAATAGTTTTATTCGTTTATTTTTAAAACAAGAGTGGTAAATTTATAAAAAATTTATACCCTCAATCAAAATTATTTTACACAGTATACCTATATCGTCTATCAAACAATATGTTGTAGTGGGTTATAAAAGTAAAAATACTTCTGATTTGATCGCATTACTTGATTTAACAGTTAAGTTAAGTTTAGAATTGTTAAATTATATTCATAATAGTGCACTTCAGGCACTTGCGGCTGGTTTAAATATTCCATCTATAGTTAAAGATAAGCCTAATTCAATTTAGTTACAAATAACCTTTGTTGTATTTAGTAAAATAATAAAAAGTAGGCATCAAAACTGAGTTAGGCTTATCTCTCACTGTAAATAGAATATTTAATTATTGACTGTGGATTTTAAAATTTCATTGACGTGTAAAAACAGAGACAAATCTTGCTTAGATTTTTGCCTGACACCCAAGTTGATTATGACTTTAGTCTCGTTAATAGATCCTTAAATTTATTAAGGATACATTCCAATTAATTTACATTAATTACTTACCTCATGATAAGGGATCAAAATAAGATTAGTACTGCTTAAATCTAATAAAGGTCTTAACTAACGTACAACAGATTGGTTGTTATTATAATTATTGCTAAAAATAATTATCGTTAATGATTGAGTCTTTAGAATGAAATTTTGAATGCTATACTAACTGCATTGCATATAAAGTTTCATATGTGCTAAAATTGGCTTCCTGTTCTTCAATTAAAGTTAAAGAAAGTGTGGTATTTATTACGAAGAAATATACGTGCCAAAAGTTTCTAATGTTGGTAAAAAAGTTTAAATGTGGACCGTGAAATCTGAGCTTGGAAAAATGCTACTTCCATATTTTTAATTTCTTTTATAGCTAAAGATTATTCTCCTTTGTTCAAAATATTCAACCGCATTTCAATAAAGGAAAACTTTTCACACAATTGAAAACTAACCAAAAACTGTAGACCATTGCGCCTTCGGCCGATTCATGGGATAATCCTTCGGGAACGTCTCCTCACTCCACAACGTTTTCAACTTCACTTTGTAAACAGCCACATCGTTCACGTCACAGCATTTCACTATAACAATGCACGTTAAAAACAAGATGGACGTCATTCGGTGATTGACTGCCATTGTGAGTTGACGTATTGCACTCTACTTATATATTGTTAATTATTTTTCTATGATTTAAATATGATGAGTTGCGATATCCGCGTGCGTGTAATGGCACCGAAGAGAGCCGGTGGACTTTTCTATTTTGGAATCTCACTGCTCTCAAGACAAAAATAAACACTTGACGATACGAACTCGCGTGAACCGATGACTTTCTCGTCTTGTTTGTATGGTACTGCATATAAAGATTTTGTAATAAATTTATTAATGATAAAACTCCATTCTTTTTTGGGCCGAATTATGAAAGCATAAATAAATGTATAATAAAATTCAGTATAGCCCTTTCTCTTACTATTACAGAAAAATATAGCTATAATGTAGATCTTTCATAATATTTGAATTTAGACGGCTTTAAAGAAACCGAGATGCTTCTTAGATTTGAATTTTGATAATTTTATTAAGATTGAAAGTTGAATATTTTTAACACTCCTAAATATGATAGCTATACTCTATGGAATCATTTTTAGGTAGTGACATACGTAACATTTTTTAGATGAGGCTATTCCTCCTTCAGAGTCGAGCCTATTGTAACTGTTTGTTTATCTTTGAAACCGACAAATACTTGAGGGATCATTCTGCCCTAATTTACCTTTAGTAGCTATCTGGATCTGCCCCGTAGGATCTGCCTTTTAAGCTGTTTTATAGGCATATATTCCGCAAAAAAAAAGAGTATACGACCTTGTTAGTTTAAATAACGGAACAACGGACTGTGTATTTTATTTTATAATTACCTATCAACAATGCGTTGCCAGGGCTAGGTATTCCTATTTTTTCAAAGAACTTCTTGATAGTCCAAATGTAATATATGATGTAAGACTTATTCTTACATTGAGCTAAGTAATCTTGCACTGAGCTAATGTGAAACGATATAGTTTTTATGACATAAACCTATTAATATAATAAGTTTGTGAAATGTCAAACAAAATTATAATTTTGTGAGTCAAGCTTACTGGCTACCATCATCTTACCCAAGTCTGCAGCCATAACAATAATGTTAACAGAATTGTTGTGTTCCGCTAGTCGGAGGTGAGATAGCCAGTCCCTCTGTAGTTGAGGAATCCTGATGTTGTTCACTTCCATCTTCTGCTTTATCTTCACTTACCATCAGGTGAGACGAAAGCCAAGAGTTACCCTGTTGAGAATAAAGAAATAACCAATCGAGAAAAAGCAAATGTAAGAAAATTTCTCAATGTTGGTCTCAATAATGTCTAAACAGTGGCTCCATAAGTATGCGTTGATTAAAAAGAAGTATACTACACATTTTTAGTGAAATACTAATTATTTTTACAAATTTTAGTCAAATATACCAAGAATAGTGTCTAATACAAAAATATAATTATACTGCGTTATATACGATAAAATATTTTTTCATTATTTTTGAGCAAATATAACGTATTTCTCCTAATTCCACCGAGTTACATGCTTTAAAATACTTGTGTTAGATATTTAATTAGTAACTATACTATATATATATTTATAATACTCTATTCGGTAATTGTAAAGGAAAATTCATTTTATGACTACCGTCATTTATTACTGTGCTGTATGGTATTGAAATTTGGTAGACGATATTGAACCCTGAAGCTGCACTAGAGTTTTAAATAAGGCCGAAATTTTTTAGGGAGTCCATCCGTTAGATAGATGATTCATGAAATTCAGAAAACAAATAGTCTGAAGAATTGATTGGAAATCATCAAACATAGAACACATTTGGCTACTAAGACAAAGTTACTGGTTAAAGTGCTTCAATACATATATCAATAAAACCTACGAACGATAGTTAAGAGTAAAATACAAGCATGAATCATAAGCATTATTATTGAATTTATAATTCCAACCGATGTTTTTCTACCACTCATAACTTTTAGTCCTGCGGCTAGAAAGCAAGCCTCGATAAGTCGCCCCCATCAATCACCGCCCGACCCGGGTCACGGCACAACGACCACTTCCTGATGGTTAGATCGTGTAGACATGGAATGACATAACACATGGTGCGTGGGTCAACTAGTGAAACAGGAAACAGAAGCATTACTTTATACAAGGAATTTAGATTGAAAGTTAACGGTGTGAAAGATGAAATTAATGAGAATAAAAACGATATTAAGAATTTAATAAATAGGTTTAATGAAGAGCATTATTATCAAAAACAACATTTTTTAACTAATTATACAATATAATAAATTCAAATAGATATACATGTATAGTGATTTACGCACACTACCTACAGTACGATGCTAACTCTAGGGGTATGTGGGACTCTGAGTAAAGATTTTCCCCCTAACCACTAAACCATCCCTCCAAGCTGATCGCCGTGGTGTATGTAACCACCGGTGCTTACCCTTGCGGGCCCTACCGCGCACTATTTCGTCGAGATTGATAACGGAACGCTGGTGTTGGAGACTACCATTGAGCTTCCTCCTCCTCCTCCTCCTCTGGCCTTGAAAAGGCCTCTTACCGGTCCACTCAGGCAGTTTCAATAGCGGCGTAAATGAAACTCCGCAAAATTTAATCCTACGTGCTACTAACACGTCTTAAGTAGGGACACTGTCGTAAATATAAAGGAACCAGGTTATAGCGTCATCACAGCGCTGCCCTTGATACCAATAAAGGTGACTAGCGCCACAGGCAGTCGTGGACCTATGAGGCGCTTAATTCCTGACCACCATGGGGTCCAACAAATCACCTCACCTCAAATTGTTAAAAACGTTTTCCAACCTCTTCAATACAATCCTATATCTTGCGGTTATTGTTTGTAGCTTCCAGGCAATAACTATGAATTCATTTTCTATCTATTACACTGTCTTCCAGATTTCCAATTCCAATTTTCTCTGGAATCAGTTTATAATTGTCTTATTCCATTTTCAAATAGTTTAAACAGTTAAAAAGTTGACAGCCTGCATGTTTTATTTAGGATGATGTCCTTAATTCCGTATAACACAGAAACATTTCAACAGCTAAAAATCTGAGAAATATTAACTTATTCCAGATTACGAGACTACCCGTAACAGAAGTGTTAAAAGGAATAATAAAAGCACTATAAATTGTTAGGTTTTCATTTATTTATTTATTCAGAGTTACGAAGATTTAATAAAACCTTCAGTTTGTACTCCGCCGAGAAAATTCGCCTGGCGAATAAAGAAAAATCTCGAATTTCCTCTCAACTTTTATCATCGGAATATCTCGGGCCGAATATAAAGAGAAACTGTTGTGTATTTTAGTTCAACTTGGAGTATCTTATCAGTTTTAAACTGCAAATAAGATGCTGATTAATCTGAATCTTTCAATTGGTTCTATTATTTTTGAGACGTACTGTGACGGAACGGAGGTCTACGCTCAGGAAAATAATTAAAAAAGAAAAAAGAAAATTTATTTCATTCGTAATCGAGACGTCATTTTCAATATTTGTATTTAATTGTCCATATATGTAAACTCGTCAAGTAACTTAGGTTCGTCGTTAGGAACTTCTTCAGAAATAAAGCATTGTCATAACGGAGATCTCTCCGTTATGACAATGCTCTCCTTTTTATTTTTTAATTATATTCCTGAGCGTAGTCCTCCGTTCCGTCACAATCGCCCCCTAAATTATTACGAAGTTTACCGAAGTGATAATTTACTAAACTTAAAAGGAACGGTAAGCATATCGAAGGGAAATAAAATAAGGCCTTTTTTTTTTTTTTTCCCGTTGGAAAATCCTTTATGGATACCCATGCAGCGATTGGGGCCTCCGCATGGGTTATGTGGGAGTCACCGGTGTAAAGACCCGGCATACCCACTAAAAACCAACGTGTTCCTCGAGGTCACGGCTTCGGCGCACGGCAGGGTACTTATCGCAATCGCTGCCATGCGCCGAAGACGGTGCGACCGATGCCCGCATCCGGGCCCACCGGGGATAGGGAACTACGCAGAACAAGACGCAGTTCCCCCACGCAGGGGTGTTTGGCGCGAGTGACGGAGCCCCACTCCGTCACCCGCCGCCCCGACTATGGCGGATGGAGCTGGCCATGAAGCCGCCTTCTCCGGCCCAGTCTCCTTTGGCGAATCGGGTCCGCGAGGGGGTCATCCTCACGGGCCCGTTCCGCTGCCTCCTTCTGCGATATGACGTCTTCGCAGAAGGTGGCTACCGCCTCCCAGTTCGCCTCTCTCTCGACCATTGCCTTTGCAACAGCTGGGAGGGAGAGGTCACCTCCTATGGCCGTGACCAGAGCACGACGCTGTACCGCCCACGCCGGGCAAGCCTCCAGCGTGTGTTGCGCCGTGTCTTCTTCGCAAAATAAAATAAGGCCTAAGAAATAAGGTTCTAATCGGGTTCAGGTTCCCTATTCTTCCACGACTACATAATTTATTTGGTTTAGTTAAATTATTATTATTATTATATTTATTTATTTATTTCAACACTGTTATAAACATAACTTTCATAATGATATTTTCGATAATTTATTATGCGAAATACAATGATTATTTTTCAATATTAAAGAATATTTCACATCTCAATGCGCTCTATTACAGCCCAAAGTTAAATTTAAGAAAGTAAAATTATAAAATATTCACCCTAACTTCTTTGAATAGTTTGTCAGATATGCTTTTTGTAATTGTCTTTAAACCAACCATTAGAGGATTAAACAAGAGTCACACAATATGCACAGTTAATAAAACCTCTCATGAACAAAAATCGCCTGTTGCAAGGGCACTTAACTAATGGGCGAGATCCTGGTCACGGCACCAAATTGTAACATTCCCCCCTCAGCAGAGCCTCTTAGTCTGTCGGCTCTCCCCTCAACCACACTCTAACATATCATATACTCTTTCTGGTCTACCTAAATATCTTATATACTTATATCTATATAAAATAATACCTATATTTAAGCCGTACCACAAACAAACAAATACTAGACTGTGTACTTTTATTTAAGTGTGTAAGTTTATAGCCAAATAAAAAAAGAATGACACAGTAGAAGTTTGGGAGATGTAACCTTGTCAAAGTTCCAAGAAGCGTGAAGAACAACATGGATTGTTAAGTGATTCTATACACTCGTTAATAAGCTACGGTGATTGTTACCGCGTTCACTTTTCATCCCTATTTTGTCTGCCTGTCTCATTAATATATTGCTAGAGGTCTAACTAAAAAAACAGACTATATTTTACCACAGGAAAATATCTATATGGAGAGTTGATTTTAAATTCCACGCATAAAGACAAAAGAGAAGTTTCTTAATAAAAAATAAATAAGAATCCCGATTTACATCAGAATAATTTTGGTATTTGTTAACATTATTGTTCCTTATTTACTTTGATTTATTTATTAAAAATTCTCAATACTTGTAGAGAGTTTGAATAAGTACTTGACATTGTTGGTGCTGGAATTACTCATCCCTGGAGGCCATATTATTGGAAAACAATATAGCACTTTAAAAGACCAATTTCAGAAACTTTAAAGTAAACTTTATACCTACGTGATAAAGTATATTTTGACTTACTCAATTACAAACAGTTGGTTTATTTCTTCGTGTTTCAGACGAGAATATTATATATTATATCTATAATATTATAACTATTTTAAGTTGAATTTCAGCGCCAGACTTGTTCGATATAATTTTTCCTTTTACTGCCATGCTTTAGTCGTATATAATATATGTTTTTGTTTGTTTAAATCGACATACTATATTTCTATGTCGATTAAATTGTACTTATTACTTTCCTAACAATACTCCAAAGCTTATGCTCTGATGTCGTTTCATACTATTTAATAGCTCGCACAAAAACATTTTTAGTTTTATTTAACCATTAATGTATCTATCTGATTTCATAAATTATATTCCTAAAATTTACAGTAAAAAAAACGATTGAGAAAAAAATGAACAA
Organism: Acentria ephemerella; assembly: GCA_943193645.1. Taxonomy (NCBI): domain Eukaryota; kingdom Metazoa; phylum Arthropoda; class Insecta; order Lepidoptera; family Crambidae; genus Acentria; species Acentria ephemerella. The sequence goes on along the minus strand of OW971884.1, from coordinate 10,301,460 downwards.
AGGTACTGCTTATTTCTTAATGAAATCTCTTCCAGCAGGCCTACGATAGAGGAAAGACAATGAAAGGTAGAATTGGCGTATGAAAAATGCAATAAAAAAGTAATATATAAATATGAAATGTAATAAATAAGGTGAATTATACTAAGGAGTTGAATGTTATAGACGTAAATTAATAATAATTTAATTACCATATTCCATATTCTCACAAAATTATTTACTATAAGATTCTTATAATTGGGGTTTTATATCTATATCGTCTGTTATAATGGTTGAATATTTATTTAATTGAGAGCCAATTCAAAAATCTTAACAAGCCGACAACTCTCGTGATTAAAATTGGTCTCAAAATAATAATGCTAATTTATCAATATCACATTTCTGCTCGTCACTGTCAAGTTAATTAGTGGAAGTCTGAAAAACAAAACCTTTTTTGTACCAGGAATCGTATAATAAATATTGCGCTTTATGATAACGTTTTTTTTGTGCGAAAAATTTAAAAAAACATTTACGTCATGGTTTTTAAGCTTTATAATTTCTTTTAAAAGTGTTAAAGCTGTGTATTTAAAAGTATAAGGTTATAATTTTCTACTTTGCGTTGCGCTCTAGCATAATACACAAAGAAAAAGTTTTAATTTCGACGCGGCGAGTCGCAATAAATCTACGTGTGTTACTGAGATTACGTACAGCTCTTATAAGGCTTTTCTTCTAGTTCTAATGGTGTAAGGAAATAATAAAGGTAAATTTAACTATTTTAGAGTAGAATTCGATAAATGTTTTGATTAGCCTTACACTGTTTATTTTTTATTTTATTAAATTTTTTAGTGTTTTGAAGTCAACTAATATCATCAACTAAAATCAGTAATAATGGAAGTAAAATTGCCTGTATTACTTTTGTTAAGTCACCGTTCGTCTCTGATTATTCGCAATCCGGGTTTACACAGTTTGAATCTATTTCAACAAACTTTCGATAAATCATAGCCCAATGCAAAAAGTGTTTAGGCATATTATAGTTTTGTTTTTGTATTGAGTAATTTAAGTCTGTGGCTGCATGTCTTGATTGCGGTGGAAGAATATTTTATCTGATTTCATAAATTATCACACAGGAAGAATAATGGTTTTGTAGTTTTGTTAATGTAAAAAGCCATCCCAATCACACTTAATTTTTTATCATTTTTCCATACACACATACACACTCACACTCACACACACATGCGTTGTTATGTTTATTAATTTGAATGTGGGGTGGGTAATGTGTGAAAATAAACTTAACTGAAATTAAATTTACCATTTATTTTCTAAAAAATTTACCATTTATTTAAAAAAATGAGTTTCTGCTTATAAATAGGTAGAAATAACATCAAATTAATTAATGATAATAATACTTAAAGGAAATTATGGTTGATAATGTGATATCCCTTGTGACTGGGTGTAATTATTATAGTTCATCGCCAACAGAATTTGATATGAAATGTCAATCATTCAACAATAATCTCTAATTTGTTTGAGTACCATCTGCCATGTTTTAATTGAGTGAATTAATTGATCAGCAGTGCACACAATGGAGCAAACATCAGCAGATTGCCAATTAATCGGCTCTTTTGTGGTGTGACGTAAGCTGACTTATGGTGATTTGGGAAATTTTGTCCGAGAACGACTGGTAGGGAACATATATGTAATATATTCCAGAAATATTGTTTTGTTTGCAAATGCCTTGTTTTATATTAAAATTGCGATAAAAAAGAATCACTACTGCAGCTGATAGTGACAAGCACGCTCAGATATTATACAGTGTAGAGCCACTATACGCCACAAATTGCTAGGTCATATTAGAAATGTTATGAATTTACCAAAAAGGATAGAATTTACTTAGAAAATGCGCTATTATATCTCGATGTAAATTTAATATCGTTTAAATTGTCGTTTCCATAACGTTTTATTGTACCCGTTTGTTTTGGACGACGCTTTTACTAATCAAGGCGGTAATGTATTTGGGATAAAAGCTGCCAACACGACGAATTAAAATATGGCGGTTAATGATGTTCTCACCATCCTTGGATGAGGCGTTAAGTTTTCGAAGTCAACACAATCACCGTATGCTTAAATATTACTTTAAAAAACAATTATAACAATTTTTGTCTACCAATGCCTATGGACATTGTCGATGTTTAACACTAGATTTACCAGACCAGTCATTTAGGCTGGTCGTGCAATTTCAATTCAAAATTTCTATACACATATTTTTTTTTCAGAAATGATGTTATGACTTTTGTAGCTATTATTAGAGAGTACGTTTTATAAACTTAATGTTATTTTATATACATTAGTAACAAATATAATTTTTGTTGTTGACATAAATTCAAATCGCTGGTATATCTAGTGTTAATAAACATAACTAACATAACGTATTCTAGTCTTCCAGAATTAGGTGATAACCTCCCATACTCTCATTACTGACCATAACTCTTACCCCGTGGTTATCGAGTGTCGCAAGTAATGAATAGTACGGCGCTCGTGTCGCCAAGCCGGGCACTCTAGAAGAGTATCTTTGGTTGAAGGGATTATTAATTACCTTATAAGTTTAAGGTTGCCTATGTATTTCTTTTTTTTATTGGCGGATTTAAAATAAAGATACATTCTGTTCTATTCTATTCTATCTCACTTCACATTGCTTTATGAGTTATAAGCAAAGGACCAGCCTCTTAAGAGGCTGTCCTTTGATTATAACTTCCATCTCTAGATGTTTTATTTATGAATGTGTGCTCCTAGATCAGGCGTAAAAGATATAGAAATTGTCGTTTAGTACTGAATAACTCAAACAATATTTTTCAAAGATTAAATATATTTATTTAATCAAACTATTTCTTCCTTACTGTCTTATAATTATGTCACCTCATTGTAAGGTCTTTTATGCCTTTGTGATAGAACTCTGGGGACCTGGACGAAACAAACTGTGTGAAGGAATTTTGTACTGGTTCCAGGAAATAAATTTTTTTTTGAAAAGCTTCACTAATAGTATACACGTAGAACATTTTATAATACCAGTAGTTAACGTATAATATGCACACAATAATACTTTATAACAAGGGATAAAAATTAGCAGCATACATACATACGCATTGTATAAACACTACGCTAACAGCTTTATCATACGTATTATCATCATTGATATTATTATCTGTTGTGGGTAAAATCCATACAAGGGAACGCTACACATTATAAATTTAATCTTTTTTGAAATTTTATAGAATGTTGAATAGAGTTATGGCTCTATACACTTAGCCTTTTGCTTTTAAAACTATTCATTATTCTCTGGGATATTTTCTGAGGTATGCTGCGGAGATATAGGACGTAAGAGTTTTTATCATGTAATGTTGGGTCGGCTAGGTGCTTCTATTTTTTTTCTTATATAGTGCTTAATTGAACTTTTTGGTTTGAAAATGGTGTAGTTTCACGTTCAAAAGGATCGATAAATCGTTCTATACATGAAGTAATTTAGTACGGATTGGTGACTTACGTGAGACTTTTCAGTGTTTCATTTTTATTCATGCATATGTTGGTTCAGATATTTTTTTAACAATATCGTATCATTTCATTCTCATTTTGTATCATTATATTAAACTTTAACATTTCATTCCATTTTCAATTTTTTTTCTCGTAAGTCATTTACAAAATGGCGGTGCTTGTAATTAGTCGTCAAAAACTCCATGGGGTAAAGTGATACGTTACACCGGTATTTCGGAGCCAATATAGAAGAAATAACGAAACCTAATAAAACCTCTGTCTTCCCAGAAATAAAGAAAAATTAACAAGAAAAAAAGGACGTAACGGTGTCCAGTATTGTATAATGTACCCTGTGGTCTTTTCTGAGTAATCTGTAGATTTAGGTGTGAATGGTGTCTTGATAAAGTAAAGTTCTTAAATCATAACTAAATCTTTCATAACTCATAGTTTAAGGATAACCATATTTCTCAGAACCAGAAATCGTTGCTGGAGGGAAAATTAAATTAGCTTGACTTCAATTTAAATATATCATTATAAGAACAATGTGCATAATAGTTTGTAGTCCGATTGTTCATCTATGAGCAATTCTACAAGCGTCTTGTAATAAAAAATATATACAAAAAGCTGATCACAGCAGGTAGTGACAAATCACTTCCGTTTGTCAAGATTTAGGTACCAAAGGCATGTCATCTCTTGTTTGTAAATATAGTGGGTTCCAAGGAGCTCAGTTATAAAGAAAAAGATTCTGATCCCTGATCAGGACGTATGGTCACGTTTCGGCGCGCGCTGTTTACCGTCCATTACGTGATAATCTCTTAGTGGTAGATGGATTAGCTGAGGAAGATTTTTATTTCATATTGTTTAAATAAAATTGTAAATAGAGAGGTTGGTCTTTCATTTTGATTATGTAAACTGGTTGTGACTTACTAATTATGAAGCAAGAAGAATATTTGTTTACATATTTATAAACCTCTATTCTGCCATTATTATGAGCAATTAGTAGATCAAAAAGATCTTTATATATTAATGGACACTATTACTGAGTTTTTTTATATTATAATAATTTTACTCTATCATCACATCGATAAATACTTTAGCTTTGGAGAAGATGCGGCATAAGAAACCTCAGCTTTGAAATGTTCGAACGAATTATGCTTGTATTTCTCTGTTATTCTAGTATGTTGTTCTAATATCCATAACACTAACTCTTACTGATTCTTACTTTGGGCTTTTAATAGGTGTGAGAACTGTCTCCAATAATTAGTTCCTAAAAATTGTATATCCAGTATTGCTATGCCCCTAAATTTTTTTAAATTTTTTATTGAAAACAAGACGCGTCTTCAAAAATTTATAAAACTGGCAGGTATCTGTTACAAACACATATGAGACAATTAAAAAAGAAAAATGAACCTAACTTACATATTTATAGCAGAATACAGCTGAACCCATTCTTTAATTTTTAATAAAAATAAGTATTGAAACCCGTCCAGATTTGGAGGACGTTCCTTACGTAGATTTTGTATACTTTTCATAGGTATTTTTGGTCAGAGCTGCTTCGATAAATCGGTTTTTCGGGTGCGAAAGAATTTTTTAATTTCCTCGACGTTTTAATTATATGCATAAATGTAAAAAGTAAAGTTTAAGCTATTCTATAGAGACAGAGCGATAACTGCTCACCGTTTGCAAAGACTTTAAAGCAGTCGGAGAAACTGCAAGTTTGAAGATGTTATTTAAACGATATCACATTCAGAATAGTTACGATTTTGAAATTCAGAACATGGTTAAATAGAATTTCTATGAGTATTGAAATATTTTACTTTGTATTCATGTCTGTCGAAATCTTCCGGCGAGATTACAGTGTCCTTAACATTTTAGTATAGTTAGGAAATTTGTAGAGACTCTTTAGAACTTGTGACTGACGTTGTGTCGGTAACCTTGTAAATTGTCTACTTTCTTTACGTGAAGCTTTTAACAGTTTCGTATAATGTTTTGTGTTAAAATGTTTAATATATATGTTTGGTAGTTTTATTAAAAATTTAAAGTTTACATTGTTATATGATAGATTTAGTTTAATAATTTCTTATTTCATGTAAAAAGTTATTGAAATCAAATACTCGAGTGTAATATTCTACCTACTTAACTTTTTTACATTAATTGTTTTAAGAGGCGACTTCCAAAATTAATCCGGTCCGTCTAATTGTGCTCAGCCACCTAAAAATCTGGCTATCTATATCTAACTACCTTCCAAAAACTTAACTTTCAAAGCATTTTCTCACTTAATTATAAGCTACGTTTCCATTATACAATACTTCAATGCAAAACATGTTAATAGAAATGCAGCTTTTATCTTATCATACTGGTTAAAAATCAGAAGGTTACAATTATCGGTTTTAAAAACATAGATACACATACATAGATAGTCTAAAATATGATAGAAGAAGGTAAAAACAAATTTTAATTCCTATTACCAAGGATTATAATGTTTGTATTTGCAAATACTGTGGTGCTCGTATTATTATCAACTGAAGACGCATTAATAACTAATAGTAGGTTTAATTATACAACTATCTAATTCCGTATCTGCTTAAACATGATATTGTGTTTGTAATACAAGTTGTTTGAGTAGGGACGACGTCAAATTATCTCGTGTGGCATGCCTGTCGGTGCGTTTTTCCATTGTTTGTTTCCGACTTTCTTTTGTCAAAGCGACGGTTCGAACTTTTACCTGTAGTATTGAATTTTTTAATCATATTAATCTATTCCGATCGTGTGCTGATCGAAAATAATTGTTTCATTATTCCTAGTGTGCATCAATCGCATTTAACCGTCTTAAATTGTATGGAAGCGATAGCAGCGCATCTGTCGCGAAGTATTGGGAACGATTTTTTTTATATAAGTGACATTCAGCTGAACGCAACTACGATCGAAACTTCTCGACACGATTGAAACTCACAGTAGGGATACAGGTGCTTCACAATGAATGTGCTGCTGAACGATCGAGACGTATTTGACTCAAATCGGAAGGCATTTTTAAATTTACGTTGTTGGGTATTTAGTGGTATTTCTACGTCATACATTTCTAAAACAAGTAAAAATATATTATAATTTAATGATACTTACGGACGTAAATTTCGATAAGACTAATGAAAGTCATTTAAAAGAGAAATTATTATTCTAGAATTAGCGCTCCAAAATTTGCTGTGTCCTGCTTACAACATTATTCTTATATATTTTTTCTATATAAAGTCATGTCCATCAATGGGATTTACAAAATCTGTTCAAGATTGTAATGGACGTACACCATTTTGAATAAGGAATAATATCGAGACGATAATTCTTTTGCCGTCACTGACTAATGGAAATGCGCTCTTTGAATCCATACCGTAATAAGGGCCGGTGGATAGTGCGAATAATCGAGTTATCCTAAGGCTTATGGAATGTTACCTCTTTAATGTCAGAACAGATAATGTTGTTAGCGACTATGTCAACATAGCGGCATATTAAACGTAAACGACCGCTAGTCCTTAAGTCCATTACATAAGAAGTAGTTTAGAATCTCTATTTTGCAGTGTGACATCTAATGGTTTGGGTAGCAAGTAAATGTTGGGGCTTAAAAAGGATATTACGCGTTCTATGTTTGTTGGTTGTTCCTTTGTAGTAAATTGTCTTAAACAAAGTTTATTTCCTCTCCAAGCTTTCACTTCACTTTTACTCTAGTCCTTAATAAGTATAAACAAATCGGATAATATGATTATATAAATTATATTATTAAAGGCAGCTTTATACATAAAGCAATCACAGATGACACACAGATGCGTTGTACCCACTGCTACTTCAGTCTTACAATTCTTCGCTACGTCAGCGACCCTAATTTTCTTGCGAATCTCGTCATATCTGTTTCGATCACGCTGAGAAACTACGAGCATAGCTCACTCCCTTGCCCTTTGAGTGACTTTGAGCGTTCTTTTAGGTCCATTGTAAGCGGCTACGTTCATCTTCTTTTAGTAGCTCTGTAGTGAATTCATTACCACAATGAACATCAAAAGTACTAAAAAGTACCAGCTGTTTGAGAGGTACAATTTTCAAATATATTATTATGTTATGAATAGTTCAATGGAAATGCTATAGTTTTCAAATCGATAAATATATATATTTCATTTCTATTTTTACATGAGTTAACAATGAAATAAACATTATTTTTAAAATATTTATTTTGCTTTCTCTAGAAAAATGCGTTGGTATGCGTAAGTTGCATACACAAAAGTATGACCAGGCTCTGAATATTAGAAAAAGAGCGATAATTTAAAAATAATTGCAAATGCGGCTTATAAACCGCAACAACATTTAAAATTCAACATTTCTCAACATTATAATGTTGAGAAATTCTTTAAAACAAAAAAGTACTAAGTGTACATTACTGTAGAAAAAAGTCACACGGGACGGTATCATCATAGAGTTTTTACGCGGTTTACTCGCGTTATATCTACATACATGAATCTCTCATATGAGAGCTGCAATCTGGCGTTTTAATTATTTGAGCCTAGGAGTCTATATTGTAAACGCTCGAAAGCAATAGCTTTACAATTCTTCGATAAATATCATCGAAGAATTAGTTGGGGATTCGTTTCAAACGAATCAATAACGTGTGAAGTCATGAATTTATTATTTATTTATAGGCTACGGTAATCATGAGTGCTTGTTTATCGCTAATCGACTACCATCAAGCAAACCATATAATTCTTTACTAATACAAGTACAAAAATACTACTGCTTATTGTCACAGTACATTTTTAATTTTGCAATTCTCGAGTGTTCCGTATAATTTTTAAAAAAGTTCCCATATAAGACTCCGCACGTGCCCGGGGGCATGCCTTGAATATACAACGTTCACCTTGGGCTTTTTTTAGACAGAAACCCTTTTTGTCACACCTCGTCAACCAGGCTGGGTTGAAAAAGTAATTGTGTTTCTGTTAAAAAAATGTAAAATGTTGCTACTGTTTACAAGAAAAGTTAACGTTTACTTTTACAACACCAAAGAAAACGGTTTATTTGCATTTGGGATGCAATACTACCATATCATACTACCTAATAATCCCACAAAAAATCAGAGAAGAGGAAAAATGGGGAAAATCACTAAGACCCATGAGACATGCGGCGAAAATGACCCATCTAGTCATTTTAATCGCTTGCCTATCATCTCAATCTCTGGACAAAAGCTTAACACGTCGTCCTGATCAGTCTAAAAGGAGGTGTGATACTACCCATTTGTTCCTTACTCATTTTTAAAGGTATCATTGGGAGATTGACCGGGATAGAACAACTCACTCGTTCTATACCGGTTCGTGTATTGATCACTATACCACAATACAATCGTCAGTAGACCGCCATACGCCAAAGCGATCACATGGCAAGAGGTTATATCTTGAAATTACCACGCTATTATTGTAAAAGAGAACTAACCTATTGAGTAAATATACTAAACCTACACGCATATAATAAGTATTGATCTTTTTATGGCGGGATAAAAGTCCAACATATAAATATATTGAAGAATTAGGAAAAGTATTCATAAAAAATAATTTTGATAAAGTCATTATATTACACTCAACATGTAAACTACTCTTAAAATTTTCACTAACACTAGCATAGGAAACCAATTGTTACTAATCTAAATGGGCCCAAGAATTTCAAATAAAAAGTTATTATGATTATTATAGTGAATCGTCCTGGTAGCACCGTGTATCCCATTTTAAAAACAATAGTTTTTCCTCCGCTTTGCTCTTGTATTCCCTATTTATTAAAATAATTAACGCAATTTATGGTTTTTTCAACGGATGAAGCATAAGAAAAGATAATATCGATCATTCCTGACGGCAGCTCTGGGCCTGATTATAATTTCATAAATATTTTTTTAAAGTATCAATAATTATGAAATGCTGTTATGATTGAATTGAGTAAAAATGCCTATATTATATATAAGATAAATCTCAATTTATATAGGCACAGTACAACCACATCAAAATTAAATATTATGGTGATACAACCCTAGCGCATTCGCTGGATGACCCGCTCACACGTTAGACGCGCTGCAAGCAAAACGAAGCTCTTTGATGAGTTCTAATGGTACATTTTTATTCGCAAACTTTTGGTTGTATCTGTTATTTAGTAACTATTTAGTCAACTGTGCTTTTACTGAAATGCATGACCAAACGTGATTGTTGGTACTATGAAATGAAGATGTATCTTACGGGACTCCAGCTTCGAACACTAATGAGCTCCATAGATTCCGAGTAAATTCTGGGAATGATAAGATTGAATGCACTCAATTAAATCAAGTCCCAGTGAACCATGCAGAACGATTCATCTTAATGTGGTTGATTTAAGAAAATCTCCCCGATATCTAATGTAAATTTCTTTACCCTTTTCACTTTTCTTCGAGCATCAAAATGCTCGTTTTAAGGTGGTTATATAAAATATATACCTGGAAAGAGTTGCGAGAAGTCTTTGCTGGTACAGTGAAGATTCATATACTTATAAAATTATCTAGGTTGGCGCTGTGGGCCTCAGCACTCGATAGCATTTTTTCGTTTTATTCTTTTTATGTCAGAAAATGTCAAGAAAGTCGTTAGTCCACCTGATGCTTAATAATGCATTGCGAAAAGAAAAATCACAAAGAAAAGGTTCAAAGTTTATAAGATTGTGTTTTTAAAGAATATTTGTGATTTGATTTGACACTATGATTTTGAGTTACTCACTTGCTAAAGAAATACTCGGAATATTTAAATTAATAAACGCTACATTTAAATAAAGAACGGTCTTACTTAAATCCTAAATCGTATTTCCGAGGTAAAAATATTTTAAACTCTGAATTTTTGGTCGGCGCGTTGATAAAACGAGGCGTTATTAATTCATAGCAGACCGCTCATTTCGGCTGTGTTCCGGTAAATAAATTAGAAGCCGCATACAGGTGTTGCAGGTGTTATTCTCACAACGGAATGCGTAATGAGAACTGGTTTCATTGTAATCGTGTTGTAGGGGGGTTAAAATTGCGATAGTATCGGTAGAAAGTATAAATAAATTATTTTCTCGAACCACTGAACTAGTGTTAAATTAAAAGGTACTCCGATTATTTAAATATTTTGTGCCTAGGGATAATCTACAACAAACTTTCTCAATCGCCCACAGGGCCTTTGAAAATAATCAAACTAAATTTTATTATCGATTAAAATATTTAATTTCTAGTGGACCACCTACATAATGTTAATATTATTGTTTTTCGTTAGTTAAGGTCGTGGTTGGAAATCTAGGTGTGTTTCAGTTTAAACTTGGGCCATTTGTACACTACCCCGTCAGTGTGAGGTATAGGTCAAAAGCTAACCCATTACGAATAAGAAAACATTATACAAGTAGATTCTCGATTTTTTTTGTGCGAAGAAACTTTGTTGATTAATGTAGAACTATAGATACGAATGAGGTGTCAAATCCTTAAAACGAGGTTTTACTAACTGGCATAGTAACTGGCTGTGCCAAGCTTTACGAACCAAGGAATAGAAACTGTTCATTATTACTAAGCAATTTGATTCAATAGTATCGTAAAAGTAGTACTTACCTCTGTTCTGTACTGTAAAGAGTTATTTTATATATTATACAATAAATGCGTAGGCTTTTCCTTTGTGTCTTTATCAGCTGAATTGTTACCGATTCAAACCTAGTTATTAATTAACCGAATTAGATATTAATTTACAGCGCATAAGTCCGGTGGTTTCAATAGATTTATATCAACTATTTGCCGTCAAACTAAAGCTTTCATCTAGACTCACGGTCAGTATTTGATAAAAATGGGGAAAAAGAATAGGAAAATTTACTTCTTTGCTATTTTTGATACAAAACGTGTTTCAAACCAACCCTTGATTTAATACGTTTAGTTAAAATATTATTAAGTTTAATTAAATATGATAGTAACTTGAGACGGGATTTTGTACAACTTGACGATAACGAAATTAAACCAACTTCGGACCAGCCCGCTGGACTTTCAACTTGGCACTTAACTTTAACTTAGCATCACTTAGCTGAACCTAAATCTTACGTTACACTAAATTAAGGTTCGTATGCAACGAGTTAAGTTTTCAAATTGATGCCCCTTTGAATTAAACGAAAAGCGATATCCAGGGTGACCAAGTCACTTTCGTGATTGAATGTTTCTTTTTATAAACAACATTAATTTTAGATGTGAATAAAAGCATTGAACATTTGCGTGAATCGCAGTTTCAGATTATTCCTACGTCAAATATTGTTCTGCTGAATTATGATAAGCTCAATTCTAAGCTCATTGTGAGTAATATTATTCTGTGGTTCTGAACGTCTCATTTTCATTAATTCACGTCACTTATGAATTATAAAGCTGACATTTTAGTACACGCGATTTATTGTTTTATAGTGGTGGCTAACACTATCTTATAGTATTCATCCCACTGGGAATTATTAGAAGCTTATCTTTGAACAATGTACTCTGTCACGTTTGCTGATTTAAATTTATATAGTGTCACAAATTATTCAAAAAAAAGAAAGAAATAGTTTTGTTCACAAGTGTGCGGTAAATTATGGCGGTCTGGTCGAGTAGTGAGTACCCCTGTCTACTTGGCCACAGATCCCTGGTTCAAATCCCGGTGGGGGAAGATATTTGTATGTGTATGGATAACGTTTGGTAACCCTATACCGTCCTTATGATTTATTCCCGTTGAGAATGGGAAAAAACCAACCTCAAAACTAACCATTTCATACGTAAACTTTTTGTAGCATACAAAGAAAATTTTCAGCATCAAAAGTTCCAGCAAAACCTTATTTCTCCAGTTAACACTCGTATATTTGTTAGTAGGTATGTTCACAGAAAACTTTCCATCATAAATCTAAAGCTGGAGTCTCCGGGGTAATACATCTGACCTTACGATATTCCGAATTATTACTTTGGAATAACATGACTTGTTTGAAGGGGTTAGTTTTTGTTTTAAATATTTATGTAACTAAATGTTTGTGTCATATGTTCTTATTGCATATTTACTTTACTAAGAGTTTTCAATTCAATTTCAAAATTGAAGCTAATCAATTAATTTTTTATCTTTTGATACTGTATGTTTATAAAAAAATAATTTTAAGCTTTCGAAAGCTTTCTTGAGCATTATTCACACAAACTTCATAGAATATTTGGATTGTTGATTTAATCTTTAAGGTAATGTCTCAAATTTTAAATACATTTTTTTCATGATTAGCAGTATTATCCGCCCGTCTGTTTCTGTTCTTTCAATAAACCGTTTATTTTGTGTTTGGCACAACCTGAGTCGCAGACTTCAGAATTTCAGTATTTCGAGAAAAAAAAGTAAGTCCTCTTGAACTATTAAGATAAGATGAGATTAAAGATAACATTTATTTTTATTGTAATTCTATTTTGCTTTGATTTCGTTATAACTGTATTACATGATTAAATTTTTAAGATGTTGATTCAAATTGTTTTTAGTAATAGCCATTCTGTAATTCAATGTATCATATAAAACATGTTTTAGCAGGAAGTTTATAATTTACGAGTATATTCATAGTTTTATAGTGTTCCTACGTAATTTGGAATAATTATAAATTTTTAAGATCCTACCCATTGCTTAGATTTCAAAATTCTTAAATGGATCACTCTAACTTTGTTTAATCTCGACACGACCCCAAAGAATATATTTTTGTCTCATACTCATCATCTTCAACTTTATTGATAGGCTTGAATGGTTTCGTTCTTCGACTACATAGATGTGTTTCAAGAGCGACCCTTAATTCAAAAGGTTTTTCTATTTCGTGCATCGGAGAATTCAATGAAGTATTCCCGTATAAAACTCTAAAAAAATAAATGGTCAGAGCACTTACATAAGTAAAGCGGTCGTGTCGGGGAATACATTATTGTTATCGACAGAAGTGTTTGCGGAGGGCAAATTGAGAAATAGAATTAAAAGCATAATATTATTAGGGGTTTAAATTGAATGATGAATTGAGGAATCTTAGTGATATAGATGTATTTAACTTCTCTTTTTATATGAATATCTAAATTGTGACTGCAGTGACAGAAAAAAAAATCTATGACTGTGATACGTATACTTACGTGTACTATATACTTACGTATATTTATGCTTTTACAAGTATAAAATCACTTTTACAATTCCTGCTATTAAGAAGGCAATTAAGTTTAATAATGCACTGTTAGAAGTGGGGATCAGTCCCAGAAAACGTAATGTTATTAATACTTAAGGGTATTGCAGTAGCCCCAGTATGAGTATAAGAAATGAAAGTTGTAAGTGTTATAAAAACAGTTATGATTTTTGGCTAAGTGGACAGGAGTACTGACCACTCGACCGGACGGCCGTTATTCAGATTCGACACCACGCACTATAATTTAATGCTTATTTCCATATGTTTCAATTATAGCACTAATTATATAAAATAAATATAAAAATTACAAGTTTAAAAATATATCAGCCCCATGGGCCTATATTTTCAACTCCGAACGGGACAAATATATAGCTCTTATTGAGAGCTGAATATTTTCGCTGCTTGGAAGACTCAGCAGTGGTCGCCGCCTCACCTGCAGCAAGCCAAGTACTAAAATTATTGTAAGATGCTTAAGATAAAAGATTAAATTTGCTTAAGGTAAGACAAGCTTGAGAAAAGTGAAGTTCATCGAACGCTTTGTAGTTTTGTATTATATTTCTATGGCAATCGTGTTGTAACTAAATGTTTTTTTATTTTGTTGTTTTACAGGCTGCGCCTCGCGTTTATTGCAATAAATACAGCTTACTTTAAGGAAAATGGTAGGTACCTATATTTTATCACCAGCTTTGCCACCCTTTAAGATTCCTTTAAGATCCCTTTACTGCTGTTCACGGGCAAACTCACAAGGAGGCTTCGTAGCGACAGAGATGCCACCTCCTTGAAGTATGGATGAGCGGCGTGTGACTTTTTAGAAAAACAATCCGAGATCGGCGATCGCTTTTTGTTTTTCTTGTTTTCTTGACTACTACTATTTCTTTTATTTTACAATAGATTGTAAATACCATATTTAAATATTATATTTGATATCTTTTTAATCTATTTTATTATTGTTCGTACGAACAACTGCTATAATTCAATCTTTGGAAGTCGCAGAATAATTAGGTAATATTGTAATTTCTGTGGATGATTAACAATTTTTTTTATGTCGTTTAACTTTCTATTTCCAACCATGAAGTGTTCATTTGCCAAACAAAATCTAAATTTCCAGCACCATAATAAAGTTTTAACTTCTTCTCTTATTTTGCAAAAGTTTTTATTTGTCTAAATTAATAAATCTGAGTCCTTGTCACGAATTTCAAGCATCCTTGATTTGATTATGGAAAGGAAATATTTTTTTCTCAATACCGAGGGAACAAAATATCAATCTTAGGTCGGAAATATCAAGTCGACCCAACTTTTATCAGACGTCACAATTTAATAAAATTCAGCGAAAATACCAAAATGAAAGTTGGCGGAACTGAAAATATTTTACCGTTATATTTTTGATAGAACTTGATGCAAGATATAGGAGAACAGCGAAGATATTTAATTGTTAATTGAAGAAAGATTAATCCTCTAAACTTCTCAATTTATTTATAGAATGTTACAATAATGCAAGAAGGCACATATATCCTAAAAGTTTAAAATGCATTGAATTCTCTTGATCTTAAGATGAAACTTTAACCGTTAGAGTGCTAAGCAGCGATTTTGCGCTGCGACGATTTGTATCGAAAAGTGCGACGCAGCGCAATATTGCCGCGAGTTGAGCTAGATTTCTAGATTTTTTTACAATTTTTATTTTCCAAACCAAATAAAAATATTTATTGATATTTTATGTTTATTTCTTCAAAGAATTATTAAAATTGATTGATATTTGCCTAAATGAGAGCGTTTTATTTGACACCATATTTATTTCCTTAAGAGTTATCAAAATATGCATAGCACTTTTCAATCGATTTTTACGAAAATTGTTTAGCACTCAAACGGTTAAATAAATTCGCTATCTTCTCATGTCTCGTACCATCGCAGTGTCGCATGCTGTCCGAAAGCTACAATATTGGATTACCGCTGACGAAATCCGCTGACGCTGCGGCGACGTTGCGGGTCCGTCACGGAACTCCACCGACATATTTTAGCGTCTCACCTTTACTTGTTCAGTTTTCGGTCAACGTACTTTACTCGAGCT
The DNA here is from genome assembly GCA_943193645.1 of Acentria ephemerella. NCBI lineage: Eukaryota > Metazoa > Arthropoda > Insecta > Lepidoptera > Crambidae > Acentria > Acentria ephemerella. The sequence goes on along the minus strand of OW971884.1, from coordinate 10,285,712 downwards.
TTTCAAGAAGAATCTTAAGTAGTTTTGATTTTCCCGAGGTTGAAGGTTATCTACTTTGTCAGACTTAAGAAGTTGAGTGTTAATAATTTTTGGTACAGCCTTTTGAACAAATTTGAATCTCTTATCAGATTGCAGGGCAGTTGGACTCTTGAACCTTAATACCTCTTTTTCTTTTTCTCTTCGTGTATCTTGAATCTGAATTTTAGCGTCACTATACTTTTCGATCAAAGTTACTCCTCAATATTTCTCACACTCAAACCTAATCTATACCGAATTAAGCATCGATAAAAGTTTGTTATATGGTTAACGAAAACATAAAGCCTAATATGAATACAAAAATCAGATATATACTAAATAAACGTAATAAGCAGTACCTTTGTACAATTCTCTAATATTCTGTGGTGTATTTTTAATTGTATTTGTGTGTACATATATTGTTAAATGAATAAAAATAAATAAACATACAAATGACTAGCGAACAAAATATTCGTATTCATCATACAAATCTCTGTTAAGTAGACAGGGTACTGACCACTATACTGTCTTTTCAGGCTATAGAAAGATGAACATTGATGTCATGTAAAAGCAGAAGTTTTTATAGCTTGGTAGGTTGTTGGTGTTAGTAGCTTATTGCGTGCTTCAACTCATCGAGCTTCGCAGTTTTGAAGTCGCCAAACAACCGTACAGCAACACCGAATGATGCAACATCTTTGTGCTATACAAAAACAACTCATATTGTAGAGATGATGAGTTTTAAGAGTATTACAACTTATAACTTTAAACTTTATACTTGATGTTCTAATTGCAAACATCACACTTCACACAACATGCTCAAATGTATAAAAATAGATAATAAGTCCAGTTTCTGATTAATAGTTTCAAGGACAAGATTTGTATTAACTATTTTATTTTCATTAGCTTTGGTGCTGGTGTAAACTAGGAAAAGACTACTAGTTGGTAATGTTTTTTTAGTGTAATGTTACCGGGGTTTTAAGGAGTCGAGAATTTTGGAGAGTCCTCAAACCTGTCTCTTAGAGTCTAAAACCTATATTAGGAGTAAGACTTGTATAAGCATTTAATTGTCAATTACTGCTTTCAATTCAATTCTGTACTTTTTATATGATATATACAGAGAGAGAAAAAAACATAAAACTTTAACAATGAATCTTAGCTTCAGGCTTCTGTTGCCCTATTAAAGACCCTTCATTTTAGTGTTACAATATCTATGATGTAGAGATATCGGCCTAGTATACGCTTTCCCACTTCAACTTGTAAATTTAAAAATAAAGCTAAAATTTACTAATAATTCTAATGTTTCTTAGAAAATGAAAGAAAGCTACAAGTACGAGTATGTATGTTTAAACGATACTATTATATTAATTAGATCGCAAGGAACTACAAGTTAAATGAGATATTAATGTTTAAAGAGCAAGTTTAATTAATTTTGGATAAACATTGCTTACTCGAAGACCTTTATTATTAAACATAATGAAGTAATCGTATCCGTTGTGTAACCGTTATAGTTGAATTTGAAATTATAATTATTATACATTGACTACTCAAATCTCCTCAGCACATGGTATAAGGTACTCCTACGACTTAATTGACATTGCCAGAAATCTTACAAAAGTGGAGAGTAATATAACACTAGTAGAAAAGGTAATACGACCAGTTCATACAAAGCTTTCTTTCTTTATTCAGAGTTCTTAAACTTCAATCATTTTATAGTTATACATCTTTATGCCATCAAATTAAAGCTAACAAAGAGAAATATTCCGTGCACGTTCACAAAAGATTTTTAGTGTAAATTTACTGCGATTTCAAGTTAAATTGGCGTTCAATTTTTTGTGATTACATAATATTTCACCTGCAATTTAACAAACCGTATCGACGTGGCGTGTCGTTCGGATAATTCAATATAACTGCTAGCATCATGGCCGGAGGCACAACATAACCTCAAAATCTCATCGGCTAGAAATAGCTTACCCTAATGTAACGTGAAGGTAGACCCTGCAGGCAGTCGTTGGAAAACCGATTACCTATTTAGGAGGCTAATATTAGAAATTGATGATTTATATTAAGGATACCGTTATGATCCAATAATCAGTTCCTATATTTATTGCGCATATGCGCATAACTAAGAAGAATTTAGTTGATAACATTCTTTTAATTCAGAAAATTTGGTCTTTTGCTTCTCGCGGATATGCTTTGGCAGTGTGTTAATGTCAAAAACTCAATTTCGTAATTGTCTATGTATAAAACACAAAATTAAGTACTTCAACTTCATTTAATATTTTAAGATTACACTACCATGTGATAATCAGACGGACCAACTGTAAAGAGACGAGAACTATCAGAAAATTTGACGGGATATTTCATTAATTATTTTCTTTTTTAGGATGAACTACTTTTTTTTAATAAATTCTATATTACCAACTGAAAGCTGACTATGATAAGGGAAAAAGACTTCTCGCATATAGTATGTATAAACTTGTAATAAAATACTTTTGGCTGTACTAATTGTATCTGGCTGGTTTTCATGAAAAAAAGTGGAGCAAGATCGTCATATCAGCAGTTACGACATAGTTGAAGAACTGAGAATTGACCACAAAACAGTTTTGACCCATTTGAAAAAAACTGGGTACACAAAAAAAACTCGATATTTGGGTGCCACGCGAGTTCACTGAAACAAATCTACTGAATCATTTACGATTCTTATATGAGATGTAATGAAACCGAACCATTTTTGCAGAGAATGATGAAAAGTAGATTAAGTATGATAAGAACGTCCGAAAAAGGACGTGGTCAAAGGTCGGTCAGGCTTCATAGACTGTGGCAAAACCTGGGTTAACTCGCAATAAGGTGATTCTGTGTCTATGGTGGGATTGGAAGAGCTTTGTTCATTTTGAGCTTTTACCGCCGGGCACAACCATCGATTCGGATCTCTACTGTCAAGAACTGATGAGATTAAAGCAAGAAGTTGAGAGAAAGCGGCCGGAATTTATTAATAGAAGGGATAGGGTCATTCATCACGATAACGCTAGACCACATACATCTTTAGGTACTCAGCAACAATTAAGAGAGAGGCTGGGGGGTGTTAATGCATCCGCCATGTTTTTGATCAGAAGTCCCAAAATTTCTAACGAAACGGAATCATGTCTCTACCTACAAGCAGAAAGTCCACGAACAAAATGGAATATATATACTATTTAATATACATATATAATTTTCATATAAAATGCAAAAAAAACTATTGCTATTCCCCAACCTATTATATGACCCTGTGAACTTTGTATTACCTTAGCTTAAACGATATGTTTAACTGACGAGTATACAGACACTAAAATTATTTCCACTACCGCTATCTATCATCCTATTTATTTATCTAAATTAGAGATGGAAGAAATGATAATTTTGAATTACACGTCTACATTAACTTTGAAAAAAAATATTGTATATTATATTATGACTATGAATATGATAACATTACTGTACGTTGTTAGCTTCCCCAGGGGCCTATAAAGTTATAATCGTGTCATAGATTATTTGATAGTCGCATTAAGTGGATTTACACTGGAGAATTAAATTATTCGAGAGATTCATTAGTTTCTGTAAGCTGTGTATTACGTTAGTTTCATAAATCAAACATAATTAGCAGCAATATTTAATGCTTTAGTTATTACATATGTAGAGGAAAATTTAAATTTAAAAATAGCAAAAAATAAAGTTTACAAAATACCGTTCCTCAATCCCCAGTTTTCTCCTGCAAATCCAGATCAATTTAATTAATTTTTTCATTGAACATAAAAGAAAGACAAATAAGCTTTTTAAAAAAATAAGAAAGTTAAGAAGAAGAAAAAGAAGGAAGAAGAAGATAGCTATAGATTTCTGAGCCTTTTACTCGTTCTTGCCACAGTTTTCAGTATTACAAATTAGGATCATGGACACTACGTAGTTAATCATAACGATTGAAGCCACCATGACACCACCCTAATCCAATATGGCACACGCCCTGGGCGAGACGGAGCTTCAAAATTGCATCAGTGTACACTAAATTACCGGGAAATTAACACACCGCACCAATTATAGCTACAACTGATATAAATAACGTGTTGCTGTGTTTATCGCAGAATGAGAGTAGTAAAGGGAAACTCTTACTTGCTGTGCATGTCGAATTCTAATTTGAGAAAAGACGGAACAGGAAATACGTGAGCTTGCCTCTCCTAAACACGTTTTTTTTAATTGCTTAATAAAGAAAAGACATTCATATTATATATTTCAGTTATACATTCAATTGTCATGACTTTAACGTAAATTAAAGTAATGTCAATTGAATGTATCGAATGCATGACGATGATGACAAAAGTACCCAGTTTTTGGCGAGTCCGTCAATAGTTTCTATAGTTAGAGAAGGCATATGTAGTTCATATTGGAGTGTACTCATGTCATCAGTTTATAGTCCAGTGTATAGTCAAATATCAATAAAATCGCAGGAAAATATTTTTTGTCAGATAATGATAAGGACCTTCAGAGCTCTTTGAAGATGCGTTGATTATTCATGAAAACGCAATGATGTATCTTACAGGATGAGTTTTTAATGAAATTCGATAAATTTCCATTATTTATTTATTTATTTCCATCTATTTATTTATTTCCATCTATTTATTAGATGGTTACGTTATTCCTAGGCTACTATTGTTGTAAATTGCTTCGTACCTACGCGATAAAGATCGGTGGAAAATTAAACTTTATGTAAAATTTATCTTTGAAATCGAAAATGTAATGTATTAAGCTCGCTATTGCGTAAAAGCAAAGTACAACCAAACACACATAGACGAATCTGTCGAATTGCAAAAAGTCCACTCATTAAGATTGATTATGGTGTGTTTCATGTGATGTTTGTGAAGGTCCACGTGTTGTCGTCAGTAGGTTTCAAGGCGAGGTACGTAATGTTGTTAGTCACCGCCTTACGTTTAATGGAGTGGTTACCCAATGCCATCTCTATACTACATCATTGATTAGTCTTTGACGGGTATTCGATCTTGTTAATTAATTCCACTCAGAATTTTAGGTATGTAATTAATACATTCAATTATTACTGACAGTGCTTTAGAATAAATCATATGGCTCCTGCCCATTTCTCTGTCTTTTGTACGGTGAGTTTTTTCATTACCTAACAATAGACTGCCCTTGAGACAGAAAGCTGTACGAACAACTTGTGCATTTTAGTAAGTCAGCTTAGTTTTCATCTCACGAATCAAACATTTACTGTAGGTCTGTTAATCAATGAATCTGCTCTCTTAGGAATTACGAGATTTTATTATAAATTTCTTTTATATCTATATATTTTATACCTATCATCTGACCTTGTTTTACATTTATGATTATGACAGTTTTGACGTAAATTTCTTAAAACACTTTCTAAATACGTTACTCTGTTTGCGTATTAAGTTATTCGGAATAGGCTCTCGGAATCATAATACAAAAAACGTGTCCGGATTCCAAGATTAACAAATTATTTTCGTATGCGCCAGTCAAGTATGGTAATCATGAACCTTGTAATTGAGATAAATAATGTTTCTAAAATTTAGTAAGAAGAAAGAACTTTTTTGCTCAAGAAACTACAAACAGAAAACAGCCTCCAACAATGCACAGAAAAACAAGCAACTAATCAACCCTCTAATAAAATACGATGTTCTGGTAATCCCACCGTTCAGCCTGGGGCTTGGTTTTGCCCACAAATTGGTTCTCGTTAACATTTGTGCGATTTCCGAATTTGTTAGCCCTAACTAGGCTAAAAGTTTTCGGGCACAAAATGACCGGACATGCTTCAATTAGCACTCTGTGGAAGAAATACTCTCATGATGTTTGCGAGGAACTAGCTTAAATAAAACGCTTGTTCCTTGTGGCATTGTTAAGAATATTATTTTTAAGTGAAATTAAAACTGATGAACCGCTTCTGGCAGATGGTTTGAATATATTAAATTACGGGCATGTAAATAAAATACTGTACATATATTGGGATTCAATAATGTATCTATGCATTCACATGTGAAATTCAAAATTCAACGCCTTGTAATCAAAAAAATTTCTGTAGATAGATTTTTCAAAAGCCATCATTAGTCGGAAAACTTTATTATTACTGTCATTACAGCTTTTAAAATATAATGATTGGCGAACATCTAATTTTCATAGCGCTTTGAGCACTTTAGATTCGACAAGTAAAAAAAGTAACATGTTTCCTTCTTGGATGGGTCAATCAAAATTTGCTACCTCGTTCTCCTAAACGTTTCCGAACGGTCGTTAAGCTGTTTGTTTGGCAATCGCTTTCATCCACCAAAAGCCATTGGACCAGTATGGTATTCTGCCCCAAAGACCGCCTGTGTTTTCCAATGAAGGACTGTGCCCAGCTGTGGGGTGTATAAAGACTGTAGATAAACAGCGTTAATAATGACGGAAACGATCGCTACGTATAACGGAAAATCCTAACTAAGATACAAATATTAGTACAATAGACATTTTAACATATTTATATATTATGTTGATATATTCTATTAACTGTAATGGTAGATTTTGATACTAAACATGATAAATTACACGACTATTCTCACGAAACTGTTATATTCATTACTGTAATAATATATTTCTATGTAGAAATGAATAGTATACCATCGTCATTGTAAGTCATACGCTCGCGTATTTCAATATCATGTTTCCACATGGTGTCTCATTTTCGGCCCATTACGACCCATCAACCAGTAACGAGCTTACGCGAGTACAGTATATATTCAGTGTAAGCAGTAGCGTAACATTGCATGACTTGACACCCGCAGCTATATTTCCGTAAAGTTCATGGTATTAGCAATCAAGAGGAACAAATAATTTAATAATTTAAGTTTTAATTCTAAATTATTGTAAATAAATACTCTAATCAGTAATACGACTATACTAAAAATTATAAATTTTTAATTATAAGAAAATACTATCGTTTATTTGATGTTCTCGAGTAAACACTTAAAAGGGCCTAAAAATTTAGAATTATCAGCAAGTATTATTATCTATAAGGGGCTTATATGAAGATGAAAATGTAATGACACGCGCGTACAGAAGAGCTTGAGGTGTGAGGAATATTTATTTATTTAATACAAAAAAAAATAAGTATAGCTGTGTGGGAAACTTGGTCGGATTTAACCTCCTTTTTTATTGTGCTCTGTTTTTTCCGGTGACATTAAAGAAATATAAGGGAAGAAAGAACCTTTTATTTTTCATTTTCAATTATATATGAAAACACGTGCTGTTAACATACACAGCCTTTTTGTTATAGTTGTCTCTTCTATATTTCAAAGACCGCAAGATATTGGATGCAAGGAATAGGGATGTACTACATAAATGTACAATTTTCTCGCTTTGAAGTCATTTTCAAAATCCTTAGTTTATTTCAAATTTCCTTCATATGTTGCTGTTTGTTTGTTGTAAATTTCTTTAAAAACCTATCTGTGAAAAAATACAGTCAATTTTGATAGGTAAAGCTGTAGGTATTATAGTGTTTACATGAAAAAGAAATATCGAGACAACCGTTACTATCACTTGCTATTGTTGTCTATTAAAATTTTAGTTGACTTTGACACTTGAGGTACTGAGTTAAGCTAAATTTACTGTGTCCCAGGTTTCCAATGCGATGTTTTACATACAAATTAACACGACACTCGCTTGCCATTCCTGCTCCAATGTCTTCCAGGTGAATTGGATTTTCAAGCGAAATTGTTTTTGTCACGGAAATTGAAATAGAATATGGCGTTGACATTGTTTCTAAGAATAATATTAATGATAATATAATGTTTGTGAATATATCGTGAAGATATTTTTTTTTTGTTATATCATAATTCCTTAGAAGGAGAAATAGGTCAACTTAATATTGTCGTATAGTATGGTCGATATTACATCTAATTTTCTTTAAATATTATTATTTCTTACAGTCTATTGTAATACAAAGATTTATTTCCATTTTATTTAATATGTTCGCAAATTCAATTAGAGCTTTATCGACCGAGACGTAGATTACAGAAACGATAACCTCCTATCGTATAATGTGACTAAAAGGGATCATAAGGGTTCGGTCAGTACGAAAAAACTTTTAGAAAAAATATAGTGGAAGGAAATTTATTGAGCACAGTTAGCGGAGATCAGTGCGTCAATGTAACTTAGAACAAAATACGTTTAATATTTTAATCTATGCAGTTATCTAAAATATCAGACCAATTAATTTGTTCAGTTTTATTTTAAGCTCGTTAACTTAAAAAGAATTGCTTAAATTAATATGTAAAATTTGTTAGTACTAAATAATTTTATTCCATCAATATAGGTCTTTTTATATTATATGTAACTTGATGCACTTACTGCAGAAATATAAGGTTATGATTTGTGGTTAAAATAGATATACACCTGTATCGTAGTTGCGTTCAGCGGATAATCACATATATAAAAAATCATTTCCAATACTTCACAATTGCGGCGCTGCTGTCACTGTCATACAATTTGACAGCTGACGATAAATACGATCGACACGTTCTATTCGGTTGAAACTCACACTAGGGGTATTGGCAGTGACTATTAATGACTACAGATATATCTGAAAAAATCTTCATCTAGAAAAAAATAGTCGCAAGATGTGCCCCTGATTCTTATAATCCATGAAACATCTTTAAAGGCGAGGTGTCGCTGAAACCTATGGAAAGTACGTTGCCTTAATTAACTAACAAATGGCTTTTATACACAATGACTTAATCAAACCGCATTAAGATAAGAAAAACAAAAGGCCCTTTCGAATATTGGTGTAAGTGATACACTGAGAGAGATATATAATTTATAGACGACACTGAATATGAATCAAATGCAAGAAAGTGGCTATTAAGGACAAAAAATATTTAGTTACCTTAGTGTTTTATTTGGTCAAGGACTGCTTCACATGAAACATGTTGGTTTTTAGTAAGCAGTCTCACATAACTCAGTGGCTACCGCTACCGGTCAGTGGCACTCGGAACCTATAACGATAACACAATCAAAGTCAATAAGATATGTTGCTAATTTAAAAACCATGCGTAGGCATATATTTGTCATTGAATCGATAATTGACACAGACGAAGTAGCGATTTACAGAGGATTCAAATGCTATAATTATCTAATGAAACGAGCAAGTCGCTTGACATACGCCAATGTTCTACGGCATTGTCTTGAAACATGGTTAGAAACACTACCTTTGCATTTGTTCATGAATTGTGTGAAGGAAGAATCGTAATAAGTCTCACATAAAAAGTTTGTACTGAATTAATAAATTTGATTTACTTACTAACTTACTTATTACGTCATCGTGGTGATGCACCATTGCGTTGGTGTGGTTGTGATGACGTTGTGTTATAATATCTTGGACTTATTGCACCATGTTAGACCAACATTCTTCTCCCATTTCATTATTACCAGCAATATTTTAAAAAATATGATCCATTAACGATCGATAATATCAATTACTTAATTTAAAATATTTTGACTCATTTTGATGCTTGATTAGATTTTATCTGTCAGGCTTTTCATTTTACTATTGGCCGTCATCGAAGACTTTTCTCATGATATATATACCCATCTTAAGTATCTATTTAATATATTTCAAACATCTAATTAAGCAATTTGCTTACAACTTCAACCACAATTTTAGTCCTCCAAGGGTCCTAATAAAAAGCGACAGGATAAAATGATTTATGGGATAACTAGATAAAGGGAGTGCCAAGTTTAGTCGACTCGCTTTTCTGAGATAAGACAATAATAATAGATTTGTTACTTTTGTCGCAGAGGCCGCAAAAACCTCCAAGCTTTGGAGACTTGAGCTTAAGTTGTTTTATTCAAATTAGGGAATTCCCACTTAGAATTTGCTTGAGGGTATTTTGCTTCTACAGTGAAAGATTTACGTATTGTTACAGATAATGAGACTTGTAATAATCAATAATTAGTTTTATTTTTAAATGCCTATTTGAAAAATATGAAACAATATTTCAACCTTCAATATGGTAGAAAAAAATTGTATAGAAGTGGTATCGTATCGATCGTAGTTGTATAGAATTATTACTAGAGTGTAAACTGAGTGAGAAAATGAGTGGTAATATAAAAACATGATGTTGGCTAAAGATAATTATGCAGAAATATGGAAGCTTTTGTTTTATTTATGACTAGCTGTGCCCGTGACTTTGTTCGCGTGCATGTCGGAAAATTACTACATGTCGCACGTAGTTGGGTACTACTTTATCCTTCTAATTACTAGTTCACTGAACATAGCTATTTCGTAGGGAGCCGACGTAATCTACCCTGTCATATTAAAACTACCTACCTCCATACCTCTTAAGATATTCATTGAAATCAAATTATCTAAAGAACAATTTGTTCATAATTAAACAACACTCGTGATAAAGAATGTATTTATTTGATAAATAATAAGATTATGCTTTCAAAAACACTTTTGCAGATAATATATTATTTTCAAACATTTTGATTATTTGTTGTCGTGAACCGGTCTTAAAAGGTAGACATAAGTTGTCACGCATTTTACTGTAGAACTTTTAACAGAGAAAAATTCTGGAATACTTTATATACTATACTTTATATACTATACTGTATATACTATACTTTATATACTATATTTTCGAATATTCTTCAACATTTTTTAGACAATATTTGATTTAATTTTTCATTACACAGCTTCTATTGGTCGTAGCGGGTTGTAATAAAGCCTATCCATTCCTCGATAAACAAACTATACAATACAAAAATAAAAAGTCAATTTGAATCAGTAATTTCTGAGATTAGTACATTCGACGTTAACAGGGTTCTTTCAAGTCTTAAGAAGCTAGTGAAGAAGTGATATTAAAAAGAAATTTAACTTTATTTGTTCCTTACAGAAAATAAACAGTTAAATAAATAATTCATGAATAGAAACCTTGAGGGATTGGAAATGCTGGAGAGCCATTTAAAATAAATTGTTCCGTTAGGTGATTACATAATATATAATACTAAAATTATGGTTTTATCTATTTACCAGCAATAATGTTCAATTTAGATTAATTTCTTGTTCACTTGGTAATTCAATTATATGAGACGGTACTAAATAATTTAAATTTCTAATCAGACTAAAACCTCGTTTAATCCAAATTAAAAATATGCCACATATATTTTTAATTTGGGGTAAGGTTTTGGTCTGATTTACCTAACGGTGTACTTTATTTAATTAAAGGTGTTACAGTGTTTAAAATGCTTTTAATTGTCAATTTTTGATAAATTTTCAAATATATTTTTTAAAACTTTTATTTAGATTAAGCATTATCAAGAGCTTGTGCTATAGATACTAGATAAAAATAATCTAATTAAGCATCCATGACTTGTGAATTAATATATACTCATAGTATAAATATCTGCCCCTATTATCCACTAACATGTTTAATTAGTTCATTATTGAAATCGTCTATTGTTTTATTCTTAACACCTCCGTAGCTAAATAAGCATACGACTCACCTAATCGCAAGACGTTATCGTAGTCAATAGTATATTGTAATACCCAGGGTACTATTGACATGTATACGCTCTAAAAATTAGGAGGAAGTTGGCTTCTCCTGCTTCCAGCTCATCAGCTGGATACGTTCACTGCTGGACAAAGGCCCAATTATCTCCAAACCGATCATTCCTGCACTATCCACTTCCAGCGGCCTCCCGCAACTATTACCAAATGGTCAATCATCGCTTCTTACTCACTCACAAGAGTATTAAAAAAAAATTAGATGTTGTTACAAGCATGGGTGCCCTGACTGGAAATTTCTGTTATATCCTACTTACTTATTTATATATACGACAAATACTTGAATCAAGATCCATTAAGCATCTAAGTAATATGCAAATGCAATATCTTTGATATTCTATTCGAGTTGCTATTAATTTATAGAACAGCATTCATGAGCTTATTAAGTACTTAATATGATAATAGCACTTAAGACAACATAAGTATACATAAAAATATTTTAAAGAAATGTACGAGAAAACAAATATTTTTAGGAACTGAATCCATTGCAAACTACAGATAAATTGGCAACACAGTTTTATTGTACCCGCAAAATGCGGTAAATTCGCGAAATTGTCCCGACAAAAGGTAATGCGCGTATTGGACGACACAAAGATAATGGAATTTAAGATCGCCTCATTAGTCAAAATACAGTATGGCAATCATAGTTTTATCTAGAAAGAATTTGAACAGTAGTTGTGATTTGCGTTAAATATGTGTTAAACAAAAGCTATAGAGTTTTTTTATGTTTAATAACATAGCCATGGCCTTTCTATAGACAGCAACAACATCAAAGACATTACTGTTACGTTGAAATGTATAATTTTTAAATGCAGATATTATGAGTGGTGGTATGCAGGGGGCATGCGGGCGAGGTTTAAAATAAAGCTTCACATCGTATTCACGTAAGTATCGTTATTCGCTATAAATATATTCACAAAATACACAGTTAGTAACTCCATAATCAAATGGAATTTATTATTTATAATTTGAGAATTATCAGATCGATTCTATGAAGACTTGGTGTTCTAGCGGTTCACGTTCGAATATATCAAAAATCAACATGGCCGCCGCCTATAGTACTCTGGCCGCCGCTCTACCACGCTCCAGTAGAGTGACAGTTGACATTTGATCTAATTGGTATCATTGAAGACGAGAGACAAGAAGTTCCTCTCTGAGGAATCCGGATGCGGCTCGCTTACATCTCTATATCATCACTTACCATACGATGATACGAAGGCCAAACGCTAACACGTTTAAATAAATGGAAGAAAAAGCAAGCCGTCCAATTATTATTCATAAATTTTGTCTAAGAAGCCGTCCGTCTGGTCGAGCGTTCAGTACCTCTGCCTTGTGAATATCGATCAGGCTAGATAATTGGTGGGACTTAAAGAAATAAATAAGTAGAAAAATATTATTACGATAAAAAAGCTTGTAAAGTCAACGTTTTTAAAATACTTGTCAACGTTCACTCCATTACCCCAAGACACAAAATATATTATCTTTAATTTAATATTAAAGATTCCCTGTTGTCAAGAATAGGTATCTTGAGAGCCAAAATAATCTATTCGGAGTGAAGATGAAGCTACGGTTAGAGTCCTGCCAGTCATCGGGTTGAGACGTGATCCGCAGAAATACAAGTTTCCTCGAAGAGGTGGGAGTTGTTTAGGAATGCGTGAGCATTTATTGGGAGCTCGGTTTATAGGATCTAGCGTATATTTTTACAAGTAGGTATGAAGGTAGTGACCTCATATACCACTGCCTTTCATTCTAAGCAATGAAGCAATTCACTGTATTTCGGTTCTAAGGTAAAGTAGCCAGTGTAATTTTAAAAGTAGCCAGTGTCACTTTAGGCATTAAATCTCTAAAATTAATCAAGCAAATCGAGTTTACTCGCCACTAGTACACATATAATTTGCCCCGGTTATTATATAGTTTTAAATAGAAATAATAAGAAAAACCTTTATTTATCCGGCATCCATCGTGACCAGTTCCGTATATTTTAGGACCATTATTTCTTAGTCAAAGTCAAAATATCTTTATTTAAATATACTCATTTACTAAGTTCTTTTAAATCGTCATAGCAGGGAATATGTAGAGAAAAAATAAATAAATGTATTTATAAATAATAGTGATAACTTTAAGTGGTTATTAACTGGGTATTTACAAATTGTCCCAGTTTTAGAATTTAATTACGTAATAAATAAATTATTTTAAAATTAAAACTAACACTAGTATGTATATTCCCCGTTAATAGCTGTAGAGAAGAAGCGGCGTAAGAAACTTTCAGCCTTTAGTAATTATAATGACATTTACAAATTACCTATGTCACAGTATTACAAACTTATTTTTTTGTTTTACATTTCTGGTTTGATTGAGTTTCAATTCAATTTGATTACAGCTTAAGTTTACATGTTACAGTCCATGCATTCTTATCGCCTAAATATTCCTGAACCATATAGTAGCCTTTTTTCATTAATTTTGTTTGATGTAGTCTTTAAATTTGTGTATAGGCAGTTCAGTTTTATTTGTCGGGATTTGTGATGATGTAATAAACGTGTATACATTGCCACATAAATGAGTGATTTGTTTTATGAAGTCTAAAGATAGAAGCTTTGAAAGTTTATTTCTATATCTAGCAATTAGAATCACTACGTTTTGAAAAGGTTTCTAAATATTTGTGGACATATAAGATATTATCATATATATATATATTGAGAAGCAACAGTCAATTTGTTAATTTCTTTAAATAAATCCCTGGATGATTCACGTGGCGTGAGTCCGTAAATGGCACGCACAGCCCTTTTTTGTCTTTAATGTCAGCAGCCGTGCGCCACAATATCAAGTCATATGTAGAAATAGCTAAAGTATACAAGTCTTGCTGTTTCAAAATCACATAAAGACCTCATTTTCTTAACAGGGTAAGCAGCTGAACTTAGTCTTCCTAGTCTAAGCTATAGTTTATTTTATTATAAAAGCACAGCAAATGACTCGTCACCGCCTGACCTACTGTTTACCAAAACAGTAGGCTGAGTCCATATGCAAAGATAGCTAATCCAGAACGCGGTACTGCTCAGGCGCTCTCCAACTTGACGGCCCATATAATGCGTTTTCAAGCCTCTTTTGACGGAACCCATATTGTACGAAGAAGAAAATACGACTGCTGGTAAGGAGTTCAACGCTCTGGCTGTGCCACAGACACAGTTAACCATTGATTATGTAGTACAGCACGCGTGCTCTTGAGTAAGAAAGGAGATAATTAATTCTTATCAATAAAATATAAACAAAAATAATGCACAATTTAAATACTCCCTTGGTTATATAGGAATATCTATATCCCATTTTCATACTTTCATAATGGTCTGTTTGATCCAGTATCATCTTATTACGTCAATTTTAAGTGACTAATGACTAACTGACTGTCTAACATCAACGCACATTCTAATGTTAGACAGTCAGCTTTGCTTTTATATGTACACAAGGCAAGATCAGAATAAAAATAAATATACTTCATCAGGGCCATTTCTGACCCACGTACACTCAAGGGTCGTTAAAGATAATTCTGCGTCTATTATTACTTCTAAATTCTTACTCTTACGGAATCCTTAACGCATCGTTTGTTCGTATTTAACTATTTTCCTTTTCAGGAAAATTACTTTTTCTACTGAGGGAAAACGAAAATACAAATAACTGACTTTTTGTTGGGTCCTTTTCTTTTGTGTTTTATTTTGCTTAAGAGTTTTAGAGCTATTGTTAACTATAAGAAATTTAAGCATGATAGATATTCTCTAAATAAATGTTAATTTTAGTCATTTAATCACAATCAATTCCGGATTGTATTGTTGTATTGTTGTGTAACCTGCCCAAAAGGATGTCTGGAAAAATTCTACTACCGATTTTACAAGGGCTGCTTCATCACTCGTTTGCATATCTATACTAATTGTATAACAAACATTTCAAATACAAAATATTGGTTGTACAATGGAGCATATTCTATATATTATCATTTATGTCAAAAATTACAATTCAAATTAATATTCAATATTGGGGCCTCAATTAATATATTTTTTTAATCCAAATAATATATTTATGTATATTAACAAAAAATACTTAGTTTTTCGTAAATATAAAGTCATTTATATAAAATTAAAATATCTATATTATGGTTACTTATGCATAGAATCAATTCAGATTATAATTGACACTAATCCAATCGGAGAATGTTGAGGACCAGTGCAACAGGATTCACTTACAGGTAAGTTCGTTTAATTACGTTTAATACGGTAAGTCGTTGCTTACCTTTGAGAGTTTTATTACCAAATACAAAGTGAATGTTAGATGAGATATATAAATATTTTAAATTTGCCTAATGGATCATCAAAGTTACATTTATTTTACCATTTTTTATCAATTAAATTGTTCATCAAAATACGATTAAATTTCTAACATTCATTTTAATGTTTCGTCGTCGGACTTTTAATCACATTAATCCGAATTGAAAAACATTCGTTGAATGGAATTTTAAAACAAATTTCATCAAAATGGCAGTTTTAAAACTGAAAAAATTATGCCGTAAAATTTTTCTATTTGTGTTTCACAAGATTAAATATAATGTTTATTAAAAATATCATAAGATTATTGTTTTTCACTCTTAATAAGTTATTTTTTATTTTCAAATAAAAGAACATTTTTTTTTATCGACGGAAAATGCGTTACGCATACCCCGGTGCTTGTGGGAAGCGCCGGGGTTATGTGGGACTCCTCTCCCAGAGTGGGGGCCCTACCCAATAAAAACCGTCACTTCTACAGCAGGAGGCTGCATATGAGAACTGACGCGAGGAGCTCATCGCAGACGTCCGCATCCGCCACGCAGCACGACCGTTTCCGGCCACCGCGGCTCCCCGGAGGGATGGAGTACCACCACAGAAGGCGTTTCGCGGGCCTTGTAGGCCCACCATTCCGCGAGCTGAAGCTCCACTGCCCCCCGAGGGGGCCCCACCAGGGTAATTTTTTAGAGAGGTTTTCTTCCTCGCGACGGGATTGTGTGGCCGTGCAATGCCCGAAGGCAGCCACACGGTGTCAGAGTATTGGCCAAATAGGTATCCCTGTCCTGAAAAGGACATGAATACATAAGTGCCCAGGGTACGCCGGCCGTTCACATTTTGAAACCCACCGTTCGCGCCAGATGAAATAGCATATACAATACAAAATCATGGAATGTTCAAATAAATACTTTTTTTTGATGAGATGTACAATAAATACTAAGAAAAAAGCTAGCTTGATATACATGTTACCTTTGAACGTAAAATATTTAGCATAAACTGGCACTGTGTACCTCGTTATCTCTCTAGAACGATTTTGGAGGGTA
Source organism: Acentria ephemerella (assembly GCA_943193645.1). NCBI lineage: Eukaryota > Metazoa > Arthropoda > Insecta > Lepidoptera > Crambidae > Acentria > Acentria ephemerella. The sequence continues at coordinate 10,268,751 of OW971884.1, read as the reverse complement.
ACAACACTAGAATATTTCAATTGCAGTAGCTATGTTTGAGCACACTAACAGCACTTAAGCACACAAATGCTAGCTATCTTCACATATGAACTCCTCTACTGCTTATCATCAGGTGATGTCGAGTTATCTGCTGAGCTTTATATAAAAAAACACATCGTTACGACATAATCTAGCAAGCTAAACATATTAAATAACATAAATATTCAGCTTTAATAAAACACCCAAGTAGTTTTTCTTGAAATCTTCTTTTAAAATCACTTAAAGTGTAGACTTTTATTCAGATCGTAAAATCCAAATGTTTCACTCTATCGTATTCGTGAATGCAGATTGTATTCGCAGTGCACTCAGCTGCCATCTTATAAAGCTTATAAAGATATAAATCTCGCAAAATAGACATGTTTTCATTTGAAAATTCAGTATATTGCGAAGAATTATGGTTATTGAGTGTCTTTGTGGATATTGTTATTATTTAAAACATTATACACCTTGTTTTGGAATACTGAAAAATAATAATCTAAAATTAAAAGGCAAGTAAACATACTTCTCTCAAGCTGGGTAATGTTAATTTTTAAATTGATTAATAATTTTAGACATCGATAAGAACTTTTGAAAAGTCTTGATTAAATGAATTTGATTTAAATCTAATTTTTCGGTTTCACCTAGAAGTTTCTCGCTATCAGGAGTCACCGAATACGTACTTCATTTGAGGGGTTATTGTTTCATCATCCTTGTTAATCAATTTTGTAAAGGCTCCTTTATCGTGTGGAGATAAGCTGCTGTACGAAGAGACAGAATTTTTTAAATTTAAGGACTTTTAGTTACATAATTTTATTATTGAATAAAAGGTTTATTTTATTCGATATTTTATAAAAAAAAATGATATTTTTCCCCTTTTCACATCTCTAATTCTCACATTCGTGATTAAAAAAACCCAATTTGAATTTCTGTCCGATTGAAAAGTCATGTCAATGGTGGTGTCACTCTATATTAAAAAAAATATATGTACAATAATTATTATTATTAGAAACAATGTTACGCGCATCTTTGCAGCATCATATAATTTTAACAATTTTATGGATATGAAATTGTGTTCAAAATTCAAATGTAGTTTTATTTTAAATATAGTCACTTTTGGGAATGAAAGAGAGAAAAAAAACTTAATTAAATGGGATAACTCACTAAATTCCACTCTTTTGCCGGATTTCACTCTAGCAACTTTGCAAATTGCAATAAGCGCATCTCCTCGGTAACCCAGTGTTCGTAGCACCATATATTAAAACCTCCAATTAAAAGTGCAATCAAGAAGAAAATAGCGGCAACAGTTACTATGGTGTTAACAGCGATATGATGTTGAAGTTGGTCCAACTACTCCTGGTTATGATCTCTGGATGCTGTCTGGGCTACTATTATCTCATCTTTATTGTGCAACTCATCTCTAATCCTTGGAGACCTTTGTGGGGAACAAAGGAATTATTGTATCAACATGTCCAATCCAATGATATAGAGCTTACATTCCAATGGACAGGGTCGCCATCGAAGGATGTTTAGGGAATATCGCTTTATTTATATAATTATTTATTTACGTGTTGTTATATATAGTAACTTATAGGAATGAGTAATGCATAATGCCGAGCATACTGTAATATAATATGTAATATATCTTATCTTGATGTAGAGCCAGGATTACTCCCGGAGCACGTCGACCCAATGGGATCTTTTGTGCTTTTATATTATGTAATATAACTAAAATATGCTTTTGCTAGCTATTCCTAATTACTTATATACAAAAGTTGTTTGTATTTAGAGATAATAACATTGATCGTGGCTTGAAATTGACCTGTCAGATCAACCGCGGCCTTTGAATTTCGTCTTAGCGATATACTTTACGTTTAATTAAGCGGTTAACAGTTACTGTGGGAACCAGTTATTCTAGGATTAGAATCTGGTGTAAAGTACGAGCGATTGAGTTCTGTTGCTTCTATTTAATATATTGATATTCTAGGATAGTGGCTATCGTTTATAAAGGAAATCATTTCGATTGATTGTTATAATATTCTGAATAATTTTTGAAATAGTTTGCTGAAGTTTTATATTTTTTCTTCACGTTCTTATGGCATAATATTGTCATTCAATTGTGTACACCTAAATACCAATGTCGAATAAAGTGTTTAGACTTTGACTTTGATACTTTTGTCTATTAGTCAGAATTATTTGTACATCTTGGTAATAGTGTACACCTTGAATCAGCCAGCCAGTTTCAAAAAGTTTGAAAAAAAAAGAAGGAGGATTTATGTTTCGATATTTGAAAACTTCCAGTTTGGTCTCTTTATTTTCGAAGTACAGTTCTGGTGATGGGAAGCACGAGTAACTGAGGGAACTCCTCAAAGTTTATGAGGATGTATATTGCGTTTTTTGTATTTTTATAAATAAGACTTTTTTTTTATTCTATAGAGTACACTCCTGAGGTAGCCCTATTGTCTCCGAGTCTGTCTGATGATTGGATCCCTGAGAAAGCGAGGGTAATCTTGTCAAAAGTGAAGCTTTTGAAAAAATATGAATTTTTCAAAAGCTATTCAAAACAATCAAGTCGACAGTACCGACGGTCACCTTTCTAACTATGGCTTCAGAAACCACTCAAATTTAATAATAATCTTCTGATGCCGGAACGTTGAACAATAATTACATATTTTAAGGTTCTTATGTAACTACTTCAGTTAGAAATTACTTGATTGAGAGTATATTAACGTGAAATACTGTCTTCTTTATATAGTTGCTTAAACACTGAAATCAAAGCATTTAATTTATATATTTGCATATATAAGTGTAACCAGTACACTTTTAAAAACTTTTTAACGTTTTATAAATCAAATTTAGTTACAATAACATTTCATATAATGTTTAAAGATCATACTTTATAATAATTTTCAATGCTAGGCTGTTCCGCTCATCGCTTGTATTTCACAAAGTCCTTAGGCTTGCGGTCTCCAGAGGTTTAGTTCAGTTATAAATCCTCTGCCACCTTGGAGTGTAATTTACCTACCGCCATGCCATTAAGCAAGTTTGCACTCTACGTGCAACGGTAACTAAGTTATTTTCTAAGTTGCAACATATTGCGCCAGCAGGGAATCGTCGTTGATGCTAAGAAATTTATTTAAAATTTTTTAGAAATGGATTGGGTTGCGTTAAAAATGTAGCGCTTTCGATGAAGGAGAAATAGATTGATTACTTTGACTTTCAACTAAAGTAAAGATATATGTGATTACACTGTTTCCTATAGTTTAAGCATTGAACGCATTCAAAAAGACGGTAATGTTATAAATTTTATTTCATTTTTTCCGATAGAAGTACACGTAGTCTATTACTTATGCCCTCAAACATAGTTTAGAGATGGTCTAAGATGAAAAATTAGATATACATTATAATTCTTGGAAAAGTCTTTTCAAAATGAAAGGCATTAAGAAAACCAAAATTCCAGTAACACACAAATTCCAACATCCTTATCATTCAAAACACTTCGTGATATGGTATTAACTTATGGCCTTGAAGCTTTTAATGAAACGGTTATAATAAAAACTAACGAAGACCATTAAATTTCATACTGTATAAAATGACTATATGATAAAACCTCTATATGACAACGTTAAAGTATAAATTTTACATTGGTACTTCATCATCGACATTCCTTTCGTAGCCCTTTTGGCTTTCGTAATAAGAGTCGTGAGCTGTTTATAAAAATATACTTTTACTGATGACTAAAAGAGTACATACGGTATGATCTAAAGGGTATTTGTAATTTACAAGGTTATTGGTTTTGACCACAACCTCTTTTGGTAAAATATATCTTTATTATTTAATAATTTATTTTATTCAATATTTTTTACCTTATACATAAAAAAAAATTTAGTTTGATTAATAATAAAACGAATTATAGTACTGTCGTAAAAGAAAGCGATGTAATAATTGTAATTAAATTTCCTAGAATTTTTATATATTACTATGATTTATATATTTCTTGTATTATCTTGACATACAATAGGTATTTTATAAAACTAAACCCAATAATAATTGGGACAAAACTCAAAATATTGATCATGTAGGAGTGACAATAATCTTTGTCATACTTTTACATGCAAATGTCATTTAAACTTCGACGGTAAACCTTAACCAATTTTCCGGTCCACTAGTAGTACTAATACGTAATACTAATAAATACTTAATGAAAACCTGGAAAGAAAAACATTGTAATATGATATGATTCTTAAAAGCAAAGCGACCTTTCCAAAAAAGATAGGTATTATTACGATTAATGGCAATTAGAAAAACAACACCTCTTTTTCCAACCAGTCTCATGATTTTACAATCCCTCCCATTAATTTACACAAAACCTCTTTAGAAGCTACTAGACACTTTGCTTTAGAGAGAAAATACAAAATAGTAAAAAGTTCTCGGAAAACGGTTTGAACCATCACTATGCCTTTGCCGGATTCAAGTAGACAAACGGGCTCTCAAACTCTTAAATCTTGAAGTATAGTGTCGGAGTTGCTTCAGGCAAGCTTTTACGTTGCAATGGTTCGAGTCGCGCAATAGAAATGGGCGCGGATACAGTCACGAGTCGAGGAGATTGTTAGTGTCAAGCATGATAGAAAAGTTTTTGAAATATTACAGTTTGAATTTTGAACAGCGAATATCTTGAAGAGGTTCTCCTAATAAAAGTCAAGCAAGTATAGACTAATATACATAACGTGGAGCCATTGTTTTTACAGCACAGTGATTCTAAAGTTATTGAAGTTATTATGATTAATAATTTATTATTTAGTAGTAAATAACATTTATACTGGCGACAATTACTATCAAGTGTAATCATAATTTTTGATATGTTAAAAAATAATAAGAGACACGGACAGATCGGTTCGGTACACCGAGTAGTTTAAAACAAGTCATTAAACTTGATTTCTCATGGAATTCAAAAAGCAACTTTCTGAACGAATTATATGGCAGAATTTTCGAAAACCAAATTTCGTTATTAGAATTCATGAATATGATTATGTTAAGAAAAATTTTTGGCGATGTAATCGTTCACAGATTTTGATATAGTTCAGAAGAAAGTAAAAATGGTCTTTTGGCTAATGATCTATTCTAAAGATATATAAAGAGATTTATAATGGTTTAGTGGTCGAACGCGCAATGGAAGTTATACATGTTGATGTAAACACTAATGGCGCGTAACGCGATGCACGGTACAAGATTGTATAATCCCTGTTGTGAATATTATTGATTAAAATAATAATGATATTTGCCATACAGTTGATAAAACCGCCTTTTAATACAACATGATCTCCACCGTTTACATTTATGCATAGTAGAGCGTTGGCTTCGTTTCTAGCTTAAACGGGCTCAAGCAGCCTGTAAACACGATTCAGTGTATTCTGTTGTGACCATACGCAAGCTCCAATGATTCCACAGAACTAGCTTGTTATGCACTATACCATATTTATGAGTAGGAAAAATTGGCGTAGTCAACATTTTCTTAATAGTTTTAAGGTGATTCTGAATAATGTTTCAATACCGGAAAGGATTTCATTCCATTATAACAAAAACCTTTACAGCCAATTTTTCTCCGTTCACTTATTTTTTTAAATCTGTGAAATTTCTACATCTCCGATTGTGTATGAGTTTCGGTTTCGAACACACTGGTTTCGATAACGAAAATAAAACATCTTTCGCTATGGCTGGTACTGGATGGGTTAATCAATGGGTTGAACAAATTTGTTATTCCGAGTTCTCCGTACTTCGAAAGGCACGTTAAGCCGGTCCTGGTTCTAACTGAAACCGATTTTACCCATCAAGCCGCACTGAGGCAGCGTGGTAGTGTCATGACCCAAAATTCCTCATGTATATCTCTCATATATGAAGCTCTGTGCCGTATATAGGCTGTAGATGATAGTTAATAGATGGGCTAGTAAGAGAAAAGATTATTTTTTAAATGTTGAGCTTCAATAGAGGAGGAAAATACTAATATACTATACTTTTCTAACGGTAGAGGTCCTTTCTAAGTCGGGTACTTAAGACTCACCACCAGGTGTTCCATCAGCTTGATAAATATTCTCTGTCGTACAAAAACATATAATTAAAATTTTTTATATGGAATTTTCACATTTGTCACAATTTGATTCTAGATCTAATTTTAATAAGAAATAATGTACTTTTTTGGAATACGCATTACCATAAAGTGCATTTTGCTTCAAATTTTGAGCGTAATATGTCCTGAAAACTTATCCCAACTTAAAGGAAGACGTACACATCTTTGAGACTTAAAGCCTATATAACTTGAGCTTTATGAAAAATTCAAGACAGTGTCAGTTTTACTAATTTACCTGAAGCAAGATTGCTTGTATTACTTCTGTCGTCTCCCCTTCAATCCCCTTTGCTTATAGGGGACAAAGCTAATATTTACTAACCAAAGTTAAGGACCTTGCGTCGACCATTCAAGTTGGGTGCAATCAGACTGCTTCATTGAAAATTTATGGTGAACGTTGGAATACTTTGATATAGTAGAACGTTTATATTGCTGTTTGATAGAAATTAGATAGATTAATGTTATAATACCTAATATTCAATTGAAATAAGAAAAGGATGGAATTATCTATATATTAAGATGTCATCAAACTCTCATCACTTTCACATACCGGAAGTTGAACTTATGGTATCGAGACCGTATTTAGCAGATTACTAAAAAAGAACAAGCTAGGATGAAATACCATATTGTTCACAGATAAAACTGAATCGTAGAACATATTAGAATAGAATCCATGTTGCAACACACATTTTAGAAACATTATTAAGTTTGTAATATTAGTAAGCATTATTATGTTTGCGCTATCATTTCGCAAACCTTTTTCGTAATGGCTACTGTATTATGTGGGTTAATAGGCAAAATTCCAAGTCGATTAATATACCACCATTTCCTATTCATTAGTACGGATAAAAAGCAAGGAATATTACAGCTTTGTGACAGATATAGATGAGAGGGCGGTGACCACGCAAAGCCTTAAGCGAACTAAAATGCCACACCATTAGTGATATAATAAATTTGTGACGAATTTTCGGCAAACTCGAATAGAACGGGCGAGTCAATCCTTAATAATGTCATAGGAAACTAGACGATCTAGTTTTTGCTGAGTTTCTAGCCTACTTTTAGTAGTTGGAGGTTCCTAATCTATTTTTGTTTTATAAGTTATTAGAACCTAGGCTGAACTAAATGCTACGTAACGTGTTCCTTATAGGATTCTGACTTTGCGAAAAGTAGAAATTGAAAATAAATTATCATACTTTGATACTAAGATTTTTCTTGCTAGTATCATATCGAGACTTCCAGACATAACTTTTCGGTTATATATCGAAATTGAGGACATAATACAACAAAGTTATCTTGTTAGTATCAATTGCGATATCGAGTGAATTCTTTGGTAGTTTGTAGGTTTAATGTTCTCTCTTCATTTCTTTTAAAAAGATGATTGGTTGTGAAAGTTACCCGTAGAATCTTTTGCTTCCTAAATTATCTCTAGAGTGCGCTTCATGAAAATCACGGGCTGCTGTTTTTGCTAGCCTGTAGTCTCTAACACAGCTTTGCGTTACATAAACAATAATATTTTTCGCTATTATAAAACTAACGTACGCAGCGCCATCTACATTAGCTTTGGCTGGTAAACTGCATTTTCGACATATTTTTGTTAAATTTTTATCCTTGCTCTTTTATTATTTCACTAGCATTCACAAGTAATAAGAAATGTATTATGATAAGTGCCCAATTATAGATGGAAAATACTTTTTAAAACTCATCATCAACAGCGAAGGTTTTCGTCAACATCATTTATAATAAATTTCACTAACGTAGATAAATAACATGTAAAAGTTCGAAGTACGTTTTTAAATGTTTTTCATTTTATTTTAGACTATTCATGGTGCTAGACTAAAGTTAAATATACAGCGCGGGCAAGTTTTCTACTGCTTAGCTCGAATATTGACATTCTGGGTCAACGAGAGAAAAAATGACGCCTATTGTTTCAATAAAAGCACCACAATTTCCCTAGGGATGAAAAATGGATAAAGATTTTAGTAGAATTTTCTCAACAATACGCATATTATGGCATTGTACGTGGATTCAATAAAAGTGTCTTTTATTTTACCGTTCAATTTATTTACGTTAAATATGAATATGAATTATTGTTCTTTAATGTGCTGTGTGTTTAATTTTATTTTCTCATGCTCACTTATATGTTATATCTTTATCCCTGTCGTTAAATTGAAAACACCAAAAAAATATTGTATCAAATATATGCAAAGGTGACGTATAGTAAAGCACACGAAAAGCCTCAAAAACTATAATATAATTTATGGTACACGAATGAATTTAAAAATAAATTATACTAGAAAAACACATACAAAAGTATACTTATTTCTAGCAGGAGACCTACAACAACAATTATCGTCGAGGCGGCATTTGCGGGGGCTTCCTAGATCAAAAAGCTTTCGTGTGGTAAAATTTGGATTCTATACAATCAAAAGTGAACCCAAAATCCATGTAAGAATGGGTAATCTCCTTTGTGGGTTGTCTCAGATGTAACTGAAATCATTTTCAACCTCATTGTGCTAACGTAGTGTTGCCATGACCCGAACTCCTCAATGTTTCTCCTTTGTAGGAAGATTGCAGCTATTGTAGCTGATAGATACCTAATGAGATTACTTTATATAAGTATAAATAAAATTATATTAAGACATGACAGCTTTAATAGCTGTGCAGTCAGCGTAAATTGCCCATTTAATAAATGAAATGTAAGGGAAATGAAACCTTAATTATGATAAAATTACATTATATTGAATCCTTGCGTATAATTTAATAATTATTAATTTCTATTAATGAATGAGTAATTTTTGTTGAGTAATTGATTAAAAAAATAAAGTTCGCTACCCAACGTCTTGGTATGAGAAATTTGTATAACAAGGCACCTGAAGTACATTTATTATTAATTTAATCAATATTTGCAGCACAAAAATATTTTTTTTATAAATGCTCAGAAAATGACCATACGCCATATGTGAAGATAGCTAGAGCAATATGCGACAAACTGGCATAGCCATCTCCACCTTGCCGGCCCAAAAAGTGCTTTTTTATGCCTCCTTTGATGGTACCCATATTGTATGCAAGTTATCAATATCTCTATTATAGAATAGAATAGAATATATCTTTATTGTACATCAGCCAATTCAAAAAGAGAAACACACAAAAAAAAATTAACTAAAAAAATATAGCTTTATAATAATAATAAGTATAGATTCGTAACAGATATTTGATTTAGTTGCTCAAAAACTTAGTACAATTATTATTAGGAATGTTTAAAGTGCAATTTTGAGAAAAATTAGTTAATTCATTTTGATTTTTGCTTATTTCATTTGTTCATTATTAAGTATGCCATTACCTACTCTAATGAAAGACAAAATTAAAAAATATAGAAACTAAAGTAAAATAATTCAAAAACTTCCTTCAAATTTTATTTAGAGGTGAAAATCCAAAAGTGTTTCATTTTATAACACGTACACTATTTGTTTATTTAATTCAAGTAAAAATATTGATGATAATATATATAGTCTTAATTTGCCTATTCAGTTAATTCTTAAAAATCCATCATAATTTTGGTCTGCTACCACAGTACTTAGTTACGCTAGAACCACAGTCATTTGTGTTCTCATTAATTATCCAACCGGGTTGTTCACAATGATACAAATTCTCTTAGCTCTGGAATTTAGTCCCATAAAATGCTGATACTATGACAATACTAATATGACCTGCGTGGGGTAGTAAGGTACTTCCCTGAATATAATCTTCGGGTGTATTTAACATAAGTCTTGAACATAGTGCAAGACTAGCAGGAAGTCACAAATGTACAAATAATTCACGTGTGGTCTATAATATTGGAGTTAGCGATTTAGTAAACTTTGCTATACAGGTCATTACTGATTTTATTAATTATACACTTTTCCACATGATGAGAATCTTGTAAAGAAAGAATGAATAACTGCTCACAGAGTCTTGAAATGGAGGATATAACTTTTTTTGACCAATTTTATACAAACAGATATGATAGGTGAATAACGAAGTGATATGGACTATGAGGTCCAGTTTAGTTGGGTTCTGATTCAGAAAGCTGTATCAGGTAATCTTGTTATGATTATAATATTTTTTTCCATTTGGAATCAATCATGGTTAAGTTATTTTTTTACGCCATTGATTTCTTATTTCAAGATAGTATAGGCCAATATAACTATTGATAAGCACAAAATAACCAGCATGTCTTTCAGAGCATCCAAATCATTTGCGACCTTAGTTTATTTGCACGTCACTACAAAGGTATTTTTTAAAGCACAGTTAATTACTCAACACCGTTTGATAATAAGCAGTAATAGTTAAAAGTGGAATGTATTGTTATTTTCCACCTAACATCTCTTTTGAAGGATATGTAATACGAAGGATGGATATCAGTGCCTATGTGTGATTTACATTTTCATTACCATTATAAAAATCAATATGAGTAATTTTGAGTTTTTTCTTACATACACCAATCGCCTACCTTCCGTGGCTTATACTATACAACTGCATATAGCTATACGTAAATATTGAATGAGCATCTTACCTCTGAGCAGAGGCAGCTGCGTCCGAGTTAGCTTTCGCTTGAACTATTGCCACACTTATTTAACTTATCGCCACGCGCTCCTTCGAGTGTGCACAGAAAATGCATTTTAGATGTCCCCGTCAAATAAATATAGTACCTCGTTGGCATACATTATAAATTGTTAGCTACCTATAGAAATAGTCGCTACTTTCCTGTAGTAATTATTTCTGGTGTACAAGATCAGAGCATAATAATTAAAACTTCTCAAGCGTTCTAAAGCGTTGACAAAAATATTTTACATATATTTTTTATGGCTGATGTAATGTATTAATCTCTATCACATGGAACGAGAAACAAATCAACGATTTGCAAAGAACTTTGATACAACATTAACTTTTGAAGGTCATTTATTCTTCTATAAATTCTTCTATAAGAAAAGTAAAAAAAAGAACTCAAACCAAGAGGATCGTATGCCTTATTCTCAGTTGCTTCTATATAAAACGAGCTTTCATATAAACCTCCTAGTAGTTTTTAATATTGCTAGTATCGTTATATAACATTCAAATAGTGAGAAAAATATCTAACATTAAAATACACATTACTTCCTGTTTACAAATAACACGAAATCTGTATAAGTTGAACAAAGAACTATGTAAGTTTGGAGAGACATTTTGTTTCATATCCAAATGAACGGATTTTAGTATAGGGTTGTGCCAAAATTGTACTTAAAATATCTTAATATAGAAACTCATTTAGTTCAGGGTGACATATTATATTTTACCACTCTCAAAATGCAGAAAAAGTAATTAAGCTGAAGGGCTGATGAGTTGTTGGATGTTATGGCCGTGCATGTTTATGCCACTTAGCCAGTGGCGGATAGATCCGTAAACGGATTCCTCCACGATAAAAAAAAATTAGTACTATACCAGTATTTTCTTTAGTTAAATATTTATTTATTAATTTCTCTTATTATAGACAACCCTATAGCGTCGCTAGTGAAAGACATGCAAATAAATTAATTTCAGTGTACAATACGACAGGATGCAGAACAATGCAGGCTGACGTGAGAGGACAGTTGTCTCTGAGTGCTTTTAGGTTTAATGCTACCCGTCTTTAAGTAGCCTAAGCGAAATTTAAAACGAAATTCATTTTTGCTAACAGCGGAAGATTAAGCAAATGGTTTAAAAATGTAGGATACAACGGAATGGAACAGCAATTATGTATTTTAAAAATATGAAAAATAATTATGTCCATGTATTAATTTGGGAATATCTCCTACGATATGATCATTAAGTAACCTAGTAAAAAATACTACAGAATAATAACTACTCTTGCTATAACATTTAAGAAAAATATAAAGTTATTTTTGCTTTAGCTGACAAATATCCAATGATATTTGGAATATGATTAGCTTATTAATGTTTAATTTTTTATTAAATGTTAAGGACGAATAGGTGAGCTAGTGCCTATTTACTAATGAAATGAGAAGGCGGATAAATGGATAAAATTAATATTTATATTTACAAAAAAAAGTTACAACAATAGTGACTAAGGAAAAACAACAACAGATAAAATATGACAAAACCACAATAATTATGATGTCACTTTAAAAGCCAAAAGAGGAATTACACAAAAATGTAAGGAGGTTCGCAACATTCTATCATATATGGCTGTTTATTGGATCGTCTATTTATAACGACTTCGAAACTTCTCTAAAGTATTATCGCCAAGCATATATAGAGTAATATTTTATTTTTATATTTTCATTATACAATCCCCAACTTCGACAAACATGTTAACATATATCGCGAATTCAAATCCTTATTTCTAGATAGTGATCTTCAATTTAACTTTGCCGATTCTCAACTTTTACACAATACAAATGCAACGATGCTTGTACCACTAACTTTTCCAATATATTCCTGTTCAAAGAGCACAAGTGTTCAGAAATAGTTCAACACACGGGAGTCGAGTAAACAAAGTGTTGGCTTAAGATATGCTAAGTCAGACTCATAAATAACAAGCCTCAGCGGGAATGAATATCATACGTGTTGTGTTACATTAGGATTCCTTGAAATCAGTATGTTCTCTGATATGGCAAATGAAAATTTGAGGTTTTATTTTAAAACGGTACATTCTTTTCATTATTTTAATTAATTTAAAATAAATATTAAAAAAAAATTAAAACTAACAATTTATTTAGTACATATAAAATTAACGTAATAACCGTGTGAAATTCATCGCTCAACTAGTTCGTGAAAAATTGATTTGTGAAATAATTTTTAAAAATGAATTCGACAACGAAGGTTTCATTACTATAAACATTCTCAGGGAGAGAGCATTGAACCGAAAAGTAGCGAAACTTTCTAGTCTTGTTGGTCGTATCACTTACGAGGCACATAGAAAATAAAATGGCCACGCCACACGCACATATAAAAATTCCGAGTGTATAGGGGGAATTTAATCGATAATATGTAGTAGCGAGTGTACAAGTAGCGTTAGTCCACCGCTTTATGGTCAGTCTAATACTACATTTCATTAAAGTACCAACCACAACATATAATGTGTGTAATATAGGTCAAAGTTTAATGTAATAAACGCAAAACTATCCGTTGGTAGAAATTTAATTTCAGAATATATTGAAACATTCCTAATTATTATTATTGGAACTAAATCTTTTTAAATCTCCAGTTTATTTTAGGGACTGTAGCTCAAGGCTACTGGAACTAACTTAATTTAATAAAATATTTTTATCGGGGGCGCCATTTTTGTAATAACTGGAGGGTAAAATATACGTACATAAAAATTAAGCTTTCGATCAAAGTCCTCACGCAACATTATTATTTAATGTGGTATGTCGGAATCTGTGGGTCCCATAAAAGCTTCAAATTCGATTCCCGGCGGTGCTTGTTCGGAGTGCATAGTAAACACCCAGGAAAACCATTGTCCTGGTTTTGTACTGAAAACCGGGAACTTCTCAGTCCTTAGGGAGATCAGCGGGTAGCATTTGCGTGTTCGTAAGTAAGTGAGCTTTATATATTTTTTTAATTTTACTTTTAAAATAATTTTTTTGTCAAATTTTGACTTTGTTGAAATTTTAGAGTAAACTCTTTAAATCGTTTAAAGATTAATTTATGTATGACCTAACAAAAGTTACCATTTCGAATTGGGTTACGTTTTATTTTTTTACTATATTAACATTGTTAAAACTGCTACACACACTCACAAACATGCACACACCCACACACCCACACCCACCCACACCCACCCACACCCACCCACACCCACCCACACCCACACACACACACACACACACACACACACACACACACACACACACACACACGCGCACGCACGCACGCACGCACGCATAGACGAGAAGAGCGGTGACTTCCTAACACAGGTTTTATATACCCAATTCTAACACCACCATAACATTGTTAATGCGGTATTGCTATGATCTGAAAAGATATTTTTAATTTTAAAAAAAGTAAGTAAAGAAGAAAAAGAAAAGTTTTTCGTTATAGAACAAAATAATAAGCATTACCGCATTTTTATAGGTTCGCCCGTCCCGGACCACTGGTTCTGTCTGTCACAGAAAATGAATAATTTTTCTAAAAAAAAAAAAATTTTTACGTAAAATAATAATTAATATAACTAAACTCTAATATTAAGTCTTAATTGATAAGCCTTTATTAAAAAATAATTATCTGAGTACTTATCCAAAACCGATGTAATACTTAACACATTAATCTAAACCGTAATCTTTTTATAATAAATCAAATATTTAAACTTGGAACAGCATCGGTACTCAAATTGTAACGACTTTTTTAATTTAATCGCAGCCGAACCAACAAATTGGCAACATTTTCATCTGCCCTGAGGCGAAAAAAGAAATTAATTTGGCTTTTCCATCAAGACGTCATCTAGGAGGGGAGATAATTAACAATTAGTTAATGGAACGGGAGTGATGTTTGCAGGATACTTGTGGCTGGGAGCTTGCCTTAGACGGTACCTCTTTGTCTTAAAACTGTTTGGGTTACCTTTGCAGCTTTTGTAAAAGAAGGATAAGTTATTAAAAATTTGGATAGAAACTCTTTGATAGGCTTTCGAAAAAAAATATAAAAAAGATTTGATTTATTTAAAAAAAGAAGTGACAGGGAAAGATATGAAAAATAAAGGTGATATAAAAGATTCAAAGAGGTATCACACATAATAAATTTAAAAATACCAAATAAAGGTATTAATATTACTCGGAACTTAGTTATAACTCATTTTAATCAACAAGAATCTTAGGGAATTAAATTCCAAATTGTTTTTGGTCCAATTACTTACTATCGTAGTTCGCTAAGAAATTTTTATCTTGACACAATCTTTTAGATGAAATTTCAAATTACTTTTCACTGCGGTATCAGTTTTGACAGTAGCTTGATTTGATTAGAAAACAAATTGAACTTAAATAAGGTGTTTTCAGTGGAGAATAAATTATTGGAATCGTATTCATAAATTTAACTGATATAATAAATATTTCAGTTGAAGAGATCTTTTGATGTTATTCGTGAGTTTCAAGAGCGATTTACACTTGTTCGATTTTGGTGATAGCAGTCCACTTATTACTGCTTAGTAAATCTTATATTTTGTTTATTACATGAGGTCAAATCTTCATTACGATATATTATTAAAAAAGGGTCTTAAACCATGAAGTTTTAAATTATAATGCAATTCACGTTTATTCACTACACTTTCATTATTATAATTTGGTAGTATTTATAACAAATGTATGCTGTATTAAAGAATGCTATAAATGGCCAAGAGGGATGGAATACCACCTAGAAAAACTTCATGGTAACGCCGCCTCCCTGTGCCTGATAAACTTGGGTATGCAATTCACCAGACCTCCAAGCCCTGGCCTAACGACTGGGCTTTTTCATCCCATAAATTATGTTCAAACATGAGTCGACCGGAAAAGTATATTAAAAATATTACCTTTTAGTTTGATAATTTTATGATTTTTTACTTTTAAGAATATCTGTTATAACGTTGAGGATTTTTGTTATTATTTATTGTTCCTGTGTTTCTGCAATAAAATATTAAAATTAATTTTCGAAGTTTGTGCTTTTTCTTCTCCGACCGATCTCGTAGCTTATATATAACAAATAAAACGTTTTATTTTTATATATAAAGCATAGCAAATGACTCGACACCACCTGATTATAAGCAGTGGAGGAGTCCATATGTGAAGATAGCTACATATGTTATATAGGTCGATTTTGTAGTGAGATGCTTGGTGTTATTTACTAATTACATGAAAAATTGTGTATAAAGTACATTAATGAATGTTTAAATCATCACAAGACTTACATGATAAATAGGTTCTTAGTTAATCTGTATCTTCTATAACGATCGGCGAAGTGTCTAATATATATTTATATTACACACTGCATTATGTTTAATTCAAAATTATTTACATTATTCTTAATATAATGATTCGCAATTAACTTCAGGGAACTGGCAATATCTTTACTTTAAGAACACAATTCTGTCACATTGGAGTACTTGTCTGGTTAACATGTAGAATTAAACTTATAATTAATAGTTATATGCTATAGTGTAACCGTAATTTCTGAAGCTGTGTGTTTTTATTACAAAACAAGTTCTGTTTCCTCTTCATTTCTTTTTATCATTAGTGTAGTTCAACCATCAAAAGGTGAACGCAGATAGGCACATACTTTCCCATTCATAATATTCTTTGAGATATAAATCCTTAGGAAGGTAAAAGATTCAATCCACTTCACCGGTTTTTTACACTTTGAAACTGCAAGCATTCATTTGTGTGAGAGCAGGGAGGATATTTGTTGAGCTCTCAATGGGGTAGATCTAAGGGTGTTTCCGAGTCCCAAGATATGAACGTTGTTTGTTCACTCACTCAGACTTTCACTGATAATGTTAAAAAGGGCGGATTAAATGTACTAGAATGTTCCATTTGATATATAAAATATGCTATTATGTGGCAAAGGAAATATTGCGTATATCAAACTGAACGCGACAGCGATAATTTCAAAATTAGATAATTCTCATTACCAGGCCGGTTTTCTTAAGACTTGTAACAACTCCATAAACATATGGCTCTATGTAGAGAGAAGTGTGCCAAAACTACACATGCATTTTGTCGGCAGCAGTTCTCGTTTTAAACATTTAGTTGCAATAAATAAGTAGGTAATGACAGACTAGGTGATATTTTTATCTTAATTTAGATTCAATTTAATTGAAATTAACAGTTTGAACTGGAATTACAACGAAATAAAATAAATTCTCATTGATGTTATGGACAGAGTGACTAATAATGTTTTTTCAGCCTACATCTAAGAAAATATTGTTTATAAATTAAGTATTCTATTATATAATTAATATTTAATATATAATTAAGCTATGCTACACTATTTTAATGTTGGATAAAGGTAGATAGATACTTTTTAAATTTAAAAAATAAATGAGTGTTTTTTAATATAAACTCACAGCAAATAGGTTAACTTTACTTTATGGTCAGCAGAAAGGGGAGTCCACATGCGATGATACTTAGTACAGTTTGCAGTATACCGGCGTAACTAGCCGGCACAAAACGAGCCTTTCACGCCAATTTTAAATAAGCCTTACTGTATAATGAAGGGAACACCTGTGTTGGTAAGAAATTCAACAGTCTCGCTGTGTGAACAAGAAAAGAGACACGAAATTTAGTTGCGCGTGAAGTTGATGTAGAGACAATAAATATGTTACTCCGTAGACGAGCACGCGTGCACTTAAGTATAAAAGGAAAGAGAGGGAGAAAGCTAAGAAGCTGTGATCAACTTCAACTTAGTTAATTGAAATTTTTTTTAATTAAAATATATTAAAAACAAAATGAAACATTGAGAAGAAACTTGAATCCCAATGTAAATTTAATGGTGGTTTAATTTACATAGCAAAGACTTAATCGACTGTAGTTTCATTGTGGCAGACCAAATGTGGTTTGGTAATTGCAGTGTCAAATTAATCTTGGACTGGGAATTATGTTTTACAACAAATGAGTTCTAAGAGAATTTAGTACAAATTTTGCATTTTTTTGATAGATATGCTGCCTTGCGTGGCTGCGTCCGTGTCTCGATCCCGTCTATTGAGAACATTAATAGTCAGTATGTACGTTTTTATATGTATTTCGAACTATACGAAAGCCTATTTTTATGATGCTGATTATTTTTTAATATTATTAATCTATTTACTCCATTTACTCCAGTGCAGCAAGTTAGGCCAAGGCTCAGTTATTTTTTACTATAAGACAGAATATAGATTTTCAGTCATTACCCATATGAGTCGTAACTACATTCTATTGCTTCAAATAGTACCATTTATTAGATCACGTGAGAAGAAAATTCGTAGGCAATATAGTGCTTTTGTCTTCCAGCGATCTTCTAGCGATCATCGTCCTGCTCATCATATTAAAACCCATTTTTTATTTTAAATAAATAAATAATAAACAATATTCTTCTCCTATAATGGAGGCACTAAGAATATTCTGAAGCAATGTCAAAGTATTTAACATTGCTACATAGATAGTAGGACAAAATGATTGAACATTAATAGAAAAGAATTATACTTTATTACACAGTTATTCAAATAACACAGTTATTAATTTTGAGTTATATGTAAAAACATGTAATATAATTGAATAATTAAAGGCGACATTATGTAAGAATTTCTTTTTTTTTATCACCACATGTCTCTTTGAATGTTGATTTATTGATTAAACAGATCATTTTAGAAATTTTGTGATAAGTAAATAACAAAATCCTATAGCCTCAATAAGCAAGCTTTTGTTTCAGTTCGCTTATTATTTCTTTAAACAAGCATTTTATATTCAAAACGATTAATTTCGCGACTATAATCACTAATACACTGTTTATGTGCTCAATAAATACACTAACTCAGCCGTTAAATTATCTCAAAAACGGTTCACGTTATAATATGTTACTATCTTTGAGAATTTTCAAGAAATACTGTCATAGCAGAGGACCAAATCAGTGATCTAATGTGTTGAGTTCAGATAAATTAAACCGTTTGGAATTCCATACGGCTTTCTGCAGCAAGATTAATGTTAGGTTCTTAAAGGTTTGCCTGACTATAGCCAAGAAGTTCCATTTGCAAAATTTAGATTAAAGCTTCTCATAATCTTTTATTTATTATTAGAAAAAACAGCTTAAATGTCTTTTTTAAAAACTAAATCCCTACCTACTTTTTATGTAAAACCAGTCCTATAAAAAGTTTTATATTAATTTTTATTATAAAAAACCCCATGTTGATTGTTTAGTCGTTTTTAAAAATAAAAAGTAATAAATTTAGTAAATTATTTTACATGAATATAAATACTATGATGGAGTCTACAAAACCTTTAGTTGCTTTTGTTCTCATAAAATCACCATACTGTGAATCCAAATGTTTCTTTCAAATCCATTGTTTACTTTAGACAATCTTTAAAGGACATTTGTTTGTTCGCAAAGCTCACAATATATGGCCAAATGTTTACCACTTCACGAATGCCCACAACAAAATAAATTAGGCTCAGATTTAAGCGGTGCATTTTTCTGAATTAATTCAAAATGGGTTCCCAAGCGAAACGTCCCGTGACAAAATGGTGACACATCTACGTGATGTATGAAAGGTTTAGTTAGATTGATTTATTTTGTAATCAATTTGTGAAGCGGTCGAAATAAATATTATACATACAGCTATGTGTTAACACTTTTTAATACAATAATAAAACATTCAGTCGCCAAATTATCTGGCGCAAAGTATTATTAAGATTGTTATATTATTGATTCTGGATAAAGACATGTTATATGTAACCAAGCTAGCATTTAGTTTTCAGACTAATATTCGTATTTATTACACGAACCGGCTGGGATTCGAGACCCCTGGCCGAGTAACCCATAACTAGGACCACTCAGCTCGTCATCTTTAATTCACAAAAGGTTTTATGCAAATTTGTTATTGTATTTATAAATATATTCGTAGAGCTCGTTGGCGTAATGATTCAAAAGCTCTGGTTTCGATAACGAAAACAAAGCAACTTTTGCCACGGTTGGACCCTGGATGGGCGAATCACAATATTTTATCTCGAGCCGTTTCGTGCTTCGGAAAACACGTTGATCCCAACCATTGGTTGTGTCGGCAATTGCTGTCATCTATCTACCCAACAGCATCTGGCCAGGGTGTTGGTAATCTGGCCCAAACTCTTCGTGTGTTTCTTCTATGTTCAACAGTATCCTTATATCATATTCTTATACATAGAACTTATTCTGTGCAAAATTAGGCATGTTTTCTCCTTTTCAATATTAACTTCGTCATTTCACATCAAAAGTTCTTAATTTTAAGTAAGGACGATTCACAAGTTTCTTGACTTAAAATATATTTGCGAACAACTGTTTTTTTCTTCTGAAATAAGAACCCGGAGGGATCAGGTAGCCCTCGAGAGGCGAAGGGCCTTATTATTGTCCCCTGGGGGACGGCAGTCGTTGCCCTGCCCATATAAACGGAGTAGTTTTACATTCTTGCTTTTAGTCAGATGAAATTCGGCGAAATTGAGAGATCTAAAGAACTGTACCTAAGTGAAGTCTAAATGGTAATGACTTTATATACTGGTAGGTGTTATCTAACCTTAAATATTGACTCAAATTATATTGAAATTTTCTGTTGTATCATTTCCAAGCTCTTAAACCCATGACATAGAGACTACTTTGGAAAACCCGCTACATTGGTGGACAACAAAAATGACAGGAAACGGACATGAAAATATTGAGTGACAATTTTCACTTCAATTTCAATTTTCGTCACGAACTTGTACAAGATTTTTGTCAAGATTAAAAAGTTATTGGGCCCTTTTTATGTTTTGAATTACGGAACAAATGAGTTCTTAGATGATTCTTAAAAGTTGGAAACTTCAATTGAATCGGCCGCCTTAACTTTTCCCATCTTGTTTTGTGGAAAAAATACATCCTATTAAGAAAGGTCGATATCAAAACTTTTTGGGTGTTGTGTTCAAAAGAATATCTCAATGATTACGACAACATGATTTTGATATATAAGTATCTATCTGAGTTGAGATTGGTTTAATTTGATCCTGACACATTTTCTGGTATCAAGGTATCGCTTATAAACTTGTCTTACCGTTAGCCTATAACTACTTCATACCATTACACTTGTTACTTTTGATTCTAACGTTAAAGTGAGTGAAAAAATCTCAAATAAGTCTAGCAATCTTAATTATTTCAGAAGCAGGTCTCTAAATAAATTATAAATACAGCTGCGATTTTGTAAATTCACAGAATTGGCTTAAAATGAATTTAAACATACCACAGGTCTTTATCTTATAAATATAATTTTGAGACGTCAACTTATAGCTGTATATGAAAGTTATTGAAGCTTCAAAGACTAATATGATTAATTACAACAAGTTTGTAATCTCCTTAAAGTTCCTTTTAATCAAGTGTTGGGTAAGTTAAAAGTTTAATGTAGGATCCTCAAATTTGAGGCGAGTGATAGCTCAAGTCTAGTGTAGAATATAATTATATATGTTAGTAAGTAAATTTCAAATTGAATTTTTCTATCTATTGCAAACATTTATTATGCTATGTTTACAAAAACAATCAGTTTTACTTATTTCTTATAAATATAATATTTTTCTATTTGCGAGTAGCTACAATAATAAACTGTATTTTTTTTTAACTTTTGCCTGCTAATGGATATAATGAACAGAAACTGATCCTAGTCACAACTTTCGTGACTGAAACAGAGCTTTGTCTAACACTTGTTATCTCATAGCTATCAACTTTATTACTCGTCATCTCATTAATATTTTATCTCATAATTGTCGTCTGATAATATAAAATATAAGCGAAGTAAAAACGTTTTTTCTTAACTCATTGCTATACTTAAGTATTTTTATTTTTTACCGCTACAAAAACTGATCGTAGTCGAATCGTATTGTATAATGTAAATTTTACTCTAAGCCGCTTGTTATCTTATTACCATGTTTAGCTCAAAATTGTTGGCGCCTGCCGTCTTAGCGCGTACATGTTAATGCTAATTTCGGACTACCCGCTTATCTGACTCCTGTAAACGTTTACGTTGTTGTATATTTTGAGAAACATCACTTTAAAGATAATATACAAACATAATTTAATACGAAGTAACTGTAAGCTAGAAAAAATTATAAGGTTAGATTAAGTCCTGGCATATATAGTGAGAGGGTGGAGAGCGGGTTGAATTCCCATCTCAGAACATGAAATTAATATTAAATAAAATATTTTTATAGGAAGTACTATGTGTAGTATACGTTTTTACAATAAACTTAATTGGACTGGTATTAAAGAGTTACCAAAAATCAAATGTGAAAAAACAACCACAAAAGCGAAACTGTGTAAGAAAGCTTTCAATAAAATAAATGATGATCATATTATTACTAAAGAATGGGAGTAAGTTATTTATTGACGATTCATCAAAATAATAATTGTGTCAATAGTTTATACTAATTTGGCACGTATTGACACGTAATGACATATCTAATTTGTTAACACGATTATAAATAGTTAACAATTGTTGACCAGTTTAAATTTAAAATCGTATGATGTTGGTGTGGTTCAGCAAATTTTGACAGAACCAACATCTAAAGCTGCTTTCAAAGTTTGCGAAATGGTAAAGAAACTAAATCGTCGGTGACTGCCGCTCTGTGATTAACATTATTTACAGAGCTACCTATACTAAATGCGTTAAATTATAAGGATTAGGATATGATGGAACTGACATATCTTTAAGATAAAAGTTCCTAATAGATTTAAAAATATAGTTAACATTAACAGTTTATTAGTTATTTTCCGTTATTATTAACATAATAAGTTTCTTGAGCCACTTCTTTCAAGCTATTCATCGAAGCGGAGGTCGGATAAAATTTTGAAGATTTAAAAGCACTTAACAATTTAGTCTATTGAAATAAAGAGCTTTTTGATTTTGTGTATAGAAATTATTACACTTTCATTTTATTGAAAATAAATTACAATCACCAATATTTTGTTACAGTTTCAGTAGTATAATGGCTTTTTAAGATGTAGTAGAGGCATAGAGAAGACATTGAGAGGCTTATAACTATTCAACCAATAGGTTTATAATCTTACAGTGGAAAAGAAAACTACGCTATTGATAGTTAAGCGCCATTTACACGGAGAGAGTTTATCGCACGTTTTGAGGCGAGAATCGTATGTTATTATCGTAAGCGATAATCTCCAGGCGATTATCGCATTCAAAAAGTTTACATTCACCCAAAAAAACAAAAACTCGCATACGAGTATGTCATACGATATTCGTAAGGCAATTATCGCCAAGCGTTCTGTTTACACTACGGCAGAAATTGCAATGAGATATTCGCCTACGATTTCTCGACTTGTCTAAACACGATCTCGTATGACATTTTTTCATGTCCATGCGAGTATCGTACAAATCGGGTTGAACTGATTTGAAGGCGACAATCGCCATTCGAGTTCAGTGATTAGCGCGGTAATTTTATCAAAATGACACGAAAAATATTTAAATTTGGATCTGCCGACAATATTTCTTATAACGTTTGAAAGGAATCTCCTGTAGACAAAAACTTTAACGTTATTTCCAATTTTGTATGAGCAGCTATATCTTGACGCATATGTGTGTCTTTTTTAGTATAGAAGGTCCAATTTTTTCTAGTAAGTATGAAAACTGTGATTTTGTGACACGAAACATAATTTTAAATGTCTCTTCATCTTCTAGTTGTAATTCAAGGCACAAAGTAGTAGATGCTTCTAAAGTGTTTCTTCTTTCTATCCATTTTTTAACCCAACATCTTTTTTTACGCTTTAATTAAATAAAAGATTTATTTAATTCACAATAATTAAATAAAAGAAAGCGTAAAAAAAGAGTTTGCTCTTCTAAGACAACTCAGAAGAGCAAAGATAATTAAAACTGCCTCACGCACTGACTGGCTGATCTCGAAATACGATTCGTGCTTTCAAATTTTGTTTACACAGAGACATTCAATATTCAAAGACGATGCGATTATCGCCCTTCGACGTACGATATCGTACATATAGTTTACATGATGATATTCTTTTTCTTTCTTTCGATAATCGTATCTTCGAGGCGAGAAACTCTCTCCATGTAAATGAGGCTTTATTGTTCAAATACCGCACATCCCATTACAGTAGATGTTTTAAAGATTGTTTAAAATAGACGTCTATGTTTTGTACAATTGATTGGCTTCACAAAATATAATTAAAATAAATGCATTGACATACGTTAATGTGATGGCGGTCAATTGGACAGTACAAGTATAGACGCTTGATGGGAATTCGTCTTGTTGGGGATCGCGGGCGTTTTATTTGTGGCAACATAATTTACATATTACACATTTTTTGTTTTCATGTTTGCTTTACCAAATCCAGCAACAATTTTTCTTGTTATGTAACGAAATATTTATTTTAACTTAATTTAATATAGCAGAATTAAGCTTACTCATTTTTAAAAAAAGAAACCGAACATGATTTAGTTTTATTTGATTGAGTTAATTACCATAAGAGAGCATTTAGTACAATGAGAAAATGGTTCATCTACATAGCATAAAGACAATTTACATTTAACAAAAATAATTTAAATACAAACAGAGCTCAGAATTAGCTGTATAAAGAAGAAAAACAAATTTCCTAAAACAGCAATCACTCTAAAACCACCGTCACTCAACATTAAGCAAACAGAATTTAAATCGTACAGTTTTCTATTATTCAGAGTACAAATATTTGTATGCAAGGAGAGATAGGACTCGGGTACGCAAGATTTACGGCAAGCCCCGGACAGTCCCGGACAGCGAACACGGCCCGGACGACTCGCCCGTAAGATTAATTGCCAACTCGCCCACTATTCGGACACTGCTGATTTTTAATCCCAGAGAAAACGCCGCAACGAAATTCGAATCTAAATTCAAATCAATAGTCTAAGAGATGGAGTGATTCGGACTATTTAATGAAGCAATTAGAAGTCAAAAGGATAACTTCGAAATGAAATAACTAATATTTTTACTTTTTTTTTAACTCACAAGCTGCTATCCGTGACTTCGTCTATGTATACTTTATGTATGGGTATATATATATATATATATATATAAGACCCACCAGCCGTATAATGTCAATCAAGAGTAGATCCGTGGGAAAATCCTTATTTACGTGGTCTAGTTGCTCCTATTAATCACGATTCCTTAGTCCATCGTCCATAATTCCTTTGTACTAAGTGTTCTTGCACACCTCCACTTTTGGCTCCATATTCGACTATTCGCTTGTAGCTTCGTTTTCCGCCAAATTTTTACTATCTATTTTTATAATTACAATGTATCTTATGAATAAACACCTGACATATGGACACATTGACTTTCATTTTGTGCAAATTTTGTTTAGTTTATTTTAGCGAAATTAGGAGGTAGTCTCGGTACCTTAAGTGAGGATGAACCAGCAACCGCCTTCACCCATCACGGCTTGATGGGCCAACGTGATGGTGTTATGGCCCAGATTCATATGTTTCTCTATTTGTTATTGGTAGTCAGGCACCGTGGCAGTGTAGACTTAAAGAATTTATATTATTTTCTTGCGCTAACTAATTGATAGACTACTTCATGACTTCCGTACCGAGAAGAAGCCTATAGACAAGTTAATTAAAAAATATATATATTTTCATTCTTTATAAGAAACAAATGACACAAAAAAAAGTTGAATGGGGTAAACAATAAGGAAAAATAGAGCAGTTAGCAAAAAATTGTTTATTTATAATATATGCCTTTGATTTCATTAATATTTAAATGTAATGGACACTGGCCCTTCATCTACAGTCTAGCCAATTCAATTCTGAATGTGTCGAATTGATTGCGGTACCGAAAATACACGTTCATATTTCTTTTTAAGGTGACAACGCATTTTGAATTTTAATTTCAGAAATGTAGATTCAAGCTAAGGGTGAACTGGAAAACAAATATTTGCTTAGAAAATATAATGCCTAACTTATGTGAAAAAAATATTGTCATTACCATTAAATATTGAGCGTAAAATACAAGCACTTACAAAGTTTTTTTAATTAAAAATGTGATTATTCTTTATCACTTTACAAATTACGATAATCTTCTTATAACTTTTCTAGGGTTTCACTTTTTTGAGGATATTAATTATTATTTGTAATTTAGGGCTTTTCAGTCTTTAGTTCGAAAAGACTAAAAAGCTATTTATAGTTAATGAAAATATTTTTTTCTCATAAGTTAATATTTTTGTCTCTGCGACCCGAAAGACCTATTGTGACATGCTACCAATACGTTAAAGTAATTTCTTGAATTAGGAATTCTGCATAAACTCCAGGTTTTAATTTCATTTGGGTTGGTTATGTGTCTCTTCAGATGAAGGCACCGTTTGAGGATTATGGGTCCATAATTACATAGGAGGTGCATTGGGGTTTTGGCTCTTGTTAACAGTATCTACAAACCTCAGAATCACTTAATCTCATATTAAATAAGTGCCTGTTTAGCTTACAGTGTCCTGTAAAAGTTTTAATCAGTGCACGTATATCGCTCTTGCTGAGTTTACTCAGATCTTTAGTTCGTTTGCCACAGTAGCCTTGTATTAGAGACTTTGAGTGTAGCCACTGTTCTAAGGACTCTTGCATGAGTTTGCTTAATTGAGAAGTTGAATGGATAGTTCCTTAGGTGTTTGGAACTTTGTAGAACTTCCTAGAACTTCATTTACAATGAGTAAATATAAAAATATATAAACTTCTCCGAACATGTAATAAAAGGCATTGCATGTCATCGGTGCTTCGAGGAGCACTTCAAACTTCTCGCCTGCCGGTTGTGCGTCGCCGCAGCCGCTCTCAAACGTCCCCTTATAAATGTGGGGGGCCCCCGCTCGTTTTACTGTCGGCTTGCTTTTGCGGCAACCGCAGCGGGCCATCGCAACACGAGCTGTGCTCGAATGAAGCGATACATCCCGTGTTGGAGGAGCGGGTTGGGCGCTGGCAGGATAGTGTCTTCTATAGCATAGTACAGGTACTGGCCGAATATGGTTTCTTTGGTCACCTATACCGTATGGCCCGTCGGGAGGAGACACCTCAGTGCTGTCACCGGCACTCTCTTGACGACAAGGCCGAGCACACCCCTTTGGAGTGCCTGGCCTGGCAATGCAAATGCCACAAACTATGTGCGATGCCCGGTGGTAGTTTTTTCTGTGGAGTGTATGGAAGGCTTGCGGGATTGTCCTCTCGCAGAAGAAGGCAGCACAGAGGGAGTGGTTGGACTGTAAATAGATTCTTCGTCGACAAAAAAAACATTGCATGTAAAGATCTTATAATAGAGTTGCTTATTATTAATATATATCTCAGCAAACAGAGCCGTATAAAAATAGACAACTACTTGTATTTTATGTTTTAAGTTTTCATGCGACCCAGCCATCATAAAAAGAAACGTATAAAACCATCTGAAATATGTCCGAAGAAGACAAATATCGTGATTTTCGTGATCAAACAATATAACCCGTACTTTACTGCGATACGACATGAAAGAAATCAGTTAGCACAATAATTTACTGACTATCTGTTTGTGGGTTGATAATAATCGTATAGATTCCGTGACTTTTGCTGTTCTGATATAATCAGATTAGACGATTCGTGTTATTTTTCGTAATAAGTTTTATGGGGAAAAAGCATTCCAATATAATTATCAGTGGATATAAAATATATATAACATATTATTAAAATAATTAATAACAATGATAATGGTATAGAAACAACATTTGATTGTGTGGTCTCTTGGTTGACTGGTAACAATTACTCATATCGATAATGCCGCCTTTTTGTTATATAATACTAGTTCTACCTCTTCATTTCTCTTGATGTGAAAAATAAATAATTCGCACCAAACATCTATCTATTCAACATTTGGAATAGATTATCAAACCATTCTTCATCTGCTACAGTGCGAAATGTAAGAAAAAATTAATTACTCTTTATCAAAGGAATCTGTGCATAGAGCTGAAAGTGTCTGGTTAAACCTGCTGATTAAAGTCAGCTAAATAAACCCTGTACTGACAATACTTTATCAAATGTAACCACTAAATATACTTCTAATGGGAATGGAATAAGACATTCTCAAAGTCAAACAGATACTATTGATGTGCTGTCACGGAACATCTAAGTATGTCAATGGTCATGGAAAACTGTTGAAAATTGTACAATTTGACTTAAGGATTGGGCTTATTGACTTTACCGAGATTATGGTAGGTTGAAGTCTGCTAAGTTTATTTTAGTCGACGTTTCAATATAAATTTGTATTAAAGTTGCTTCCACTTCTCTGGCTGTTTAAGTATATTTGACTGTAATGAGAAAAAACAAGATCAAAAACCCCAAATGAACTTAAGAACTTAATTATAAACATAATTTTAACGCTAAAACATTTCACGTAAGTAGTCTCATACTGTTGATGAAGAGTTTATTTGTTTGGTTGAACGCGTTAATCTCAAGAAAATATTGATTCAATAAAAATACTTTGGAAAAATATGTTGGATAGACAATTTTTTCACGTAAGGCTATATAACATCATATGCTGTATAACATTAAGCTACGATCAATAATTTGTTTTTGAAAAAAGAAAAAGAAAACGAAATCAAAATTTTCCTAATTCAATATAATTGAACCTTAAACTCTGCCCAAATCAAGACGTGAAACATATTATATACTATTCTATCTCAGAAACGGTTCGTAAGTCCATGAAATTATCACTGCACAGGAAACCATTAAGACGGGTGTATATTGTTGTCCAAAGTTCCTTTTAAAGCAAATTACAGGGGGATATACGGGACTTAAGAATGGGATTAATTTGTGGTTCAGAAACCGTTGGCAAAGGCCTTAGTAAAAGTGAGGAGCACGCAGTGTAAGTGCTGACAGTTACAGTAACATTGATGAAAGAAATTGAGTCAAAAAATGATACTATGAAAGCACAGAAATATAAAGTCTACAAAAACAATTCTCCCACTGAACGTAGAGATACAGTTGGAATACAAGATGACAAGGACGGTCGGCCTTACAGGTAGATTAACACTTTGATATAATGTCACACCATTACATATTGCGTTCTATGTATATTTGAAACGTTGGTATGACATGGTATTAAACTGAGGATCCATCTCTGAGGCGGACGCAGCAATAACATTAATTCAAAAGAGGGTTGTAAAATAACCTTCTGTGTCGGCAAGACAGTTAGAGCAGTGTGTTTAAACTGTTTCCGCATATATATGGTCTCTTTTTACCCTTTCACATCAGTGTGGAGTTTTGCCGATATCTATACAAAATACAAAACAAGTCTTTTATCACGTCACTATTTTTAAAAACTTTAAAACTATGTATACTTACTATATATACTTTGCTTCGCACTTTCAAATGTTTTCGCATAGAGTTGTTGCGTGTTTATTTTAAATATGTACGACCGAACTATGCAATGTATTGAATTAATAGTTTCGAATGGTTTCAAAAGATGTTGCTGCACATTTGTAAATCGCGCAAGCGAAGTTTACACTTGGAAATATAAATAAAACCCGTTTTCACACCCGTATAACACGTGTTTATACGAGTTCGCACTCGAGGACGAAGACTCGGTCTACACTTGTCGCGCTATACCTGGTACAGGAACGTACCGGGCGCTTATCTCTTCCACGACTCAACTCGCCGGAGCCGAGGTCCGAGCCTTTAGAGGCACTCTCAAGTTTGTCGCTCCCTTATGACTGGAGCGCCCTGGAGACTCTAAGAGACAGCGGGATACCTCCCATGGAGGTGTTGCTTGTCGATTAGAAATCCTCCAGAGGCCATTCGGCCCTTAAAGCTTGTGGACACTCCAATATTCTCGCCTCCTTAAAATCCCGGTAACTCTGTAAAGGCCATCTGCGACCAACAGCATTAGTCAAAAAATACAAGAAGTATATATATATTCGCGTTTTGTTTAATTTAACCTACACTCTCGAAGGTACCCTTGATAACAGGTAGTTGTAGATAAGCATGTGAAAATAAGAGAATCTAGAGACTACGCGTGTACTGTGTTACTTTCCAGAAACATTGTGAAAATCACGTATTACTATTTACATAGATATCTTGTATTCTTTTTCTAATAAATAAAAAATAAACATATAGCGTTTGATGAATTGAGAAAAGGTTCTCAATTCGCTATATGTTTATTTTTTAAGTAAGTTGAAATAGTTTGTTGGTTAATTATCTTAATGTTATTAAAGCCCTGCAGTAAACTGCTCAATTATAATTTATAAAATGTAAAAAAATGTGATATTATTGACGCGTAATGGAATTAATAATTTGTCAAATGTCAATAAAAATAGTTAATTAAGCTTATTAAAATTTAAAAGCTTCTTGCACCGCTTCTACACTTAAGCTAACGTATTCGTCGAAACGTTCATAGGCTATAATTTTTGAGAATTTGTAAGAACTTAGTTATTGAGTCCATTTAAATAAAATGTTTTTGATTTCAATCTATCTACGTGGACATTTCCAATTATATTATCGTATGCAATGTTAATTTATTTATATATATTGTACACCATTAATAACCACTCAAAATTTATAATGATTTATACATGTATAAAAAAATAAAAACGATCACAACGAGGACAACACAGTTCTTGAATTCAAAATCTTACTTTTTGTAAATAAAATTTGGCACATTTATGTCACAATCATTTTTACCGAAAATATATGCACTGTGACTTTGGCGACTAGCATCGCCGGATTTGACGTAGTTAAACAGATACGAAGGGTGACGTCTGCGTGCGTTCCTACCAGCCCTCGAATCACTAATGTCGTTAGAACTAGCGGCTTAGTGGGGATATAATTATATCATTTAAATTTGATTATATTCTTTGACATTTCCATATTTGAAAGATAATTGTGACTTGTTGAATAATGCACTAGATATCACGGTCCAAAACTTACCAGGTATTTTTAGTGTTTCTGCTGTGTTTCTGTGTTTCTACGTTGAGCGTTGAGCTTTATGGAAACTTTGCATTTGGAGCAAGGAGAATCTCGTCGTTGTAGTAAACTTTATCACTTCCTTTAATTACAGAGTTAGCAACACTTGAAAAGTACTCCTAGCTGTAGTAGTATTCTAACGTCAGAAATCCACACTTCGTTCCTTTGGCCACCATTATTAGGCTACTGACATGGAGTCTAGTTAAAAACATATACAAATTTACCAATCCATTTAGCTTTAATATTCTCAAAGTCATCACCAAGTTCATTATTTAGATTATAAGTATATAACCATGTATCATAAATTAAAAATATCTTTTTTGCTTCAATACTGACTGAAAGTGAAAAAATATTAATTGATAGAGCTAATGACGCTCTAAAATATGCTGCACTAGCACTTTTAGCACGAAAACAGAGACAAAAGTCCCACTATATTAAGTTCCATTTTGTACTGAACGCCGTGATCGAGATAAGCCTTTTCTGAATCACAGCTTCTACTTATTATCATAGACTATTCTCTCCTATAAACAGAAAGCTTATTAAAAATATCTCCACTCTGCAAGAAAAAAGTATTAAAACATTTTTTCTCTATACAGTTAACTCGGTTAAACGGGTCAAAATTTATTTATGAACATGGGTGATGTTAGAGTTTCATATTAAACCTTTTAGAATTCAAATTATTAAAATCAGTAAAGGTAAAATTATTGATGTATGATTAATTAACAAGAGCACTGAATTTTCTGTAATCCATGAATTACATTATGACAATGTAATTGTGTTAAAAAAAAATTAAGTCGATAAAGAATTCAAATCAAATTGTAAGAAAGTGTTTCCTCCCCTTGTTTCGTGCTCAAATATTTCTCATTTCAGCTTGAACTAGTCTTAGTTCTACAGAACAATCTGATAGGAGCACTAAACCTTATATTACGACCCGGAGTAGCCGGATTCCAAGCGCAATCTGCAGTCGTCTTTGTCACCCGGGATTATGAGATTGGACCTATTTGCATATTTCTGCATGCGCGAAATCTTGTTAGCACTTCAATCTGTTTCTTTTCTAGATATCTACGCTCGGGGATTTTAGTTTCGCGAAGTTAAATATTCAACGTTTATTGAAATTAGAAATTTATTAAAATTTAAAAGTATATTAAAATAAGCACATACCCAATCTAGTGGTAAGATGACCTTTTCCTATAGAATACACCTGTAATTTTAACAGTATCATCATTAGCTGTGTTGAAATTTTGGAGACTAGCTGTTAATGCTTTCCAAGCTGTTCTTTCTGTGCCTTTCTCTTCACACAAACATATGCTTTATGCTATAAACAAGAAAGGATATGTTACAATCCCGAGATCCAGGGCTCTTTTCTTGGTTGACTGTAGAACTTTTCTTGGTCCGTCTGGCTGGATGCATCTTACACAAGTCTGTCATCATAATAATAATGTTAACAGCTTTTATTGTGTTGGGGCAATGAAAGGTAAGATAGCCAGTGGTTGGGTAATTCGAGTGTACCTCGCTTCTATCATCTTTCTTATGAAGACCGAGAGTTACCTCGGAAAAAGAATAAACATATAAGAATAAACATATAGGAATGTACTATACAGATAAGTCAGCAAGGATTCACGTGCAAATATTGCGTGTAAAGTTGCAATCGCTGCCTCAGACATTAAAACTTTTTAAAACAAAATCGCCAATTTAAATATCACATATATTAAAAAAATAAACGATTTAAAGGATGATATCGATAGAAGTCATAGTTACAAATAAATCTAACCTTTTAACTGTCACTGGTGGATTTTAATAACTATCATAATATGCCCTAGGTATATCAATATGTATATGTATAAAAAAATAACTATTAGCTGCTATCTATCGATAATATCAAAACTGCGTTGTACGTATGTTAATTTGAAAATTGAATTTAGGAACCCTTCTTAGAATGCAGACTAACAGAACAAAGGGTGGTCTACACAGATAATAATTCCTGCGAACTTGTGCATGCAAATAAAGACAAAAAGCAACGTGAGGATATGTGTCGATTGTTTCGGCCCACAATGACCCTTTTACATTATGCCGATTCGTGACTTGAATAACACAGTGTATTATGATCCTTTTATTTCGTTATGTTTAAGTACTTCGTAGGGTATAAACAGAATTGTTAAATATCGTTTACATGGGAGTAATGGCGTGGCTGTTAATTCGGTTACATTATCAAAGGAAGCTAACAAGCTTATCAATTTAATATTAACATGAGACGCGAGTTGCACGAATATTACAGTAAGGATAACACTTCGGGAGTGTGCCAAGATTGTGTAAGGAATATTTAACGATTCGAAGAAGTTTCCGTCGATTGAGATTACTTAAATATTATGAGTATAATTAGCATATACTACTTATGCCTTTTTACTGAACAAATGTGAATAATAATTTCAAATTCAATTAGTTTTTATTTATTAATTAAACATACATATTATTTATAATTCTCCAATGAACAAAATCATGGCTAGTGGACTTAATGCCTAAGACATTCTCTGCCAGTCAACCAGTAGAAACAGTGTAAATATGAATGTATGACGATTAAAAGTTAAGAAAAAAAACATAAATAAATGAAAAAAATGCGTATACATATACATAACAACTTGATGGGGAAATTTCTGTTTGTTAAAATTATAATAAAAGTCTTGACCATTGCCATTAAAGGCGGCGTAAATTATCATTTACCGGATTCTCATTATACATATCTCATCATTATTTCTCATTCTCATTATTCTCATTTACATTTAAACAATAATAATAAAGATTTATTTTTCTCTTGTAATTTACTCAGCAACTACAATAGTTAGTGACTCATTTGTACAATGATAACGGCGGAGTTATCTAACGGCGTAAACTCAAAATAGGATGCGACAGCGAACTTAGAACTTACTGTCTTTTACGACATCAGCCCCCTTATTATCTAACTGTCAATCTATTGCTATCGCTTTCATTTTGACCTGCGCTATATTTCCATTGACGCTTATCTTTTAATCATTATGTCATTAAGTTTTCAGTATGCAGTAATGATTTTAACAGCGAAAGCTATCGCAATAGATGTGGAGTTACACAATAGACTCCCAGACTCCAGCACTTGACATTTGATTTGAATAAAAAAATTTTATATTTAATTTTAAATTTAAAGCCCATTAGTATATTTTAACTTCCTCGTCCTAGTAACCCGGGACCTCTTAGATAAGTTTTGCATATTATTAGTTTCAGACTTCAGGATTCCAAATTGAATTTAATTGTCTACATTACTTTACAGAATTTTAATATATTTTCAATGCTTTGGTTATGTTTTGTTTCAAATTTAAAATAAAATCAAAAATGCATTTAAATATTTTTTTCTCTAATGTATATTTCATTTTTTATTTATATAAATATATTGTGTGTACTGTATTTTTCAAACATTAATGTGTATTTTGTACGTTTTCTATATGAACTAATGTGTGTAATACATTTCAACGACAATGTTATCACAGAGGAAAATGTTATCCCAGGTTGATATAGTGCCGATTTACTAATATTTAAAGGGCCGACCCCTTATTCTATTAAAACTAATGCGAAGGATTTATTTTTACCATTCTAAACCTTATAGAACGGAATAAATTAATAATCTACAAATTATAATAGCTGTTAAGAAACACTAATTGAATGAATCAGAGACTCTTCTTTTTTTGGTCGACGTTTAATTTTGTAATTATAGCAAAGAATTTTCAGTGAAACGTACTTTATTTTATGACCCTATTCTTATTAGGCACTTGTCATTGTGTTCTCTTTAACAGATACTTTTATATAATAAGGGACTTTATGTCTCTCCCATTTAGGATGGCTTGAGCCCGTGTGAGGGAGCAAGAATGATGAAGTATTTTAAATTTACTAAATTTCAATATTCCTACTGTCTCTGTGGTAATTTTGTTATTAAAATCTCGAATTTGGAGGTTTTATTCTCAGTGTGGGCAGAAATTTTTGGCTCTGTTTGGTTAGTGTTAGTTGTAGCAGGGCTTTTTCTGAGTACGCGTGACTAGTATACACTATCTTACCTAACTCTGACACCAAAATAATAAAGTTAAACATAAAAGACAGTTGCAGGTCAATTATTAATTAATATAGTTCCTATGTAGTTGAGAAATACTAATATAATGTTAGTCAATAATAATATCGTGTTCGCCTTTTTAAACACTTACCTTTTATATATTACTTTTTACATCAACGAAAAATTATGTTTGTTTTCCAATTTCGTTCTTTATTTTTGACAAAATGAGCTCAGTAATTGACGTCCTAAATAAATAAGAAAATCGACAGTTTTGATTGATGTGTTTTTCATGAAGAAATGATGTTTTCATAGAAAAATTTAAGGGATTTTAAGTCATAAACAACAGAATAAACAATTCTTTGTCTTTAAATATATACTATGTCCACCGAGTTTTCAGCTTCATCGCTTATATACCATTAACATTTACTCTAACTAGCCTACTTCAAGCTGGTTTATTGGTAAGCGCAGCCAATATATTTAATGATAAATTTAGACGGCCATCTGTTGGTGTCTACTTAGCTGGAGGTCCCAGTTTCGAATCCTAGTAGGGGCAGATATTTGTATATTTGTTCACATGCATGTTTGTATGTTTATTTAGTAAATTTCTGATGTTTTAATACTCATTAATATTTCTATTTTACCATTTCCTAGTATAAATAACACAACTTCTTAAAAATAACTTGGATTTTTATAACAAATTTCATAATATTTTTTTATTTATACTTTTACAAGATTATTTATTCAATTTTGCAGTAGTTTTATAATTTGTGATTATATTTTCATGGCTGCTTCTATCTTATTAACATAAAAAATGAATATATACCTGTTATTGAAGTGGTATTATCGTTACAATACGATAATCGCAATTCACACCACAATCACATTCATACGTATATATCATTCATAATTATTTATTTTTACTATTACTATTTTATAATATAATAAAGCTAATGTTGATCTTTATTCAAACATGTATCAATCAGGCATTCACCGACAAATCTTCACGTTTCTGACATCGTCAATCACAAACGGCAGTATTTACCTCGCCACGTATTCGCGTTCGCATCACAAAGTACACTGGTAACATTAATCTAATCCCGAGTAGTGAAGGAGGTTATTCTGTTAAAGTTGAAGTGTATATCGGGTTCCGTTTGGGTAACGAAGCGGATTTCGTTTTTCGAATATAAATGATTTTTCCATGAATTTAGAAGATTCTTGATTAAGTTGATCAAATAGAACAGAACAGAACATAACAGAATACAATAATAATAATATGTTAAACATTAAAATTTTTTACACTTATTTAGACTCACTATTTCCTTTTAAAAAATATTTATAATTATTTATTTCTTAGTTATTTGTTTGTTAATATTGCACGTTTTAATGTTTCACATTTAAATTTATTCTGAAGATAAATTCCTATTTTGTATTTTAGTTCCTAGTGCTAGGAGGTAAGAGTTTGGATAGTTTTGCCATATATTAGCCAAAAAGTAAGATCAACTGCCAAGTTTGGTATTCGTTAGTTGAATCTAGAATTATCTAGTACCTAAACAGGTATTAGTCTCGGAAATCACGTATATGTTTCTATGTCGTATCTCGGATTTGAGCCTTAATTGTAATACTACGCTGATCAACACTTACGCGGTTAGGTACTCGGTACTTTTTTGTCTGTTTGGCACTTATGAAAAAGTTACCACACTATCTACATAGCTCTGCCTTAATTATTTGATAGATTATGACTATTTCTTGATCACATACAAAAATAGTAAAATCTAAACTGAACATTGTTTAAAGACAACATATGAACAACAGATAATATAAAACTACATTATATTAACTGCAGAAGTGCAAAAGAGTTATTTTATATAATAATAATATTTTTAGCCTACAAACTACTCAAAAGTTAAAAGCTTCTGATGGATACAAGATAACTGAAAGACATATTTGATATTAAATAATTTTTTTTAACAAATATAACATATTTGCGTTGAAAATATAGTAAGCAACGATGACTCGGGGTAGGAGCAGATATTTGTATGATGAGTACGAATATTTAAGATTCATAGATGTTTGTATATTTCTGATATTAATAAACATATTACTATTCATGTCTTTCCTTATCTAGTATCCATAACACATGATATAAGCATGATATAAGCACACATAGCTCTTAATGATGTTTAGACAAAAGGTGTTACTGAGTAAGATTATTATAAGCTTAGAAGTATACACCGAAAAAATATGTTTGCATTGCTTTATCTAAATCTATATATAGATAATTAAAACTGAGAATGGAATAAGGATGAAAAAAATGAACAGGAAATTCAGAATAGTTCTTCTGTTCGGAGTAAATCGAATTCTCGCACGCCTAGCACATCACTCTTTCTCAAAGCTACAGAAAATTGAATCCGATATTTGTAACAGTCGTACAATGGAGGAAAATTACGATAGATCACAGTATTTTCGGAAAATGAGGTGGTTGCATAGAACAATAACAGCTTCATATAGTGTATACCCAATTCATTTACATTTAAAAAGGTTACTTTTTAGTTTCCAACTTCGCCGTCTATACATTTGATATGTTACTGTGTTTTTTGTAACTTTTTAAAGTTTATTTTAAAATATTATTCAAATACTTATTTTTAAAAAGATAAAATATCGTTGTATGTTTGTCGTGCTGCGTAGGTATACGATCTATTGGTACGCCGCCCTGAATCGGTCTAGGCTGCACGTTTGATAGCTCATTTGATATGGAACTTTATTGCTGTGTTTATTATATAACACTTGTAGCACCAAGAGCTTAAATAGTAAGCGTTCACCTTTTGGTTCATTAAGCCCTGGTAGTTTTACTCAACACAGGAACTTTATCTTTACTAAGTTGTTTGGCTGCGGTCTTCTGTATGACACAAGTTAAGGAACTCCGCAATTGAATCCGTGCTTTTCTAAAATGGAGTCTTCTCGAAGTCTTTCCTTTAGATATAACTCTAATGTGTTCGTTGTTGTCACGTTTGATATGTGAAATACCCAAAAAACACGATACCAAAGCGACTTTGTTGTAGAATAAACACCAGCGGGCTGATAAGGGAAAAAATCAACTAACGCAAAGGAATTATAAACAATTGTATTGAACACATTATTTATATTTATAGTCTCTTTATAGGCGAAAGTTAATTTATAACAAGAGTATACATATTAACGAGTCTGCTATAGGAGTTGGTGGCAGATTTCCCTAGAGCCCCCGTGTATGAACCGCCCATGTAACAAATTGCAAGTTGTTGACATTATTTTCATCGCAAAAGCAAACAAACCTTAAGCTCAAGGGATCAAAGGTTGAAATCCAATCTTTAAAATTATTCAAAATTAAAATAAATTATCTTAATCAAAAAATATTACCCATTGCTAACCACGGTTTTCTATTTTTCATATATATTAAAGTCTATGAACGTTCCACTGTTAGATATAAATGTTCCCAAAACTGATAAGCACGTCAGGTAACATTGGACTGTAAGACCACTGTGCTACTGGCGCTGCGCTATTCGGGTTAGGGCAGATTAAGAAAAGGTTGTTAAAATCAATTTCCTTTTTTTGTCGGAGAGGTAGAATGTATTTACGCATCATCCCTTCAATACTTATAGCATGACATATAGATCTTTTTGAGAGGCAAAGGCGTTCCCCCACTACTCACTAAACATCCCACCAGGCTGACTGCCTGACTCAAGCTTGCCCTGACAATTTCAAAGTCAATAGCAAAATATCTCTTTTTAAATAGACTTATTTACAAAGTTCTTTTAAATCGTTAATTTCACTGGGTCACCGCATGTGCCTGCCTTTGCGGACCCTACGGTGAACCGTAAAACCATGTCCTTTGTAGGAATTACGAGCAGACAGCAATGGTCATAAAAAGTACATTTTCTCACCGGTTCTCTCAGACAGTGTCAAGAGCTACTTGGATAAAACTCTGTGCAAAATTTTAGATAGTATCGCTTTGTCCCCCTATTAAAGACTAAAGATTTGATCTTCCGTGAGGTACTTCATATGCTCCTCTGGAAGGAGAACAACACCTTACAGAAGATCAAATAACTTTTAAGTGTTGATTGGGCAGCAAGTGCTATTGTCTTCCATTGTATCAACCACTTTTTATTTTTTATTTTTATATGGC
Organism: Acentria ephemerella; assembly: GCA_943193645.1. Classification (NCBI taxonomy): domain Eukaryota; kingdom Metazoa; phylum Arthropoda; class Insecta; order Lepidoptera; family Crambidae; genus Acentria; species Acentria ephemerella. Next base: position 10,229,756 of record OW971884.1, on the reverse strand, counting down.
CAGGAAAAGTAAAATTTTGTGCATCCTTCTATTAAAATAAATACTGTTTTTTTTATATTATGGCGTTGATTTGAAATAAAGTTTCATTCCATTTTATTCTAATCTATTATTGTTACAATGTACATAATTTATACCTTTGTTTTTGCCAAGCTTATATAATATACTGTAAATTTTAACTACTCAGTTAGACCTTTTTAATTTATACCTTTTTTCATTATTATTATCAGTCTATCACAGGATAACAAACCTTATGAAAAGATAAAATTAAAACCAAAATAACGAAATCCTATTAAAATTACAATTCTGTAGCGATTTATTGGATAGCTTTATGCGTGGACATGCCGTGGATTCCATCAGTGTTCCCCAATCACTTTATTGAATAAAGTCATTATAGGCGCCTTTTGTTGGCGATTGACGTCGGAAATTTATTTAAAAAGGCCTGGAAATTAATAAAAGCTTTCCGTCCTCGAAAGAGACTTTTGTACTGTCGAACCGAACAAGCGCTCAATCGGTTAGAACACGATACGTACCGCAATAATTAATTTTTCGTTAAATTAAATTGGAAATATAAAACTTGACGATCAAATTAGGGCTTATGTTATATTAACATGGTTTAAGATAAAAGACAATCAAATTATGTAAATATATATATTAAAAAAATAAGTAATTTATAAAATTTGTACTTTTTCAAAGATCGAACGCTGAACTTTATGATATTTCTATATGTTCATGTGTCTATACAGTTGCTAAGAAAAGGTTTTCTAAGATTTGAACTAGATCAATAACGGAAATAAAATTAAATGAAAGGAAAAAATAATAATTTAAAGTTCAAAAATATGTAAATGAAAAACCATGACTACAAATAGGTTTGATGCTTACGGAAATCAGATTTGTACCGAAATACTTTTTAAAAAATTAATATGACCTTTGTTTGTCCTCAAATGACGTCTTCATTAGACTTAATCCCGTACTACTCCTACCTTACTTCTTAAGTACTGTTCTTAAGTAAAGTAATAATATATTCTTATTTATTGTAAACAATGACAAAAAGGTGAAAGATTGTACATAATTATAACTCATTTTGTATTAGTATGAGGTAGCAAAGACGAAGAACATTTTTTGTGGTTTTTTGGATTTTTTAGTTTCATTGTAACGAGCAAAAGTTATTCAAAAAATTTTTCGAACAAAATTTTTCACCTATTTACCTCTTTTTACATGTTATTAAATCATATTTTTTGCCTGGAATACACCTTTTTATCGTTGTGAGTAATCTCGACCAGACTTTCCATATTACCCAGGGAAGATAACGGGTAATGTGGGTCCAGCACCCACTAAAACCCACAGCCACTATCAGACCGGCTGACACACTTCAGTCAAAGTGCGGTACAACCGAAGGTATTTCGCCGCTATGGTCTAAAAGACTTTGATCGTAAAGTCATTCCCAGCTGGAGATAACATTGAGGGGAAAAAGAGTACCATTAAACGGAAATCGATCTGACTCTGTTATTTAAATTTGGAGCTTAGTCAATTGGACTGGGTTCAGTCCCTAAGAGCCCCGAAGGCGTATGCCGAATGAGCCGTCAGAAGGCAGTTCTCTAAGAGGCCGACAGCGCCCGCCATTCTTCGGCGAGAGCGGTAATAGTAACGGTAGGGATAAGTTTAAAATGTCCACTCTTGTATATCAATATCAATGTATATTGAAGGGAAAATTTAATACTGTCCAACAGCTTACTCAGCTAAACAAAATTTGCTGAGTAGAAAAATAATGTAAAACCTGACCTGAGTAACCTGACATAAAAACACAAACCAAAACATTTTTATAGCAAAAACTAAACGTGTATTTAATATTTGTATTTTTGTAAGCTTTGTGTTACTAACTGTACACCGCATCCTTACATTCCTTATAAGACCGTCAAATAGATTAAAAAACAGAAAACTTTATAAGATTTTATTTTGACGACGCCTGACAGAAAGCGAAAAAACTTAATAAAAAACAAAGAATATGTTGACAAATGTCACATTATAATATCACTATTACGAAATCATCACCAAGAAGTCTAAAACATTTTGATTCTGTTTTATGTTTGAGAAAATGAAAATAATAATAAAGTTATTTAATTTCAATGTTTTAAATTACATTTTTACATAAAAATATTATTATGGTAAGTGTATATGCAGGGTGTTTACTAAGCAGATACCTTTCTTCCTTAACAGAATTATCACAGAGTGTTCACATAAAAATTATTATTAATAATTCTGATTATTGAAATACTATCCCAGTATTCCAATCCATCAAGTTAATCAATCAATCAAAAGATCAATGATAAATTTAATAAAGTAATTATAACGTATATTATAAGGATCTCTCACTCACACCTATTAACTAGCCCAAAGTTAAGAGTTATGGATGTTAGACAACGGAGAAATATAGATAGCAATATGTATTATATATAAATTTCAGAAACATACTAAATAAACAAAAATAAAATTTGTTTGCATTCATCTACATGAAATGAGCCTTGTCAAATTGTTTTAATGTATGATTAAACATCTGGCGACGTGAAGTTTAAAAAAATATTGAACGCGCAAAGGCGGAGAAATCTATAAGCCGTCATCGTCGTCGTCATCAAAGAAGCTCAACGATCTAATGGTGAGTAAAAATATTGATAATATCACAGTCGAATCTAAAAATCTTTCAAAAATGTAGAACACATTATTTGAAACAATTCATTAAATTGTTGCAAATGGCTCAACGATGACAATAGGGATCATTCTCTTTTTGAACAAGATGTAGATACTGCCGATAAATACGTTAATCAGTGGTATACTCCTGACCATGAAGGAAATCAAATTTTAGATAGAAATAATACAGACGCAGAGAAAGCTTCATTTCATCGACAAGTAGAAAGAAATTACCATCGTCACTATCATCTCCCTAAGCTTGAATTGCCGAGACTCATTGGCAAAATAAATGTAGATCCCATTTTAGACGCAATTCTAAAATATACATATGGACGATAACATTGACAAGAAGACAAATTTCCATACTTATTACAATGGAGCAAGGTTCATAATAAGCTTATAATCTAAAGCTTAATATTGCTTTTGAGTCTTATAACTTAGTCTTTAGTAGGGCAGCAATTCGTGTGAATTTTAAGATGGGCTATCTAGTTTTAAGTATTTTATTTATTAAAATATATTTATTTTATTTATCTCAATTGGTAGGTACTGAAATATTCAGGTCTACTTAGGAAAGCTTGTTACTGGCATTTAGTAACTGCTATATTGGTTGATGTGACTATTAATACTGTTTGCTATCCTAATAAAATAAAATGAAAACAATATTTTGCTTAGTTATAATAGCAGAGACTTGCAGCTCTGCCTGGCGAATTGCTTATACAATATAGTGATATTCCGCTGAACGATAATGGTTTACGGTTTTGCTATACTTGTTTTGTGTGGTGAAGGAATGTTAACCGCCGAACATACGAATGCAGATAAAAACTGCGTAAATATGATTTGGTTGTGGAATAAGTAAAATGCATAACACAGAGTATAGAAAATAGCAGTTTGATGTCGCAACTTTGTACACTATATATGCATGAACTAGAAATTTAAAAATATGAACATGACGTTAGATAAATCTCATGTTAATATTATTAACGTAATGTTAAAACGTTACCTTAACAGTATTACTGAAATGTATATGTCATCTTTATATTTTGAACCGGTTATGCTTAATCACAGCAACAAATCTTTTTCTTTTAAATTCTATCGTAGTATTATTAAGTCTATCGGATTTGACAATTTCGACAAAATCCATTAACTCCCAACTATTGAAAACCGTTAAATTGTGTAATGTTGTCGAATTGACATCCGACGGTACGCAACTTTATGGTGATTGGGGTAGAGCCTGATATTATGCTGTGTTGATAGTTTTATGGGTAATTATATCTTACAGATTTTGAACTCTGTCAATTCTCATTTCGAAATCCGTAAAATTGTGAATTAGATACAAATTGACACCCGCATAATTTAAACGGTAAATTGTAAAAGGTTCCGTTTTGACAATGCGGTGAAATAACATCACATAATTATAATTTAAAGTATTGGATCCTGGCAGTGATATGCGGGTACTCGTCGTCAATACCAATATCATAACGTTTTCTGATGATTTGTATTGACAAGGCAACTCTGGCAAAACCCAGGTTAGCAGAATTATCGAGAGTTTAAGCGGGTATTCCCAACGCTACAGACTGGGCGAGCGAGCACATCCTTCGTTAAGCCTGTGGCGTGCCGGTCCGTAAGCGGCTTTCTCGTCGCCAAAAAAGAAAGACTCAAATTACTCATAAGGCTTACCATAAGTCAACCTGTTTGTTTCTATCCTAACTTTGCATTTTGACAATTAAAGAGTAGTCCCAAATTGACCAACAAGCAAATTTCTCGTCAATTTGTGCAAAAGACAAGTATCACATTAACATTAAGTAACTCAACAGTGAACATGTAAATAACTCAGTTTCTGTCATTTTAGTTTCAAAATTTGTTAGAAAATAGGTTTTAGTTAATATACGTTTTAGTCACCCTTATATATTTCTCAAATAATAATATTAACGCAGTGATCAAAAATATTATGGTACTATTATGCGTAAAATTAAATTGATTACTAATTGACTTGTTGATACATCATGATTATGTAATTAGAAATATAAGAGAATATATCTTTATTGTACATCAACCGTTCAAAAGATAACTAATTTTGTACAAAAGGCGACCTTATCGTTAAAAGCGATCTCTTCCAGGATCTAGGATGGACAGGATTAAATATGAAGTACTCGAGGGAAGTTAACGTATGACGAACACATACACGAAAATTAATATTACCTGAAAATACTAAATATATACATACATTTACATATATTTAGTACCATTAGTACCCAAAATCCAACATTAAGGATTTTGATTTACGCCCCAATCAAATTATATCTATGACTGCGTTGTTTGTACGTCTGTCCTAAATAAAGTGATTAGTGGGCTCCGCACCTCATGCATAAGAATTAGATACTACAATGCCACGGAGCAATTGCCTGTATAATTTATTACGAGCTCCTTATCACAAAGCCGCCTTCGCGAAGATGCGATGTATTTATCCAGTTTGAATGTTTTACGAAAAGTAAAAGAATAACGATGTTTTTTAACTTAGATTGAGAAAATTACTAATCTGTGTATACAAAATGGTTTTGAGTAAAACATAATAATGTATACAAATATATATTTCAAATAAATAAAAAAGTTATATATTTTTAGTATCGTTAATCATCCAATCGGTCAAATGTCAATGTAAAACAAAATATCTAACAAAGACAATACAGCAAGGCGCTGATATTAAAACCAACATAGGCTTAAGATGTAGCATGTGTTAATATTATTTGTCTACGAATTTGTCAAATTATTTATAATTTAATCATATCAAATAGCTATGAATACTTGACCAATTTTAGTTTTAAAAAAAAGTAAACTTATTACTGGGGAGTCTGTGAGCTATATTTTTGGAGAGAGCAATGAAAACAAGGAAAACATTTCTTGATAGACACCAGTATATTGACAACTTCAAAATATATAGAAAAACAATCTAATAACAAAACATATTAAAAAGTAAAAATACTTAAGTAGCAAATAGTATTTATATATAAAAAAACCAGAAACAATACTAAAACATATTCCAAAAATATTTAAATGTTTCAACTTATCTAAATAATCTAAACAATTTATCTAAATTCAGCTTTATGCACTACATGGCAAAAGGTTAATTTTGATAAAATGTCACAGTGAAATTGTGGTGTAGTCTATCCCATATTCATAATAGATGTTCTTCCTTACAAAATCTCTGCAATTGCTTCAGCAAAAGAATAGCTATTTTGTCTAGTATGTTGGTAAATACTACACAAATTAAATTGGTATTATTACAATGTTAGGTTCATCGATAACTTTCCGAGAGGTGTATAAAAATAAGGTCGGGTTTTCTCTGGACAATTTTTTTCCAAATTTTATTTTATTATTTTTTCCAAGCCCCAAGACGCCGCTCAAACAATAACAATAAAGGCTATATTTACTTAAAGTATGTGCAAAACATTCTGTGAACAATCTGTGTACAATGTTTCGTTCGAGTTATATTAACAGGATTATCAATATAAGTTTTAAAAACACATCTATATATAAACTTCCATAATAGTGCCAGCACTTCTCCCAATAGGTATCCAGAGGCCTTTTTTTTGAAGAACAGGCAAGAATACCTCCTACCTCCGCAACATACATTTTTTTCTTTTCGTTTATTATGAAATTTTGTACAATACCAAGAACCAATACCAAGGCTCGAAGTGTTGGGTTTCTAAAAAATCGGGTTTCTAGAGAATTATATCGAATCAACATCGTTGGCTATTCAGAGTCCTATCAATATTTATCGAGTGGGCAGTTGTTTATAGTCTAAGAGATAAGAGATAAACTGAATAATTTTTATAATACTTTTTTCGACTGCTAAGGCACTTGGCCGTAATTACGTGGAGATAATGACGAATCAGGAACTGGAAATTTTATCTGCAACTGCTAGAACATATTCATGTTGTTAATATTATTGTAATAAATTGAGATATTGGTAGTTGGTTAAACAGACTTCAAATATCTATACTCCAACTGAACCATAAACAAATTTTCCCTCACTGGGAAATGAATCTTGGACCTCGAGATCTGAGTCAGCTGATGGCAACCGTAGAACCCAGAAATAGTGAATTTAAATTAAACATTCCTTTTTTCTTAAGCTTTACAGTAATCAATTATTATCTGTGATATTCAAACAAATACTCACCTTATTTGAAAAGATACTTTTCGGTAAAAACACTGATATTATTTTACATTTGAAACCTTTTCAAATTATTTTAAGTTTAACTAGAATTTACAGTTGCCAGATTTAAAACAGTATTTATGTCTCTAAAGCTCACTGACGCAGTATTTCCTATTTTAGAAGCAAGGTGACTTATGTTTAATTTTGTAAATGAAACGCTTTCTCTTCATTTTTAATTATAACTAACCGTCTAACGCAAATCGTCAATATTATTATTTTTTAATATCTGAACAAGTATTTTCAACTTCAACTTTATATTAAATAACAGTAATGCTAAGCTTTTGTAGTAAGCTTTTGTTTCATTTATTTACATACGCAATGTCATTTAGGACACGATTTCCGCCATTGTATCATGTGTTCGGTTCCCATGCATTTATCTCCCACTAATTTGTTGACTCAACACATGCACAGAACGATCAATAGTCGCGCAACATGCAACAAACGCCGACAACTAGTTTACGAACATCGCATAAAATTTTATGCATCCAAATATTGCTCAATGGCGCCAAAACAACGAAGAGGGGATGAGTATCCGTGTTTCTATATATTTATCGTATATACTTTGTGCGGGATTGTATATGTGTAGAATAGTGTGAGAGGAAAAGATTTTTTTCTTACTGCAACAAATGTTTTAATGGTAAGACAAAGTGTCAAACTCAAAATACTTCATATACACTATATAAACGTTAATTTCATGTCATTTGCAGGTAAATCTACCGCGGAGTCTTGACCACTTTGCCAACCTTTTCCACTATATCCAAATAAGCCATTTCATACCTTTTTTTACAGGAGACCAGAATATATGAAGGGGATATAGCTGGTAAAAAACTCTACGATATAGACTTGTGGCAATGAAATCTCTTTTAACGTGATGTTGAGATGGACAGGAATCACATTTTCTGTTTCTTTCGCCTATTACAAAACATTATACCGATGCACCTAGGCATTAGATTGTAAGTAAGAAGAGAGTGAAGTTACATACAGTCATTTTTATATTTTATAAGTCTCATGCGTTAGCTCATGGAAAAGTAAACAGTAGGGTAATGACTCTAAAGACAAGGCTTTTTATAGAGTATCATAACCATGCATCAGCTTATAGGATTACAAGCGCGAGGAGAGTGAAGTTGAAGATGTGATGTAAAGATAGTGAAGATGTGATCTTTATTAGTTTACGTGATATCCTATCACCACCAGATGTACCAACTCCATCGTACCTAAATATAAAAATGTTAACCAATCGCTGGGCTACTATCCCCTTGACTATTTATTTTATGTATTCCACCTGAATGATTTTTGGGATCAGTTAATTTACCGCCCATTATGTTATTGCTGGCTCGGCAGTCGAAAACCGGTATTGTATCCCAATCCAATTTCATTTCACATATTAAATCTCTCTTAATGTATTGAATTGCCGTGATATATGCCGTGTTACATTACATTTTTGCATTAAAATCAAAATTAGCATAAATAAAAGACATTTCTAATATTATTTAGTCTTCAAATAACAGACATAAAATTATTTTCACCTCTAAAGTACTGACATTAGAGCTGAAAATCTTTTAAGACTGATATGTCAATACCAAAAATAATTCAATAAATATTTTTTTTTAAATTGTCAACAGGTACTTTTTGTTTGTACACAGAATCACAATAAAATTTTATCTTATCTTATCTTTTGGGTTTTACGTGTTTTTAATTTAAAAGTAATTTAAACTTCGAATACTTCATTATAATGTGAGGCAGTAGGTTGTTTTTTTCTTTTCTAATGTTTACTGGTCTAGAAACAAGGCTGACACGGTTAAGGAAGGTTAATACTACTTTTTTTCATAAATTCCTTATCAAGACACCCAACTGGTTTTTATCTATTATAAAAAATAAGTTTATTTTATACCTAGTATCATCGGGGTTGCGATTTAGGCTATAATGCTTACAAGTTAGTGGTCAAAAGTGATTGTAGTAATTATTACTCGGTACACGGCTTGATGCGTCTTTTGAAGCACAAATGGTACTAGAGATTACAAATGTTTGATCGAACCATGGTATTCACTATGGTAAAAGTTGTTTTGTAATCAAATCCAGAGTGTAAGTTTCACTAAGCTTACTAGCAAGCTGCCGTCGTAGTAACCATTAAAAAATAAATAAATTCAAGATTGAAAAATTATTAACTCCGGTCTCCATAACTATATATTTTATATATTCCATAAAATATTTAGATACGGTTCATTTATTAACGAGGCTTCTATATTAATGAGGCCAAAGCCGATAAATTAATGTTTTTGTTCCAAAAATTAAATCCATTATTGAATATGTTAAAATCGCTACAAGTTTTTATTAAATTGTCACCCGCGGTGGTTTTGTATCAATCATATTCGAATCGCGGAAGTTTAAATCTCGATTAAGTTTTTGTATGATGCCGGTTTGTGGTGATTAACGAATTCGTTGGCGGATCGTGATTTTTGTAAGAAAATAAATTAAATCTTATTTATATTCCTCGAGCTTTTACTTCCTCTGTATATTTTTGTAAAGAGACTAGTTAATGGAGTTTTTGGCGCGTAATGGCGGGGTCGGTTAGGTGCTGTATATTTTATTTCATATATTGTGTTGTAGTGTTGTTTCTGTCATGAAATTGGTGTAGTTTTATAACAAAAAATGTCATTAAATCGTGCAATATATGGAATAAATCATTCAGCGTTGATTAGTGACTTACGTGAGATTTTTCAGTGTTTCATTTCCATTCATTTATTTGCAGGGTAATGTCATTTATTTAACAAATTTTATAATTTTATTCTCATTTACTGATCATTTCATCGTAATCATTATCATTATTTTATTTTTTCTTACACACATTACATAATGGTTATATAATATCGATTTTGAAAAGTATCAGCATAATAATTAATTTCAAAGTGTCATATTAAAAAACTGGAGTTTCTTGGCACAACTTGGTTACTGAGTTATTTTTTATGCAACGTGAAACTTGCAAAACTCATCCTAGTGATCAATGAACTTTTAAACTATTCTATTATATTATTGAAAGTTCATTTAAACTATTTATGGGTGAATTAATTTATTATTAATAATACATACTGAAAGTATATATAAATATAGTAGTATGATTTAACTTCGACCCTCTTTAAGATGTAAATACGACTTAAGTTCGGCGCTCATAAACCTAAATACTATTCCCTATCTCTGCTAAATAAACATAGTCAACGTTGTTTTACTGAAAACACAAACAAAATAAACAAAGTTATCACACGTGCTACCAGGACAACATATGTTGAAGGAGAGTCGATGTTCGAGTTGATCCTCGAAACTAGAGAAAAAGCTCGCACGCACAGCTTCTGTTATCTTATTACACGTAACCCAAATAAACATCTAATTCTTTCCTGCGCACCTCTGCACTCACAACTATCCCGTTCACTCTAGTACTGCCGTTTCACTTTACCGCGTTTCGGGCTTGATACTGTCGAGCTCCTAGTTTAGCTCGGAGTCCCGAGCGGAGAGGCTGTGTTCGTAAACACTGCGCCTACTCTGTCACGTTTGACCCGAGTTTTCCCGGACCTTAATGAAAAATTGATGAAAATTCGGATTTAACGATCCCACGTCGGTTGAGAGACCAGTCGGTCGGTGTTTTTGATTTTGTGTGTGGATATTCGTTTAATGTAAATGGATATAAGGTGAGTCCAAAGTGCCAATTTCAGGTGTATCAAGCGACCGAAAATTGTACTACGCTATGTGAACGATCTGTTTATCCTTTGTGGTTATTGCTTCCTGCTATTAAATATTGTTTATTTTTATGCGGACGGTAATGTAGAGAAACTGCTTCGTTAATGGACGTTTCTTGTCTATTTTTAACGTTCAAATTCATGGACATTTTAATGTCTTCTTTTTAATAAATTTCATTAAATATATTATTGGCTTTTTATATATATATTTTTTCTGAAAAAAGAATTGATTTCGATATGTCACGCAAGCAGAAAAATCTTTTTAAAAATGTAAATGACATATTTAAGTGAGTGAAATTAGTTTTAGTGTTCGTTTATTTAATATTATTCATCAAAATTAAAGAAAAATACATTAAAATCATTAAAGTTCCTACGCCAAAGTAACTTATCTTATCAAACTCATTCTTATCTGTCATAATAACAACGGCAAAAGCGTATCGAAAAAAAAACAACAGTTCTCGACAATAGGCTATTCTCATCGTGTATCTTAGCCTTTAATTCTCGTAGCATCTTATATACACAAAGTCTACGTGACTACGATGCTACGATTATTACGTAGCCATTCTAAATTCATTACTTAGTGAAATTATAAAAGACTATATTATAGAATTTTAAAGAGAAAAAATATATAAAAGAACCTAATTGTAATTATACTTTAGTTACTATTGAGTTACTTTTTATTTTATTTATTAAACCTCGGAGAGAATGGTTACTGTAGCGACCAAGATAATATAATTATAATTTTAGGAATTTGCATAACAATGTTATTTTTTCTGCCGTTCACGAAAAGTGAATTTTCGTAATGATGAATGATGTTTCATTTAGATTTAGTTAATTATATTTTGTAATTTTGTCATATTAATTATTGTCATCAATATAAAATAATTATAGTATTATGAAATATAAGCCCTTTAGATTATACAACTTGAAAATGATGTTACTCTAATTGGAACCCAAATCCATCGAGATAATTCTTAGTCTGGCCGCGAGATTAAAACTTTAAATTAAGAGGCTTCATGTTTTTGAATGACTAATATGTACGTACATATTTATTACAAGATTACAAAGACTAAGATCCCTAGCTTTTCGGCCATAATTATAATCGATGACAGATGTTTTTTTTTATTTTATTTCATTATCTAGCCATTAAAGTAAGCAGCATTAAGAGCTTGTTTTATGGATACTAGATAACGGAGACATATAGATAGTAATGTGTATATAAATATCAGAAATATACTATAAAAAACATACAAAAATTCATGACTTGTGAATAAAAATGTGTACTCATCATACAAACATCTACCCCTACCGGGATTCAATCCCGCGATCTTTGGCTAGTTAAGCTAGTTAGCTTAGTAGTAAGTACCGCTCTACCTGATGCCTGTCAGAATTGTGTAATAATGATTGTTTTTATGTATAGCAGTAGTCTAGTTGAGTTGTTAGTACCCCTCTCTACAAAGCTAGAGGTCCCGGGTTCGAACCTCCGAGTTCTGTCTATCGAAAGAGGCAGATATTTTATGATGAGAAGGATTATTCATTCAAGAGTCTGATTTTTTTTAGTATATTCTATATTTTGTTTTATCTAATATTCATAACACAAGCTCTTAATGATGCTTCATTTGGGTTAGGTAATAGGTGTGTGTGAGAAATATTATTAATTTTTTTTTCATTATCTAGTAAACACAACCAAGCGCATCATAATTTACATATTTGTATTTACATAAATTATTACATATTATATTTAACACACAATTTTAACAAACAAGTTTGTAATTTTGAAACCTTTCCATAATTTTGCTTTAAACTATCGAGTGTGGAAACTAAACGTGTAAAATTGAAGCCTTACATTATCAATTAAAAATTTCTATCGTTAGTACAATATGGCCTAGGCGGAGCCGCAGCCTATGACTTATATATTTCGCATTGATATTATTACAAAAGATTAAAACTGCAGCTTGCATTTGAATAAAACTATCTTAATAATAGAAAAAAGCATTTTCATCACATTTCGCTATTAACTAATTACATCTTTGTTTAGCAAACCATTCTTTGATATTATAAAGAATCCTGGTTTCGTAGTACATTAATGGGACTGCAATAATTAACTGGTATTATTTTTCTCATTCTTATGATATAGTATGATTATTCGTAATTTCGTTACCAGAATATTGTTCTCTTGTTTTGATGATTAATGAATAAGATTGCGCTCTATTTACCGATCTCGGTCAAACGTGGGTAGGAAACAAGAAGCCTCTTTAGTTTAGTATCGTATTAATTACATATTAAATTCATAATGTTTCTTTATTATTCAATATACAAATGACATTTGAAAACACCAAATTGTTACCATTCGGGTTTTTTTTCAAATTCGAAAATGTTTATTACTAACTATAAAAGGATTTGTGTTTTGTTAAATACACATAATTAATGTTGGTCAGATATATACAATATACTCCCACTAATTGTAAAGTGCGTGTATAATGAAATTATATAGTTATGAAATAGAAAATGTTTGGAAAGAAAGATTGATAAAAATTAAGAGGAATTAGTTTTTATACAGCAGCTATCTATAAGTCGTAATCTTTTGTGTACTATTTTGTTAGTTGATAATTGATAAGTGTAGGTTGTTAAATCTTCAATCTAAGCTAAACCCATAATTGTTCAGTTTGTATATTCTCTCATTTTGAAAAAGATTTCTTAATCAATTCTGTGTTTATCCATATATCACCACCATCATCAGTTATTAAGAAGCGTCACTTGGCTCGTGTCTGTTCTTGTAAAATGAGGGATGTTATAAATTTGCTGTCTCTCTGTGTGTAAGCGTGTCTGTATATCGTATCGATTTCGATGCGAGAGAATGAGCCTAATTAAAATGAGAAGTGGCTTATAAATAGCTATATACTTCGCGTGAGTTAAAACTAAGTAAAACGTACTATGGATAAGATCTCCATACTCGTGAACTGACATATTGTCTATTATAATAATTAATAAGCTTCACACAGGGTCAATATCATATTTCTTTTGAATAAACGCGAGTAAAGCAAAAAAAAAACTCTGTGTCTCTCTCACTCTTCCATAAGGTGGACCGGTATATAAGATAGCGTATTACATGGAAGGGAACCGTTTTATGCACCCAAAAAATTTCAAATTATTAACAGACAATTAATAATAAAAATTAACAAACTAAACGATGATATATTATATTTTGCATTTGATATCGTTAAAACAGATATTATTTATAAATAATGAAATCAAACAATAAATAATGCTATTAAGCTCAGACAATTAATTTCCATAAAGCATTGTCTCATCCAAGCGCTATAAAATTGGGCAATAATTTGAAGCCCAACAATAAACGAGTATTGTTCACAAAAAAATATGTCAACGAATATATATTTTCAATTGCGAGGAAATGTTAACCGCGCCCACTTTCCATTAGCTACTGCCATAAGCAGTGATTTAGGGTTCACACTCTTTGAAATATCGTTGACATAATTTTCTTCTGCAGTTAACACTTTGTTGTTCTCGTATCATCAGAGTTATTTAAAAAAGCTTCTCGGCAATATCAGATATTGGGTTAAAAAATAATATTTACTTTGCAGTAGACGTTTTTATCTTTGTATTAGTACTATTTTATACAGTCGAACATATATAAAATAAAATATATGCTTTGGAATTTAAAGTAACTTGTTGATGTGTTAGAACAAACATAATACTACCACAGTACACCACTCTCTAGTCAAATTACATATCCTTCATGCGTTGTATCTTATATAAATAATATGACTACTTTAAACTTCGCTCACTCTAGATCCATCACCAGCATTTTAACTATATAAACTACTTACAAAATTCCTTATTTGTTTGCAGATCGAAATTAGTCGATTTCCAATGAAGCTAGTACTATCTAAACGTAACATAAATACAAACTTAATAATTTATTTAAGTAAAATGTCTTAGAATGACAAGGTAACTATTGTCTGGAACATTTCTAGGCATATCTAAGTAAAATTAAAACAACAAAGTACTTTTACTTTTCTTAATTCATTACATTGTCGAGACTGTTAAGCCTATAATTATCAGTAATCTTAAATCATATTAATGTAACATGTAATGACTGTTTGTAGTCATATTAGTAGAAAATAATATAACATAGCATAATGTCCCCACAATCACATCTATTATCTTACCCAAAGAAAGCATTATTAAGGGCATGTGATATGGACGCTATTTAAGGAAAAACACATTTAATAATAAATAACGTAATAATTTTTTTCGACATATTACGAATATTTGCTTATCAGTCATGGATTTTGTATGTTTATTTAGTATATTTCTGATATTTTACATTACTATGTACACATCTCCCTTATCTAGTATCCATAATACATTAAACTTAATGATGCTTACTTTAATCTTATATCCATATTTTTCCGTTATTAAGTATCCATGATAAAAGCTCTTAATGATATGAAAATTTGGGCTTGGTAATTGGTGTGTGTGTGAAATATTTAATTACATTATTATTATTAATTAAAAAATGTTCAAATAACAATATAAATAACAAACATGCTACCATGACCCAAGTTAGTCATTCATAAATATTTATTTTTATTATACAAACTTGAAGCGAAGAAACGAACTCATATTTGAAGTACTGATCGTCTTTACATATCTGTTCCTACGTTGATTAAAACAAGAGACTAGCCATTTGACTAGCCAGCCATCAATTATTCAAAATATGTTTTAATGTTACCCATAAAGTGAAAACTTTGTATCAACGACGAAGCTCAGATAAACCTTGCGTAAAAAGAGCACCTGCCGACACAGTCTGGCTACTCCGCTCGGGTTAGCAATAAAAATAAAGCTGTAATTTTTGCGCCTTACAAGGCAACATCTGTAAGATAAAAATTGAAATAACTGACATAGATTAAGAAATCCGCCTGTGTGTTGACGAATATAAACTTTACCGGCAAAGAAATAAAGTCGGGTTTTATGTTCAAAATGTTTGGAAGGATCAGTAGATCTCCCGTGGATTCGGTGTAGATGGAGACAAGTGAAGGCGGTATCTCACGAGGTTTTATGCCAGTCACGATCGAAAGAGCTATAAAGCGCTTCAGGTTGGAAATTGAAAGTGACTTTAGCTGTAAAACGTACAGAGTGAGCGCTGGAAGCGCTCGTGGATATATCAATTTATGCTTGCTGCCGCCTTTATGTATATTTACGTGTCGGCAGAAGTGTTGTTTCTCCAAGATAGGAACATTTATGTCCTTGTTATTTTCCTATTTGGTATATGATGCAAAATGAAATTTAAAAATTAATACTTCTATTTGGAAACTAATATGAACCAGCCAATTGTAGTAAAAATTAAAAAGTTGATATCTTGATGTTATTTTATCTTCTTATATGTTACACGTTCTCTGAAAGTTAACGATTAAGATGGTCAATCAACTATTATGTTTTTTATCAACTATTATACTTTATTAATTTAATCAACTATTATATTAAGCTCAGCAAATGACTCGATACCACGTGATGTAAGCAGTAGAGGAGTCCATATAAGAAGAGAGCTAGTGAAGCATGCGACATAATGCCCTAGCCACCCTCACCTTGCCGGCCCAAAAAATGCTTTTCACGCCTCTTTTAAAGGAACCCGTGTTGTATAATTTCCTTCAATCCCTTTCCTCTTATATATGTCGATGTGTGAGATGAAATTTGATCAAACAAACAGTCAAACATTATAGAGTTACATAAATTTCAAACTCAAAGAGAATGTAATATTCCTGTGATGTGAAAATGAACTTTTAATTCTAGGTTACTGTTTTAGGATCAAATGCTTTTTTGAAATAAAGAGGTAACTCAAAATGCAACAAGAGGCTTGACAAGGTGGTAAAATTTATCGAGCACTACTGCTAATTAAGTAGACTCTACATTTCAACTCTAGTTGACTCTATTTCAACTCAACATAATCTTACTAAAATACATAATAGAGAAAATGAAATAAGTAGGTGTTTATTTCGACATGCATCGTGTGTATTAACCCTAATCGTGTATTTTATTATCAATTAATTTGCACAGATTATTGCGGGACCTAAACTATAAAAAGTGACCCATAATAAATACGCATTAGTGAAAATGAATTACAACGAAGTAATATTCGAACCGTGAAATCTGAATGTCGGAATATGAATTCCTGAATTAATTAATAATCTAACTAGCTATTGTCCGATACTTCATATGCAGGGAATTTATAATCAGGTTTGTACTATATAGATATATTTCTGCGTTGAAATGTAGGCTATATTTTAAGATCTGTAGCAATACAGCAGTGAAAATTACATCCAATTCCATTTATTAGTTTTTGCGTGATGCGAGCATAAATATATATGGACAAAATTTCTAAAAACTGTTGTTTTGGATTCTGGTGCTCCAATAAGGACTCCACATTTTTTTTTTAATATCTAAGTATTGGCCAGTTACAATTTTATTATACGTAAATATAGATTAAAGCCTCAAAAGAGGGAAACAACTTTTTTAAATCTTATCTTTATTAAAACATAGCTTGCTCATCGTAACATGCTTCAGACTGAGACCTCCTTTCATAAACAATCTATACTGATAGCAAGACATGTATTGATTGCCAAAAATAGCAAAAATGGAGAAACCAAAGAAAAGTGGGGTACTATAATAATAAAAAAATTAAAAAATCATGTAATGCTAGTTTTATGCATTGAGGTTATCATTTCAAAATCATAACTATATCTTCATGCCTTGACATACATACATATGTGTTTTCAAACATATTTTAATTATTTGTTCTAAGAATATTCATAAAATATCAGACAGCCCTCCTATAATATTAAATGTCATTATAATAATGATTTTTCTTGATCATTATCTATGTATTTTATCATCTATTTGTAATTTATGGTATAGAATAAAGTATTTTCTATCTAACTATCATCTGTACTTAAAATCTAGGTTTTTGCGAGGAATTTGTTGAAAGTCTCAGTCAGAAAACTCAAAGTAAGAGTTTTTTTTGATATATTAAAGCGAGACAAGTATTATAGACGTGAGTGTGTGGTCCAAGTTATTAACTTAAGCGAGATGAAAAACAGATGAAATACAAATGCTGGGCGTAAGTTTTGTGGCTAACTTATTTTGGCCATCAACTTATTTGAAGATCTACTGAACTGTAATGATGCTGTAGCAACTTGCATTGTAGAGCAGCAATGCATAATAATAAACGAATATTCGCGCTAGTTATTTAAATTAGTTATAAATTAATTCATTATTCATTGATAAAGTTGAATCTATTTTTATTGTTTTGACCTAAAAATTTGATTTTGTAAAGCGGCGGATAGTAATTGTACTGAAAACATTATTAGATTTCTTTAGAAATGACAGGTAGCTAAATTGTACCTATGAATATGATATCGAGATAGATTTTTAAACAAATGAGTTTTTCATCAAAGTTCATTTTTAGATTTTTTGATATTACCAGTAAACATTTAAATTGGTATTCTATAATTCTAATGCATCACAAATTCTCATGACTCAGTCCAAACCCTAACCAGCAACAGAGATTTATTTGCGGCTCGCTACTGACATCAGCTCG
The DNA here is from genome assembly GCA_943193645.1 of Acentria ephemerella. Lineage (NCBI taxonomy): Eukaryota > Metazoa > Arthropoda > Insecta > Lepidoptera > Crambidae > Acentria > Acentria ephemerella. The sequence goes on along the minus strand of OW971884.1, from coordinate 10,211,515 downwards.
AGGTGTTTCAATGTGTAATATTTTAGTCTAGCCGACTCTCAGTTTGTCATACACTTTAACTTCTTACATTTCATAATAACAAACTCGTTTTGAGGTCACAAGTCGATTCATTTTATATTAACCGAACGTTTTTGTGAGCTTATATCTAAATAAATTTATAATAATTATCATCTTGTCTCCATAAAAATAAAAAAATCTAAAAAAATAATTTTCTAAAATTTTCTATTGATTACATATTTCACATAACTTCTACTATGTTAAATATGATATGATATATAAACAAATGAATTTTTTTAGGAAAAAAAACACTGATTCGCCTTCTTGTAATAAGTTACCAATTCCTCTAGATCTTAATAATAAGTCATTAACTGGTTATGCATGGGGGTCTTAATGGAATAATTCAAAAAAAACGCGGAACCCGTAAATAATACGACATTCACTATTAAATGTATAAAGTACTTATGTAAATACACACTAAAACATTGCTACAATTAAACAATCAATATGCAAGAGTGGTCATTACTTCACAAAAACTATTAACACCGCCTTGTAGAAATGTGCCCCAAAGTGACAACGCCATCTATTGACTAAATGTCTAACCTTGTTTCATTAAAAAAATTGGCCAATACGTATACCGATACTGTTTAAATCATATCCATTATGTTATTGCCGTAATCCGCTAAAAATATTTAAATAAAAGTGTAAATCTAGATTTATATTTGCAATTCAATTCTGAAGCCTATTCATATTCACGTGATATTCGTCGGTAGCGTGTATTAAAGGTTTGTTTATCAGTTTTCAAACGTACATGTATTTCGCTATCGATGGCAAATATTTTTGCTCGCCTAGTGTTAGTAGAATGAAACGAATTTTATAAAAAAAAAATGATTGATTTGCAAACTAGTCAAGAATAACGCATATCTAAATGTTTAGGCCAGTGTATAGATATTATATTATGGCCCAAAATACTCATATAGTTTTCCCATGGAAGAAGACCCATGTATGGTGAAGACAGTAGTTGGATAATGATGATGATGAAACGGAATTTCAAATAGTAAAGGTGTTTCCTTTTGTGACTTATGCGGAAAAGTAACTTCATCTATTATATAATATATATATATATATAAGTTTGCTATCAGATTAGCTGTAAAAAATATAGAAAATCATTTTTGTATTTGAGTTGAATAGTATAAACTTCAGGAAAATTGACAGTACATAACTAAAATTATTAAAATAAATTTTAAGTTTCATACCTAAGAACTATTTAAAACAAAATTCAAAATAAAGTGACCTATCATTCATGTACTCCTAATTATTCCAGTGAGTCCTAATTATCCAAGTTTCAGAAGGCAACAAAGGCAAATTATACTCAGCCATCGCGGGGTAAAAATAAACGAAGGTACTGCGAATAAAGGTGGGGTCAAGACTGCGTAAAAACGGAATCTCGATTAAAAAGCAGACAGGCTAACGTGATTTACATTCGGCTCCGAAAACTGAGAGAATATTTGCTTGGCGCGATCCAGACAAATTGATAAATTTGCATTTGTGGACAACGCCTTTTATTTCTGGACCAGAATACGTTTGCGAACTTTGCTTTTGAGAGAAAGACTTCAAATTATTATTTAATCGTGAACAATTAACATAAACATTTGAAAGCCTCAGTGCTGGGCTCAAGTCTTTCTAAATGCGAGAAACGAAGAATTATCTTCTTAACGGCAACACGCCTTGCTGTGCGAGATGCTAAGTGGTTGCAGTTGTTGAATGGTAATTACTGCAGCCATTGATAATTAAATATTTCACAGTCAATCTGGACACTTTTTGATCGCTATTATATATTTTTTGAAACAGCGGTCACGAATGATGGTGAAATGTGAGTTGCTTTGTTTTAGTGATAGAAATGAAAGTACCCTGATCATTACTTAAACGCTTATGACTTTTTTCTACCGAAATCTCACTAGCTTGCCCTTTACACGTTTCACGATCAAATAGGAAGGCGATGTTACCAGATCATACAGTCTGGTGCTTACGGTTTTATCACCTAAAAAGCATGGCGCAAATACATAAATCTACTTTTTATTTTAGCGGTAATCTACTACATTGATATAATTTATCAGAACACCTTAGCATGAGGCAGTAAATTGCTTACAAATTAGCTACACGATAGAATAATACGATTTCATTGAATTATGTAGACATTCCGCCTTATTACATTACAAACGTGGTTTAAATTTAGTCTTTGTTTAAAACTGAGGCTATTTCATATTGTTATTTAAGATAATTAGAGACAGCATGAGTTGTACACCAGGTTTAACTTAAGCGTTTTACAACAAGGCAGTTAATGTTCATAAATAAATAATAAATTCGTTTTTTCAGAGTTACAGCATCATCATATCAGTTCTGTAGGTAGTAACACTAAACATTCAAATTGGTACTGGCAATAAAGTAATCGAATTATCTAGAACGAGCCCCGTGGCTCAAAAACAACAAAACTTGGCCAAAGTTTATCGTGCTCTGTTTACAAGGGGCCGAACAAGGGTGGGGTCTGCACTTTGTCATACTTTCGGCTAAGGTATACCTTTGTGTATAGTAAAGTTGAAGAAATTTAGGTTTTATTCGATTTGTTTTCTATTAACTATATTGATGCTGCTAAAATAATAATAAGGTATAAAATAAATTTAAATACAAGTAAGGAGAACAATTTCCCATTCATTTTTGCATTGAAAGTAGGTACTGATAAAATTAACTGAAAATTTTTGAATATTAAAATCGTATATTTCATCAATAGAGGTTCTAACAAATATATGTACAAAAGGTTTTTGTGTCTCAATAAAAAAAGAGAAAACATCGAACAAAGGCATAGTGTGTTAGTTAGTAGGTAGTGTAAAATTTTGACATTAACATACCAACTATTGTTATTTGTAAATAACCATTACGTTCTTCAACCTTTTATGTTCTTCTTACTCTTAACAGTATTAAGTGGAACTCGTGTAACTCTTTTTTTTAATTTTAATATTCAGAATGTTTGGATTGTAAAAGTGCATGCTGTGTTTGCTTAAAAAATTGTGGCAATTAGAACATAGTATTAATTAAATATTAGTAAACCTTATAAATAATTAAAAGTATGAGCTAATATGATATTAACGATGAAATCTGAATTTGAAATGATTTCCACAATCGTAAGTAAGAAGGACAGGCATTTGGTTGATGAGCTACACTTAGTATAGAAGGTGAAGTCACAGTACATTTCCTGGAACAATTGACTTTTCAATATTAATTCTGTATATCAAAGAGCGGTTAATCCCACAGATTTACAAACAAAACTTAGGCGTCCATTAAGTTATTTCTAAGACGGCCTGTCGAGTAAGAACGTTGAATTTGGTCACACAATCTACGAAGCCTAATGAAGTTTTAATAATTCAGAATGTTCTCAAACTGTTCTCTAGTCGAGAGTTCAGCCGGGTGGTCTCTTCGCGGTCTATTTAAAATGTTAATTGGCTGACTTGATAAGCAGTTTAGATATTTAGAAGTTTGTTTTGGTGGTGCCATTCAGTTTGCGGCGACGGAAAGGCTTCAGTGCCAGGTCGGAACGGAAACGGTGAGGGGTTAAGAAACTCCTTTGATTTTGATTTTAATATAAAAAATTTACGGACGAGTGATATAATTGTGGACGATAATAATAGTAAGTCTGAAATTACAGCCCAATTCTAAAACTACCGAAATATTGCATATAGCAAAAAACTGTTAAAAAATTACCAAATTATTTTACAATTATTTATATTCTTATTGCAAATCTTCTAAATATATATACGTTGTATATTGTTTTATTTTTCCTTTTTTATTATAAATAATTGTTAAGAACTGGCCACCAGTCAGGTTTACAATCATAGAGGTTTATATGTTTTTTACTTTTCTCGTTTTGACTTAAGGTTCTTTTGTTTTGTTGTTGTTCTGTTTTTTGTTTCGGTCATCTTATTCAGCTTTATATTGGTATGTTTTCCTTCTTATTTCAATATAATATCCATTACTCGGAGCTGATTACCCTTTTATTTTATTTCACTAAAATAATGTTTGAATTTTTGTGAAATATTACTTTTCACAAAAATGCACCCATAAACTAGAACATCACTAGAATTTTTTACGAGTCCATGTATTATTTATGAGTGACAGAATATTGTATTGGTTTTCCGTCAATCAACTAGCTTTCATTGTAATCGAAAAGTCACGGTCAAGTAATGTCCAGATCAAACCTGCTATTCGTTATTACGTTCCAGCAAAATCATTAGTCGGACGTCGATCCTTCGTCATTTGTCAATAGTAAAAGCTTTGTCGTGTAGCGACGGGCATAATTTGATTTCCCTAAGGTTAAAAGCCTGTATCGATTTAGCAAACTAGTTTAAGGTGAACGAGTGAGAATTTTCTCAAAACTTCAATGAAGAAATATGTAGTCAACCTAGTATTGTAATAAAGAATTTTTTACTAAAAGGTTAATATTTTAATGTGTTTGCAGTAAATAAATAACTGGTTAATCTTTTATAATAAAGCACCCTTATTGCCAGTAACAAAAAATGGAAGAATTACATGAAGAATAATTAGGGCCATAACACAACTTTACGAATCAAACGTGGCTTGGTGAATCAAAGTGAATTCCGTAACAATAGAGACTTTGCTTAGACATATGTGCATTCCAAAGCTAGAAAGAGCACGGAATAACTATTTTTTTTGTCTCATCTTAAGTACAACTATGACAAATGATGTTTGTTTTTGTAATCAGAACCAGAGCGCTAAATCGCTACCGTTGAGGTAGACTGTAGTTTAATCTAATTGTTATTGTTATCAATAAATATAGTTACTACTTGAGTCAAATTCAAAATAACTTAATTTAAATACTAAGTTCTTTTAAATCGTCACAACAGGGAATACATATGAGAAAAACAAATAAATGTCATTAAAGTGAACAGTAAAGTAAAAGTTTTATTGATATAAGACCTCATTTTCTCAATACATTTTCGATCTATTGTCGTTCTAAAACCAAATTTGTGTACTTCATGCGTTTTATTGACTTTTGAAGGCACGAAGTATGTCAAAAATGTAACGACAATATATAACATGATATTATTGTCGAAATTTTTATTTATTATACAATAAGCAAACCTTATTTTAACATGCACACACTCAAAAATATGATAGGTACAGTGGAGGTAAATTGTCAAAACGTAAAGTCTGACATATGAGTTAATATTAAAATCGTAGTTGTTTGAGAGCTGTTTGATTTTCTCGTAAGAATTCAACAAACGGTCGCCTATGTGAATATATTATCCATGATATAATATTTGATTGTTATATGATTTGTTTTCTATGTTCAACTTCTGTGTTCATCTGTGTGTGTATCATGAAGGAATCAATTCTACTATCAAGTGGAAGTATCATTCATGATTATTTTTGGAGACGTTTTACTCGGTAATTTTTTATCGCAATTTTGTGAGTTATTCATTTACACACCTCAGCAGTTATTTTAGAAAGAACAGTAATTGTGATAATCTGTCAAAATTCAATTCTTTATTATAAAATAAAATTATTTTAAAGAACATAAAATATATTTTTGAAAATAACCGCTTAAACGTCCACGCTCTTGACAAGAGACAATTGATACTTTAAAATAAGAATATTGTTTTTCAGTTTTTAACGTCTCAAAATTCGTGACTATTAATACAAGTGAGTTAGCAACGCACAATTGATAAAGCTCAATGCCAATTGGAGACGAAATAATAATATACATGTATTCGTATATACATTATTTATTTATTTGTTTATCTAATTTATAGTATTAGTGTTAAAATTATTTTGTATTGTATATTTTTTTCCATTCGTAGGATATTGACGTTTAATAGTTATTAAGTTAAAAATTGTAAAGTAAAATAATGATGTGTTCGAATATTCTTATGAAAATAAATTAAACAAGGTTATAATTCTCTTTAGAATGATATTGCAAGAAGAACTTTCTAGTTAATGATAAATTAACTTATTGTAAGTATAATTAAAATTTCCACGCTCTCTCTTATTTTAAATTGTCAAAAAGTTCCAAAATAATGAAGTTATTTTTAAATAACTCGGATCGTTACGGACGACTATAAATACTGATAATTCATTCTTTCTAGCGTCGTTTCCGAGGTGTGAACAAATATCACATCGTAGCTACAAAAATATCTGCGTGAGTAAACGTAAGTCTTAAGAAAACTTCCAGTGTCCTTGCGGCAAATTGACACACTGACACGAAAATGTTTCAGTTCCATTTTCAACGAATTCAATTAAGACCTTCTTCTTGAAAAGTTTATTTTTGAAGTTAGATAATTATTATTTTCTAAAAGAGGTAATTAAACTTGACTTGAATACAAGACTCGAAGTGTTCATTCGTTAATTCTACACCAAATAAGATTCCTTACCATACTGTGTTGAGTAGTGAACAATGTTGCTGGCGTAATCATTGTTGTTGAGGAAGACTTAAAGAGGTATTCTAAGCTAGCGAAGTAATGCTGTCACTTAAATTACAGCCATCTTCAAAAAAGAATAAGGTCCTTAATCCGATGAATTCTTTCACGCCAGTAGAACTCACATGTTTCTAGTTCCCCCATACCAGGAGACGAGCTGTTTGCATGTATGTCACACTTATGGCTTAAAAAATGTATCTTTGACGTCATTTTAATCAAATCCATTAATAGTCACATTGTTAAAAACCTTGTTTTATATAACTGTCTAATACGAATATATAAAAAGAAATATAACTCTGATAATTATAATAATATCATTACGGCACATAAAAGAAAGTATGAAATATGATACCATATGATATAAAAAATTACGAAATAAGAATAATTAGTTATATAGATGTCATATATAATTTAAAATGTTACAATACAATCAAGTCAATCAGTTTATTATCCAATCGGGTATTGATGGAAGTTTCAATATTTTATTCAATTTGACAAATGCTATAGAACAGATTAATATCTACTTGTTATCTATTAAAATATTTTCACAGCATCATTCATAATCACATGTATATTCACATGTTAAAATTTATTAATTTTCCCGCTCTTTGGTCTGGTGGTATACGTACGATGACCTATTTGACGTCTATTTCTGAGAGTTTAAATCGGGCGATCGCTTCGGTGACGCTTCCTTCGCCTAAAAAAACACAGGTGACGCTTAAAATGGCGGGAATGCAACATTATTATAGGGAAAGATAATTGGGAATTTAATTTTGTGGTAATTAGTAAAACCATTTATTAGTTGATTAAAGATAATAACATAGTTTTTACTGCTTTTATTTTATGAATGTGAATACGTCTATGTTGAAGCCCCGGCTTTGTCAAGATTATTCTATCACGCACTAGTGTCTAAATTATTAAGAACATGTGTATGCGATGTAATAATGCTCACTTTTTGAGTAAATTGAAAAATTAATGTATCAATAAATGAGTCTGTGATAGTTCAGTGCAAGGCCTAGTGTTTTATTTTTTGTAGAAAACTTCGAGCTTAGTACTTCTACAGAACAAATGAGTGTGTCAGATTGTAATGCTGTTATAAGAGCTTTTAATAAGATTTTTGGCTTGTGACAGTCACAGGCTTACTTAATAAGGGGTATGACATGCATGAGTATTTGTGTAGGAAGTTACTCCAATATTAAATTGACAATTAGCAAGATCCCTACCTAAGTATATCCCTTACTGATCAGACGTCTGTTCGCCTACAAACTTCACAACACGTTGGAACTAATATTGTAATACAAATAGAATCTAACTTATTACGCCGCGGGCTCGAGTTGCTTCTGGATACGATTCATCAATTAAATTTACTTGGAACAGTATGAAAGTTTTTGATGAGTCCTGAAAATGATCAAGGTACTTTATTAAAATGTAAAACGGTATAAATTGAAATTAAAAATTATGTACCGCTTTTCGTTCCAGGCTTAGATGTGAATTAGATATTAATGTATATTAAAAATATTTTGAGGTAGGTTTTTATTTCAACTTGATCGAATAGATTGATTCAAGTAGCAATTGTGAGTGTTCTTGTGGCTTGACAAGCTAAAATTGTGTTTGATTAACTACATTATAAGTGATCACATCACTTTGATAAGCGGCCATTCTTACGATCTTATTACGTTACGCAGTAATTTCATAAAATTTTAAAAAATATATACAATACTTTCTAAGACTATTTTACCATCGAAGATAGGAAGGGAAAGAAGGAGGTTTTTAGGATCAAACCAAATTGTTTTATTTTTTATTAAAGATACTATAGTATAAATGAAGAATATATTCCATAATTTTCATATTTGCCTTTCACAGTATACAGAGAGGTAGAATGAAACAGGTAGATATAAAAGAGGTATGAGTATGAAATTTTAATTTTCTGTATTCTAAAATAAAGTAAAATGTATTCTATCTATTTATTTATTTATTTCTAGGCTACTAGTTACTTGGAAGAGATTGCAGCTGAGCTGTGTCCTTTTTGTTACTGCTGTTCATTATATTCACTGATTTATGATTTTTAGCTGTTCAAAGACCTGGTTTGGTTGGATTGATTTAGTAGATAATATATAACTGTTATATAACTGATAAGTAACTGTGAGAAAATATAGTATTCTAGTTAAATTTTCTGTGCTCGCTAGTGACTTTTTCTATACCGCTATTCTTCTTGGTGCAGCTCTAGTCAAAGCTTTATCTAGAAGATTCAAGGCACGCCCACTCAATCGCTTCAGGCTCTTCGCCCAAATTGAACGTTTTGCCTCTATAACGTATTGGATGCTAATCACTTATATCGGCCCCAAAATGGTCTTAGTCTGATTTTATTGAAAACGTCTGACAGTTTACATTTCAATAGGTTTGAAAGATTTAAATGGTTAATTTGTGGTTTCAGACAAATATGATTTCCTCTGAATAACTATTTGAAATCAATGAGTGACGCTATAGACTTAAAATACTTTAGATGTACTTAAATATGTTTCTTTTTATATTATCATGGTGAAAATTTGCCATGTTATCTTCTTAAGTTTGTTATGTCATATTAAAAAGATTTGTATCGACGTCACTGTTAGAATTTGCTACGAAAAGAGTAGTAGATTAATTATCGTAAAATTAATATAATACAAAAATGAACCTAAGTATGCGAATTAAAGAGCTAAGGATTTATCAAAATAGGTATCTGTAAACAGTATCAATTGACAGTTTTAAAAGATATCTCATGTTCACGTTCAAATAGATTCAGATTAATTATGCTATGCAGTCTTACTCTGCAAAGTTCGCAGAATATTTCAGCGCGAAGATTAAATTTCTCCACGTTTCCGTATGATGTCAGCACTTTATACCCCTTTGAAATATTGCCAAAATATTGGTAAAAAGCTGCCACCCTTCTTCTGGACGCCCCGGGATATTTATGACTACTACGCTAGACAGAAAGATGAAATGTTTATAATGCTAAAATAATAAATAACAATAATATACGACGGCCTGACAAAAGAAGAGATAATAACTACAATTGAATTAGCTCGTCAAAAAAGGTTGATAAAGTGGGGATATTTTGTTGTATTTGTAGTCTATCTACAATTTTTTAGAACATTATCAATATTTATATCCACATGTATTTTTCCCAAGTAGATAGATAGGCTTGTGCCCACTAGTGGGACGAATATAGGTCATACATTAAGACGTCTGTTGCTGTTGATGGTAATTATCGCCTTTCATTTTTTTTGTATAAATTAAAATTTTTGTATCCAGTCATCTTTTAATCAAATACATATATTATATTAGACAATGTAACAAATTGTTTTGAGATCACCTAACTTTAATCTTTATATGGGCGATTATCGTAGTATATAAGTCACACTTCATGTACTTTCATCTGTACATAAGAGAAGTTTTGGTTTGTCTAAAAAAAATTAATTAAAACTCGGACATCATACAATATTTAACTTACTTCATTATTTGGAATACTTTTAGATGTTCATTACAAATAGGTGAAATTGTGTGCCAATAGTTACTTAAATTCCATATTGGAGTCAATAATTTGAATTACTATTTTTAAGTTTGACAGTAAAATCACTTCGCAGTACGAGACTAGTAGGTATCGTTAAAATGGAGATATTCCACTGAGATTGAAGACATTATAATACATTATAAGCGTTACTCAAAGTTACCTACATACATCAAATATTCCATTCATTTACAGATAGTGGACATTAGAGTCCCTGTGCTGGCAATTAACCTAACATACTGTTTTAATGTTCTCGGTATTAGCTCGTGAACCATGGGGCATTGACCGCACAGTGGTTCGAATTAAAACCAACAGGATTATTGCCAATGTGTAGACATTAGCGAGGCTTTAGTAGTTCAAAACATAACTCGTGTTAATTGATGGTCCTAAGTGTTAGAAGTGGTTTTACTATTACAAGTATTTAATAGAAGACAGTAGTATAGAAAGACACAAAATTAAAACAGAGATTACATATAAGAACGGTGTTCAAAAAGATGACAAATAAGGCCTCCCTTTTAGCTAGGTAGTATTATTTATTTTTATTATAATAAATATTATAGAGAAAGAAATTTGCCTTTCTTTGTTGAACCGGTACAGAAATGAAGGGATTTTAGGCCGGATCGTAACGTCTGACGAAAAATGAATTATCTGCAATAATCGCAGATGAACTACTCGATGGCTAACTCCAGGTCAAACGTATCAATATAAAATTGACAATACTTATAAATGTATTTTATTTCATATATCAATAATAGCAAATATTATGTTTGAAATACTTGTCTTCCGTCTGATCTTTTTTCTGATTCTGCTAAAGTCAAACTTGTCTTGCTTTAATGACACGTTAAAAAAAGTTGGTAAACCATCTTTTATAAAGTGTCAGTCAAAAGCTAATTTAACTTATAATATAGTCAGCTATATGTGTTTGACGTTCTATAAAAAAAAATTCTTTCATAAAAACGATTGTTTCTTGACATTGCGTATGTTTATAGGCGATGTTACCATTAACAATTGATAAAAAATATCAAGAGCAAAAAAGACAGCACTCCCTGTACAATATAAAGATTTTTCTCTCTCTCTCTCTCTTTCTCTTTAGCTCTGGTGACCTGAGTCACTGCAGGAACAAGAAATTACATAGAAGATGTATTTAACTATATTCTGCTGCGATTTTCTGTAAATAAAGAAGAGATATTGCTCCAATCCAACACTCTTAATTCAAGTAGAGAATGTGTCTGATTCTTAAGTAAAGTCACATCTAAAAAGGTATACATATACATTTAAAACTTCAAAACTAAAAAACCTGATTACTACTGAAGAAGAGTTTATTATAATATGTTCTGAGATTCGTATGTATACATTTTGACTACTTGAAACGTGACAATATAGAATTCGTGCATTGCATAATGATCTGATGAATACAGAACAGATATAACTTAAAATTGTGAAATTTTATTTCATAATATTAATTAGTTGTAGATTTTCGTCCATGTTGTGATGAACCAGTAACAATGTCTCTTGGTTCGTTAGTTACATAGACTTTTTTATTATTATTAATGTACTAGATAAAATATATGTTCTATAGTTTATATAAAACCATCTTAATTAAGTTGTTTGACAGTTCTAAGTTTACCCTTTTCCTTTAGAATAGGCAGCAACTCAATTAAATTATTACAGATTTAATAGTATGACTTCAGAATCAGGTCCCCTAAATCAATATTATTCATGATCTGTCGTGATTAATTTACTGTTGTAATTATAGTTGAGACATTTCAATAGTAATTAGGCACCACAGTCCTCATTCCGTACTGATTGTTAGTTCACATTAAGGCTGGGCCACATTCTGTAATTAACCTAACGTGCAGTTAGGAGCAGGCGATGTGCATAGCCATTTCGGGGTAATTAAATAATATGTAGTATCTAATTTACTGCAAGTCTAGAATATAAACACTATTCTAGACTTGCAGTAAATTAGATACTACATAATTAATGTAGTCCAATTGAGTTTTGTAACTTTTGTATCAATATTTTTCATTTTTAAAACTTAAATCTCAAATTTTGAGAGCCGTTGCTATGTATGTTCAAATTTTGACTTTGACAATACTCAAAATATTTAATAACCGAACTCAAAATTATAATACTATTGAAAAATCAGACTTGGCTTGCATGTAAACTAAAATTTGTAAGTAAATGAGTCATGGCTTATAGTAGAATATCGAAACCTAAATTAGACGTCAACGTGTTGTCTTGCTCGATATGTTCCTAATTTTCATTATTAAAATAAGTATTTTTAATAGACATACCAGATATGACGATGCACTGTCGTAATACCGACCAGTGAGTCAAAGCAGTTAAGACATGAAACTACAACATTTTCATTGATACATTAGAAGACTAAGGAAAACTATGACGAAAACTGCTTTTTCTCAGTAAACCCAATGACTGCTGTGAAAATTACGCCACCAAACTTTTTTTTAAATATCTGAATATATATATGCTTCAATGGTAAATGCACCGTATCTAGATATGTAATAAATAGTATGGTAATCTGTTAATTTATTTCAAAAAATAATAATTATTTTTATGTTTAAGAATGTTAATGTCAATCTATAAAATCTCTTGATTAAATACGTTACAATATGGCGATCAGAGCTGTTAAACACTTTGCATTCTCTTATCCTCTTTAATGATTTTCTTATAATTTACTCTCGTTTCTTTGCCTCAAAACAGGACTTTATCGCGGCTGGAATAGAAAAGACAACTGTACTTTAATACCTTTCCTGAGAAAGCAATGGAGATTATGACCTTTCAAAAATGTTCATGAAGTCACAACTTGCGACTCATGTAAATTTTCTCGTGTGGCTTCAAATACAAACCTATGCTCTTTAGTAATTAACCGAACACGTATCCAGAGAGATATATACGTTAATGTAGAATAGTAACAGTGCACGGGCTCAGGGGATTATGCGCAACTGGATTATTGCTACATAACCTGTTGTATCAGCTATAACAACTGTATGTACATTAAATAGTTTTGTTTAAATATAAACTATATTATATGGGTCTTGAAATAATCTTACTACAGCGGTAGCCTTACTATATATTTTTTATATACGTAACGGGATATGATAAAGCCGAAGATCGAAAACAGCTCTACATCTGGGATCTTATTCCACAAAGGTCTGTTGCCTCCAACTACTGGAACATAACAATGAGATTAACATTATTGATATAGCGTCAGGCTTAAGTAAGTATTCTTTTAGTTTTACCAAGAAAACATCGCAGAATATTTCTGCGGTCACGGGAATATAACCTTGGACTTTTAGATCCGGTCTCAACATCAAAACCACAGAAGCTGTATGTTTCGATTCCTCATATCACAAGATAAGAACTTGTGTGTTAATGATTGTGTGAAATGAGGAATTAAATTTGTTCCATATCATAATCAAACTCTTGTAATCATCATTGCCTTTCTATTATAGGGAAACCATACTCGAAACAAAACATCCTGATCTCCGCTAACTTCTCATTCATAGCATGACATTATTAAGGCTTCCAGCTTCTCGATAAGTGAACTAGGTCTTCCAACATTATTTAATAAACGTCGTTCACTCACTGGCAGAATAATAATATTCTCATTAATTGTATATAATAAATAAGCAAGATTTATTATCATATAAATAAGAATTTTGTTCTGGATACTGGATAATTGATGGTACTCGAATATCATTTATGGACGACGATTTGGATGCCTTATGAAGGAATTGTGTTTAAGATACACAAATTATATACTTATAATTATATATTTTAATTTATTGTATGTTATCAGTTAAAATAGTCATATATATATGGAAAGTGTGGAGAGAATTGTTAGAGAAAAAATTTCTCATAAATTACTTCACAATTCTCTCCACACTTTCTTAGCAAAGAACGTACACAGCATTGTGATATCTTCAATTGTCTCTGTGTCAACGTGGAACTTGGGTCGTCTGAGTGCTATAACCATATACTAGCTCGGTAGATTAAACGCAGGAATTAACTACTGTGGCGGAACGTAAACAGTGTGAAATCGACCCCACAGCCCTAAGCCTCTTGATACTTATAATTTGTCTTATATATACACAAATGTTTTAGTAAAAATTTAATGCGTAAAATTGTGTAGAGAAGGTATTGCTTATTTTTGACAAAACATACTAGTATACCAGTGATAGACATATATGAAATATATTAAAGCAGGTGTGTAGAATGATAAGGATAGTATATATATATATATATAATACTACCTTTCCATCATAGTTTATCTGGTTTAAGAGATTTCATAAAGAAACAAACACAACCTTTTTACAATTGTTCCTCAAATACCTTTTTTCTTGTATTTTTATTGTGTGTACATCAATTGTTAAGTTACTAGTACCTAATGATTATGATAACCTAATATTCTACCTTTTTTATCATTTCTCTGTTGTCTGAGAAGTTTTATTAAGAAATAAATAGAACCTTTATACAGTTTACTGCTTTTCCTGAAATACCTTTTTTTCCTGTTTGTATTGTGTGTATTTTGACGACAGTTTTGATAGGATTCTCTTTTCAAATAGTATATTTGCCATTATTGTTTTTGTATTTGAGTTGTCATTATAAAAAAGTGTGGATAAACAGTCTAAGAAGAGACAATGAATTGAGTAAAATATTATTTTCGGTTTAAGTTATTAACAGAAATTAATTTATAAAGAAATATTGATTTTTTATGTTTATCCTATTGTTATCATCGCAAACAAGGTGTCAGTGTTGGTAATTTTTGGGTATTAATTGGCCTATATTCATTATGCAAAATTCTTAGATATCCGTAAATCTGAACATGAAAAAGGATAATCCTTCATGCAGTTTCCACAAGTAACAGCATTAAATCCTGTTATTTATTTGGACTATAGACGGCCAAGCGCAAATTTAAGGACGGTAGAGACTATTTTCAAATATTATTCAGCTAGTTTGAAAGGCTTAGTTTTCAAGTGTTTGGAGTCTCTGTTGTTATGTAGGTTTAGATAAAGTTATAACTTTAGTGGGTCAAGCTCTGGTAACGATTATGGAAACCAAGCACCTTTCCGTGCTTGTTACTCTTTTATATCGAGGTTTTCTGTGCTTCAGAAGGCACTATAAGCCGTTTGTCCAGGTTATTATTCCATTTGCATTCACCCACCAACCCACATTGGGCTATCGTAGTGTTGTGGCCAAAATCTTCATATGCTGCCCTCTGTCAGAAGGCCTTTCTCCAGCAGTGGGACTTATAAATGATAATACAAAGTCAAAACAATTTAGAATGTTATAACATGAACTTAAAAAAACCAGGGGTCTTACCTTTAAAAGTTTAGAAAGATTTTAAAGCTTAGAAAGATTTGGTAATGTTTTATAAATAAAACTGCTAGTGGAAATGATTATAGTGAAATCAGTTGTTCAAATGCAAAAAAAAAGTTCATGAGATATTAAATAAATAATAATAATAAATATTTTAAGTTCGCTTTTATCTAAATTGTTTCATGTTTCACCATATTTTTGATAATGTCTCATTATTAATAATTTAGTATCGAATAGTGAATCAATAATGTTACATTACTTATAGATGGTAAATACAACTCCAAAACAACATTCGATTCCAATTTAAAACATTTTCCGCGCAATTTCCTGTACAAAATATATGGCCACATAAATGTATCGGGGATATCAATTTTAAGCCTTTTTAATTGCAGTTGAGGCATGTAATATTGTGAACGGGTCACAGAAATTTTATCCAGTGATCGTTGGTGTATAATCAAACGAGCGATGTAAATAATGGCACCACAGTTATTTGTCATTGTCTTTTTGTACATTGCACGATATGTTTTATTTTCGTTCCTATCCATAAAATGTTTGGCTGTTACATTTTCGGAATTTTCTACTTCATTGTGATAATAATTTACGTGACGTATGATAGTGATGTATAGTTTATTTGTTCTCATAGTCAGCATGTTCAAAGTCTTATAAGTGATATAGACACTTACTTCCCTACTTCGGCTAGTATTAGTACCAATATACAAATACGAATCAAACCATTAGGCTTTTTCTTAAAACTCACATGATAATACCATTGTTTAGCACTGTATTTTTTAATATAATATTCTGTGAAAATAAATAAAATTGTACCTATAGCATGTAAGTTTAAGTTTCCTTTATTTGCCGATAGATGGCGTTGTCAAATTGTTATAATTTCCTAGTAGGCGATGTTAAGAGTTTTTCATCGAAATACTTATACTTTGTTCCATTTTACGTAAATTACCAATAAATCAGCCTTGAAGTGAGTCTTCATAGCAACTTTGATTGGGAACGTGGTTTTTTTGATATTATCTCCAAACCCCAGTTGAAAAACCTCCGACGGTCCTAAGAGGTTTAACAACCAAATTATAATGTACATGTATTATTTTTTCACTTATGTTATTAAATTACTATTTAGAAGACTATTAAAAATATTTATCGGCTTACATATACCAACAATTATAATACGAGTATCTATCATTGCAATTATCTTTCATGGTAGTTTGTGTTTTCATCCATTATATATACATACATAGATCGTATACATTATTATTATTATTTTATTTCATTACAAAAAATAAATAAATATATGACTGACTTACAATGACTGAATATTATTTTATACTATCAATTATTTTAATTGAATTAACAAGCACATCGATGACTTCACTCGTCTATCGTATTCTTGTACATCATTTCTATCCTAAGGTTGTCTTGACGAGATCGCTAATAAGCGATAAGACCGCCGTTGTGTAATGTAGCATTTAAAAATTTTCAGTATTTGTAATTTATCGTGTACAATAAAGTCTTTCTATCTATACTACGAATGGTTGTATTCAATTCACATACGTATATTCGTAACAGGACCCTACCCTGAGAGTTTAATAACTAAATCATTTTTCTTTAGTGTAAGTTCCAAATTCATCTTTCCGTTGTCAACACCCCGTGGATGCATTTATTCGCATCGATCTATCATTCAACGTTTGGACATGTTTCAACATTTCGTCCCGATTCAATATATCATCTCAGACACTGAAATAGTTGGGTTCAATGACCTAACGTCTGAATCACACTGAATATTTATTCATAGGCGAAAAAGTGTTCTTGGTGAATTTTTTTTTCTTATTTTGTTGTAAACATATCAATTACATGACATTAACGATTTTCATTGCTATTATTGCTTAAGTAAAATATTACTTGAACTGCCCAAAATACAATTTTGCCCATAAAAGGTTTTAATCATTGGGCAAATAAAACAATTATTATTAACTATTAGTGAAACAACAAAATTCAATAACAAAGTATATTTTGTTGCAGGTACAAAGAAGGCGTGTGAAATGTTGTGACACCGACCGATAATGGTGACTGTCTAGTGTTGTGCAGTGTCGATGTGTTTTATCTATAAAATGATGCGGTTGTTACTGGCGTTCGTGTTGCCCGCGCTCGCGGTCGCGGCGCCGTCGCCCGCTGATTTGGACACGTGCAACCCGGACAAAATGACCGTTTACCGGATGGTGTTGCACACTTACTGGACAAGGGAGAAGTTTCCAAAGCATTACCCGGATTGGAGGCCGCCAGCGCAATGGTCTAAGATATATGGTAAGTAATTTAATTAGAATGTAATTTAATAAAACTCCAATCATGTATCATTAATATAAGAATGACATTCATGAAAAATAAAATCATCGTATAATTAGTATAATAAAAATCAATTTTCTTTTGGAAGTATATGATTTTACATAACATCGCAACGTAAACAAATCCTTCATATAGTTTATTAAAATACTAAATAAATCAAATTTCTACTTAGAAATATATCATACTTTTAATAGATATGTAATTTTATTAGCTGTAAGATTCATTATTGAACAGCAAAATAAAGTTAGATCGAAACTTTTGTAATATTTAATAGCTGCATTGTCTCAATACAATAACTTGCAAAGAAACTTAATTGAAGTTCGCTAATAAAAATATTAAACCTAATTACAAAAGTATTTGCTCAACATTTGAAGTACTCGAAAGTTGGAGAATAATTTTGGCCCATTGTGTGAGTTCACTCGCAATTTACAGCAATGAATAAATTGTTTTGGCACAAATTTACATTCCTACGTTTTAACTAGTTGCGAGAAAAGTTCGGTTCAACTCCAAAATTTTGTCGATGAATTCGCAACACGGCGAAATATTCGAAGATTCACAAAGTATTTTAGTTGAAACAATACAACATACTTTTAGAAGTACTTTGAATAGATATTTTTATTTATGAACGTTACTTACGAGCTACCATTGGTTGTTTTAAATAACGCCAAGTTCAGATTCAATGAAAAGTTTACTGTATTATATTTGGGAGTATCACAAATTAATTGAAAAAACTGCATCTGGATAATATATACAAGAAATTTTTCTAACAAACAAGCCATAAGTACAGTCTATATAGCATTGTTAAGTTCATTCAAGTACTTTATCGTTATAAAAATACTATATGAGCTAACCATGGGTTTTTAGAATTTAAATTGCTGAAATTTCTGAAAAGCAAAACGTAAATTAGACTCAATATTTTTATAATTTACGACATAAAGTGGAGGCAATACAATATTTAGGGATCCAAAACTAAATATTAAATCTGACGATAACAAAAAAACACATATATAAACAATAAGCACAGTTTAATTCCATGATAGCATGTCATTGTAAAACCACAGCGGTCAAGTATAACGCGTGATTCATTTATATGATACATTTAGCAGTAGTCATTTGATAAATCGTTCACAATGAATATCCGAGTCAATGACTTTTGATAATGAACCAGCGGTACGTTCATGGTATCAATTAATAAGAGTTACGTTAAGAGTTAAGTTATCAATGGATAAGAGTTACGCACTTCGTTTGATTGAAAAATTGCATCAATTTGTATTTAATGGTTACGAGAAGGGACAAATAGAGGACATTTGTGCAAATAGTTACAAAACTATCTAGGTTGAATGGACGTAATGCTTTCCAACCAATTATTTTCAATTTCACATTATAACTATGTAAGTCCCAGTATCAAATAAAATAAATCCATTAAATGGCTGTATAATTGTCCTTCCTTATAATAATTTCAGACCCTCAAAAATATATTGTAAGACAAAATATCAAAATAAATGTCAAAATGTATACTAATTTCTTTTAAATTGACATAACAGGGAATATGTATGAGAAAAAAGAAACAAATGTAATTAAAGGTAATAATGATAACCGTATGAGGGTATTAACCGGGTATTTATAAATTGTTCCATTTGTAGAATTTAAATATGTATTACATAAATTATTTTAAAATGAAACATATCACTTTATACTATTTCAATTACAATTTATTATATAAAATATTTAAATGTCAATAATCAAATAATGGTTAACCCAAAATTTTCAAATTATTTTTGTTTTGTTTATATTTACGTCTCCGTGGTTAGATATAAGCTACAGCGGCTCTTCGAGGAAACACTGTGTGGGCAGAGGAGGTCGACTCATCTCGTAATATACTGACACAGTAATAACCAGATCTCCGAAAAACAATACGCCTGTGACATCATTTTATAATTTTAGGTCTCTAACCATAGCAGTTTTTTAAAATGTATTACTGTTTACTTTTAGTCTGGTGACCTATATAGCCAGCCTTTACCGGAACTGAGTGAAATATTTTAAAAGAAAATTGCTTCAGCTGCAATGGCGATAATGTATGGACAACAACTTCCTCCAGGCAAATGGGCTGAACTTTTTAAGCAGTAAAACTCATCCTAATTGACTTTGAACACTTAATTGTACATACCAAGTAACATAATACAGAAATGAAGAAATTTTTTTTTTTAAGTAGGCCATAATACTGACAGGAACATTTACCAAATTGAAAGTAATAAAAAAATGTATTGTCTAAATTCTAATACAGTCAAAAATTGCTAAATAAAGCTCCAGAAAAACTTGGTAAACCGCTACGGAAACCTCTAAGCCCCAAAACATCGCGTTAACCAAACCATTACTAAACAAAACCAAAGTCGAGAAAAAGTTTAGACGAAGGATCAAGTTCTTTTGGCCGCCTGCCAAACCAGTGTGTTAAAATAGACACCTATCGATAAACACAGGATGCAAGTTCGTATTACAACACTATTATGTTTCGGGAAGCTGTTTGAAAAAGTTTGTTAATGGAAAAATATAAACTATATGTTGGACAGCAAATAAATCTTCGTGGTAATTAATGAATACTTTTTATATTTGGTTTCTTACACGGGTTTTTACAGTGTAATATCCGAAAGATTACATGGATTTATAAGTATTCAAAATTGAATGGATGATGAGTAAATAATACTGAAATCAACATTTTGGAGGGAAAACTTGCATTTTGTTCAGTCAATGTATCTTAAGTCAAATAATAATATGATACTACAGTATTTTATGTGTTGATAATACCACCCTATACAACCAACTCAGAGCCATTCAAGTTGTAATTATCTCGATAAAATCAAAGTTGATTTCTAAACGGTTATCACAATGTTTGACGATACGAACATGTTTCAGATAAAATACCGTATTTGAAAAGCACTTTTCAACCATCAAAGGTTTAAAATGTCAGAAATGAAATCATTTTTCTTTGATAAACACGGTCAATTATATATATTATAATTATATATATTTAGGTCAAGTCATTTTTGATGTGCTTTAAAAGCGATTCTAGAATTGAAATCAAGTCAAATATAAATAAATCCTTTATTGAACACATAAATGAGCCAAACGGTTCGTGTGTGTGTGTGTACCTCTTTGATATAAGCAGGACATTGTATACGTAAACAATTCTAATAATTGATCTCATTTCATTCATAGTTGGCTTTAAAAAAGTTGTTACGTTAAATATAAGTAAATAATAGTATGAATTTATGTCGCCTCTTTGGATAATTACTGAACACTTTAATTTAAATATACAAACAAAAGAAATATACTTTGTATAAGCATTTCCAAGAACAACAAATTACATCATCAAAATATACGCCAAGAAAAAGCATTCTCACATTTATTTTTTAGAACAAATTCTTTTAAACTTAAAGTGACAGTTATGAGAGATAAGTCGTTAAATTATTTTTAAAAAAAGAATAAAGTATAAGTTGACTATTAGAATTTTAAAACGATTAACAAATTTTTTAAGGGTTGTTAACACAATATTTAATCTAGTACTTTTTTTCATTTGAATAATGCGATATTTTTGTGACATTCTTACGAATATCAATAGCTTCATGAAGAATTTTATTTTATATTATTAATATTATGAACAGTTACTAAGTTAGAAAATGTGAGTCACGGTTTAACTCATGTTCATATTAATTATTTATGAAGTTGTTGTCGATTTCATTAATTAATGATTGTTCAATTTATTTGTAACTACCAGAAGAATACACTTGGAGTTCTTTATTATTTTATACCAAATAATGAAAAAAAGTCTTTTCTTTTTATCAGCTCACTGGTCAATGGATCGAGCTACTAAACCAGGTGTACCAGGTCTAGATCACGCTATGGACAGATGCTCGTGTGATGAATACAAACATTTGATCACGGAAGTCATGGATATTTATTTATTTACTATATTTATATTGTTTAATTACATATTTTATATTAATATTATATATGGTTAACGCAATTTATATCCGATAAAAATTAAATCAATATGACACTGAACGTACGTATCAAATATTAAGAGTTACTGAGGTGTGTTTCTTCTACTAGTGAAATTTTACGGTCAGCAGGCCGAATATCTATCTCTGTCTAAACGTCTGAATATTTCCTCTTCCGTTTAGCGAGAGTAATAGTGAATATTAAAATACATTTTTTCTAAGCCCCTAGGGACCATATGTTTAGTTTCAACTCGTGATACTCACTCAGTCATAAAAAACAGTGGAAAGTGAGTAATAAAATTTCCTAAATAAATGTGGAAAATCAAGAATAATATTGTATTGTCATTCAATTCTGTAAGCCATTTTAACTACGATATCTAAATGGAATGTAGCCGTATTTACAAAGTCAAACGACAATAAGGCCCTGTTCCTGGCTGTGTAAACAAAGGTCCGACGGAATGTTGGTAAATTTACAACTTTGCAATGTGTCGTACGAATTTATTGCCAGCTTGGTGAAGCGATCAAACTGCCAGTACTGTATTACAATAAAACAGCTTATTTACGACGTAGACTGATAAAACAATATCCCGGGAGTTTAGTGTAGGTAACTACGAAATTTTATTAAGTGGGCTGGAAACACAATCAAGCTACACCCAGATTCCTGAACCACAAAAAACTGACTCAACCTCCAACTGCCGGAACACGACTGTAAAGTTAACATTATTTCTATGGCAGTACACGTAAGATATTGGCTAGCCAGGCGAATAGAAAAAAACTTAACAGCAACAAAACCCAGCAGAAAATTTCTTCCCCCTCTGGGAATTGAACACCGGACCTTCAAATCAGAAGTAGGTGGTCTCATCAACAGTCTATATACGTCCCATTACTCAGGCCTTCCTACATAAGAGGAATACATAAGGAGTTTGAGCCATAACATAACCACGCTAGTCCAAGTGGTTGGTGAAAGTTGGATGCAAAATTAATTAAGTACTCCAAGTGTATATTCTTCTGGTAGGTACAAATAAATTAAAACTCACTCTTGGGGTTCAGAGCGTTCGAGCTATTAAGCCAACGAGCTACTGAAATCGTTTAAATAATCTTTGACATAACTCTTTTCGAAAGTATTGCATACATTTTATTTTTAATTAAGTTGATTGTTGGATTCGTCCCTTAAAACAAATTAAACTATCAGCTCATCAATATTTGGAAGAACTTGCTTCTTAAGAGAAGAATCTAATTTCAACAAGAAGATTCCCTTTTAAAGAATATAACTTGATATACTTTTGTTTTATACAGCTTTATATGAATATTGTTTTTAAATTAAGTCAGTGTTATAAATCACTATCTTTCTATATATTGACATTATCGTTATTCATCTTGACAAAACTAGAAGCTATACATTAATAAAACTCAAATTGTTCGGATTCCCTTAAGAACTTCCAAATTGACAGAATTTCATATAAACAAGCAGAAGGAAAACTTTCTATCCTTATATTTCAATTCCTGATTACTATCACTGTCTCTCGTATTGTTTAGAAGAGAATAGTACAATGATCCTCTCCTAAAAGACGGCCCAATTTCGACAAACTTTACGTCACGTAGAGTTTATTTGTTTGGTGTGACGTTTACAAAAATAGAATCAAATGGAATACAATTTGGACACCGTGTCTCGAGGAGAGGAACGAGAACGTCCTGGAAGATTATATCGATAAAAAGATACTGCTCTGTAATTAATAAAGCAACAACCGGCATTGAGTGGCATTGTCTAAACCTACTGGAGAATAAATAGTAAGGCTCTTCTGAATTTCATTTTTTCCACACAAGAAAATTATTTATCTCTCTCTCTCTCAACATAAGAGAAGTGTATATTATGAAATGATTCTGTTTTTTTAATACATCGTAATCGCTTCTGTGATTAAATTATTTTAAAAAACAGTCTAGTAGATTTGAAAGAAAGAAATTTATTTTGCTTAATATATCAGCATATGATTCATTATCAGCTCTGAAAACGTCAGCTCTGAGGACCAAGACATCACTAAGCATCTCTGCCCACATCCAGCGCCTTTAGCAACCTTTAAAAGATCATCGGTCCACCTTGCGGTAGGCCTAGGAACGCCACGTCTCCTGGTACATGATCGTTACTCCAGAACTTTCAGACTTAACGGCTGTCAGTCCTTGCAATGCGCCTTGCCCCAGTCAATTCAGGCTCATAATTTTTTGTGCTAAATCGAGTTCCCTTGTTTTGTTGCTGATCTCGTCGTGATTTGAACACACAGAAAAACTCCGAACTCAAACAAGTCTAATGGGTAACTTCTAAAATAAGGAAAGCAAAATTCCAATAGTATAGATCGCAGTGATATAATTCGACAAGCTAAAAAGAATGATGTGACATAAAAATAGAATACAATATTATTAGAAAAAATATATGTCATAAACAATGCAGCCAGGGTGTTGTATATTATAAAGTTATATTATAAAAAGGTTTGGTCTAACACCTCCCCGTAATATAAACACCCTGTATATATACACCACTATATACAGTAAATGCATTATCAAAAGTACACTAACAACCACAAAACTTACATCTATATAAACACACACTTTAACACTATTTATACACAACTCAAATCACTCAAAAAATAAAACGTCCGCGTCCTAGAGTAAGTTTAAACTAAACCTAAACATTTTACAAATTTTGCATGTTTAATATTTGGTAAACTCTTAGTAAGGACATCGGCGATCATATTACCAGTAGGAATGTACTCAGCAATTATTTCATTACTGGTGATAGAATTTCGAATGAAATGATGCCTAACGTCAATGTGTTTGGTGCGCGAATGATGAGTGTTGTTTTTAGTGAGTTGAAGTGCGCTTTGATTGTCGCAGTACAGCGTAATTGGTTTGCTGTATTGAAAAATATCCTTTACCAAATATTTCAGATATATGGCCTCTTTGCAAGCTTCGCTGAGTGCCATATATTCTGCTTCGGTGGTAGAAAGTGCGACAGTGCGTTGCTTACGTGATTCCCAGGATATGGCTGAGCCACTGAGCATAAACACAAAGCCAGTGTAGGATCTGCGGTCTACGAGGTTAGACCCATAGTCTGCATCAGCATATCCCACAATATCGCTTGTCGACTTTGTGTATTTGAGCTCTTTGGTTTTAGTTGCCTTAAGATACCTGAGTACCCGTTTAGCAGCTCTCCAGTGTACCTCCCCATAATGTGCATTAAATTGGCTAAGGACAGATACGGCGTGAGATATGTCCGGCCTAGTGCCAATAGAAATGTACATTAGAGATCCAATGAGCTGCTGATACGGTAAATCCAATTTCTCATCGTCTTTATTGGGTAAAATTAATTTGAGACCAGCTTCCAAAGACGTTGACACTGATATGGCTTTGCTCAAATTGAATTTATCAACAAGTTTGTCAATATAGTTGGTTTGGTCAAGACTGATACTACCATCATCGTGTCGTGTAACCCTCATGCCTAAACAATCTTTGACTGGACCTAAATCTTTAATTGCAAAAGATTGTTTCAACCCCGTTTTAAACATTTCTCTCATTTGAATATTATTGCTAAAAATGAAAAAATCATCTACAAAAACCGCAACAACAAGAAGATTTTCAGATTCTCTTTGATAATAAATACAGTGCTCTGTTTCTGCGCGAGTCAAAGACAACTTTTGCATTGCTTCGCAGACCCTTTTATTCCACTGTCTCGGAGCTTGCTTTAGACCATAGAGAGATTTTTTGAGTAAGCAAACCTTTTTTGTTTCTGTAATGAAACCTTCAGGTTGTTCCATATAAATTTCTTCTTCAAGCTCGCCGTTCAGAAATGCTGTTTCAACATCCAGGTGATCAATCTGAAGATTTAATTTAGCGGCGAACGCTAGAAGAAGTCTAATGGAAGATAACCTCGCAACAGGTGAAAAAGTCTCTCCATAATCTACTCCATAGACTTGCGTAAAGCCCTTTGCTACAAGTCTAGCTTTATATTTTACAATATCTCCGTCTGTGTTTTTCTTAATTTTGTACACCCATTTACATTTGATAGGCTTCCGGTCTTTAGGCCTGTCAACTAATATCCAAGTGCCATGTTTCATCAAGGAATCGTACTCCGCCTTCATAGCATTAAGCCAATCTTCCTTATATGCGTCATCCTGTACCTGCTTGAATGACTCAGGTTCGAAATCAGGGGATATAAGGCAAGTGCTTGCTTCATACCTCTGTGGAGGATTGCGCTCTCTACAAGGATATCGGCGGGTACACTCAATGGCGTCCGGAGTTTCTGAGCATGTTGACTGAGAATCTATATTTATACTGGGACATCCAACTGATTGTTGAGGTGCCGGAAGTTCCTCAGTATTTGTAGATGGAACAGGATCTATAGGAACAGAGACTTCTATATTAATTGATGGTAGTTCAGATTCCACAAAATCTGTGGGCTGAGGAGACTCTACAGTTTTATCTTCTATAAAAACCACGTCTCTAGCAATAATAACATTCCTAGGATTCTTAGGATTTACTAGACGGTAACCCTTGCAGTCACTAGGATAGCCTACGAACAAACAGTCAAGAGTTTTGGATTCCAACTTAGTTCTCTTTTCTTTTGGAACTAAAGCATGAGCTGTGCAACCAAAAACTCTTAAATGTGATAGGTTTATTGCTTTTCCTGTCCAAATTTCTTCGGGAATTTTAAAATTTAATGCCT
Organism: Acentria ephemerella; assembly: GCA_943193645.1. Lineage (NCBI taxonomy): Eukaryota > Metazoa > Arthropoda > Insecta > Lepidoptera > Crambidae > Acentria > Acentria ephemerella. The sequence goes on along the minus strand of OW971884.1, from coordinate 10,185,079 downwards.
GAGTTGGAGAATAATTTTTAAGATAAATAGCTGTACTAACAGCTTCTCCCCAATAGGCTTTAGGCAGGTTAGCATCTTTAAGCATAGACCTTGCTTTTTCTATGACGGTTCTATTAACCCTTTCTGAAACACCATTTTGCTGAGGATGGTATGGAACCGTCAGTTGCTGAATAATACCATTGTCTTTGAGAAACGTACTCATTTGATGATTGACAAATTCACGACCATTGTCGGAACGAAGTGCCTTTATTTTAAGACCTGTTTGGTTTTCTACGAGGTGCTTAAATTCTACAAACTTTCGAAATACTTCACTTTTGTTCTTTAATAAATAGCCAAAAGTTTTCCTAGAGAAGTCGTCAGTAAAGGTAAGTAGGTATAGAGAACCTCCCCACGACTGCGTACTCATTGGTCCGCAAAGGTCAGTGTGAATAAGTTCTAGTTTATTATTACACCTACTTGTTGACTTTGTAAAAGGTTTCCTTGTCAACTTACCTTGTAAACATGGGACACATGTTTGACATAATCTGTCAGAGTAATCTATTCCTATGTGTTTTCTCTTTAAAATATCTAGGGCTTTATTATTTAAATGACCTAAGCGTCTATGCCACAGTAGCATGGGCTCTTTATTTTGAGCTGTATATGCTTGATTGTTAAGAGAAGAAGAATCTAACTTATACATGCCTGAACAGTTGGAGGCAGAAGCTAAAAGTGTTCCAGACACTTTACATCCTTCTCTTTTGATTATGGAGGCGCCTTTAGGAGAAAAAATAACTATAAAACCCTTACTAACTAATTCCCTAACAGACAATAAATTAGTCGAAAGTTGTGGTACATAAAGTACATTAGAAATTTTTATTACACTATTACATATATTTACAGACACGGTACCTTTTCCTTCACTATATACAACTTCTTTATTGGCAACAGTAACTGGTTTACGGAGAGGAGTAAAATCAATAAACCAATCCTTAAAACAACTCATATGGCTCGTGGCTCCAGAGTCAATGTACCAATCCTGGGATAAAGAAGGGGAATTATGACCTGTAATTGAATGAAAAAATGATAAAAGTGTAATATCTGTAATATAATGAGCAGTAGTATCACCGATGCCCTTTTTATTCTTTTTGGAATTATAATAACGTTTCCTACACTTAGACACGTGGTGCCCCGACTTCTTGCAGTAGGAACACACAACAGTCGCCTTCGAAGAGGTAGTAGCAAAAGCATTATTTCCCAAGCTGACCGTTGTATTCACTCGACGCTGTCCTTCCTTCATAAGTGTAGTGGCAACATAATCAGCTGTGATGGTAGCGCCCGAGTGCTCAATTGCCATTACCATAGGCAAGTACTCTTCTGTCAATCCTGCTAGCATCACTACACCAACAAATTCGTCTTCGACAGCTTTTCCGATGGCAGAAAGCTTCTGTTGAGTTTCACGGATGTCATTGATGTAGCTTTCCATGTCAGGATATGACTCAAGCTTACAATTGAACAGTTTTTTCAGGAGTGAAAGGCGTCTACTTAGGCTGCTATCTGCATACGCTTTCTTAAGAGCAAGCCAAGTCTGTTCAGCAGTATCACAAGCGACCACAATAGGATAGACCATTTCGCTTACATTCAGGCAAATTTTAGATCTTGCACGTTGGTCGCGCCGCTTGAATTCTTCCGGAGTTAATTTTTCAGCACATGTAGATGGATGCGAGACAAAATCCCACAGTTCAGCGTCTATGAGCGTCATCTGCATGGCGAAGCTCCACGAATTATAATTAGCTCTTCCAATTAACTTTGAAATAGAATTCTGTTGATGGAAACCAAATCCTCATACCTCTGTGGAGGATTGCGCTCTCTACAAGGATATCGGCGGGTACACTCAATGGCGTCCGGAGTTTCTGAGCATGTTGACTGAGAATCTATATTTATACTGGGACATCCAACTGATTGTTGAGGTGCCGGAAGTTCCTCAGTATTTGTAGATGGAACAGGATCTATAGGAACAGAGACTTCTATATTAATTGATGGTAGTTCAGATTCCACAAAATCCGTGGGCTGAGGAGACTCTACAGTTTTATCTTCTATAAAAACCACGTCTCTAGCAATAATAACATTCCTAGGATTCTTAGGATTTACTAGACGGTAACCCTTGCAGTCACTAGGATAGCCTACGAACAAACAGTCAAGAGTTTTGGATTCCAACTTAGTTCTCTTTTCTTTTGGAACTAAAGCATGAGCTGTGCAACCAAAAACTCTTAAATGTGATAGGTTTATTGCTTTTCCTGTCCAAATTTCTTCGGGAATTTTAAAATTTAATGCCTGAGTTGGAGAATAATTTTTAAGATAAATAGCTGTACTAACAGCTTCTCCCCAATAGGCTTTAGGCAGGTTAGCATCTTTAAGCATAGACCTTGCTTTTTCTATGACGGTTCTATTAACCCTTTCTGAAACACCATTTTGCTGAGGATGGTATGGAACCGTCAGTTGCTGAATAATACCATTGTCTTTGAGAAACGTACTCATTTGATGATTGACAAATTCACGACCATTGTCGGAACGAAGTGCCTTTATTTTAAGACCTGTTTGGTTTTCTACGAGGTGCTTAAATTCTACAAACTTTCGAAATACTTCACTTTTGTTCTTTAATAAATAGCCAAAAGTTTTCCTAGAGAAGTCGTCAGTAAAGGTAAGTAGGTATAGAGAACCTCCCCACGACTGCGTACTCATTGGTCCGCAAAGGTCAGTGTGAATAAGTTCTAGTTTATTATTACACCTACTTGTTGACTTTGTAAAAGGTTTCCTTGTCAACTTACCTTGTAAACATGGGACACATGTTTGACATAATCTGTCAGAGTAATCTATTCCTATGTGTTTTCTCTTTAAAATATCTAGGGCTTTATTATTTAAATGACCTAAGCGTCTATGCCACAGTAGCATGGGCTCTTTATTTTGAGCTGTATATGCTTGATTGTTAAGAGAAGAAGAATCTAACTTATACATGCCTGAACAGTTGGAGGCAGAAGCTAAAAGTGTTCCAGACACTTTACATCCTTCTCTTTTGATTATGGAGGCGCCTTTAGGAGAAAAAATAACTATAAAACCCTTACTAACTAATTCCCTAACAGACAATAAATTAGTCGAAAGTTGTGGTACATAAAGTACATTAGAAATTTTTATTACACTATTACATATATTTACAGACACGGTACCTTTTCCTTCACTATATACAACTTCTTTATTGGCAACAGTAACTGGTTTACGGAGAGGAGTAAAATCAATAAACCAATCCTTAAAACAACTCATATGGCTCGTGGCTCCAGAGTCAATGTACCAATCCTGGGATAAAGAAGGGGAATTATGACCTGTAATTGAATGAAAAAATGATAAAAGTGTAATATCTGTAATATAATGAGCAGTAGTATCACCGATGCCCTTTTTATTCTTTTTGGAATTATAATAACGTTTCCTACACTTAGACACGTGGTGCCCCGACTTCTTGCAGTAGGAACACACAACAGTCGCCTTCGAAGAGGTAGTAGCAAAAGCATTATTTCCCAAGCTGACCGTTGTATTCACTCGACGCTGTCCTTCCTTCATAAGTGTAGTGGCAACATAATCAGCTGTGATGGTAGCGCCCGAGTGCTCAATTGCCATTACCATAGGCAAGTACTCTTCTGTCAATCCTGCTAGCATCACTACACCAACAAATTCGTCTTCGACAGCTTTTCCGATGGCAGAAAGCTTCTGTTGAGTTTCACGGATGTCATTGATGTAGCTTTCCATGTCAGGATATGACTCAAGCTTACAATTGAACAGTTTTTTCAGGAGTGAAAGGCGTCTACTTAGGCTGCTATCTGCATACGCTTTCTTAAGAGCAAGCCAAGTCTGTTCAGCAGTATCACAAGCGACCACAATAGGATAGACCATTTCGCTTACATTCAGGCAAATTTTAGATCTTGCACGTTGGTCGCGCCGCTTGAATTCTTCCGGAGTTAATTTTTCAGCACATGTAGATGGATGCGAGACAAAATCCCACAGTTCAGCGTCTATGAGCGTCATCTGCATGGCGAAGCTCCACGAATTATAATTAGCTCTTCCAATTAACTTTGAAATAGAATTCTGTTGACTTACGGTCACGGCAGGGCTACGGTATGTCGAATTATCCATATTAAAGGTAGAATAAGCCCATAACCTTCTAAAATAAGGAAAGCAAAATTCCAATAGTATAGATCGCAGTGATATAATTCGACAAGCTAAAAAGAATGATGTGACATAAAAATAGAATACAATATTATTAGAAAAAATATATGTCATAAACAATGCAGCCAGGGTGTTGTATATTATAAAGTTATATTATAAAAAGGTTTGGTCTAACAGTAACATTGAACCAAACTATAAGAGGCCATTGTTCGATTTCAAATAACTTAGTATATATAGTCTATTTGAATGCGGCAATATGTTTGAACGTGACATTCTTTTCCGAGTCTTCTTATAAATATTATATATTTATTTGGTACTTATGACAGTGAACTTAAATAATATTAACGCTAACCACGAGACCCATTGTAACCGATCACGTCTCCGTTTAAGAGGCGTCATGACATGATATCTCTTTTATTCGCTTTTTACGTCATCAGAAACAATGTCAACAGAAACAATGCTTCCATTCAGTAAATAAAAGAAAAGCTTCAGATATTACGTAAAAAGCGAATAAAAGAGATATCATGTCATGACGCCTCTTAAACGGAGACGTAAAGAGACTTAAAGAGACAATGATTTGTCTCTTTCGTTTTCTATTATTTGAGATTTGCTCAATTTATTGCTTTCTTTGTTATTTCATCATTCGCACGGTGAATCCATTTTCTTTAGGTCTAGCTTAATAAATTAATGATTCTCTTCATTATAAGCTCGCATCTACAGCTTTGCTTATTGTGTACTTGCTATTAAATAATATGAAATCTGATACATGCTAGATCTTGTTTGTGCAAAACGTATTCTTGTACCAATGTTGTACATTGAAACGTACCAATTTCTTAATAGTTTCAAATTAATTGTTTTGGCAAAATAATGAGCGTATTATCTCAGAACAAATAAAAGCTAGTGCTAATAATAATAAAAACAGCTTGGCAATAACATGAATTTGGTTAGAATAGTCGCTTAAGAGAAAATCAAGATCGTATCTATGATTCATTATTCAGTTAACCTTTCCAAAACCTGTGATAGCATTCGAACAACAAGCAATTTGTGTTAGGAGTACACACCATTAAAGTTATATTTATTACGAGGACACGCGACAAACAAGTTTCCATAAACAACTGAGGTAAACAACCATTCGGACTCTGCCTTTGTAAAGTGAATTATAGGTTTTGAGAAAATATTTTTATAAGTTCTTACGATTACAGTTAATCCCTTTTAATAAATATTTCAGCTTGATATTAAAGAGATATGGATTTCTCCAAAAGAGGTGTAAATAAGCATCAAGGCAAGGTAGAGGTGGATAAGATGGGCTGTTGTGGAAAGGCCTATTTTAGGGCCAGTGGAGCATTGTGCTCGGTGGTAGCCGGTCTCCAAAACCGGCTATCCGTTAAAGATTCCGTTGACGGACATAGACCGCAGGCGGCAACTCGGTGAAATGTTTTCGGGCGAGCCCGAGTCGTCGACAGCATACTCTATGGTGGTCAGACAGGAGAGGATGTTTAGTGGGTAATGGGTAGTGGGAGAACGCCTCTACCCCGAGTCCCAAGTACAGTACTGTAGGGATGATCCGTAAGTGAATTCGACCTCTTCGACAAAAAGTATGTCCTTAGCTGAACTAGCTTCTTCCGTTTACTATCAGGCGAAGTCAAGTAATGTAATGTTTTTTTCAATTTGAAGACGATTTATATTTCTATCGATTTTTTAATGTTGCCATTATATTCGGAATAATTTATAAATAATATCATGTTTAGACTGTTACCATTCTGATCTTAAAAACCAAATCATATTGTCTCTTTTGGGTTTCATTGTGATGTTACTCAGGAGCTTCTTGTGAATTATCCATAACACGTAAGGTGATTATTGATTGAACGTTGTATTGGAGCGCAGAAACTTGTCTTCAGTGGTCTCAACTTAATGCTTCCTACTTAAATATTAAAAGTAGAAAAAATTCTGGTTGACGCAGGTTGGACTGCAAATAATTTGTATCAATGATGTTACAATCTATTGGTTACAGTATGCATTTCACAATCTTGATGTTCATACAAAAATACATGGTAAATAAAAAAGCTTACTATTAACTAAAACGTGCCAAAACATATTTTGTATTTTGAAGGAAAAATACCAGTTGTTTTTATATTTAAATATCTTTGTTAGTTTTACCTTTTAAAAACCTGTTTTAAGTTGCAAAACATGCAATTTTACTGTGTTTTCACAAAATTTTATTGTAAAAATGCTTGTATTTTAAGAGTAACAGTTTAATATTTGTCTTTAGAAGTAAATACGTTGCAATAAGTCATTTTCCAAATTATGCTTGATGTTCGGCCGTCTGACCCCCGTCACTTTTGAAGATAAACTCTTATAGATTTGAAATTCCATTAACTAATTATATTGATGTCATATCAGAGGATGAGAAAATTGTAAAGATAAAAATTCCGATGAATAATTCAGGAAGAAAATTATTAAAATTATTGGACAAAGTGAAAAAGCGAAATCTGATTCAGCGCTTTTATTTACGTACAAATTGACTTCATAAGATGCCTATTGTTCCGTACCTTCCTGCAGGTTAGGGTTGCTACAAATAAAACTTATATAAATTGTATCAGGGTAACAGTATTTTTACAATGTTCAGTTTATCCGGTGGACTTTGTAACATCATTAACTTATTTGCCACTATCGCCATCTATTGAAAATTATCGAAATTAGACATGTTTAGATGATAGAATTTTTTAAATATAATCTATATATAAAATGTTTTTATTATTTTATTATTTTCAAATCAGTCAAACAGTTTTTGAGTTTTAGCAAGACTACGGGACCGCTACAAATTTTTATAGACATGAATCTTATCTTGTAGATTTGATAAAAATATAAAAAAAATATCTGAAACTGACACCGTAACTTCTTGTTGAACCGGCCATAAACATTTTAGCCAAATAATTATTTAATTACTGCCGTAGTTTTATATTTAAATACAGGTGTTAGACATTTAATTTTATCCTAAGATAATTGGACAGTAAGATGTAAACCATTTACTCTTAAAGAACCTTTATTTGTAATGCTTCCTTGACGTTAGAAAAATTGGCATCAATTTTACAAAACATCATCCTTTCTAACATATCATTCAAATCAGTATTGTATAAATTGAGACAGAGTTCATGAAATACTGCTAAACCCCCTATTTTTATTTAATTTACTACATTGACAACCCTGATGTCGAGTAAATTGGTCGTCTTTGTCAGCCGATATCACTGAAGGCTGTTCGAAGACGTGTCTCAGAATTGATCATAAGATAATTTTGCTAAAGTCGACATTCTAAAAAACCATTAGGTATCTATGTAAAGTGGCGAGCTTTAATTAACTTCACTGAACACTTATTGTGTTAAATCTCGCTTCGCTGGCGCCAATAGACAATATCGCGTATCATATTTAATTTATAATCAACTTGTTTGAGTGTTATTCGCTTCAATGTTAATTTAATTAAATAAGGTGACTCGATGAACGTTGTTTCACCTTCAATTTATCTATCCTTCTATACTGCCTACGATGTCTGCCTCAAACGCTATCTATTATAAAATATTATGTATAAAGTTTGCATTTTCATTCATTTTCATTCATTTAACATCAATTATATTATTATCCAAACCAAAATTATATCATTTTTTCAAATTATAACGAGTGTTTATTCATTTTTATGGACTTATAATTTATTATCAGTATTTTTATAGTATTCCTTGATAACATAACTTGGAACATTCCGTATTATACAACCAAATTTAAAAAACGAGTTATGATTAATAACTTTAAATAAAAAACTATTTTACTTAATATTTGAATATATTTAAGTCTTTCAAATTAAATATTAGTCCACGAAAAACGTTTCGAGCTTGGTAACGACTAAGCTGTGCAAATGAAGGGTAAATATTAATTGATTTATTATATGTTCGTGGTATGTTCACTGGTCCTTATGCCTCTAAGTACGATATGTTGTAAATTTAAAATGATATCTATACATATACATGCTATTATATATTTTTCTCCGTTAACGAATAACCATAATACAAGCTCTAAATGATGCTTATCATAATAATAACATCAAAAACTTATTCCGATATGTATAGGCAAAGGATTATTTTCAAGTTTGCTGTTAAAAGTTTTAGCTTGTGACATTTTTCATATTTTCAAAATTAAACTCATGAAAGCGGCCCAAGTGCTGGCAATATGCGCGTGAATGTCTACTAAAAATATAAAATACTTTTCTACGGTATTCATTAAATACATCATTGACCTACAAAAATTGAGGATACGAGACTAAATCCTCTCGCTTCATTTATTTGACAGCTTAGTTAGCTATAAAAATAATATTTATTAGAATATATTCTTATTTATCTGTGAATTAATAGAGGGACTCTGATATTTCGTAATACCCACCATTATACTTGCAGACGCAACATAATTATATTTATCGAGACTTCGCTATTACAATTGGATTAAATTATTTAACTAAGTAGCTAGATTTAGTTGGCTTTCTCGACATATATTCTTTGGATGTGTGAATAATTCTATGATTAGTATTAGGATGTGGCTGGATCCACCACATCGTCGGGGAAAAGGGAAGATCATCTGCCGCGCTGATGTTCGCTCGGGGACCGCTTGAGTTGTAGAGGGACTGCGAAGATAAAAATATTTTTTTATTGGTAATGCTTCTAACACACACACAAACCTATTATCTATCCTAAAGTAAATATCATTAAGAGCTTGATTTATGGCTACTTGACAAAGAAGTTTTAGATATATATAAATATCATAAATATACAACATATAAACAGCCATGGCTTGTGAACAAATATTTTTAGTCATCATACTATATATCTGCCCACCGGGATCCTGACTACTCAATCACACGGCCGTCAGTTTGTAATCACAGAGTAGCACGAACTGAATTTTAATTTAAGTGCGAGCAAAACAGAATCGTGTTCGTTACATTATTTGTATAAGTGATTCAATAGGAAGGTTTTTAAAGTTTAATATAGACTTGAGATATACCACAATATTTTTAAGTATCTATATTGCACTCTAGCGAAGCTGAAGCCGTGAAGGTACTTAAAAATATATAAAAAAGCATGTTCTTGCAGTGTATAGCGGCTCGTAACTAAGATCTCGCTTATTTTGCCGTATATACAATAACGATTGCAGAGAAAAAAGAGAAATTACGGCAAGCGCTCCAGCACGGAAAAACAAACCCATTAGTTTAAGGTGAGCCTAATTGCGATCGTTAGGGCTTTGTTGCTATAGTCGTAGGTAGGTTGTACATGGTATACAGTAACGGTTAATGAATGTAACTTTAATTATTGTTCTTGGGTTCCTTTAGACAATATTCTGGGGTTTTTTCAAGAATGTAATCACTACAGAGTGCTTTGTTCATTAATCGATAATTCAAAACTGCAAATCTAGCATGCTTGATAAGGATAAAATAAGTTATCCATATTATGAGAATGACACTGCTCAGGTTTTATTACAATTATAGTTTTTTTTTAAATTACTTTGACAAAACCTGTCCATTAAACGTATTTTTGGAGGGCCACAGACATCATTAAAATCATTTCTGTGGTAAATTATTTCTATTACCATTTTATTTAATACTGATCTCTGAAATCGAATTAAAATATTTTTAATAATTAATATCACGTCTGAGTTCACTTCAGTTCTAATCTCTTAGGTATTAACTATAATTCTTTACTATTACCATTAACAGAATAGGAACTTTGTTCAATAAGATAATTTAATCAATTTTCATATATTGGAAACTATAATTTTATGTAAAGTCTGTATTACAATCCTAGCTACGTATTGTTGCTGGCAACATTAAATATTATGAATATGGCAATATCTTCATAGGTCATTACTATCATGTCTGCTGTTACGTTTAGTGTCATGCCTTATTTTTATCAAATATTTAATACAGCATAAAATCAGATTAATTTAAAAATGAAAAAGTTGAGAATTTAATGAAGACTATAAATGCGTCAAATGAAATAAAAGTTATGTCAACTGTACAAATAATTTGACTAAACAATACCGAGTCATCCATTACCTTGTGACCAAAAATAAATTTTAAGACCATCGAGATCAGAGTAAGAAGTCGAAAATACAGATCAATTAAAAGCAACAATTACGAATCAAGTCGTATTTATCAAACCCTCCTTAAACCACTTATTGCGAGAGTCATAAAGCTTAAAATAAAGAACACGGTCGAAGGTATTATCTTTATGTTGTAACGTTGCCAATTGGCAGCGATTGAGTTCAGTACACCCAGCTTACATGAATCATCGTTATGTAAACAAATGCACTTTATCCGATACTTTCACGGTCAGGATTTGACAAAATGGGGCTTGAGGTAGACAGGAAATTTATTATAATAAATGAATGTATTAATAAAAAGCTTATGAATATAAGTGTGAAAGAAAAACGTAAGTATTTATAGCTGTGTTAAATTAATGATTTTAAAACGAAATACAAGGCTTAAACATTTTTAAGGTAAATAATTTACGAAGTAGATTTTATTTTAAAAGATTATTATTTTTGGCAATCGTTATAGCATATTGCTCTGAAGGTATATTTTTTTTAATTTTCTTTAGATACCCGAATGATGCTTGATAAATTATCAGTAATGATTGCTGAACAAATAGCCGATTTTATTACTCAAAACAACTGATTCGATGAATCGATTACAAAAAGTAATTAAATCAAAATAAAATATATATCTACTTATAGCATAAAAATCGGAAATGTATACATAGAATTTAATTACCCAATATTGAGTTAAGACGATAAAATACTCTCATTCAACAACGGTTATGAGGTTTTTGAAGTTCCGCTTTAAGAAAAACTTATACCGTTAACAGAGAAAATAAAAAGCTTTTTTGTCAATAATTCGAAATTAAATGCGTAATAATTAACGTACGTAACGTTAATTAACGTACTTTCTCTACTAACCATTAACGTAACGTTATTCAGAAAAAATAAACTATGCTTTAACTAACTGCTATAGCTTTAAATAAACATGAATAGTTTCACTTTTTACATAGTTTCGTAAAAAATAATTTATTTCAAATACTCTTTTGTAGTAATTCACTACTGACTACTAAGACTTTAAATAGTAAGGAATTAAAGTTACTACATAAATGCAAGGAAAACTGTCCAAAGATTTGCAACGCAACTGTTCAAGATTGTTTACGCTGCGGTCAACTAAGTCAACCACTATGTCGCAAACCGATTTGACTTGATATGATATAAATATCTAAATTTGTAACTCTCCAATTAAAGTACTCCATAATCAAAAAGCGCAAAATCAATAAATTTTTTGAACTTCGAGCTTTTTCGTTTATTCATTCAACCAACTAATGATTCCATAGATAATGTAAGAATATAATTATATTTATATAATTTTAGTCATTATTATTTAACAAATAGATATCATTCACAAATTGTAAAATATTTTGGTTGATTGTTATTAGTTAGTTTGATGAACAATAAAATATAAGATTAATAATTTCATATTTACAACAACTATTCTTACTTGCAAATCGATTTTAAAGTAACTGCGAATATCTCACTGAATATACATATATATTATTATTGACTTGTTTTCTATTAAATGTAAATTTTATTTGAAAAGAAATATACAGATATGAAAAAATATGTATATATTCAAACACAATAAAGAAAGGACACGTCGACACTTAAAAATATAATATATCTACGTCATGAATGAACGAAGCGCCAGACCGCGCTCCAATTGTCAAGCGATGGTCTAAAAGCAAAAATATAACAGTAAAAACTAAAATACTTTGGCAAATGTCCAATTTACGATTAAAACATAGGGTAAATACCGAAAGAGGTTTGTCTATAATTCATAAAATTCATTCTTGTTCACGGCATATTACTTTTATTTTTAACTGGCGATTGAAATTCTGTGACTTGATTGATTATGACAAGCCGTAGAAGATTTAGTCGGTTACAACTAATAATTTCTAGCAGTTGTTGTTAATATTTTTTGATAGTGAGTTCTTTAGTAAATTTTTAAATTTTAGTACTGATTACTTAGCAATTGAGCCATTAAAGCGCAAATAAATTTATACAAATAAAATTTTTAGCTTTGGTCAGTTATTTTGGAACAAATGTAAGCGGCTTGTAGTAATTAGACTATCAAGGCTTTAAATAAAACTGAATTCCTAATTCGAAATCATACATTTATTATAACCATAGATTCTCAACGCCTTGAAGATGTCCAAAAAAGAAGTTGTTGTTTACTTTCTTCGCCGACATTACCACTCAAGATCATCAGAACATCTAAATACACAATCTGTATGCTTACATGGATCGATTTGAGGTTCACGTTTGAGAGCTATGTAGATATGGAAATATCAAAGTATCCTTCTAGGCGTTAATTTTCTATGAATATAAATTAGTATCTAAAACCAATTTATAAGTTTTGAATAAAATCAAACGTTAATATTGCCTTCGGATTGCAGCTGTATTTAACTATCAAAAGAAAGAAAATATAAAAAAACAACTCAATAGTCTGACTTTATAACCGTCCGTATAAAAGAGAAGGTCAACATTTTTAATTAAATACTACAAGCTTTATTTAACAACACTGATATTAAAAGATTACGTTGTCAGAATATGAATCGTTTCAATATCACGGCTGATGTTTACATAGTAATTTGTTAGCGTTTTTCTCAACTCACTCCAATCCAGATTTCATAAAACTTCGGTAGCTTCGACTTGCTTAATGAAAATGTTTGCTGTAACTAACTTATTCGTCTACGGGTTTTTATTAAAATTTTCATGCAAAAGTTTTGTTAATTATTTTGAAACAAATCCAGACTTTGTTTTCTTTGAACTACCTGATGATAAGAAGTCTGACGAGTCCTTAAGTGAACACAGCTAATTCAGCATGACCTTGCTGCTCTAGCCGCTTCCATCTCACCCAACTATAACTTACAGCTTTTAAAAGAATCCAAAATTGGAATCACGGAAACAATAGCTAACATTTCATCAGCATCAATAACTTATTTACATCCAACTGCTGGGCACAGGCTACACGATAGAAACGTATGAAAATCTAAATTTTAGATTAAGGATAGATATAAGTTTAGACTTGAAGCAGAGACAGTAAACTAAACATTAATAATAAATATCCAAAGGACCAAATTTAAAGTTACATCCTGGACAAGGCGATCCGACATATTGGTACTATGACGTCATAATACCGTTCCGCCATATTTTTTTTCATATGAAAGATTTTTGGAATCATACAGGTCTATTACAATTTCTAATTTACATACCAGTGGTATATCTTGATTATAACAGATTCATTTTAGATGATTTTTAAATAAATTCATATATTTTTGCATAAAATATTTTCGAATTTACGAACTCAAGTTATTATCAAAATATATGATATCAGAAGTGGTAATCCATGTGTCCGAATAAAGATTAACAACGATATTTTCTTTGACGAATAAGTACCTAAGTTGAGAGGAACTCATCTAAGAAAGCTCTCAATCGAACTTTGGACGTAAAACTGTGGTTGGTCCCGACTGAGTTATAAGTATTCCTTACTTTTCTCGGCAGCAATGAAGCGAAACAACTCACGAGTCGTTACAAACTTCAGTGTTCGCGAACCACCTTTACTGGACTAGTTTGGATGTTACATTTTCCAACTACTTCTAGGTTCGTTAAATAGCGATGAAAAAATTTGAGAAAATATAATTATTATTTATTAAGTCAAGAGATACAATTGATTGAAAACAAGAGATTCAAGGCTGCATCGAAATGCATAACAATTGTTTCACATTGAATGATTGCAGACCAAGTTTATGTTTCTAATAAAAGTCAATTCTCAATTGATTTTTTCAATCGATGTGCGATTGAATACAAAAAAAATTATCATATATATATAAAGTATCTATATATATACATACATAGTATCGTAATATACATAGTATCGTATATATACATAGTGTCATATGTAGTATCATATATATACATAGTATCTTAATATGGATAATCACCATTCACCTTACTGCTGGGTATTATCCGCGATATCCGTAAAAAGTTAAAGCTATATCACCAAGTATCTTAATAATAATTATTATAAATATATCCTATAAAATTTCTCTAGGCTGTACAAGTTTTAGTTTTCGATCACCTTCCAAAATAACCTACGAAAAAAATATATGACCGATGTATATCTATTGCTATATTTAACGGCAAGATATCACATAATAGTGAATTTTAAAATTCAGATGTAGTCCACTTTAATTTTCATGGTAAATTCAATAAAGATCTTTTGGACGCGAGGATTCCAGCGGTGCAGATTGTGCAAAACCGTTATTTGTAGAAATTGATGTTAAGGTCTTTTACAGTGTACCACAACTAAGGTATTTCAAATTTATTTCAAAAATATGAAATAATCATATATTTATTTCGTAATATGTGATAGTGAAATTATGTGGTGTAGTAATTTTCAAAAAATGGTGAAATAAATATAATACAAAATTCGTCAAAAATATTATTGGAATAAGTTTACTCACGTTAAACGTAACAAATTATATTATACCATCTATGCATGATAATTAAAAATAATAAAAAATGTCCATGCTTTCTTTGTTTCATGATATACGTAATATCATATGTAAGGAGCATTTTCTATAAAGGCATATCAAATATATCGATACATCTCAACAAATTAATACGGAATATATACAGTTGCTTCTGCGATATTTCTTCACTAACCTAGCAATGTTATTGACATAATTGAAGTATTGTCAATTACCCGATTAGAAATGCTAGAGAAATCATGTTCAAGGCACCCACATATTTCATTAGATTAAAATTCTTACCATTAACTATAACCAGTCTTTTTAAACTCAATCGTTGAAAACTATCAGATTTTCAAATATCTAAACAAGCAAATTTTCCCGTAGGAGTATCCCATGACCGGTCCTACATGCTGTTCCGCCTCGGACGCCGCGTATCGTCGGCTGTTCGACAGTTCGCAGAATCCGGAAGAGCGGATGCACTTGGGTCCGCTCCTGGGACCATGGACGTGTTCGGTGCACCAGCAGTTGGGCAAGGAACTGGTAGGAGTGAAGCAGAATTCTTCGTTGATGGAAACCATTCGAGGGTGAGTTGCAATTATTAAAATCAATACTGTATCTTAAAAAGATATTTTTGTTTGTTTTTTTATAGAAAGATCAAACAAATGAATCTATTCTATTACGAAGAAATGGAGTCCAAATAAAAAAGTGGATAGTGTAAGTGAAAATATGCACTGCACTTGTCATTTTGATCTTGCCGAACTGCAAGATGCTTCTTCACGCCTCTTTTGAAGGACCCAGGATTGTAGAAAGGAGAGAAAATATGTGCTAGCTAAGAATTCCATTTCTTGATTGTGCGACAAAGAAATGAGTCACCAAATATCTTTGTGCACGTAGGAATGGTCATATCAGTTTGTCGGTGACACCGTAAGCCAGCGCGTAGTCCTTACATGGAACGGGTGGGATAAGGGAGAAAAACTAGAACACTCGTCGTTGTATTCTACTGATTTCAAAATATACTCAATATTTTGAGTCATGAGAACACTCCTATGAGCATGAATGATTAATTTGAACTTTTGCATTTAAAACATATAGCTGCTTATAGAGAAAGCGGAAATGATTTTAGGCTTGAATTCTTGAATAAGCAATTGCAATATATGTCGTTTCTCTTTTGAAACAACTTTTCAATAAAAATGTATTGCGATCTTCTACATTTTTATCAAGTAGTCTACATTTCATTTCAAATCCAATTGAATATATACCTATTTGCTTGCCTAGTTAATATTTATATAGACACTCATAATTACCAAGGGTTTCCAGCAACTTATCCTAGAGTGAATTCCTATTCATCATCATCATCTTCCTATTTTACACTCGTCCATAGCTGGACATAGGTCTCCACGCCACTGCATCCGATTTTCGGTGATTCTGATCCAAATTGTTCCATTTCAGTCTGTGATTAATCCTAGTTTGCAGATTATTCGCAAATAATAGTTTCATTCAACAATAGAGGAAAGCAGATACGAAACAAAAAGATCAATGATCTATTGATTTCGGGAAAAACTACGGAAACTCAATACATATCGCGTACGTAATAAAGACACAGCGAGTTATAAAAACAATCGAAATTAGGCTTAACTGCCAATAAAATAGGAACTTCGATTCGGCTTTTATTACGATCTCGGGTCGCTCCTTTCTTTTTTATTTGTACTGGTTGTGTCGTAATTGTTATTTGCGATCCCGGGCATTAATTAGTGATGAAATAAGATATAGAAGCTACTAAGAGAAGAGCAGTATATTATTAACAAACAAAATCCTAAAATATCACTTTGTCTTCAGGAATCTTCAATTTTAAATCTGTTTGTGGTTAGACGCAAAATACCCTGTGAGTATATTAATGCCAATATTTTCTACTATTTAGCGTCTGTTTCATATTGGAACTTTTTATGACGTCAACATCTACAGCCTGTATGTACTACTGCTGGGCTTATGCCTTCTTACACGGGAAGAAATACATGGGAAACTTGGGCCATAACATTAGGGCCATATTTTAGACAAATGAAAAATATGACAATTATTTTTTTAAATTTGTGCATATGTCATATTCGATTAATTTCATTTATAACATTATCTTTATCGTAATTCACAAAATTTAATCCTAAATTTTGTGAAAACTTTAATCTTAAACACAAAGCCATTTCAATGACGATACAAAGATTATTTATTTTAAAATTACAATAATGATGACTTTTACTTCGTTAGCTAACGATTACGATTCAAAATATTAAAATATTTCTCTCTTGGTTCTGTTAGAAGAAAACGAAATATTAACAAATGATTTGATAGATATTTATTGAAAATAAATTGTGGCGATGAGTTTATTGTATAGTCTAGAAAGTCAAAACTTTTGCACAATCATGTATGACATTAATATTGTGAGGTGAATCTATAGACAAGATGTCTATCAATCCAATAAAAGGTTCGTACCAAAAATAACATTTTTCGAAGAATAAATGAAATAAATCAATTTAAGTACTTGAATTTATTATTCTGAAGAAAACTTAAATAATAAAATATTTATATACCCAATTCTTGTAGTTATTTTAGTATTTATTTAATAATATACAAAACACGTAGACGTTTCATAGAAATGTGTAATAATATATTTGACTACGTCGTTACAAAATATTATGAATTTAATATTTTTTAATGTAACGTTGTCATTGACAAACTTAATTAGATAACCTGGATTGGAAGACTAATACAAAATTATCTTGTCATTTGGAGCCAGTCTTTGATCATCGTAATGAGACTCTTCATTAAATCGTTCGGACAGGCTTTCTTTAGAAATGTTCAATTGGAATAATTACTTGTATAATTAAGACTTTTGCACAGAATACTGTCTAAGTTATACTATGATAAGTATATTATTTATTATAAACTAAGTTCTGAAATGACTAAAAATCAAAGAAATAAATTAAATGCTCAGAAAACATTCTAAAGAAGAAAGAAAATAAAATGGCTGCCCTTATCGCTAAGGAGCGACGTCAGCCATCAGCAAAGTACTAAATTTTATGTGTGTGTATGTATAAACATATATTTAATGTCAAAAATTTAAAATCAAATATCAAAGAGTTATGGAAATTTTACCTCTAACGGTATAGCCTGTTGTGGTGAAATTTCAATAACTCTTATATATATGATCTTTTTCTAGCAATGATTATTTATAATATGTTCCGGTTGCTAAAGTAAGTGGTTTCAATAGCCTATATGAAGATTTAAAAGTACTTAGTAATTGAGACGATTTAAATAAAGATGTTTTAACTTTAACTTACAGGTACTCCATGATAGAAACAGGTTTTGTAACTGTGAGCACCACTTAGTTAATTATTTATATATGTTTAAATAAAATTAAATGTGGTTCTTTTGACTAAATCAAAATCATACTCAAAGAAGGCTCCAGCCATTGTACTAACTATTGGAAAATAATGATGAATTTATTTAAAGCATACTTGTAATTATAATTGTTGCATTTTTCTATCAATTTTAATTTCGACAAATTAAAATAAAACAAGCTTGATTTTTATAATAATCGTAGATAGATAAAAGTTAAATTGTGTTTACAATAAAATATCAAAAGTGGAAGTGAACTGCTAACACAAGATAAAAATTTTCTAAAGTAGGCTATAAAGCTCTATAGTCTAAATTACAAGCTTCATTATTTAGACTATAGCCCAATAAATCAGATAATTTATTACTTAATCCACTCCTTCTTTTTAGCTAACATACTGGCTGTATTAATCCAACAACAAATCTTAACTTAATAAGCAAGCACAAAATCCATTCAAAAAAAGCTCTCGGGTTTTCTTTTACATCATTTTTTAATTATTTTTTAATGAAAATATTTGTATAAGTACAACTTTATTTATTAATCTCCCAGTGTGTTTATTATACAATCATTTACAGCATATCAACTGAACCACCTTCTTTCAGAGCAAGTTATATAATAGCGATTTTAGCACAGAAACTGTCTCGATTAATGCGGTATCAACAGTACTCAATAAACATGGCTGCTTAAGCTTACACATCTTGCCACAAACATTTCCCATAGTCTATTTATCTGCGTCTGACATATTAATTACTGAAATGTCTGAGCGTATTAATTTGCTTGTAGCCGTCGGATTAGCTACAAAATTTCCCTTTGAACTTTTAATTTGGTCCAATGTTGTCAAATTGAAACTTCTTAGAACGCAAATTTAATAATTATATTTGGGCGGAAACACGTTCTGCTAAGGCGTACCTGTAATTTCTATTGATTCCTATTGGAAATGTTGACATTGGTTCATTTTGCACTGACTTACTTTTAAATTCAGTTTCATGTTACGCTTTTATTGCAATCTGACAAGAAGAGGACAGAGAGCCTGCAACATCTTTTAACATTTCTGAACTAGTTGAAGAATCAACTAATTTCACGTT
Organism: Acentria ephemerella; assembly: GCA_943193645.1. Classification (NCBI taxonomy): domain Eukaryota; kingdom Metazoa; phylum Arthropoda; class Insecta; order Lepidoptera; family Crambidae; genus Acentria; species Acentria ephemerella. The sequence goes on along the minus strand of OW971884.1, from coordinate 10,165,808 downwards.
TACTTTCATACGATTACTTTATGCACAATCTGATTTATACAATTAACTTTTTATTAGTTACGAAAACAATAAGAATACTTTTTGCTTATTAAAAGCCTTTCATAAAAAATGAACGACATGAAATTGTGATACTTAGATTTTTTAGATATATAATTATGAAAAATTTGATAGGACTGATCTTATCATAAGCTTTGCAGCGGTTATTCAAAATTATATTCTTCGGTATTTTGAATCATTTAGCCAGACCATTGTCTTATATTTTATATATCCTGTATATATACTATTAATCTGTTTAATGTACTTCTCACTTTAAATACCATTGAATATGAAAAATTGTATTAATCTTGACTTCTTTGGTTTTTCCTGGTAGACAAATGTAATAAAAAAATCTTGAAATTTTGTGAGACAGGACTAACTGACTGACTGAGTTCGTCTATAACAAAACCTGCGATATGAATCAGGCCTGTACAGGCACGCCAAAATCCCATCGGATCCAAATGTTATTGTTCTAATATTAAAATAACTTTAACTTATGTATATATATTTCTTCACAAACTTATCTTTCGTCACAGGTCTCTGTAATGGCGCGGATGATTCCCTCGCCTGATTGGTTCATCGGAGTGGACAGCTTTGATCTATGTGTCGACGGCAACTGGCTCGATAGCATTACTATTGAAGTAAGTAATACAAGGGCACTTGCAATTCATTTTTGTTGAATGTAAAAAAAAGTTTAAATCTGTAAAAAAAGATGTCACGAAAATCTATCGAATGATAAAATTAAATAAGGAAATAAATGAGTTGAGTAAATTAAACTAATAGATCCTTATCATTTATTCTTAAAAGTTCAGGAAATCTCTACGCTGGCTGACGGTAATTAGTAAGTGCACTATACTTGTGAAGTTAGCTCGTTCAGTATGGGATAAACTTCCCTAGTTTCTCCACCTTACCGGCCCGAAAGTTGCCAAAGGTGAAAGTGGAAATACGTTTGCCAGTAAATGTCTTATTTTCGAGTGTACTTTCCGTTTCTTTTTTCTGCTATCTTTTTGAATAAATATAATATAGATAAAATCAACCTATCAATTGAGGGGAATTAACTACTAATAAATTTGATATGCCAGTAATAACGTTACCTCTTGCTAATATTTTAAGATCTAAATAACTTCAAATGCTCTTCATATCAACCACTTCAGTTTGGACAATAATATAATATATTTCTTCATAGGTGGACCCACTGGACGCTGGCACAGACAACGGCTTCACGTTCACAGCACCGAACTGGCCAACTGCCCCTCAAGGGGTTGCATATCGCATCACATCCAAATACCCTTCACATCCAGCCGGTTCATTCTTCTATCCACATCTGAGAAGACTACCGCCTATAGCTACTTTCCAATTTATTAAAGTATGTGAAAGTATTATTCAAACAATCGGCTTTAGATCTTATTGCAATTTGAGTTTATGGCACATAATTTCTATTTCAACTAGAAGTGAAACTGAACAATGTAAATAGCAGCGAGTGGTTGTATAGCTCTCCATCTCAGAAATTGAGCCATGGTATAAGTAAAGACAACAAGGCAATAAAACCAGGAGGCAACTCTAATGTAAAGTCCTGACAGTTGGCGATAAAGATCATCTTCCGTTCACTAGAACTATTTTATTGAGCTGTTTTCATTCATTATATTCAACACCTCCAGAGGTTATTATTTCCTTGTTATCACTATACACACTCCGATACAAAATCCTTACAAGGTAGGGGTGGAACGTGCCTCTTTGAAACCCGCGTTTGCGTGTACAATTTTATCAATATGACATATTACATACAATTAATTTAAGCATTTCGCATATCAGCTCCGCGAATACGAACTTTCCGAAGTGTTCCACCGAAGCAGCGACGACAGAAGATACGACGTCCTTCAGCTGGATAAGCTCAACCATAACAGCATTGATGTCCTGGACGGGAACAGGGCCCTGTCTATAGCCGAAGAAGTTGAGAGAGCAGAAGCACCGAATATTTACGCTGATGGCACCCTCACTACACCTGATGGCTCGTATTCTTATTACACTGTGTGAGTTCATAGAGGTCTATGTAGTAGTAGTTAAACATTTCTGTTGAATTTTAATATGAAATTTCTAAATTAAATGTTTGACAGACAATTAAAAAACTATCTAAGCAAGAAAACTAGTTTCCTGAGGCAAAACTTTTATAATCTAGATTAACACCATTGCTACTCAATTTAAAATTTGTCATTAACTTCACCCTGCTGCGATACACACACACGCATACTATATGTTTTTTGGCATTGTCACTTTTTATTTGTCTATAACTCTGTAGTAAGAATAAAGTCCTTCATATTTATTTATTTGACAATTTATGTACACACAAAGATAATTGACAAGGACACAACAAAATAACAGACAATTATACAAAGGTACTGCCTATCATTATTTTAAATTAATTATATTAAACTATCTTTATTTCATAACTATATTTTCTTACTTAGGGTGAACACAACATCAGTAACCACTGAAGAGCCCCGCTCAGCAAACGAACTGCCTACATCCGGTCCGACAGCGAGCGAGCGTTCAGCGCTGCGCAGTTTGGCTCGTCGCTATCGAGCGCGGCGGCGACGTAAGCTGCGCGCTGACAACACTAACCCCGCGGAGAGGAGGAAGCGAAAAAGAGCCAGTAATATTTTTTTTACATTTATTGCAATTATCATTCCGGTATTAATAATTTGAATAAAATGTCTGAATATCGAATATTAAAATTTTTGTAATTTACTACTTTTTGCACGTCTTCTCCTTAATAAGTATAAACTTGTAGTAAACTAAAAGCAACCAACTTGGAAATTACACATTGTAAACCTTAAACAATCCATATTTCAAAAACTTTAGACTTAACACAAAGTTTGTGACATCACTGGCATACCAACTGCTTACTTTAACAATATTTTATGTTACAAATTCAGAAAGCATATTTAGGTGCCGTTAACTTTTTCCGTGATGTTGTTTGTTGGTGAAAACCTTCGGTTGTGCTACACTTATACTTAAACCAAAAATGTTTAATTTATACGTGAGGTGTGAAACATATGAAATAAAAAAAGAAATGACATGAACTCAATTGAGCTCTACCATTTATTGCACTGCGATAAATTGTTAAAGAATTATACGTACGTATGGCTATTTTAAATCAAAACTAAAAACAAACGAACGCGCGTTATGGGTCTATATTAGCGTTGTATAAACTCTGCCTCTTAATCAACTATTTAGGTTGCCAAAATTGATAAACAAGTTGTTCATTGTATTTGTGTCATGTGGTTCATTGTACCGTTTCGTGACAGTTTTTGAAATTAAATCAAAAGAGGATATTTTTATTGCTTTACTAGTTAAAGAGTGTATATAATATAAACTAGCGATACCGTATTATTTATTGATGTTGTAATAAATCGGACGCCAAGCACAACATATTTCAATTTTGAAAATGGAAACTTTGATTTATTCTTTAATTCAAACTCATACAATTTGAAATCAACAGGACTTCTAGACTGCCGTGTATCACAATGGGGTGAATGGAGTCCTTGCCGAAACGATGGCGGCTGCGTGGGTTCTGCGCTGCGCACGCGCCGAATCATACGCCGGCAGCGGCCTGGAGGTGCCCCGTGCCCACCTACTGCGCAGTCAAGATGGTGCGCGACTAACTGTACGATGCACGAAGACTGGCGTAATAATCTCACGTAATTCCAATTATGAACTTTTGTTGATTTTCTTCTAGATTTGTTCCGGAACCAGCCAATATAATTTTATTTTCGGAGCCTTTAATTTTTTTACTCGAAAAGCTGCTAAAAATATTTTGGTGATTAAACTTGTATATGTGACATCAAAATTTATTTATAATATATTTGTTTGTGATGCACAGCGAAAACTATTGCATTAACAAATACCAAAGAGTTTATCTTCTTATAAAAGTATTTCCAAAGATTTTTTACTTTCTAATGCAAAAATTTTGGCAGGTTTTGGAACCTAAACTTTTTCGTCGAACCTTTATGTTGCCAGTAAGAAAATTTTTCAACAAATTGTTTTTTAAATTATACTATATCCTTTTAGCGTCTTTGTCTGTCCGTCCAAATAAATCAGTTCATTTAATTCTTTTCACGTTTTTTTATTGTTTGGATGTACATTACCGATGTATAAAAGTAAACCAAAAAAATTATGTAAAAAATAAATTTAGTGAGAGTTGACTGGTCGGTGTTTTGGATATTAGGTAAAGTCTTTTAATTATGCTGTAATTAATTAAGCTTTTTCAGATTCTTTTATTTGTTTGTCAATTATTGTTAGAAGCTAAGTATTAGACTAAGTGGAGAAAATAATGCAAACATTAAAATGGTCACAAGACTCTTATCCCTGTGCGCAAATTATCATACATTAAAATTTTATATTTTTTTATGACTAATTATTTTCCAGCCAGTGACTTTCAAAAGCAAGTATTTTTCGATTTTACGTCTTTTCTCTCTCCCGTCTTAAACTCGTAAATAAACACTACAATGTTAAGAAGCGCAGAGAATAAGAAAAAATACGGTCACAAACAATAATTTACATTCACTTTAAAAAAATTAACAATTACTATTTATAAAATAGGTCTACTTCGACTCGAGAAGTATCGATAGTGTATCCTAGATGTATGTTGGTCGACATATATGTGACACTGGAAAATTATTTATTATTAACGTTGCTATGGTCACCGCCATTTTTAATCTATTTAAACTTCCCCGTAAACAATTTTTAATAGTATTTTTTTAATAGTAGTATTTCGTCATTGAAAACTTTAACATAATAACAATTTTAATATAAGTTCTTATTTATTCTAAAACAGTTTTGATTCCGTCACATTTATAATTTGTCTTTGCCCTGTGCCTATTCATACTAATGCTTGTATGGGAAAATATATGGAAAAAAATTCTCAATTCAAATCTATATTTTGAATTTTTCTTTGACTATACAATATTATTTCTAATATGTGAAGCTTCAATAGAACTTTTTGATGAACAGGCTGAGAGCAGGGGAAAATGAATCCTTTGCTTTATTACATTAAGCTTTATTTTTCTTTTGGTACGCAATAAACGGCAAGCTTCATTATTAGTGTTACTATAAGAACCGCATTTATGCAACAGTAACATATTAAAAAAAATTTGGATATCTTATAGAAGCATTGGTTTGGACTAGGTTACATTGAGGTTTTATTTGAGGAACAATAATCTCAAGAAGTCATCCCATGAATCTATCTTCACAGCTCATTTTCTATCTTACTTTCATATTAAAACACAATTACAATTCCAATCAAAAATTTATTTCTATAATCTTTTTGATCATGATATGGATATAAGTTGTTTGAAGTGACAATATCAGTCAATTTCATTAGAAACATTCGAATGACAGAAAATGACATTTTGAAAAATATATAGAAATTAAACTTTTTAAACACGTTTTATGTTTATTAATTAGCTGACAAAGTAAGCATACTGAATTAAATAGTTAAAAATACATATCGTTTAACTAAGTATTTAACATTGTGACAGTATCTCAATAATACGTAGCATTTGTTTAGAATATAACAATCCAAAGATACAGCTTTTATTTTTCATACAAATAAGTAAATGTAAAAATGAGTAGATAAGTTAAGGTGATGAATCTGTCGTCAACAACTAAAACTGAAAATAAGTGATATAGCTTTCTTTCTTTTTGCGATGAGAAAAGGAAAGATTAACTATGTGACTCATGAGAACTGTCAAATTGACAATTGTTGTTTAAATATAAGATCCATAAAGAATCTACAATGAATGCGTCTATACCATTCTTTGTTCCCTGGAATGAAAGTGAAACAATGCCATGGAATTTAGTTTAGTTGAACTACAGCATCAACACCAGTTAGTTAAGCTAAAGTTAAGTAAAGCCTTCTATTAATCTATGGAATTCGAGATTTCAATTTAAGTAACCCAACTTGTTTTTTTTTCATGTATATTGTTGTATAAAATAAGTATTAATAAATGGGTCTTATGCAATATTTGGGTAATTTTTATTTTCAAATTAGGTTAATAAATAAGAATAAAACAATAGAATATTATAATTTTAGTATTTAAAATTTAACAAAACCGAAACTTGTGTTCATTAACGATTTCATACTCACAGATCGAATAAAACTATGTTAATCCCATCTATTCCAAAAGAGGCAAATGGGATTTTCGATAAGTTCAAACAAAATTATTCATCAGAACTCAGTAACAGAAATGTCTTTTGAATTTGGAACACTATTTAAACTAAACAATTTTGAATGCAATCCGCCTCGATAAAGTCCTGGCCGTTAGAAAAAAAAAGCTCGCCTACCGACACGGCATTGGCCAAATTAAAAAAAGTACGCGGGAACTTCTTATTTGATTTTTCATCACTTTTCTTTTCGTCTTTTCATCAAATATTACCAAAAATTTTTATTCGATTTCCACTTTATTAAAAGATGAGTTCTAGCAGTGAAAGTGTGATCACAATTTACTAATATACAATTTCATTTGTATCGTATTATATACAGATAAAGGCATGCATGTCTCAACTTAGTAATCCACCATATGACCCGTCTTATTAGTACCTTATAAAAGTGTAAGTAATGTTTTTGATTCTAGATAAGTTTACAGCCATGTTTAATGTGTCAACTTATTATTAGTTTAAATATATAAGAGAAAACTGTAATACGAAAGAGAAAAACAATTGTAATATTTTTCGACATGAAAATCTTTTGAAAATTTAACGTAGTCTTATTACTTGTTTCTTTTTAATGATAGAAATTTGAAGAACAATTGGTAATAAAAAAAAATTATTGTAATAAAGCGAGCGCTTGTATTGAAAAATAACTGAAAAAGTCGCTTATGCCAAAGAAATTTAGGCTTAGATTCGAACTGAACTTAGAAAGTTATTTGATTTATGAAGAATTAAATAGGGAAAGATAGACGTAAACAGACTGTCTTCGATAGAGATTTGAACTACAATTAATCAAGAAAGACATTGAGAATAATTAAGCTGTCGATTCTAAAAAGCTTCTCTAAATTTAATAATAATTATATAGTGCTGTCATCGCTTTTAAATAATGTCTTTGGATTTAATTTTGATTCTAGAGAACTTTCTTAGAATCAATACATTGATGTATCTCAAATTATTCTGTTTACACATTTGGTTGCATGTTTAGAAAATCTCAGAATATTTCCGGAACTTACTGTAGAAAGTTCAGAGAATAAATTCAAAGCTATAGTTAATGAAAAATAGAGCCAAATATGCAAGCTGAAAGTTAACCTTAGCGTAACTATTGGAGTATGTGTATTTTTTACAATGTAAATTATTCTGATTTCAATAATAAAACGTCTTAAATAACAATATTAGTGTTTTATTATCTGTATCTCAGTCGTGTAAGTATACTGTTTGTGTATATAGTGCTTACAATATGAGCAAGTTTTGCCATTTCAGAAACGGTATTGTTAAAAAACATTACACTACAAAATAGATAGTGACAGAAGGCAGAGTTCATACAGTGAACCGTAAAATCGAACGCAACTTGCACAGATAAATAAGCGTTCATATAAAAATCCCACCATCGTGAGGTTTGCAAATATTCAGCGCGCGTGCAGAGCTGTGTAGAGCCTAATAAAATTGGACGTCAATTTTTCAACGTTTCAAGTTACTTTTACGTTTAATTTTCATTAAAAATGATAGGTTACATAAGTTACATTTTTGAATAACGTTATTTATAATTCCTTGAAATTACTCTACACTGGATTCCAAAAAACAATTCAGGCCAGCAAAATATTCCAAAACCTAATGTATTTTTCGACGTAAGTCTTATCTCTGTCTTTACCAATGAATTATGTCAAACGTGTCGGAACTTTTTCAAATTAAGATAACAAGTAATTGAAAATTCACGTGGTCTGGCATCTTAAGTTGCTGAAGCTTCACTCAAAATATTGATCTACTTCGCAACTTATCTTTTATAAATAAATGTCTAAAAATCGGAATTAATTTGTAATTTTTATCGAATGGTCTCAAATATAGCCATCATTCAGAGATTACCTATTACATAATTATTACATTAATATCAGCATAAAATACTTTAAATACACAAAATAAAACACGAAATTTAAATTAGGTTCCTTCCTTCTCATTTCTAATGATAATGAAATTATCTCTAAGTTATAAAATAAAGTAGATAATAGATAAATCTGCACTTTTGCATTCTTTGATGGAGCTTTACTGCTATTCTGTTATTCGTTAATATTCTGTAAATGTTTTGAATTTTAATGAAACAGTCGAATATACAAAATTTATAGCTGCATAACGTATTCTACCCAATTTCTGCTTGAGAGAGCAAGAGATCGAAACCAGAGACAATTTATGCGTAATGATTTGCGTTTAAATTGTCCAACCCATTAAAAATATTCACACAACGATCTCAGTTCTTCAGAAACTGACGTTGTAGGAAATTAAAGATTGTATCTATTAACGGTCTTCTCGGCGAATAGAGACAAACTTTTTGCAAACGTTTACTCAATGTCATTTCTATAAATTATCTGAGACTGACTTAAATGGAAGATATGATGGTTTTAGATGCGATTAATTTTAATATCAACTTTTTGCTTTTCTGATTGGGATTTAAAATTTTAGACGTATTTTAATAATTTAAATGGTATATACAGTAGGTCTTAGTGAAACAACGTGGTGATAAATTTACACTTTTCGTATTCATAGGTAAAAAAACAGAGTTGATTGTCAAATTCTTTTAACTTTCTTACTTTACTCTGAAATGATAACTGCGAATTAATATACTAATATTATTTAATTAACTACTTTATTATTGAAGTGCTTAGCAGTGTAAGATTTGTCTTATTAGTAGTAAAGGCATTTTAAGCTTCTTTTATCCGTACTAAAAAAAAGATTAAGTGTGACAATAGAGCAACTAGAGGCTTTATTTCCACTGGGAAAGCCATACTAATAAATATCACTCAGAATGTTACTCAAACGACTTTTAAAGAAACTCATTAAAGTCATGTTTGTTTAAATATTTTTATCCTGATTCTGAAATAGTTCGCTTATTGCCAAAATTAAAACAACCAACCATATCCTAGTAACCATAATATAATGTGTTACTAAATTTCATAATATCACTACTTCGCTAATTCGATCCTTTCCGCGCAAAGGGATTAGTCATCAGACAGCCACTGCTCGACTCCACACTGTTACGTTACGCGTGTTTTATTCCATACTACCATACCATATAAGGTATTCGAATCCTCGCCATCTTTTTCGATATTAATTTATCATAAATTTATTACTGCATTGTTTTGTTAATAAAAATGATCGGTGCTAGTTTTGATAATACACCATTAGGTATTATGAATAATTCTTTGATTATACTTAGTTTTTTGCAACTATTTATTATAAGATAATAAAACACTCATGTGATACTATTATGACACTTAGCTTCGCCTCATATGATATGCTCATATTAGTGTTTTAATGCCTCTTATTTTGCAATGGTTGCATAAATAACTATCATTTAATTTTAATTACTATACATATATTTAGTAAATCTATTGTATCTAAAAATAGTTAATTGTTTTTTTCTATCTATAATTTTAATTTTAAAACCCGAGGGGGGTTGTAGCAGAATATCAGTGCTTTGTTCACATCCCGATGTGAACAAAATTTGTCACTGAGTTACGACCCTTTTGCACTTCTGCAGCGCACACAAAGGTCTTTGATACCTTTATTATAAAATGTTTGTCTTTTAACCTATGTACTGTCTGGATGGATTGTGTGTGATGTAGAAATGGAAATAAAGACTTTATCTATCTATATATCTATTTGTTGGACAAACCGTAGCAACTGAGTAGGACATGAGAAAGTGTTCTTTCTGTCATCATTCAGGTTCTGTGTAGTGGACTATTACATAGAGTAGTTTAACATAAATAATAATAAATAAATACCAAATAGAGTAATAAATCATATAGTCAAAAAAAACACATATATACTTAGGAGTATATATTAAAATATCTTTACAACAACATGAAAATTAAAAAAAAAACATAAAAATTATGAAACAGATCAAGTTACAGAACCACTTACAGATCGAACGTCCAATTTTTCAGTCCAGTTTCCAATTCGCCGATAGAAGTTCGTCGTTCAAAACAGAAAGATAAAGGACCGTACAACGGGCAATGGCGAACACAGTAAACACTAACATTGCAGTATTTTAGCTCTTTAAACACTCATCATCGACATACGTACATTCATTGTAAATATTTGGATATTTATTTTTATAATGTTTTAGTACTAGTTCACCCGGTGAACTTTATTTCATTTACAAACCATTAACGCTACTTTTATAATAAACGTATAGTTTTAATGTATATAGCATGTGAGTTAGATGATTTTACATAGTAAAAAAAAATCAGTTTGTATATTTTTAAGCTTTCTCGTATTTTCCCAGTTATTTGAATTTTTAAATCACCCTGATTTAAACCGATAAATTAAATCAAAGTTATTAATATTGGCCAAGCTGTTCTTGAGTTTAAGCGTGACTAACGAACATCAATTCATTTTTATATATAAGAAGACAGTTTATTATGATACATAAATAAATATATAAATAAATGCATCTTGTACATCACTTGATTTGTATTTATCTTCTAAAATAGTAATATTGGTTGATGTATGCACAATAAAGCAATATTCTATTTTATATATTTATATTGATAAGTAGAAACATAATAACTTAGTTTTCCAGGTTGATTGAATGCTCTTAAAACCAAAAAATCTAATCAATTTCTACTAAAAATAATTCAATTTAAAAATTTTACCAATTTTAAATTATTTTTGTAATAGGAACTTCACTTTATATTGTCTCTGGAAACAACTTAGAACCAACCTCAAAAGCTAATTTTTAAGTAAATAACTACTTGATTTTTCTTTGTTTTTTAAGCGTTTAAAACTCGATTATTAGTTTTTTTAAAACCTTTTTTTCTCAATTTTGAGTGTTACGTTTCTAAAGTCAAAGTTTCGTCGCAACGTCGTGTCTAGCGTAACGTATGGTAGTCAATATTGTCGACTTGTTTGTCTGTTTGTCGTTAGTTAAAATAGTCGAATAGCTTAAGAGAAAAATATGAAACATGTGACACGTGTCTATTTTTCCGTTTCCCTGGAATCCCATAAATAATATAATATAATAATCTTAATTAGTAACCTTATCTAGTTACTTTATAACGATGTAACTCTTGGCGTTCATCTCATCTGTTGATAAGTGGTGATGAGGCTGAATATAGACCTACATTGTTTTAAGGTGAGTACTTATATTCACATGCTACAGGTATGTCACAGTACAGTGTACGCATTTGAGACATACGTATCTTTTGTGAGGGTATAGATAACGATTTTAGTCTTCAATTTCAATATTTATTGTAAACAAGACAAAAGAATCATTTTTGATCCTGTCAGGCAGCAATGTTAGAAGATAGAAGTACGCAATCGTAATCTATGTAAAAATGTAGTTAATTAACATATTAAAAGTTACGTATAAAGTTAAGATACTATCTCCTCATTTACACTGTGGCAAGCCGTTGAACTGGCGCGACGCAGGAAGGCGCTTCCGTTGCGATCAACAATATTATTCATACTCACCGAGGAAACTTCCGCCAAAGGGTGGAGAACTTCGCAGAAATCTCAGCCGGAGACGGAGATCAATTATTATCGGTAACGTGATGAATAATGTATTTATATAATGACATGTCCGAATATTAATCTGATACGTATCATAAGATGTTTAATTCTAAGTCCACAATAATATAGAAAAGACGAAATCTATAATAATTTATTATATAGCAAAGTTTTAAGCTTGTTAGTCTAATCTAGGTATGCTATGAAAATTCAATTTTTTTTATATTTTGAAAATAATATTTTTTAAAGATTTAGATGTATTACAACAGACCACGATAGTTTTTTGATATCGATTAAAAATACAGTGCCTCCAAATAATAACCACTTAGTGACTTAATTAACTGCAATTACAAGTTGTAATACTTTACTATTTAAAATTGCAAAGATACTCGTAAAAGTATCTGGTATATCTATTTACACTATGATCTTTTTACGCTCCGATATTTATTACTACTGTTAAAAGATCAGTAACCAAATGTAAAATAAATTGTCATCCTCCTTGCAAAGTCGCATCATTACCTATGGGACACATTTTCGTTCAGCATTCGTCGACCCATGTTCCTTAAAGAAAGTTCGGTTTCATGGTCTTCGCACACCGCTTTTATCTGGTACTCCCAAGAGTTTAATTTGTCGAATAAGTTTTTCTTTTATTTTTAGGAATTTCGGAAAAGGTTAAATTATTTTTCAATCAATTTTTAAGCAACTTAGAATTTGATTTCAATTCTTTAGTATACATTAGTTAAGCTAGAAATAATAATTTTAAATTTCGAGTCATAATTATTTTTATCGAATGACGTTTAGCAGGCTCTAGTCTTTACAGCAGAGATTGAGAATATTTCTATAATATAGATAATAGAAATTCAAAAGTGTGAAATGGTCATGCTCGAGGCCTATCTCCAGATAGATACTCCAGTACAGAATGAAATCCATTGAAGCAACATTATCGGCTGTTTTAACATAAAATTAGCATTTTTCAGTAAATCCAATCAAATAGAGGCTCCACTACTGCTTAACGACAAAGCATCGCTCAGAACCTATTATCGGATGTTTCTTGGAAAGTGCTCTGAAAAACATTTTAACAGTATCTTTCCGTCCCCTTTCAGGGGCATGGGTACCAGTCTACATAGTCACTCGTTAACTTTTTCCACCACTACTTTACGGACTATGCAATTTAGTGACGCTATTCCTTGTCGCACAGCCAGAGCTTGAAAGTTTTTACTGGCACACGTAATTGAAAAGATGTTTAGTCTAATGTCTTCGGTGTAATGTCCAGTGCGCTCTGGTTTCAATAACAAAAACAAAGCAACTTTCACGATGGTTGATCCCTAGATGGGTAAATTTGCTATCTCGAGATTCTCCCCGAAAGCTTAACTCGACTTTAGAAGGCATCTTAAGCCTTTGGTCCCGGCTATTATGGCATCCATTTTCTTGCACCAACTCACATTTCGCTATCAAGGTGATGTTATGACCCAAACTCCTCATGTGTTTCTCTCATGTAGTCAGGCCTGATCTGTAGGATATATAAAGGCTACTGTTGATGATGATATGATGAAGAGGCTAAATCCCTATTTCTTTTAATATTAGTTGATTCAAATGATGTGTGCAAAGGTAAGCATCTTTTCACCCATCGTTTGGGCTGGCAAGTGGAGGTGGCGAGAGCATTGATCCCAATGCTGCACTAACTATATATATACATATAGCTTCCTCCTACTGCTTACCTTCAAGAGGGTACCACCAAGTCATTTTGATATTCTTTTTATATAAAAATATGGGATGAAGTCCGAACTACACCCTAGGAAAATTACCTCTGCATTTATCAAGTTATACAACATAAATTCCATTTTTTCTACCACTCAATTACTCTTACAAGTACTCCCCAAAAGAAATGGCCACTTCATTGAATAGCAATGTTGATTCCAAAATGAGCTCTATTTCCCTTAAAACTAGTCTTGTTATTTACGAATTTTCCTTCGAGAGGTTCTATTAGCGACGTCAATTGTCACACACATTTTCGTCCCCTCTTCTCAAATAAATTTGCGTCGTAGGGCGACTGCGTTAGGCCAGACATAGATTTATTGCTTTGCTCGTAACAGGTAAACAACCTATTGGTAAAGTTAATTACATAAAACAACATTTAGAAATGTCATATTTTTGCAAAGAGTAAATGGTTTTCAACGATTAAAACTACTGCAACAAGTTTTTCACAAAAAATATTAACTAACGAATGTTGGGCATTATATTACAAAGTCTACAATGTATGTGAACAAACATCAAATTGAGTATTATGTTAAGTTACTTAAAATATCATAAACTTTTTAAATAGTAATCTCAGTAATTCTAAATAATACTGCACAAATGAGTGAAAGAGATAACCTCTATTATATAACCCTACATTGATCTAGAAAGTAAAATAAAAAATATTATTTTACTTTTCACAATTATGTACATTAACATGGTCCAAACCAACACTAAACAACAATCCGTTAATTGTTGTTAAATGTTAACAATGATTTAAAATATCGTGTATTGTTGTGTGTTTATGTAAAAATTAAAGCATAGTTACTTATATGCTTTAATGCATGTTATAAATAATTTATTACGACAGGGGAAAGTATTCTGAACAATAATAAATACACATATAATAATATCATTGTTATTAAATATTAACATAAAATTCTTCATTAAAATTCAGATCGCTTTTTCATACCCCTGACTTGCATATCAAGAGATAAACGCAAATGGTCTTACAAATACGACACGGAAAGGAATTACGCACGATTTGAAGGGAGGCCGTTAAAGCTCGTAATACAATAACGGAAGAGAACAATTTTCAACGGGCCTTCCCCCTCTATGATATATGAGGTTTGTAGCACTGTAGACATATCCACAACCAAGGGTGAAGAATTGTTTTTCACATAAACATCTATGCCAAAGTTTTTCTTTACATTGTCACCCCAATGTCAGTTTTGAAATAAAATGGACTAATGGTGCGAAAAAAATGGTGTAATTCGTATTGGATGGACCTTCCTAAAGTTATAAGTAATTCTAAACATGTAGTTGCTAAAAGTAACGAAGAGGAGGATCAGCTTGTATCGTGTTTGTAATGTGAATGTGTGTGTTGTAGTTATTCAAAAATAAGGCGCATCAATAATCTATGAAAGGATTAACGGGTTTTATCGACGTAAGCCAACGACAACGACACTACGGTTCAGCCTGCTCGTGACCCGGTTACTGCAATATAGCGGAACAATTCGGGTAGTATCACAAAATACTTTTTAATTATTATTTTATTATTTCGTTGTGTTGTGTTTTCTGTTATTTAAAGGTAAGAAGACCTAACCTAGAGGTAATTGGTATATATTAAAAAGTTAGTTTTGTATTATCCAGAAAAAAGGAGCTCAACAGTTTCTCAAAGACTATAGGTTTATGTACGTATATGGTTTATTTACAAGAGGTAACTATGTTTTCAATTCTACGCTCGTTATAGGCATCCCACTTACAAGGAATGCTTTGATTAAATTATGATTGAGCACGTGTAATTTTCGTATTTTCCGATGAACAAAAATTTTTAGAATATAACCCTTCTGCAATATAGCGTTTATAATATACCTTAAGGTTTAGCTCCGATATATCAAGCAGCAGATTACGATCAACACGTTAATGAAATGCAAGGTGTCATAGATTTAAAAATACAAACAGATATTAAAGAACATACATATTTTATACTAAAATGCAAGTAACTAAACAACCATAGAAATAAAGATAGCGCATAATCTCTAGCATTTATCGAATCTTATTCGATTCTATCTAGCGTCATGACAAGATACTTCATCACACTCAAGATATCTAAGAACTCAATATGTCTTTAAAGTACGTAATAACATTATTCCTCATTACACCCATGACTTTAAAAAATTAAATACTAAATTAATTTTTATACAATTACTATTACCACTCACCCCCGCCTCAGAACTGTCAATGTTTATGACAGTTTACAAATGTTCGTGACGTTTTCAGCCGTGAGGCAGGATTCAATTAGATTACATTGTAAGATTAGTCCTGCTTTGTTTCCCTAATTAATTTACAGACGAAGATAAAGTGAAGTGTTGCTTACTTTAAATTATCACTATTTATATTTCTAAGGCCTTTATTTCTCACTCTTACCCATTTTTATTTAATTTCAGAATTCGATATACTGGCGTCTGTAGGCAACTTAAAGTTTTGAATTAAGCGTAGTTTCATAATATACACATACACATTATTCTAACCCCTACAAAGTTCAGGCTTCGTCATATCGTAGGCGTGAACGATCCCTAAAGGTATGAATTTAATTCTACATCAATGCGTAGGTGTTTAACAACAATTTATATGCGTCGTCTATCCTTTCGAACCATGAAATTCAGGTCGTTAACTTTTCTTCAAAACTTAAAACACGCCTTAATATCGAAATATTGTATCAAAATGTTTCACAGTAACTACGAATTCCTGGAAATATTCTTAAAACAAATAAAGAAATACGCTTTGGAACTGAACGATTTTTGTGACACAATTACAATCTCTTTGCTACCTGAGATCTCTCAAACGATATAAACATCATAGTAGCCAAAGTGTGTTCTACGTTTCAACTTTTATACTATGACGTATGCCTGACGACAGAAAGTCGTCATGGTATGTTTATTCAGCCTTTCTTGTTTTTATGATGGCTTATCTTCACGATTTTTTAATTTAATAAATACCTTTTCTAAATTTGAAATAATGATTCTTTTTTTCATAATCAGATCAATCTGCTTACTGGCAGCTACAACGGCGAAGATATACTACAAGAAAAAGTTCGCACCCCATCGTATTTAATAATTGCGGTTTATCGTCTCTACTAATTAGTGTGACGGTCCATTCGTTATCTAGCTTATTGCTCTTAATTGCTCGATTGTTTGGCCGATACGAGTCAGTGATGCACACATCACTGACGCAATTGAGTAATTCGTTAGCTCAGCTTAAAGTTCTGTTTTACAAATATAATGGACTAAACTACTCAAGGTTCGCAGAATGCTACTTACATTATGATGGTTCAATTTAAATTAAAAAAATAAAGTAAAATAAGTAAAAGTTAAATATATTTATGTTAAAATCTTCGTCTTAAATTTTTTTTATTAAATAAAACCTTCGCCTTTTAAATCTATATCTATATATGATCAAATTTACTTACTAATAAATAATTTAAGAATATTAATAAAATTAGCATTAAGATAAACTGTCCAACCCAGCCCACTTGCAATTATACAAAGATTCGAAAAAGCATAATTGGATAAACTACTAATAATCACAATATCATCACGATTCCTTGATTTCTTATTCGTGCTCTCTTAGATTTATAGACCAAACAAATTGAAACGGGCTGCAACTTTTCACAGAGCACAAAACATTATTCTGTGTCTTGAGGAAACCATAAAGCATGTTGTCTTCTTCATAACTACAAATCAAAAGCAGCTTACCCACGTTTTATAAAACAAGTTTATAATTTTCAGTCAGAAAATTTTATTTTCCAACTTAGTGTCGCCAGAAATAAAGTTGAATCTCACTTGTACGCATTCAAATGAAATGTATTCCTTACCTGCTCCTGACAGCCTATATATTTGTATCAAGTTTGTATTTCTGTCTTTCATAATATAGTTTATCGACTATTGTTTTCGCCGCAATGTTCTTTGACGATTTAAAAATATTAGTATATTATAGAGCAACAAAGAGGCTTAAGGTACATAGGTTTCATAGGTACTTATAGGTTTTTTCTCAAAGTAAAACATTGTATTATAATTACATATAATTCCTTTCGTATTCAAGTCTGTTTAAACGGTTTCAGACTAGCAACTAAATATATTTTTAATAAAAATACTATTAACTATTAATTATTTAAAATAGTATAGTATATTTCATTTGATGTAATTAATAACCAAATTACAAACTACGTATACAAGTATACGAATTGTTTGATAATTTTACCTATATTACATATATAATACTCTCTTTTAAAATGTAATCAACAAGACACAACCTCGACATTATAATGAAATATCAGATATTACATTATAGACTTAAGTGCCAACTTAATGATGGATACTGGATTAAAATAAGTCGAGTAAATATCATCGATTTTTTACATTAAAAAATAGACGAAAACTAATTGTGATGACGTATTCGCATGATGTTGGTAACGAAGTAATAGATTCTCCAGAACCAGATTGACATTCTTACTGACACGCGGGTTCGTTCTTTTAACCACTATTATATGCTAGGAACAAGATGAAGTTTTGGTTGGACATTTGTCATTCGTGAAAGTAAAAATCCAAACAGAATTACTCTTTGCTTATCGAGTTATTTGCTATGCTTTTCTAAGACAAAAATAATATTATGAACATTCTCTTTGACATTCAATGGCACACATACAAAATAATGTATGTGTTAATTTGTGTATGTGTGTGTTGATACACATAATCACATAGTAGGGGGTTGTAGTTCATTGTTGAATATTTGTTCTTATATTTGTTAATTGTTTGTAAAACGTTTAGGAATGTTTATGTGTCACTTCAATGGTTACATATGTCATGTTTGTTTGGTATACCTTAACTAAATGACAGTATATTCAATATATGAATGAATTTGCTTTTTAGAAATATTTCAGTGGCTACTAAAAATTATTAAAATAGAATTGAACATTAAAAAGAATACTGTCTAACGTTCTTACAAATTTACGGAAACACAAATTTACGGAAGCATTTAATTAGGGAAAGAAATATCTAAATAAAGTTCATAAATATAAAGAAACGAGGATAATACCTTCCGCCAATAAAATCTAAATATTGCCTATATCTGTCAAAGTTAAATGACGATCAAAGATAAGTTTCGCTTCCTTTAAAGCTTTTACTGTAATAGAAACACTGTTACAAAGGTTGACTGTAACAATACTTGATTTATGACAAAGAGTTACAAAGGACTTTCTAATGAGATTAAATTGAGAATGAATTGTAAGGATTCTGTTTGCCATAATCGAATTTTCCAAAAATATACTTTATTACTTCAGAAACATAGAATATATAATTGTATAGAAACAATTGAAGTTGTATGAGTACTGGAGTCTTTTGTATCAGTACTGAGATATTCCTGCCAGTTCCAAAAGTATTTTGAAATATTAACATAGCAGATCAGGCAGTAATATCGATAAAATAAATCTTTCGCTGATATACTGAACTTTTTCCCTCAAGTACTTTATCTTGAATCCGGTCCATCCTAAGGTTACCTGGAAGAGATCGCTTTTAGCGATAAGGTCCCTTTGTACAAAATTAAAAGTTAAAAGTTTTTTGAGTGTTTCCCATTTTGAATTGGCTGATTTACAATAAAGATATATTCTATTCTATTCTTTTTTTGTGAAATATTGGCAACTTACGCAGCAGTGGATGTTGAAGTAACGTAAAGAATAAGCCTAGAATATTTAAATTAAATTATCTTCCTACAATGTTAAAATGAAATGTAGACTAATTTAATTTTAATCAATTAGCATAAATAGATCCCTCTAACGATAATTTTAATAGCTGACGCGGTACCAACATTTCTTATCGCGTTCCAGTTACGATTCATCTGCATGCGTCGCGTCACACTTCATTAGTACATATTTATTTTCGTTTTCCAAAAGACATTTATATAAACACAAAAGCCTGATACACACACTGGGTTGGTTGCACGCGTTGTCATGAGGTATTAATTTTACTTTCGACGATTTTATCAGAAAGGAACATTTTTTTTTGCGCAATCAATATTATCAACATCATCTCGAACTCTAAATGCTTCATTTCAATAATGTTTAAAAATTATATCGCATTATCAAAACTCTACGGTTCATTTTTAATTTATTAAACTGAAATATACCAAGTCCCGGGAACCTAGAGATAAAAATAAATTGGGTCTTGATTGTACTACATAACCGGCTAAAGAAAAAAGTCGACTTCAAAACACTAAAAAGGTTGTAACATTTCCCCCCTCAGAGAAACTCTCAGGCAAGCCTGCTCTACTCTCAACCCCATATAACATCATATACACCTCCCAGTCTACCTAAATATCTTATTTACTTATCTCGATATAAAATAATACCTATATTAAGCCGTACCAGAATATCAGACTGTGTACTTTAATTTTAATATTATATTTATATACTAAAATTGGCCAAGCATGTGATCATCTAGTAATGGTAGGACTCTAGTTGTGACGCAGATAACCCAAAGTTCTTTTATGAGGTATGTGAAGCTTACTTTAGTAACTGAATGGGCATGTAAGATAAGGATAAATTAAAAGAATTAAATAGTAAAAGATATAAGGTATTTAGAAAAGTTCAATAATAAATAGTTAAAGTTAAGATAATTTAAATTTAGATATTCCTATATTTCTTATAGAATGACATGTATGGGAATCTAGTAATAGTGATTGTTTATAAAGGAGGAGATTAGAATATATAATTGAAAGCTACTGTTGTCTCCGCAACCATACTTGGATATTATGGGTCAATACTACAAACTATCCTTTAGTTGCGGGTGCCTTATCCTGCTACACGGCTCCACCTGATGTGTCCTCTCCTAACAAATACCTGGTTAGAGAAACAATTGCGACGGAGAATCCGATGCTCGCGCTCGACGCCATCGCTCCCGTCCGTGCCCCAAGCCAAAGTGTCGCCCCCGAAACGTCTCGAATCCTCGCCGCCAGAGTTCATTTCGTTTCACGTACTCTTATTAACCGACCAAATACGAAATTAAAACCGAAACCGTTTTTAGTATGAAGTCATTTGATTTTACTCATGTTTGAAAATCTCCTTAATTTTTCTTCTCATCGTTACAAATCTCGACACTAGACGGCGCCCTCTACTCCCGTCTCCTCCTTCTATATGAGCAATCGATTATACTAAATAATCGAATAATCGAATATATTGTAATAAAAAAGAACAAATAAATTAAAAATGTGACATAATTTTGTTGTTATTTTTACATAATAATAATTATTATTATATTATGATTCATTTATTTTCCTTAAAGTATATAGCATCAGAGATCTCCCCAATATGACAATACTTTATTTCTGAAGAAGCTCCCAACGACGAAACTAGTTGGCATCGACGCGCTTCCACTCCTATATATATAGGGAATTAAATACAAATATTGAAAATAATGTTTCGATTATGAATCAAATAAATTTCCTTTTTTAATTATTTTCCTGAGCGTAGACCTCCGTTCCGTCACAAGGTTTATTTCAAAGTACTTATCCAATTTAAAAATATTTTTAGAATCGGAGTTTCACTTTCTATTATTTCTGGAAACATAAACCTTAGCCTTAACATCAAAATTTATTTTATTTTGGATAACTTCTTGAATTATATAACTTTTTAATGTTCTGAAGTTAATGCTTTAATTTATTTATTGAGACGTGATGTACTCCCGGGAGCCTTGAAAGACAATTGAAATATAATTGTGTCTGGATTGCATTAAGGAATTCTTGTCCTAATTTGGGAACTAGTGCTGCTTACGGGTTCTTGTTCACATTTTAAATGACTCATAATAACCGAAACAATACTGTATGGTACAGTATCAAATAAAATAAAGTTAGTAAATGGCTGTAGAAATGAGCTTCTTTATGTTTAACCTCCATAAAATACAAAGTCACGTACTCGGAATAAAAAGATGAAACGCCGACGAATTAACAAAATATCGAAAAAACGAGGCGTTTCAAAAACCCAGTGCATAAACAACTTACAGTATCCATTCGGGGCGTGTTCATTATCATTTGTATTCAGAGGCGGGTGCACCCCGCACCTGGTGGACTGTCAGCTCTCCAAGATTTATGTCGTTCGCGTAAAACTGAACAAAACTGCTTTTGTATGGAAATGCTCGTTCCCTTGACGCCTCCTTTAATTTTTCGCTTTGTAAGGTTCGGTTGGTATGTCATTTTTAGTGGCGATAAAACGAAAGATTATGACACTCCGTGGATACGAAATCAGTATAAACATGTCCACCATTTTCTTTTCTTATTTCATTTGGGACTACGAGTAATATTTATAATAATAAGATTATGTCGGGAAGTTGTGTATAGTTGAAATAATAATTATTATTGTTTATATTTTTTTAAGTTTTACGTTTACGTAATTTTACGCCTAAAGAACAAATAAATTTTTCAGTGGATCGTTTTACTATCTATATTTCTCCGTTATCTAGTATTCATAACTCTGAACGATGCTAAACCTGGGCTTTATAATAGGTGTGATTATAAGAAATATTATTATTTTTTAACTCATATGTAAAATATTTATTTTGTAAGTGTATTATTTATCTGTTTTATTGTAATATATCATGAATACTATGTTTTTTGCATTAAATATAAATGAATAAATAATTTAAGCATCTTATAAAACGTCACTAAAAAGCAAATTGAATGAATGACGTGAATATTGAGTGAGCAATCGGAAGTATCAGTTAATTTGCTGCTATTATTTTCTGACACTCACAAATAAATCCTAGGTTATGGATACATTCAAAATTTATATTGAGAGCAATATATATATATATTTATATTTATATAAAGCACAGCAAATGACTCGATACCACCTGATGATAAGAAGTAGAGGAGTCCATATGTGAAGATAGCTAGTGAAGCATGCAACATACTGCCCGCGTACTACTTAGTAGGAAAGGAGAGGGAGGGATAAGGTCGAAGACCTCTTCATAGCACTCTCCATGGTACAAATTTTAACCTATTATTGAATTGTCATGTATATGTGCTAAATACACGAAGTATCATCCCGCAAATATACTGTATTCATATTCATTATTGATTGGCTAGCAGCTTCTGACTACTAAATAAATTCCGTTACATTTATTTCTTGGGCTATCAACAAAATAAAATATGTGTGTGTCTTACAACCTTTATAAATGAATAGAGATTGCTTCACATACAATTACACAGAAGAGGGGGTAGTATAACGACCAGGCCAACATATTCCTAAATATACTGTGGAATGGGAGAATGCATCATATTTACATTTACCTGCTGCATATTAAACACCTCGCTTGTGGCGAGGGACACGTGTCGAGGGACACATCTGCATATTGTTGTGAACTGGAGCGTGAGGAAAAAGTTACCGTTTATAATATTTACCTACCTTCACATATAAGTAGATATATATTTTTGAAAATATGAATAATCCTTAAGTGAAATATAAGAATCAGTTTTGCAAGAATGATTTTCATAAATAAAACTAGCTTTCCGCCCGAAAAACAACCACAGCGCATTTGAAAACCCAGTAATACTATCTGTTGACCAGAATTGCAACTGAATTTTATTTTGTTTGTTTTAAATAATGATTTCAAGAGTTAATACAATTTTAATACACATTTCAACCCCTTTTTCGTCCTCTTAGGGATTAAATTTTTAGCGGACGGTGATTTAGCGAATACTTACATCCTCTTAACAACATAACAGCTGTCAAAAATATTTTTTTCAGTTACAAAAATCCCTTTTTTATCAGGAACCTAATTATAAATACTCGTAAGTTCGTGTAAGTAAGAAAAGTCGTAATTATAAATATCATTCATGATTACAACTACAGTACTGACAGATTGTTATGTAAGATTCAAACCCCTATTTCATTCCTTCAAGAGAAAACTTTACTAAAATTCTTAGCGGGTGTGTATGTCGTAATGTCTATCAGTGTGCCAATTTTCAACTTGATCTGTTCAATACACATTGCGCCGTATATTATAACTTCAAAGCTAACAAGTATTTATATAATTCACCTCTATAAGGATTGAATTTTGCCTTCTCAGCGAGTGTCTACGTCATATTAGTGTATCATATACACTAAAAAATAATTATTAAAAGGGTCTTTGTAGATTATAATTATTAATTCAAATAGAAAAATGGATGAGTAATAATTAGAAAGAAAATCATCATTGTCTATATCTTAAGTATAACATGAATAACTTGGATATACAATTATATTTCCAAATATTCAATTTATTTTAAATGTGTCATTTTAACCGATGTAATAATCCTTTTTTGAGTTCTGAGATATTTTTTTACATTATTTTTTAAACGCTATTCGCATCGCTGATTCTGTAGTGTATGAAGCAGATTAAATTTTAATTCAGTACAATACAACCAAAAAAATACAGAGGACCGGAGACGTCATTTGACGTTTTTTAAATGGCTACTTTTAAGCAAAACCATAATGTCAAACGTTTGAAAATATTAAAAATGTCAATGTCATTAAGTCGAATCATTATTTTATATAAATTACTTAGCAACTCTGTTTTATAATAATAATAGAATATCGATTAAGTCATTGAAAATTGATACTTTACTTGTTAAGCAACAAATAGATAACAAGACTTCTATGAATTTCCATTTATTGTTGGACAAAAACTAATGAAATCTAAATTTGGACACTGTTTGATCAATTTTAGTACCTAAATAGTTTCTTTCTATTTTACGTCATATTATTATGTGTCGCCTGATGTCAAGCAGTTATAGTAACCTATACACGATACTAGTGGTAAGAATAAACAGGAAGAGAAGTAAAAATGTAAGTTTTGCACATTTATTTCTAAATATTAGCTTTTCGAAGTAACTATAGGTATTAATTTTGTACGATATGATCTGGATTTTTTTTAAAAGAAATAGCAACTATACAGTGCGATTTAATCTCAGTGTAACTTACGCACGTAACAGTTTTTATTATGACCAATATATATAAATTACAGAATTAGCCCATAATTTTCCATTCCCATATACCTTCAGTGCCATTTCCAACCAGGTGACATGTCACCGCAAATGCATGAAAGTATGTGTACTTTAAACATTTTATATGAAGGGTTTTTGGTTGACTTATAATACTCACCAATAATAAACATATAATATATGTTAGAAGCTATTAATTGCACATTGCATATACTATTGCTTATTATATATTATTTATTAAATAAGTATTGTTTACTTAAAAAATAAAAATCATCATCAAATATCTTATAGTTATTTAATATGTGGGAAAAATAGTCTACATATTCACAAATAGTTTGGTTTCGAAGCAGTTTCAATTTTCGAATATTTTGAAAAAATATATTCTTGATTTTTGAATATTTTGCAATGTTGCTATAATATCAACTTGAAAGCGTATTAAACTATTAATATAAATAACTGCAATATATTCTATTGACTAAAATGTTTCATTTATGATTGCACAATGCCCACGAACTGATCCAAAATGAATAAATCGATTACAGATTGCAACCAAACATAGTTACCGATCGGGAGTCTAGCAGTTTGACCAATTAAAATCTAACAAAACCCGGTTCAAATTAACGTATCCGTGGTGCGAACAAGCTTGCACTAATTGGGGTCGTTTTATTTTGGTCGTATTCATCCTTCAAAGGGACGACGTTCCACAGCACTGAAAGAAGCGACTTCATTATCATTTCTTTTCAACACTTGTGACACCTGAGATTTATAGGCGTTCTTGAATAATGCACTGTGTAGCAAGGAAGCGAGAGATACATTTTACTTGACGAGGCCTCCTATAGGGAGATGATTCAGAGTGGGTAGGTTTTGTGCCGGTTTTTGATCATAAGGACGCAGGTGTTACTTGTGTGGGATAATAAATACACTTCAACAAGCGGATCTTCATTCCCACTGATCCCGCGGGAGATTCATGAAATATGTTCTAATACTGTCAATGTTTTTACCATCTGACGTTAGAAACCATTATTGTTAGTAGGAAACTTAGTATATAATTATAATGATATTAAATTTTCATACAAAATAAATAGGAAGTTTCTAAAATGTTCGTCCTCCCAATTACAAAAACAAGTAAAATGTAAAACCTTGTAATAAGGTTTTTATCAAATCTTAAAAAGTTTTATACTCAGAAAAGCGGCATTTACAATAAATAAACCTTTTTAGTCTTAATAATTTGGTTAGTAACTAATTTTTAGATGGAGCTAAGCAAACAAATTACATACGTAAAAAAAGTGCAAAGCGCGGATATTTTTTATTAACAGAAAAATAGAAAACATGTAAATAAAGATACCTATAAAATCTTAAGATTTTAAATGAACTTAAATGAATAATGAATTTTATCATCTCAATAACAATTGTTCCCCTCCAAGGGGCACGAAGAAAAGTAAAACTTTCACGTCTTTTACAAGACGAAGAGCAAATAACTTGTTATTAAGTTTTAAAGAATTGTTGAGCAAAGTCAAAGTTGAAGTAGATAGAAATTTGAATGTAGCTAACAGATATTTATTGTTTGTAAGTTATGTCCTTGTTAAATAGCAACTAACAGCTGAATAAATCTCTGTAACAAAGCTTCGACGTGTAGATTAGACGAAGGAATCCGTAACCGAAAAAGACGAAAGCGGACCGAGCAAAGCGAGCGTAGCGATCGTGGCACGGAAGCAGTCAGCGAATGCAATCGATTCTGCTTATTTGCTTAGAAGCTCATTTACGTTTTGTCAAACTAGCGAGTTACCTAGCGTGTATCGAACGCTTAACAGAGTCACTTAACAAGCAGTCAACAAACTTATTGATAAACAACATTAAATCCTAAATAATGACTTAAATGGAAGTAAATACTTATCAACCAATTTTGCAAGATAATTTCTTGATATTACATTACACACAACTACACGCTACTCTGTTGTAGTCTTACTCGTTACTCTGTAGCCAGACCAGGGCGAGGAATTCCTTAGTGACACATGTTCATTAATTCAATATGGGCACTTTCAGAAGAGACCTGTAAAGGCACCTTTTGAGCGGCTAAGGTGGAGTTGACTAGGGCAGTATGTCGTATACTTCACTAGCTATCTTCGCATCAGGGCTCCTCCTAATGTTAACCTTTAGACAACTTCAAGTTATTTGCTATATTTTTTTAAAGTAGCACGTGTTGTCCTGGTTTAATGCAAATTATAAAAATCTTCGTCAGATCTGAATGCATAGAAAGACAAAAATATTCCTTGTAAGCCAGGAATAAAGCATCTGAAGAAGCTTTGAAGGCCTTAATAAAATGTTCAACCATAATGAAATACATATTTATTGGTTCGTAATCGAAATGCTGCTGAGTGTACTGTTTCACCGCTGTATTAGTTAGTTTTCATAGCTAAAATGAATGTTAGTATATCAAGATAAGATAATAGTAGATAATAGAAAAATTCTCATGTAACTAGCGTATTTTTTAACTTACAAATTTAATGGACAAATACAAAGTAGTGTACCATGGTACTTTTTTTCAAGTACTCAAAATTATCAAGTCCATACGAAATCCTACCGCATATTTTAAATCTCTAACCAACATATTCAATTCCGTGTAACCTCTGAAATTCAACGTAAAGGCAGTATACGACTTAAATCATTATAAATTCATAATTAATAACAGGGCGTCTGAAGAGCAGCATAATAAATTTTAATTATGATAAATGACGCCGTTATCAACTTGTTAGTGTGCTGGGTTGTTTATGTGAAATGATGGTGGGGTTCCATTAAGTAAGGCACCTACGCAATAACAGGTTAATGTGCCTTCATAATTTTATTTGGTTTGCTCTCATAGTGACATCAAATTTCAATTATCATTAACACTAGATATACCAGCGATTTGAATATATGTCAACAACAAAAATTATATTTGTTACTAATGTATATAAAATAACATTAAGTTTATAAAACGTACTCTCTAATTATAGCTACAAAAGTCATAACATCATTTCTGAAACAAAAATATGTGTAATATAGTAGGAATTTTGAATTGAAATTGCACGACCAGTCTAAATGACTGGTCTGGTAAATCTAGTGTTAAGAACAATTATTTTAATTTTAAATCAAATTACAAAGCTCTGGATAAAACTGTTATCTTCATCAGTCCATAACAGTCCATTGCTGGACATACTTGGTAACAGTGAATTAAAAAGTTATGAAATGTTTACCAATGGGTGAGATTTCCTTGGCCTACTATGTATTAATTGTAATTTTATAAAGAAACTTAAGTATTTTAATTCATTCCATTTTATTTTACTAAAAATCAAACATTATGTTATCCTCAGAATAAAATTATATGTACTTTTATTTACTTTGAATTGATTACAATTATAATAATTTACTAACTTATCATACTGTCAAAAGTATTTTTAAATAATACAAAGAGGTGGAGGGTTAATAACCCGCGATACAGGTTTTACCTAGTTCGGGTAACAGCCCGCAATAATCAATCAAGTTAAAAAATAAATACTGGGCTTATTGACAAATATAAATTGTATGTTGTGTTGAGAAATAAACGATTATTATCATATCAAACCTAATATAAAATAATATTTTTGGCAGCAATTATAAGCTTTATTAACACGCTTTTTAAAATGTTAGTCAATATTTTTCCATGAAACCTCGATCCACAATCGCTTGTACCTGTAATTTGACAACCATCAGAGCTCCCATTAAAGAAAGAGCAATGTCAAAATTTTTACCGGATCTGTGATCTAGTGACTGGAGGTCAGAGGTTCGATTCCCAGTGTGGGTAGAAAATTTCTGCGCGGTTTAGTTGGTGGTATGGCTTTTTCTTTGTTTGCCTGGCTAGCTACCATTATCTTTCCTAAGACTGCCACCATTACAATAATGCTAATAGAATTGTTGTTTCGAGTTGTAGGTAAGATAGCTAGTAACTCAGAGGTTGAGATTGTGGAATCCGCGTGGAGTTCGCTTCCACCTTCGGCCTTATCATAAATTACCATCAGGTAAGATAAAGGCCAAGAACTACCTCATTGAGAATAAAAAAACTGTGTAATCTTTGCAATGCCATCTGGGTATCTACGTATCCTAATAAGTGTAATAACGTAATTATGATGATAATTTTACATCTGTAAAATTGTCAATATAAATAATCTAATAATTCAAATTGTAATTGTTTATATATACTTCCTTCGTAATTCATAGTACACAATAAAGCATATTCTATCTATCTAAAGGATAATGAATCGAAATTCTTTATTATTTTATCGTGTCTATGGCATTTTGATTAATAGATACAACATAAAAAATTTTGTAAGCGCCTACTTCTTAATCACCATCAAACAACTAAAGTTTAATTATAATATAATTATGTAATTTTCTCAAGACGCAATTAAGTTATAATTACACGTTTTCCAAGACTACCTTCTTGAACTTCATGTTCCAAATATTAATTTTGCTGTAATTAAAATGAAATGCGATTAGACCATCAACATTAACGGTTCACGTCTAGCGGTAAAGACATTTTAATTTTCCAAAATTTTCCAAACGAAAACTTGATGAATTCACGATGCGACTAAATCATAATAAAACTTAATTGTCCGTGTTCTTCGGTAATGAAAGGAGGTCCAGTTTATGGAGTGAACGTTTTATTTGATGGGAGACTTTGTTTGTGTTGATTAAATGTGTATGTAGTTTGTAGAATGGTAATATTCATGAAAGACTCTTTGTATTACTTTTTTCGAAAGGAGTTGGATCATGACTTAATAGTAAATCTTTTTCATAAATAACAATGCTTAATCATCATCTTTCATCATTAAGAGCCTAAATACGTCACACTGCTGGGCATAAACCTTATCACACGAGAAAAAGGTATGAGGAGTTTGGGCAATAACACCACCACTCGGGCTCAATTCGGGTTCAATGGTGAAAGCGGTTGCCATAGCAACCAACACCAACGGCTTAACGTGGACATACAATAGCAGAAGTAACTTTGTTTTCGCTATCGAAACTAGAGTCCATGAACCACTATAGCTTGGAGCTTCTCGAAATCGAGCTCCTTGAAATTTTCTAGATCTTGAACTTTAAAAGTTGGTTCAAAAGTTCTACATTCGAAATTCAAAATGATATCAAACCATAAAATAAATAAATTACATAACCACTCTAATAAATTATGATATTAAATTCCTAAAGTTTTTAAAAAAAATTAAAATTGGGTTTAATTGAAAAAAAAAATCTTTAGGTATTAAATATCATAAGTTATTAAAGTCACTCTTCATAACATATAAAGTAATAAAGTTTACACGTAAAAGTGTTTGTGCACAAACAAATCATTTCTGTTTTGAAACCAAAAAATATGTAAAACTAGATTCTTATACACTGTACTAATTAATCCATATGGCGCATAATTTTAATCTGCCAATTCTGTCACAGGTTAGAATGATATTCAAAATGATAAATCCTATCGTATCCCAGAGATTTACGCAAACGCGCCCTTGTACATCAACTCAGGGAATTACGCATACTGTCTGATGGCTTGCAACACCACAATCTAATGGCTAGTACGGGAGACATGAAACTAATGTGGAAATAACTTCAAATACGGTCCTAAAGTCTCCCCCTGAAGAACACCTTTTTGTGGATATGAAGATCTTCAGATTTATTAATAATAGCATAGATTACATTATATGCATGTCAGTTATATATTGCAAATTCTGGAAACAGTTAGACGTAGAAATATGAAAATTTGTTTTTGTGCAATAACACAATATAGAATCAACGAAGCAAAATAAGTAATGCGAGCTAGAAATAAGGAACACCAGAAATAACGGAAACTGCAGTTTAATCTTTATTGAAATAACCATATCAGCCCCCAAACTAACCCGTATAGGGGAGCTGCCTAGCTTCACAGAAACCAAATGCTCATTTATCTGAAAGTGATAAATAGGCTTGTATGAATTTTGGGGGACGCCTAACATAGAGGGTGGGAGCAAGGAAATGAATATATTATAAGCAAATCTTTACCTGCCACTGAACTAAGATAAACTCTCGTATTACGTTACAAACTCTTTGTTGCGTTCAAGTTAATTAATTGAACTCAATTTATGTTAACAATAAACTCGTGGAAGTAATTTAATTACAAAACAGCATTTTTTTTTCTAGAAAATATGTAATATAACCGTTTTATTACTTATACTTTATTTCAAAACAAAAACTTTTAAGCGAAAATCAAGAAAATTAAATGATTTAAGGTCAAAACTAAGTGTATTTTAATTGCTAAGGAATTAATAATCTAGGTATTATTAACTGTTTATTATATAAAAAAATACTCAAAAATATACAACTAAATCTATATATTCTAAATTTTATTGCAGCATAAGTAAATTTTAAGCATTAAATTGGTATCGGATTTTAAATTAATATATTTTTTAATCCATGTTTGAATATAATTGATAATATAGATATTCATATTATCAATCATCAACTGTATAACAAGTCCCACTTCTGGGTACAGGATTTTGGGCCACGAAGCCAAACGCTGGCCCAATGCGTCTTGATGGGTTAAAGCTGCTATTATAATAACTCGAGTTAACTAATTTTACTTATTATTATTAATTGTTTATTTATTTTAAAAAAGTTTAAATATTTAACTCTTAATTCTCTTCCGTTCAAATTTCAGCTTAAATAATAGATTGAAATGAATAAAATTCGTTGACATATTACTGTTTACAAAATATATTTTACGGGAAATTTTAGTTTCTTAATTCCTCTTAGAAAACCCGGCAGTAGACATGTCCTGAGCCATAATAATAAGCATTGAATCAATAGACCGTACTAGAGAATACCTCAGTACTGTGGTTGAGCACAGTTCACGGCGAACAGTTATTAAGCAATTCTGCGCTTCCATTAGTGATGTCTTTAGTCGATATATTTTAATCGAGAACTACCTTTTTTATTCATCTTCCCGTAAGCAGTTGGATCAAGTCCTAAAGTTTCACTTGTTCTTTGTCTTTTCTGTAAAACTGATATGACACGTTACCTGATTAGGCACCTATCTCTTAACTATAGTAAAAATACTCATTACAGGAACCCAGAAACATAATCTAAAATTATTTGCAATTATATTCGGAAATTCTATATTTAAAATAACATAAAATGTATTCATATACAAAATATATTATATAGCCTTAAATATTATTTGTCTTGAGAAATAAATTGTAAGCATATTCAATCAACTAATTAAAAAAGGCTGCGAATAAAAAAGAGCTATGAGAATTTAACGAGCAAAAAGGTTCAAATAAAAAGTTTTATTACGTATGTTAAAAAGTATATTTTTATCACACAACAAGGGCAGACCTTCGCTAATTAAATTTGGACTTTGCTCCAGCGACCTGACACATAGCTCCTGAGAGACTTCAAAGTTGATGTGTATTATAGAGTTACCTACCCATGAAAATCATTTACGTCAAGCCACAAGCCCTTTATTAACATAAATAAATAAAGTTATCTTTTACTTAGTAAATGAGATACAAATTTCTTTACGATCACTTATATTTATCAGAAATTTTGTAATCAACTGTCACAGTAACTTCTTGGTTTCAATTATTTAATTTGATCAATTTTGAAAATTCACTAATTTAATAGATATTTCTTTCTTGTAAAAATTTGTTGCCCCGTTTGTTGAAAATTTTAAAATAAAAACAAAACCCTTCAACAAATGCTTGGGCGTTTCACTAGCTGATCTGGAATATGCATCTCTTCTTTAAAGTAAATAACACCGAAGCTGGCAACACATGCTACTCTATGGCCTCTAGGAATTGTTTGGTTTTTTAGGTATGTGATCAAAATACCTATGTATACTGCGACTCAACATTTTTCATTTAAACTGTTTTTGTGACTTAGACATGAATATTTCAAGTATGTTGGTTTAGCAAAAACTGGGCCAATGTCAAAATAGCCATTCTTTTGTACATACTTTTGTATTTATTGGTCTGATATTTGATACACGATGAGATCTGATCACAAGTTCGACTTTCATTGCTCAAATAGTTTAAAGGGGTAAACTTCATAGTTACCAGTCGTACCTTCCTCTAGTATACATTACGTTGAGAGTGTTTTAGTTCTTTTATATCGATGAACTGAAATTAACTAAACTATTTAAGCTGATTGAAATTAAACTTATAAAACCTGAATTAGTCAGGTTCTGGTTCCGTTTTGAAATAATATTATTACTTGAAAAAATGCAGGTGTTTTTAGTTTAATTGGCTCATAAATTGTATGAATTCTAGTGAGTATTGAACTTTATACTATAGAAAAAGGTTACATCATCACTTTAAATCATTAGTATAATAAAAGTTAATAATCAAATCGATATTTTAAAGTTATATTGCTACATCACTAAACATATATCGTTCAGTAACAACTGTGCTCATTAAACGCAAGCGGGTTGCATCGCGACATGGGATTTCCTACCATAAGTCGTTTGCACTGAAATGTCATGCTCAAAGCTGCTCACTGCAAAATGTACACTCTTACGTAATCACCTTTCCGGTCCCAAATTAGTAACTTGCATATGAAATGACTTATTTGATGAAACATTTTTTCTAAAAGAGGTTCTTTACCGCTTTCAAACTCTCATCTGAGAAAGAATATCCAACGTATAGAAGACAACATAAGAAGATTAACACTACTTTAAAGAGTAGTTTTTCAGCTTAGCATTTGTGTTAACATTTCTTAATATAATGGGTTTCTATAATTTATCTCTGGATGGTTATTTTTATGTAGCGTCGAGTTTTGTCATTTTTTTGTATCATACTCTTTAATAGGCAATTGCCGTTTCATCTTTTATGTAATTCTTTATTTTGAGTAAGTGGCACTCAGTTGCAAAATAAATTAATTTAATCTATCTCCGATTTTATCATGGTTACTGTTTCATACATGATAATATTATAACGAAGAGTCGTGAAGGGTCGTGATTTTTTTAAAACCGATAAGGAGATCACTCTCCTGACTAAAATTTAATAATATTTGAACTTAGAACTTGTAAAGTCCCTGTTAACCTTAAGAGCAAGTACTTTTACGTTAAGCATCCTTTACTGTGGACACCTCAAAGGACTAAACGTAGTATCTTTGGGGCTAAAGTTCTAATGACCACTTGACAGATTAAAGCATTCCAAGAGCATACGACTTGCACATTTAAATGTCGCTAAGGGAAGCAAAAAATATTCTTTTTATGAAAATAACTCTATTTTTCTGGGTAAGTTTATTTGTGAAAAATTTAGGTTTTGTATGAAAAATGCGATGCGTGGAATGCACATTAAAAAAATCTTACGAAACCATGAACACAGTATGTATTAAAAAATCAGAATTAATATGAAATAGAATTTTGAATATGATTAAAACTAGGCTGTAGAACGTAATACTGATCCATTATATTGAGGACAAATGAAAGGAAAGAAATTATTATAATTCTAGGAAAAAATATTAGAAACATTAAAACAGTAATTAAAACAATGAAATAATACTGTCACTACCATTTAATTGTTTCAATTGATTAGATAGCTTTCATAGTATCAAAAAAATGTCTTATTTATCGGAACAAAATTTATAATAATAAAAAATTGTGAGATACATATTTTATTATTTTTAAAGTGGTTATTCTTGGCTGATATCTCCATCTCAGCTGATTAGGTTAAGATAAGGCCGAATATGAAAGCGAGCTACACCCGCATTCCTCAACCACAGAGGAACTGGCTACCTTATCTACAACTGTGGGAACACAGCAATGCTCTTACAAAAAATTATAAAAACATTTTAATATTTATAAAAGAAATGAAACAGTATTGATTCACATTGCTTAGATAATATTTATAGTATAAGAGAAATGTCTTCTACAACGCAAATTATATAATGTATAATTATGAAATGTCAGTTTACTTAAATTGAATTCGTTATTTTACAAGCTCAGAACTTACATGTTATATATTGCTAATTGGCAATAAGATCGTCGATTGTTTGGTTTCTGTTCTTTGTTATTTTCTAATGTGCTATAAAGTATTGACGGATTGATTATTTGAGTACAATTTTGCTTCAAATATATTTTTCGTTTCATATTCACAAGGGCATTCAATTTGCCCGTAAACTCACACATACCTTTCTCGACGATGTAACGCGATACTCAATTAACTTAATAACTACGTGCCAGTTAGACCAGTCAGCCAATTAACTAATGAAGTCCTGTGACAACTTCCGTCAGATTTTATAAGCCGGATTTTGTACGGAACAATTCGCGCGAAAAATGTTCCGAATTGCGCCATGTTGAACTGGTGACGTTTGAAATGTAATGATGGCAAAAAAATATTTTTTTAATCAGAATTTCTTCGTATTCACAATGGATTTTTTTAAAAGTTTGGAGCCAGATTTTTTGGGAAAACCTTTAAAACTGGAAATATGAAAATATCAGAAAGACGCGTGTCGATGTACGGTGTCATCAGTTGACTGTCTCTTCCTCAACTAATAGACGAAGAGATGGTGTCTAACCAATTTTGTTCAGTGACCTTATAAGATTTAAAAAGGTTAGTTCAACCAAAATTGGTTAGATTTGATTAAAAAATACAGTCTGACATGTGTGAGATAACCTCATCTTTCTCTTGCCGGTAGACAATTACCTTCATATAACACTTTAAAATTGCTTTAAAAAAGACGCTAAAGTCACCTTATGTGCCAGCAACGTAGCAGTACACTTGTTATCTTTGAATATGAACTCGTCTAACTGCTTACCATTAGGCGGTGGTGAGTTATTTGCTCTGCTTTTAATGAAACAAAAATGTTTACGATCCACTAAAAGGTATAAAAAAAATATATCTGTGCTATTTTAGGGATCGTAAATTCTGGAACATGCTTATAAACTTGACGAGGCACAAAGTGTGAGATAAACACGAATATATACTTTATTTTCTGATTTTGATGGTTTGTATGTAGAATAGAATAGAATAGAATAAAATATATCTTTATTGTACATCAGCCAATTCAAAAAGAGAAACACACAAAAAAAAACTTAACTAATTATGTACAAAGGGTGACCTTATCGCTAAAAGCTATCTCTTCCAGGTATATCTCTACCTTGCAATAACTTTTTATATCTTGAATAAAAAATTACAAAGATCGTCGAATTAAATTAAAAATTTTGCTTTCAAAAAGAAAAACATGCAAAAGTCACTTGATTCAAATGAAACTATTCGTTGTCTTTTGGTTACCATTTATAAAAACTTGTATTATCTGCTTATTTGTTATTCTTTAACATTATATACACATTTTATTGATATGCCAATCATGTCAATTTCAATTCGTTTCTGTCGCTGAACCAGATAAATAAATACTCCTCTTTATTCAATCATCAGTACCAATATAATTTGTAAGATTCGACTCAATTAATCAAAACACCATCAAAGTGAGAAAATTTAACGAATAATTGGAAAAATTAACAAAAGGGGAGCTTAAAATTGGCAAGGGTATTTTACCGTGATGGACATTAATTGTTAACAAAACAATATTTCGCAAACATTACTCCCACCGTCAATTTCATTGCACAATAGACAGAAAACTCAGACGCTTACCTCCAAACAAACGGAATGCAAAATTAAAACAACAATTGAATTAATTAAACTGATCCTTTGTTTAGTTATATAGGGTTCAGATGTCTCCCTTTAATTAATCGCTTGTGCTCAAATCAACAGTAAACTCTGTCAGTTGGCTTAATATAAATTGCTTTATGTTTTTGGAATTACGTGGTAAATATCCAGATATTGATTATTTGCAAAATGGAATTACTTATTTGAATTTCAACTGAATAGAATGTACATTCATCTGTAGATTTTATACGTTTTGAAAGCTTAATGTAGATGCGAGAGTAATGTTTTACATACTCATAATTTATGTAATATTATCTTGAATGAGAAGTTTAAATAGGTTCAACCCACGTTTCGGGGGAACGGGTGCGTCAAGAGAACCCATAAATCGTATCTAAGAAAAGGAAATGACATTTCAAATAACATTTTAATAACAAAATTATTTACCGTCAATAAAACTTTTGTAAATAAACCCCTTTCTGAATAATTTCCTTCCAAACTTTCATCTTGAGGATTTCATGATGAATCTATTCAACGAGTAATAATGTTTATTCAATTTAAATAAAAGCTAGACTCTATTGTACGAATAAATACTATTGTTTTTAGTTTATTTGAAATCTACGGTTCTTTCTCTAATAAGAAAGCTTTTATATTGCGTTGATTAGGTACCTTTTCTACATTAAATATAATATCGTACCACGTTTATTCAATTCATAAAGATTAATAATCAAAAGTTTGTGTATTTATGTACAGCCGGTATGACATTTCCAAGAAATTATACTCTCAGATAATTATTTCCCGTTTATCGTTCTGCGTTAGCCAGGGTTGCTTAGAAAAGCTTTTTTGACAACTGGAAAATTAGGTTTACTTGGGGTTTATTAAAATAGGAATCTTAAAAGCCAGTTTGTTTACGTTCTTTATAAAGGCATTTGATACTGCTTTATGGGTAGTAGGAGGAGATCATATGCGAAGATAGCTAGTACAGCGCGTCATACTGCCAAGGCCAACTCTATCTTGTCAGCCTAAAAAGTGCTTTTTCATGCTTCTTTTGAAGGAAATCATTGTCAAGTCAGTAAGTCAGGGTGGAATCATTGAATAAGTGACTTCGTAGACCAGTACGCCTGCTTCTGAGTGGGACAAGAATGAGAAATATGCTGTCCAGAGCACTCTCCATGGTAAAATCAAAAATGGCCACAAATAGGCGCAATCGCAGAGGTTCAAGGGTGTTCAGTACATCTTCACCTTACTTGCTGGTACATAAGTTGTGCCCAGAGCGACGCTCAATTTATCTAGAGTAATGAGGAAGTACTGAGCGAAGCCATCCCTAAGGTACGAGCAATATTCCACCCAAGACCGGACCTGGGGTTTATACAACAGTCGTCAAGCGTGAAAAACCTACGCACGTTCTTTATGTTTATATACAGATTTATTTTAAACTAAATCACTAAGAACATATAAATTATGCACAATACATAAGAATGATATACCCTATATATTCCAACTATGAAAGCAATAGCAATTGAAACTATGAAAGCGATAGTAATTGTGTTTAAAACAAGTGACACTATTATAACGGTCTTTTCCAAAACATCTATAGTCAAATTTGACTTACAAAATAAGCTAGCAAATTCGAACCAAAGAGATACCCAACAATTAATTTCACTATATAGACAGAATAAAGTTACTTAAGTTAAGTTAAGAGTAAAGTTAATAAAGTTACGAAATAGGAATGCAATTAACCAAATATATCCAAAAACTTATAAATATTTCTGAAAGGGAAATCAAATTAAAGCCATGCCTAGACTGAAGTATCCTCAAACACCAACATGGCCCATAATTTGCACGCGAGAGCTTAGAGCACTCATACCAGTCCACTCAAGATTCTTCGAGCGAATAATCTTAGTGCTTTACGTGCAATATTTTGCACTACCCAATTAAATTTATGCCTATAATACCAAAATATAGGAGACAACATGGATTCCGTCAAGAGATGCGTGAAAAAGCACTTTTTTGGGTCGGCAAGGTGGATCTTACTTACGTAAAAAGATTAATTTATTAAATTATCCATTTATTAAAAGTACTCCCCTTAAACAGTGGCCTCATAAATACAGTTCAAAATTAAATAGAATTGTGAACAGAATATAAAAATCGGATATCATTAAATCCCCCGGGAGCAATAACCTCCACTAACTAAGACAATTTAAAAAGAAAAAGGTATTTAAATTCAGAACTGACTCGGAACTGCAGATCAAGATAACTATACTAATTTATAAAATCAATAAGGCTCGCTATTCCAAATCTGTTTACATTCCAAAACCGTCATTCCTCCTAGTCAAAAGCAATAATATG
The DNA here is from genome assembly GCA_943193645.1 of Acentria ephemerella. Taxonomy (NCBI): domain Eukaryota; kingdom Metazoa; phylum Arthropoda; class Insecta; order Lepidoptera; family Crambidae; genus Acentria; species Acentria ephemerella. The sequence continues at coordinate 10,127,298 of OW971884.1, read as the reverse complement.
CAGACGTCTCCTTTGATATAAGCAATTTCTTAATAATACGTTATCAATAGCTACTTTAATGTTTACAGATAAAGAAACCATACCTTTACCAATTTCGGTATACTTTTCTTGAAAATATTCGGCAATATCCCCCAAGGTTTTCTGACAACCGAAATAATTTATGAAATTTGTGTTATTAGTTTTTTCATCCTCGTGCATAAACTTGCTAGAGACAAGACAAATTAAACTGTGTTAACATTTATTTAAGGTTTTCATTGTATTCAATGAATCTAAGTGTTCTTAAAACAAAATAATTTTAACTTTCATTGTTTTTATTAATACAAATGATCCACGACTTGTTCATCTATGTATTTGTTTAACCAAATTAAGATAGGCACTATTCTACGAAATTGCATATTTATGGAATTAAATATCAAAAAGCCCACGATCATGACAAACAAATAGTTTTTTCGACACTGCAATCCTAATTGGTTATGATTGTGAAACTAATCGAGTAAGCATAATTAGGGAGAACTGGAAAACTACTCATCAGATCTCGCTCAAATTTAAATAATACCATATAACAAGCACCAGCCTTTGAACATAAAAAAATATAAAAATTGCATCAATTAAGTTATGAGTTTAAAAAATATATAGTTGAATTGAGAACCTCTTCCTTTTTTGATATCCGTAAAAAATTAGCAAAATGACATTACCATGACAATGGGATGTCTTTTTCTTTCGTTACATAATTGGCTTTAATTTATTTTATGCGGATTTGTAACTAAACATTTTTATTTATAATTCCATAAAATTTTACCTAATAACGAAAACCAAATCTTAATTTACAATATATTTTTCAGTAAAAAATATGCATATCAGTATGAATTTAAAGTTAATTTTCATGTATAATGATACTTATTTATACGCTACTTTTCCATTCGACACACGTCGAACTCGTCTACTTTGCGTATGTTTTGAACAAATATTCTAGCTTCGACAATATACTTGTCCGTGTTTAAGTTTCGAAGCGTAGTGTCGCTGCTCTCAAAGAAAACTTTTGTATTGGTATTATTGTACACATTTATTACGTGACGTTTTGTTTCATATTAAATACTCCTTTGTTCCAAAAACAAATATTTGTGTAGTTTCTCTGTTGTTTCGTAAGATTTTGAACGACCTACGCTGAAAATTGTTTTAAAAAACACCTGGGTTGGTACAAAAGTTGGCTGGTCAAGTACAAAGGAAGATTGACGTTCTTAGCTTACAAAATGCTTTAAGTAATTTTCGTAATGTACATTCGATTCACATAGTATCCAGGTTATATAGTTTATTTTTTGTACTCTTACATTATTTCATCTCCTACTTACTACTTTATTTCTTAAATATTAATTCTTATTAAATAAGAAACTTCTTTGTAATTTCAAGCCACAAACAGAACAAACATTATTTCATTGTGTAGTTTGTACCAGTTCTAATGATGACGCAACAAGGTTTCAAATCGAACTGAAAATATATCGCCTGAATATTTTCTGTAAGTACAATGTAACAGTTGCTATGCAAAAATCACTTTTATTACTACGTAAAGTTGATTCATTTTTGGTAGTGATTAAGGCCTTGGTCCCGTCGCTGCTTGGCTGTCTTCCGCATAACCTTAGGATGGGCAGGATACCCAGAAATAGAATGAAGTCTTATGTGTACCATATAATTAATTATATTACAGTACTTCTTTGATTAATATCCTATTGCCATAGAATATTAACAATAGATAAATTTAAAATATAAACGTACAAACTACTTATGAAAATACTAATACATAAACAAAAATCTTAAAAACAAATTTAAATGCTTAATCAAGTAGATACTACAACTATTTTATAATTTCGGTTTATTATTACTAATGAAAATAAGTTCTTGTGTAGGATATTGCAAAGTTTTTCATGGTTGAAGCGAACGGCCAATTTCCTCTAACAAGCTCCAACTTATTTTGCATTACATCTAGGGCTGCCAATCTTAGATTCCGTATACATTTACTAGTCAATTTTAGATCACTGATTGCAATGAGTGCTATCTGGTTAGCGGTCCTAGTGTAGAGTTGGGTACAGAACCCCATACCCAACTCGACACTGACCGTGGGACGTTCGAATAATTGTTGGTAAGTAAGAACAGCAAGCTGATATTTGGATACACATATAGATACGTTTATAAGCCAATTTAAGTTTAAAACAAAAGAACGATTTCTTTGACATATATGTGTGACGTAGATTTAATAAGTTCTAGACATACACATATAGTAAAGAGGTGGCCTTTTATTTCAAATGCGTTATCTTAATGGTGCTTCTAACATAAACTTGATTTTCAGACTGCAGTCTTCTGAAATCAAACTAATCATTAATGTTACATATTTTGAGCTTCCGACTAAAGATACACATCCACTTTACGCACCCAATTAACTTTACTTAGTGGTGATTTGTTCTTACATTGTGTAAGGCTACTGGAGATTTTTTGTGAAGACAACTGTATGACTCTTTAAAACTATCAACATATCATTTCATATGTAAGAATAAGAATAAAATTTAATTATTCTTCACCATACTGTGTTTAAAACGAATCATTTCAACTAGAGCATAGAATTCCTTACCAGCACACGTATTCCCTCCTTCTTATAACATGGGTTCCTTTAAAAGAGGCGTGAAAAAGCACTTTTTGGGCCGGCAAGGTGAGGGTGGCTAGGGCAGTATATCACATGCTTCACTAGCTGTCTTCACATGTGGACTCGTCTACTGCTTATCATCAGGTGGTGTCGAGTCAATTGCTGAGCTTTTTATAAATAAAAATAAAAAATTAGGAACATGAGCATTTTTAGTAGAGAGCAAACAATCACTATTCAGATACCGGTATGGTATAAATTGGGTTTTATGAATATTATATGGTATAATACCATTTAATAATATTCTACGGCAAAGCAATGATTCTTGTGTAATATGTATGGTTGATATTAGTTCGCTATGGACATTTTTTTAAAAATTGGCCTAGTTAACACAGTGAAAATCTTCATATTTTTTTTTAAACCTATTTGGATTGGATATATAGCCATGCTTGGTTTTATAGTAGGTACACCAATAATAAATTCAGAAGATAGGAACAAATAACTGATTTCCTTTTATTTGAAATATTTGGCAGGTGTTCAAAATGACGGCTTTTTGTTATTATATGTATAAGTTGTCTTTTAGGTTAGGTTAGGTTAGTTGCAGGGTTTGATACAGGTGGTAAGGTATGATGCCTTGGACAAGGACTATTGGGACAAATTATACTTTATTTTTCTTCCTAATTCTTATCACTTCTTCTCTAAGCTCTGAAAATTTACTTAGTTTTTCATAGAAAATAGAAGAACTCATCTTCTGTAATTTATTTATTAGATAAGTGGTTTTCTATAGTATGGTTTGTAAAATGATATCCAGTCAATTGTAGTAATAGTTGTATTGATAAATAAAGTGCAATTGGTGTGGATCGTTTTATAGAACTATTTCTATAATTATATTGTTATACTTTCATAAGGTGGAATATCTAAAGCAATAAAAGTTAATATGCTTACTAACAAGCCCGGTATTAAACGTTTTTATTAAATGTTACAGCGTAAGGTTTATATTTTCTAAAGTTTTCAATAAATCTAATTAGATTCTTCGCAACGACAGCCCTCCTTCACTTTTATTGAACCGATATGAAACGATCTTAGCTTCGATTCCGTGATAAATAAGTTATAACAAGGCAACTTAAGTGGGGCTAAATACGAGGTATTCATGGAAAATTAAAACATATTCTGTAACGAACAAATCAGTACAACTGTAACGCGTAATTTTTGTTAACTTAAATAAAATATCTGTACATGGCGTTAATTATATAAAATATTGATACAAAGAAACTTTAATTGAAACATGTATGATATAACAAAGCCAAAGCGAAAAAATAAATGAAACAATCTATTGAAACAGTACCATTGATATAAAACTTAATACGTCATCTTGAATCAGTAATCTAAATTATTTACTTTTATAGCTCATGGTTCTTCTTAACGAAAATTATTGTAGGCACGTAGTGAAAACCGAGTTACTTCTAAGCGAGCCATTGATTGACGATAATTTGGATGCGGTGCTTAAAGAGACCAGCAAGCCTAGGGCAGTCGACCAAAGAGCAAGTGCAGCCAAATTACAAAACAATTTGGTTTAAAATACATGACAATTTTCACTGTCCGCCGACCTCAATGGAACCAGCTGAAGAAAATCGGCGCTTGAATGCATAAAATGATTGTCAATCATTACAACACAGCCACAAAGAAAATATATTTGTCTTAAGATCTCCGGAGTGCAACACCTATTTATTTTCTTGAACCACAAGAAAATAAAACCATTTTCGCAAATTAGTTTTTAGTTCGGTCAGTATTCTGTTTCTTTGTTCTGTGACATACAAATATACTGGTCGTTATTTTTTATTAATTCAAATAAACATTTCTTGTTTTCCTAAACTGCGATTCCAGATGGCGCGAAAAGACTCAGTGCAGTGATAAGACTTTGTTATAATAGCAATGCCTAAGTACCTACTTCTCTGGCAGAAGACTGCTTTGACTTCAAAAACAATACCTTTCCATCCTTATCCGTGTCCGACTATCTTTGTACAAACGGAGTTGCGTTTGTACAAAGATAAACTTTATCACGTCCCTCGAGAATATTTTATTTTTCTATAATCAAATGGAATCCGTAAAACTCTAGCTGAATATTTTTTCAATAAATTATCAGCAATGCGTGTTTGGAAATGGACAATTCCCAGCTTACGCATTAAGAAATTTTAAAAAATATCTAAAAAATATCTAAATACTAAGAATTACAGCTAAATTTTCATTAATTTTACCACCAATATGTTGGCTCTCATATCTACCTACTTACATTATAATGGCGCCCAACGTGGGGCCGCAATAATATACCTTTAATACGCAATGAAAGGATCAGTAATAGTGTTTTACCGATACATACATTCTGTTTTCTATCAAGCTCTGGTGCATTCACAAATTTATATTACCTAGTGCAAGATTACATAAGAAAAATAATGAAAAATCGATTGACACTGCGAATGCTTTGAGAGTTCCATTGTCTTGAAACTTTATCCACAGTACGTGCTACGCGAGCGGAATGTAGGGATCTATGGAAAGGTTTATATTTCCGTACCAAATACAAATTATGTCTAGCTTATCACGAACTGTGAAATTGTGAAAAAATCAATAAAAAGTATCAGCAAAATCCAGTGCTTTGAAATTGGTTAAAGTTAAAATAGTAATTATTATTGTTTTGACAAACTTGACTTAACTTAAAACTCTGGCGTCCTTTACGGTCATTAGTCTTTAAACTAGTATTAACACTTATATACACGTTTTTTATTAACAAATGTATAGTTTTGGCTAAATTCATAAGCAAAATGCAGTGTATATCATAATATTTATAATTGTTTGCTATTTACATACATATCTTTTGGGATACATCTAATCAATATACCTACATAAACATAGTTATGTATATGTAGGTATATTTATTCAACCCACGCATGTAAATAACCTATTAATGGTTTCATAATAATACCTATAATCAAACAAACTTAGTTCTCTTTCAAGAAGCGAACTCGGTCAAAGTTATATAAAAACATTCGATTCAAATATAGGATTAAAGATATTTCAATTCATATTATCTCAACGATTTTTATGTTCATGTTTTTGCGAATTTCAATATTACATTACCGATGCACCCTACCTTCGCAGGCTTTTATGAAATTAACTGGCGTTTGTAGCGGAAATGTAGTTCCTGAATTTTATACTAGGGGCGCTAATCAGCTAAGTGCATTAGAGCAATGATGAAATTGGATCGAAATCAAGCTTAGAATTGGAATTATTTTTGAAGACATAAAGAAGGAAAGAAAATCATTTTCATATACACTTTTTAATATATTTAATATACACTATGTAATAATAAAAATTTAGACATAACAAATTCGATATAATACAAGGACAATAAACATAAAGGTTCATTCAACAAAAACCCTGTCTCAGCATTCAATCATTCATCGATACTCAAGATACCGCTTCGTATCTTGAGTCATATATCGCTGTCATATCATGATGAAATCAATCCAAACTGGAAAAAATATTTTTCCAAAGCGGGTATTGAACTCGCTACTTTTTATAATCTTGGTGACTGCTCTGCCACTGAGCAAACTAGGACTTTTGAGAAATCTAGTTCATTTTCGTGATTCCAGTAAATTTCGAAACTAATATTTGGTTTAAAGCATATTGTTATCTATTACACTATGATTTATAACATTACATTTTAAACTATGTTGTGAGAACATCTTAAGTAGATTTTTCGACTTTAATATAGAAATGGTATGTTTATTTTTGAATTATTAAATCACTATTTCATCTCTAGGCAATATTATTTATTTATTTCAAGTTTCACCAACAAACCGTACACAAAAAAATCACTAATTAAACCCTAGACGTACCCATTGAATGATTTTAATTATATTGCTGAATTGGTAAGACACGTGCATACAAAACTGTAAAAAGCAAAATGCTGTATACAGAATTTAAAAGCTCTTACTGTGTCATTACAAAATGTAAAGTAAGTCTAAGCTTAATACTAATGCCATCTCTATCTGCTTCTGTAACAAAATGAGATTAGTTTTAATGTAGTACTGAATTTAGTCCACTTTTGTAAATCTTCTCTAGTAGTGCAATTAGGACTCTATTTTTATCCGAAGTGATCACAGTTGAGGTCCTATTCGTCACAGCTATATGATCCTAGGTCGTTATCGTTCACAGCAGCGCAACTTTATTGGGTGGCGAACTAAATCGCATTATACACGGTTAATTATTCGGTTCTTTATGTGGGGTAGCGGTATTAACGTCCACATCCCCCCTCCCCTCCCTTCACTGTGGAATTAATCTTGTGGAACAACTTTGATGGGAGGCAGGGTTGATGCAAAATGATGGGTAAGGCCGGAAAATAATAATTGAATCTCAAAGGGCTTCTATCACCAATTTAATATTACAACAACAAGACATTTCTGATTCTTAGTTTTCACTGAAATACGATGTAAGCATTCCAAAGATAGTTTTTTTGTCTACGGAATCTAATATTTGTAAGTCAACAAACAATACAGTACGATTAAATTACATTATTATAAAATAAACAGTTTCACTTATTTATATTGAATAACAATGTATCTATAAAAATAAAATAAATGTGTTCATAACAAATTTTCAAAAAATCAATCCTTAGTAAACCAACTATTAATGTTGTAATCAACATTAGTAATTCCAGAATTACTAATGTTGATATGCCTCCGCGCATTTAGTGTGCACCTCAATGCTAGTGACGTCACTCGCTTGGAAATTATTGATTACAGGTATAACGTTGCTTTTAGAAAATTTCTTAATACTATAAAATAAAATTTCTTTATTTCTTTGAATACTAATTCAAAAAACACAAAAATTCATACCATTCATTCATTCATAAAGAGAAAAAGTTATTTTAAAAGAATTATTGAAATACTTAGTGATTTATATTTTAATTTGAAAAAACCATCTTCATGACTCTAAAAACAATATGTAATGAAATTTAAGTATTCAGTTATCAAACATTTATATAGTTTTATATATTTATCTAATATTTAGATTGGAGTAAATTCTGATCTTATGAAAACGATCTCCCATCAACTCCAAATATTACGTTTGTTTATATTAGATACGCAAACACTTAAATTTCATTATTATTTACATTTCATTGTTTTAAAGTCATTATAATGATTTTTTCGACACTTTTATTGAAACTAATTTATTTATTATTAAGCCGTTTGGATTTTGACAACAATTGTCATTTCAAAAACTGACGTTACACTTTTAATCGTCTCTTTAAGTATTATTGAAATGAAGCCCTAATATATATATATAATAGCCACTGGATTGTGTAATGTAGAAATATGTAATTGAAGCTTATATTTCCGCTGCTGAATATTATCGTTTATTTTTTTAGCCACCTCCCAATTTGTAATGCGATGTAGCAACCTATTTGTGTCGGTAAAATCACGACTATTTCCAACATAAGCAGTCATGCACGTCATGCTTGCTATCTCTTTTGCCTCATTTGAGTGACTATGTTAACCTTCAATATCCAAACTATCGTATATGGTGACACAATCTATAAAGAGAGAAAAAAAGGTCACAATTATGATATTTTGTAAAGCAAAATATATACAGCTTCTGAACTGTTTTGGGGTCTAATATTAATATTTCATTTTTATTCCTACTACCCGCTTTTCGACCTGGTACCTTGACGACCTTGCAAGAACACTGTCTTGCAAGGTATATTTATTGGGTAATATATACTTACTACCCTGTAAAAACTCGTTATTCTTTGCTATGATAAAAATATACCATTTATTGACCATGAAAACCATCTACCGGATGCCTTGTGAATCGATCTGAAAGAAAGCTAAAAGAAGCATGTATGGAGGCGCGAATTCTTTTCTATGGAATATTATGTCTATATCATGTATGTGATAGTTGAGTTTGATTTAAACTCATTAAAACGCATTAACTCATTATATTTATATAAAGGTCTAATAATTAGCTAATCCTTTAATTACAGAAAGGGTTGAGTTCTTGCATCGGTTGCTTAATCACGAGTGATGTTTACATTAAATTTTAATTACAAAACTTTACAATATTAATGTTTTTTCCATTAGGAAATATGATACTGGATTGCCTTATTAAAATAAAAAGAATTTTAGGCATTGAATTAGGTTGACCTGGTGAATTGCTCGTGCTGAACCCAGGTTACCCTCGTGAAGGGCAATGGAGTTACCGGGGAGTTTTAGTGGGTATTCTCAGTGCCGCTATATAGAGGTACTGAGTGAGCCGTAGGTCCGTAAATGGATTCCTCCTCGTAAAAAAAGAAATTGAATTAGGTATGAATATAACTAACGAATATATTGTTTTTCTTATGTGTAATGTAATGTATATTATATGTCACACATTTTCTAGACACGCTAAAATTGTCTTTTCATTTCTTGAGTAGTTTGAAAATAAAAATAACTGAGAAAATAAAAATAAAATATAACTTAAAATCGGTAATTTAGAATGAAAAATCATGTAAATGACGTTCTAATTACAAACTTTCTGCTCTTCAATACTACTTAATGCCAATTTATTTATATTTTTATGCGTGATACAAAGTTTACTGGGTCAGTCATTATTAAATAAAATGAACAAATACAAAACATTAAGCCTTGATATACACAAGAGAATCACGATACGTTTAAAATTTCATTGTCTATATATGACGGCTTGGCGGGTTCAAATAGTGCAGCATGTGTGATTACACCAAGTAACAACATTCGAACTATGGTCAACAGATAAAACTGACAATATAACCGTCCGAGCGTCGGGAATTTTTTTAAATTCCCGACGCTCGGACAAGAACCGTTGAAGTACAAAAAGCCGTGAAACATAGCTCTATTTGTATGAAGCTTAGCCACTGTTTGTTTTTCGCATTTGAATAAGACGGTATTTTGCACAGGACCGTACTCGGGAGTGTGTACTGTAATACTGAACATAATATAGTTGCTGTATATACTAGTATGCATAATAAACAAAAATAGTGTGTACGTGGGCTTGAGAAATAGATCCTGGCTGAACTTTATAAAATTGAAAGCTAGAGGCTGTGGCAATATTCAAATAATATAAGGCAAAAATATATAATATATAATATTATTATATATATATATATATAATATAATATTCATATATATAATATATAATATTCATATATATATAATATTCATATAAGGCCATCTATTTCCGTATTTCCTTTCCCAACAGATCACCTAGAACATATTGTTGCTTATCAATAAGGCTACCTATCACTTTGTTTCTATTATACGCAGTTTTCTTGTAAGTATATTTATTTAACCAAATATTATGTTAGAATATTTGTTAGTCAATCTCATGATTGAGTCAATATCACTCGTTGTAGGAATGTACAGAAAGATATTATATTCTAATATTGTGTAAGATATTAATTAATGACCTTCTAATAATAACAATGTAAACTATATATTTTATTTTAAATCTCATTTTGTAATAATGATATCTTAACTAGGTAATGCTATAAAAATTATATTAAAAAAAAAAAATTTTTTTGTGCTTCAGCTACAAATATCTATCAATAAAAATGCCGATTACCTTTACATTATGCACAAAGTTCCAGTTGCCATAAAGTACTTTTTGAACTTATCCCTCTCCGTTCCTACTCAAATGCCGATCTTCAGAGTCACTCATTCGATATTCCACGTGTACGACACATAAAGACATTTAGGGACTACTTTCTTTGTCGCACAGCCAGAAAGTGATACTCCTTACCGGCACACGTATTCCTCAAACATATGGGTTCCTTCAAAAATGGCGTGCAAAGACCCTTCTTGGGCCTGCAAAGGTGGCTAGAGGCAGTGCCTCGCATACTGCTCTAGCTATTTTTATATTAAATATACGAAAATAATTCATTGCACTGTTTTCCATCAGCCGTTGTCGAGTTATTTGATGTGATTTTACAACAAAAAAGTTAAGTAAGATGAACTGACTTTTAATATTAGAATGTATTATGAATAAATAGATCGATGCTTGAAAATATACATAAAAGTAACATTTTAAAACCGTTTCTTAACCTAAGTAGATATGGAAACAATTTAACAATTAACAATTTTTGACAATTTTTAGTTTATAATAATTCAAATCACACAGATTACCAGAAAAACGCCTTAAGATTTTATCGGAAAATTAATAATTATGTACTTAAATTGATAAAAGAATAAAGAATAATTTACAAAGCCGGTCCATCGGTGGAAACCACGCTTTAGGTCTCGAGAAATAATAATTCACGAATGAGTGGAGATATTCCAAGTGCTTTATTTTATAAAATATTTTTTAGCGCCATGAGAGACATAAATTCTTGGATTATGCGCATTTTTCTTATTAAACCTCTCTCGACGAGGTTTTAATTGAAAATGATGTTTGTTAGCTCGTTATTTTCGCCCGTGACAGTTAACGTTTTGGAAGCAACTGGTAAAATAACATTGTTTTTACTTATATTTAAACCACATAGCCGTTACCATGGTTTCATATAAACAAGCTATTGACAGCCTTATGAGTTTAACTAATTCGTGTTACATATAATGTCGTATATTTGATAGATATTCCATGATAAGTAACTTAGAGAGTAATGCAGTCACAAATTTTATTATCATTCAGCAAAAATCATTATTACATTTTGGCTGTAAGCGCTAAAGGATGCAGCTAAAAGAAACACAAAATATTTGAAAATATATTGACACAAAATTAACTTTAAATAAATAAAGTATTCCAACTGATACACTTTAGATAACTTACTATTGAATTGATACGTACTTATTCGACGCTTTTTATATGCTGATATGTATTAATTTATAGGTTGTGTGTGAAATCGACCAACTCGGATTTGGCCAACGTGGTCGACTAAGGCCTAGTCGGCCTAAATAAGGATAGGCTCGAGCCCCTCTGTGGGAACATATTAGTAGATTATAATGAGCAACTGACAAAACCATACAATAACTGGCCTTAAATATAGTGATTTGACATTCATTGGTTTATTTTCCCGAAATAATTTTCGAGCAATTTCCAAATTAATTAAATTTTGCACAATTAAAAGCTCACGTTGTCTTTTAACATGATTTTAACTACACAGGCGCTTACCAAACTCAGTAAAAGTTACCTGGGAAATTTTTAATCCACTTTTGACTTTGCTACATACGCGAAATTACGTAAATAATCACGCCTTATACATTGTATGGGTGGAAATCTGAGTTTGACTGATTAAATCAGTGAAGCTGCGGGGTGAAATCTAAGTTCCTCTTAGAATGTAATTACATTTGGCTACGCATTTAAGCGTACCAGGAAAAGACGTGCCAACGTCACAACTAATTCTGAATGCTTAAAAGAAGGGATGTTTAAATAAGAATTTAAAATTGGATTCTGAATAAACCAGGGAGTGGCGAGAAGTGGATAAGGAGCGGTAGGGATTGAAATATTGTATTACTTCTTTAACCAGTTACCTTTACCGTTAACGTTACTTTTACCGTTAACCAGAGGTTTTAACCAGCTATCATAGCAGATTTTCTCGCATAAGTAAATTATTTTGTTAAATCTTGGTGTAGAATCATTACTAACCGAAACCTACATGATGGACATTAAGGTCGCTACAATTCAACTCACCAGTGACATATAGTAATTCCTAGAAATTTCTTGTGTCCTGAAGCAATAGTTACCACGAAATGCGTGAATCCTTAAGCGCGAAGCAATGGAAGAACAAAATGGCTGCTTGTATTTGACTGGATGATTTCTTGAACAATAAATTTCTGTTGCTTACTCATTGTCACGTTAAATTGTTTTCAAAAATAGTCGGGATTTCATTTTGATGTTGCAAGTAAATAAAAGAGTTGATTTCCTTTTTTGGTTAAAAGTTTTACATGAGTGATAGTTATACTTAAGAACCTTCATCATCGTCATTATCTCACTGCTAAGCTCAGGCCTTCCTACATGGGAGAAACATACGAGGAGTTTGTGCCGTAATACCACCACGCTAGCCCAATACGAGTTGGGTGACAGCGGTTGCCATAACAACCGGAACCAACGACTTAACGTCACTTTCCAAGCACGGAGGACCTCAATAGACAAATTTGATTGACCAATCCAGGGACCAATCATGATAAATTCATTATTAATCATTATTTCTCTTTACAGAGTATCTAAATATATTGTCCGTATATATATGTGTATGTTTGTATTTGTATAAAAAAGAGGTAAAGTAAGGTAAGATTGTAGGGTAAATATGATATATATTAGTTTTTATGTATTTAATTATATTAGTATTGGTACACACCCATCTACCTTTCGATGTCACTTTTCCCATATATGGGGCTGCTCGAGGAGATTTCTTATAGAAATAAGCAGTTCCTTTTGTACAATTCACTAATATTCTGATGTGTCCTTTTAATTGACTTTGTGTGTACATAAATTGTTAAATAATAAAACAAAAAGTTGCTTGTTTTCGCCATCAAATTCAGAGCGTTTGAACCACTATGCCAACGAAGAATAACCAATACGTGCTTTAAGTCATATCAAGACTCGTGGATTGAGTCATCATAAAATTTTTATTGGTCTTTAACTACATGACTATGTGAAAATGTGTATAAAAGTTTTAGATATTTAAGACATGCTTTAAGAGGCAAGCCCTAGTGGTGTTTAACTAAACTGTTTCAAGATTACTAATCTAATCTATAATAAATGTGGGAGTAAAGATTGGGGTATTAATTCATGAAATACCCCAACTTTTACATCCACACTTATAATTCTTTTCAGTCAATTAAGCAAGCACTACGACACTACTTCGTTTGGATTCTAGTTACTGGAGAGGGTAGCTATTGTTTACCCGATTTAGGGGATTTGTAAGGCTCACAATAAATCCTTACCAGAAAACGACCCTTGTATTAATTGGACATTAGAGGACCCTAGGAGGAACTTATTATATAAGTGAAGACTTAATATCCAGGAAAACAAAAGAAAAGTTACGATAGTAATAAATAATCTACTCTAACTTCGTAAAAATAATGAAAGCAAAAACAAATATAAGTATTGTTCTTTTATTTTTCTACATCTACTTTGGCGAGGCTGTCAAAAGTCTTCAAGTTGAATTTTGTGGTGAGATTAGAAAAATGTGTTTTTAAATTTCTACATAAACTTATTTTCTAAGCCCTCAAAAACAACAGTTATCCGGATGAAGGCTCCCTTCAAGAAGACTTGGTTCGAGGTATAAGACATAAAATAATTATTCTTTCGAGATTTTTATATAATTTCTCGCAAGGTCACATTACATCGTCAAATGGCGAGCCTGATAAGCTTCGTACAAACTATTAACAATACCGCCTTATAATATGTGTACTCCTGGACTCTGATACCCAATGTTACGATCAGCAACATTATAAATTCGTAATCAAGATATAATACAATATTAAGAATGCAAAGTAAATGACAATGGTGATATGTAATAATGTCTTGGTTCCAATTTATTATATATATATTTTAAATTTTGTGCAAAAAATCAGATAAATATGTTAACAAATTTTCTAACTATAAGCTAACACAAAACTATCGAGTGGATATAATTACAATAGAATTAACAGTTTAAATTGAATTGATTAAACAAAAAAAAATATTTTTGTAAGACTACAATAGAGGTATTATACAAATAGATTGATAAAAACAAAGAATTATATTGACTACAAGATCGAATCAAAACGTTTTATCAAATGGCATCAATGGCATTGTAAACAAATCGTTCCTTTGAGCACTCAGACGGGACTTATAAAATAAATATAATTGTATTGTATTCTTATATTCACACATTATATGCAGCCCTAAGTAAGCGTCAATAAGGTTTTGTATTGTTGATAGTTTCATATTAGAATATATGAAAAACAACCATGAGAAGAGAACAAAATATCACACAAACATCTGAGTAGTTGAAATTCCTGGACACTTAGCAAGCCAGGTATTATCAATATAAAAAATACAATGTTTATACAATATTGTCCAAAGTATAATAACTGCTCGTTTTATAGAGATACAAAGACAAACGAATGTCCTATAAAGTATACACACGCTGATACAACAAGATAAAATCGCGTACGTTTACTATAAAGGCTCCAAATATACAGTGTGTACGTTATCAGTTCATCAGTAAAACTGATGACATCAGGGCCGAAATTAATTGGCTTTCAACTGACAGACAGTCCGGCGAAACACCTTTCATTTCAACATGTTCGGAGCAATTTGCGGTTGATGTTGCTATTAACTTTATGTACTTTACCAAATAGAATATTGATGCGTGGTAATGTTTGCCCAATTTTCATTAATGGTGTACAGTATGGATTTTAATCTATAAAATGATAAAATAATTTCTCTGCCGTAGATTTGCTAAGCTTTGGATTTTCAGTTCGTAAAATTCAACTCCGTTTTGAAATCGACGTCAGGACATTAAAATAAACCCAAAATTGTCATTATCGAGGTTTTTTTTTAGTTAGCGACCAACCTTATTGGTTGCATTGAATATTTCTCAAGTTGTTTTTTTTATTATATTTTTGTTTTCATTATTTTTCTTGAGATAGTGTTTTTAATTTTATGTAAGTTGACATGTTTTCTTTTTTGATATGAAAAAATTTGATTAATTTATTTGCATACAAGTGTATATTTGATCTTATTCGATATCTAACTACTTGAAGCTTAGTAGTCTAGTAAAGGTATTGCAAATGATGTTTGGAGGCCAATGTTTATACCTATTGTATCATCCTGAAAATAGTAAATATCCTTTAATAGTAAAGTTCTGTTTTAACTTTTAATGAAATGTCATGTATTTTTGTCTTATTTTTATTTCTTTGTATGAACAAATATTAAATTACAAGCAGAATATGAAAGCCTGAATTTTTTCAACTTATGAGTAGGTACTGGATTTTTTGGCTTAAAGCATGAATAATTACTTCTTAATTATGTTTGAAGAACACTTCCTTCATTTGCGCAATTCAGAAAGCGCAAGAAACTACAATTTTCCCCAAACACAATCCTCTTTAACAACCACAAAACAAAAACTTTTTTCACAACATATCCTCGGAAAAGAGCATACGTCTCTAATTCCTTGTGCGAGGGCTCCCTTCATTTACTGAGCATTGTGCTTCCCGGCTTACTCCCCCACTCCCCCTAACCCCCCACAGTGACTGCCCTTCCCCTAATGAGTGGAATTATGACTTTTTTGTACTCAAATAATACTTGAGAAGGGCCGTGAGCGGTTTTGAGTACGAGTTATTTACGGGGATTAGCGAGAGTTACTCGTTTGTTACCTGTTTTCCTGCTTTCATTCTGCGTCTGTTTTATAACATGTCAGTGAATAGTTATATCGATGTTGGTACAATCAAGACCAACATTAAGCTGTATAGAACTGTTCTTAATGTCAATAGATATTTCATATCTTAACAGATTTGTGATCAATCTTTTGGTGAAATATAGAATAGAATAGAATATATCTTTATTATACATCAGCCAATTCAAAAAGAGAAACACTCAAAAAAACTTTTAACAAAAAAATAATAAATGGATTTAAGAATTTTCCTGACAAGACACCTCACTTGTTGTGTACATCCACTTAAGAAGTGTAACGAATTGTCTGAGATGAGCATTTAGATACAAGAGTCTATCTTTACTAAATCATTTACATTTCTACTTTATCATGCAAACCATAACTGTCGGGATTATTTTGTGTATTTCTTTATATTTATAATCAACGAAAACTAGGTAATGATATTTTTATTAAAGTATCAACTTTTTTAAAAAAAAGCACAGCGATTGACTCAACACCACCTGATGATAAGCAGTAGAGGATTCCATATGTGAAGATAGCTAGTGTAGGATGGACATACTGCCCTAACCACCTCCACCTTGCCGGCCCAAAAAGTGCTTTTTCACACCTCTTTTGAAGGTTTTATGACGGAGGGAATACGTGTACCGGAAATTCCAGGCTTTAGCTGTGCGACAGAAAAAGGAGTCACGAAATCTCTTTGTGCGTAAAGTAGACGAGCGTTATTCGTAAATAAGCATTTCGTAAATTATATTACAATGTTTATTATTCCAGCCAGCCTATTTGAAAGCAATGAATACGAATTATTACATCCTTAAACTATTAACGAGCAAAAATAAACTGCTTGAAATTTTTTCACGTCATTTTTTCATAAAAAGGGTCGACATCTTAAACAAAGTACGTACAACCAAACTATATTCAGACGACAACAAAACTCAGCCGAGCATCCTCGAGAAACTCACAAACATTGATAACGAGCCCAGTGAACCGGTTGATGAACAAATGTTTTCGCCAGTTTACAATCACCGTGGAATATGGTCCGACGGTCATTTTTCATAATAAAAATCCTTGAGAGCATACCCCGGGGGGAGTTTTTATTGTAGACCCAACAAGGAATGACAGGCAAAGTTTGACTGCTCTTTATAAAAGGCTAGGCTTTTGAGTTGGTCCGCTCAATGTGGAAAGAAGTAAGTGACATTTCCTTTACTTAAATTGCTTTTACACTTTCTATTTAATAGTTAACGCTTTCATATGTAGTACTCGACTCTAAGAAGAACTTTTTCAATGATATCGATCGTTTAATTGTATACATTGTCATGCAGATTTTCAAATAATTTAAGAACATCCGTAACTTGTTACAACAAACTTGGTTAAGCGTACTATTGAATAAAATGCTATTCAGAATTAAAATTGTATAAATTGTAGGTCCATATTTGTAAATATTTTCTTTTATATTTTATTTTATTTTATATATAGGATCTTGTGTGATTTATCTGTCAAATACAATTCACGGAACCTAAGAAATAAGCCTAAGTCTAGTTTAGTTTAGTTTCCAAAAGCAACTAAATGTCCTAGTACATATAACTCTGTTGTTATGAGATTTTGTAACTTGTGTATTTTTGTAAAAATAATTTAAAATGAAAACATTTAATATTCCGTGTAATTAAAATTAATACCAAATATTTTAATAATAAATTTAATAGAAAATCACGTAAACAAAAAAGTCTCCACTTAAATATAGAATGATCTAATAGAAACGGAACAACATGTTAGTAATATAATTACTTTATAAACTACGACACTTCATTATATGCAGAATACGAAGATTTTAATTACTGCAAAGTGAAAATACAAACCCAAAAATAAATAAACCTTTTAAAATAGTCCTAGTGAATCTCCAACGTGATTTGGATTGGTTTAAAGACATTGCATTGAAAGTGTATTAGCTGACATTGCTCTAGCTTTAGGCGAAATGGAAATATTGTTATCT
The DNA here is from genome assembly GCA_943193645.1 of Acentria ephemerella. Lineage (NCBI taxonomy): Eukaryota > Metazoa > Arthropoda > Insecta > Lepidoptera > Crambidae > Acentria > Acentria ephemerella. Next base: position 10,109,292 of record OW971884.1, on the reverse strand, counting down.
CTCGAGCTAATTAGTATTCAAGGTTATTTTGCGATTCAATAATAATGATTTCATTTGCTTGAAATCCTTATGTCTTTGCTTTTGCTATACCAAATAAATATTAATCTACTACTGAACCGAAATAAGACAATTTTATTACTTACTAGCAATACTACATAAGTATAAAATATAGTTTTCTTTTTTATTAAAAATTCAGCAAATTACTCCATATGTGAATATGCTAGTGCGACATACTGCCCTATTTTAATTGTAGATTAATACTATATATACGTACTATGTATCCCTGATATATAAACAGATCTTAAAAATAATATGATATGTATTAATAGGAACAAAATAATATTTTTCCTTAGTTTTCAGAGTTTATTGTGTGTACTTTAAGCGTTAGGAATATAAATGGAATATAAAATGAATATTTATTAAATCCAGTATTATTTATAATTGGAGAAGACATGATCATATTTTTTCTACATGTCACGTTACCTATTCCCACATCCTGCAAGCCTTTCCCCCATCTAAGGGCAAGCCATTTTATTTAAAGAAGCGGATGAAGTTCGGAAGCGAGAGCGGCCGCGCGTAAACATTTACTTGAAAGGTTTATTGATGTTGGTCACCGCAGTTTGGTTTTACAACGTATGCTCCAGCTTGGGTTCACGAATTTCGTTAGAGCGGAATTTACAACGCGTTTCCTTATAACGTACGAGACCTACTAAGCTTTTATTTTACGAGCTAAAGATAAGTATACATGTCCTTATTTAACTCTACGGTGCTGGATGTGATAGGGCTATACTCTAGCGGGAAATGTTAATGTGTGGATTCAGCTGAGGCAAGGAATCGGTGTATTTTATGCATTTACCTTCAGTTTGCACACAGTGCGGTAAAATTATATATACTACTCTATACTCCAGCTGAACCTGATATTGAATATGAGCGTAATTTGTGGGTGTTATCGCCTTTAACAAAGAGTATTAGTAAAGAAACTTGGCAAACAGAAATTTGGAACTGATTTTTTTCGTTTGGGTAAAAATATACACTAAGTAACGGCCTTTTCACACTTCTAGAACACAAATAATACAACAAAACATACCATAAAAAATACCAGAGTAATAGTAATTTGAATAATTAATGTTTTATATATCTATTTACCAAAACATTAATTCACTAATCACTTTTATCAATCATTGCTTATCACGAGCTCGTTGGCGTAGTCTGATATCTGTATCTGTTATTCGGTTACGATTACAAAATTTAAGCAAATTTCCCTCGATGGGTCAATCATAATTTCTCATCTCGAGAACCAAGGAATGATGCTTCGGAAGGCACGCTTAACCTTCGGTCCTCGTTATTACAGCATCCACTTTGGTCCACCCTTAGGACCCGAAGTCCTCGTGTGTTTCTCCCATGTTCCCACATGGAAGAAACACACGAGTCGTAATGCCTCTAGACTACAATAAATTCTCATTAAAATATTTTATATATAGCTTATCTTTGCAAGCATTTTCTTAAGATGAATTAAGAAATTTCCATGATAATCCTAAGTGATGGGAGGTGGAATAATTTTTTCTTGAGTTGAGATATTTTATTTTGAGCAGGAAAATTACGCATAATATAATACGCATAATAATTTTATATCTTATTTCTTAATTTCATTCGCACAAGATGGCCATTATGTGAAACGGTTATCAGGTCGAGTAGTCAGTACCCCTGTCTACAGAAACAGGGATCCTGGTTATTCCGAATAATGCTGATATTTGTAAGAAAAGTACGAATATTTTTCGACCAGTATGAGATTTTTATATGTTTATTTAGTACTAGTTTTAGTTTAGCTTACTTTGGTCTAGATAATAAGTGAGAATATGAGATTGTTATAGCTTTTCAATAATAGCTACACTTACGTTGGGACTGGATCTTGGAGGTATTCTAAGAGCGATAATTTAGTTACGTGTTAGCGTTTTTTAAGATATTCCTAAGGTCCCTAAACCATATTAGTTGTTCTTTGTTGTTATGAGAGACCAAAGGTCTTATGTAAGAGTTTTTGTTAAAATTTCATATTTTCGTTGAAACTTACATATTAGGAATGTTTTATTAGCTTTCGTTCGTACCGGAATTTTGTGTCTATGTAATGAATTATTTAATTTTTATATACCTACACATAAAGGTCGAAATTACAGTCGATTGTAATATAATTAAATTAAAATATTAATGTAAACCGAAATAATTTTAAAATAACGTTATCGTTACTTTTATGGCTTCCTATGCCACATCAAGTTATAATAATTAGCCAAAATTGGAATGACTAAGACGAAGGTTCGTTTAAATTAAAATAGTGACGAGTTCCCTTTATCGGCGGATATTTTAACACAAGTTCCGTCCAATGCAGCGGACACGAAGTCTCTATGTATGCAAATGTCGCATCACATGGGAATGCTTAGCACGTATAATGAATGTAAATGTTCATAGTTGTGCGTCAAAGGAAATCCTGAGAATGAATACTGTGAACAATGCATGTGTTAATATGTGGGCTATTTTTCTTGTAATAGAGTAGAATATATCTTTATTGTACATCAGCCAATTCAAAGAGAGAAATACTAAAAAAAATAAACTTAACTAATATTGTACAATGGGCGACCTTATCGTAATATTTTATATTAAAATGCAAAATCATGTTTTTTGTGTCAAAATCTAGATATGCTTCTCTCAAGCTGTTGATGACAAATGACAATCAGGCGTATTTGGGGACTCAAAAATAGTTTCTATTTAATCAAAAGAACTATTGTTGGGGCGGTAATGGCCTATAATATATTAAAAAAAAATAAAAGTATATTTAAATTAAGTTCTTGTTGATGGCGTGTCGATGTTTGTGTGTTAATACGAGTATATTTATACTCAGGTCATAGTTGTTATGGATACTAGATAATGGAAAAACATACATATTACAGAATCAATGTTAATAAACATACAAACATCCAAGACTCGTGAAAGAATATTCGTTCTCGTCATACAAATGTCTGTCCTTACTGGTTACTGAATGGTCGACCAGACGGTCTGCAAATTTAAATTTACATATTTCTTATAATATTAAATACATACATTTTGAAATATGTTCACCAATTTTAACTGTTTGTAAACAATGCCGGGGGTAACCTGTATCCTATTACAGATTTCATTTTGAGAAACCGTGCGTTGAAATGTATCGCCTTATATGCGAATTATATGGATGTTCATTTATCTAGCACGTTTGGTTGAGTAATATAATCAATCAGGGGAGGCTGAGGAACTTTACCGGTACAAGGAATTTCGGAACAAATTTTGATAGAAGGAAATTAATCATTGAACAGGAAGTACTTACAGCATTGTTATAAAATTAGTAGTGTTTAAAGGAACTAATGAAATGTGAATAGATAAATTAATATCGATGCCAAAGTGTCATTAAAATTTCTCATACAAATACAGAAAAGGTTAAAATGCTACTTTTACTATATAAACATAACCGTTTTATTATTGAATCCTCAATCTACATTCAAGAGAAAAGCACTCAGGTTGTTGGAGTTAAAATACTAAATAATTTACCGAAATATATTAAGGCATTGGAAGAAGTATTTAAGACTTAAAGAATGGTTACTAAAAAAGGCTTTTATCATCTGAAAGAATTTTTATATAAGTAAATATAAATATTGTATCAATAATGTTATATATTGTACTGTTGACATAAATTATTACTCTGTAACATCAATTAGCGTATCTTATCTTATCTTTTTGGAACGAAGCAGAATGATTTCACCTCATATGAGTGAGATGTGCCTTCATTATTTATTATCTTCATCAGAATATAAATTGAAATAAAATATAAAATCGTTTCGCATGATCAGCAATACTCAGACTGTTCTATATGAAAATAGAGACAGACATCTAACTCGATGGAAACTTTGTCATTTCCTTCATGCAAAATTACATTCGGTGACGACCTCTCACGAATAGGAAATTTTAGGGACGGGATTACATTGAGCGGTGAGAATATTAAAAAACTTTTTTTCACCACCAAACTTGGATTGTCTTTTTTAAGGTTTATTTCGTATCCGAAGAATTTGGAAAAAAAAATTTATCAAAGAAGATATAAATTTGAATTAGGTAGCTTATAGTCAAATTTGTTTAATTAACATTCAGGTCATTAATATTTTGCAAAAACACGACATGGAATCCATTTCTGAATTTTTCTCTCCGAGGCTCGTATACAAGCATAAAGACGTGTTTATATATTTGACAATATCTGATGATTCTGTGGAAAGTAACTTTATATCTATTGAATAAGTGTTAAATATGACAACTTTTTACGAATTTCTGTAAGTTTTAGGTCTAGAATTTTTAAACTATAGTGGAAATAATTTGGAATAACATCTGTAGTAGAGAGAAGTAGTGATCTAGAGCTACTAACTTATTATTACTATTTTGTTTTTTGTTTCATCAAACTTCACTTTTTCGCGTTAATTTATAATATAAACGAGTAACACCAAGCCAATATCACAATTTTATTGGATCCTAATTTGGTTAGCTTGTAAGTCTCAAGAGTCTTATTATTATTATTATAATTGTTACTAAAATAGTATTTTCGGTCAATGAAAGCACGATACAGTCAGTTATATTTTCTAATCAAAGCCGTGCAGCAAAAGGTGGTGACGCCAATACTCTGTTTGTAGAATTGACTGCAAAACTTTCTTAGAACATTTTTATGTTAGTAGTAAGTAAATTAAAACTAAATGGCTGAGTTTCTATGACCTTTGTATATATTTTTTCACAGTATTAATATCTCAGTGTCGATTCACATACAGAATACTCCAAATAGTCTTTAAAGAATTGCTTCTAAGAAGACTATTCCTTTAAATCAGTTAGAATGTAACCAAAGTTCGTCCTTCAAGTAACTTATAAAATGAATGTTGTTTTTGGAAGAAATTGTAACAAATAACGAACTAGACAAATGGCTAAGTTTCTTGTGGCCTCTGCATTTGTGGGTTGGAAGAGTATAAATGTCCCAAATAGTCTTTCAGAAATAGCTTCTTCGGCTCTGAGTATAAGAAGACTATTCCTTTAAATCATTTACAATGTTCCCATTTCTAATCATATCATCTCACCATCATCATTGTTCATGCGCAAACTTGCAAGGAGGCTTCCTACAGAGAGACATGCCGCCTCCTTGAAGTATGGATGAGCGGCGTGTGACTTTTTTAGAATAAAGCCGATCTCGGCTATCGTCTTTTGTTTACTTTCTTCTACTTGACTACTACTATTTCTTTTATTTTACAATAGATTGTAAATACCATGTTTACATATTATATTTGATATCTGTTTTTATCTATTTTATTATTGTTCGCATGAACAGACATCAATAGCTTATATACGTACCACTGCTGGGAGAGTCACGTGATGAGTTTAGCCATAACAACACCACGCTGGCCCAATACGGGTTGGTGGGTGAAAATTGTATCTTACTAACAGGGATCAACGGTTCAATATGCCTTCCATAGCACAGAAGAGCATGAGATAACAAGTTTAAATTGACCCATCCAGGGACCAATCTTTGCAAAAGTTTCTTTGTTTTCGTTATCACGAAGCACTAGCCAACGCGCTTGGCGTAGTGGTTCGTGCGCTCTGGTAGTATCTAAATAAATTAAAACCTAAATATTTGCCTTTCATTTTTAAGCAGCTACAGCTAACACAAATATTAAGTAAAATATTCAATTTAATATTTATATTGCATACAAATTGCCAAGTTAAATAACGTCAGCTACGACATGTTTCCATCAATAAGACCCATTTTATACATTTTTTACACTAACAAAAATGTTTCAATATTCCATAAAATCTAATTTTAATTAAATAGATAATCCAAAACTTATGATCATCTACGATATGAAGATTTAATGCTTGTTCATACACGCATTGCTTTTTAAGTTGAAGAAACTAGACCACGTGGTTGATCACGCATGCAAAAGACCGACCAGACGATTAAAGACGTCTCACTGAATGAGTGTTCCAGGAATCCCAAGAAATAGAATGAAAGCGATGACTAGAACGCATATTAGAATAGTGGGCAACAGCTGGCCCTAAACCCAAGACCGAAATCTCAATTCTTCATATGACAACTCATTTGTAAAAAGTAAATTTCGAAAGAACTTTCGTGATTCCTTTCTTTATCGCACAGCTAGAGCGTGAATTCCTTACCGGCACCCGTATTTTCCTCCTTCATATAATTTGAGTTCGTTCAAAAGAAGCGTAAAAAGCGTATTTAGGCCGGCAAGGTAGAGGTGGCTAGGGTAGTATGTTGCAAGCTGCATTAGCTATCTTTACATATGCACTTACCATCAGACGGTATTGAGTCTTTTGCTGTGTTTTTAATACAAAAAACATATCTGTATGACTGGTTGACTCTGTTAAAAATTTTGACTAATTTTTAACTAGTTCATAATAGGAATCAACATTTTATATGATACTAGTTTAAGCTCTCGTGCCGCCATTTTAACACACGAAAATAAATCACCATTTTCACACTCCTTAATCCATCTCTGTAAGTTTCAGCAGTGATCAATAACCACAAATTAGTTTTTGACAGAGTTTGAAATGTTGATTCATGTGAAATACCTACATTATTGATAGTAATTTTGTATACAAATATAATTATGATTGTATTGTTATTTATAATGATGTGGGTAATACCAACCTTTTTTAGAGTTATTTACAGCACAAATTATAGTTAAATACTACAACTTATACGCACAATTTATCAATTATAATGTTTATTTTTATTCTTAATGTACTTCTTATCCCTCATCAAAAATTTAAGCCTGTAATAACCGAATTCATCGTCCACAGATGAACTGTCTACCTTACTTTAACTGAACATGCAACCAATGCCAAATGCGTTATTACTATATTCTCAACAGGCCATTTACATCGAAGTGCTAGTACGAAACAATATTGACGTGCAAAAGTATTTCTTGTATACATTATGGTTACAATAATGTAGCTTTTAATCTAATGATGATTAGTATTGTAATTGCTTGTAATGTAAATATTCGCGGCGTATAAATACCGCGTCTAGACGACCCACTGTTTTTTCATCCGTGGCGCTATCGGACGTGATCAATGTCCGCAAATTAACCCCAACGCCTCGTAGTAGAGTTCCCAGTAATTTTTCACGGAAACTTTTAAAAGGTTCCCCGTACACGGTTTGAGAGCGCCTTCTCTAAAATAGTTTTATTGAACAAGTTACGTTCATTTTTCTTAAGGAACTGTCTGAGCTCTGAGGAGTCTAGCTACATGCGAATGATCCATCAATATTTATTATTCAAAATGATATTGCAAGCTTTCATCACGGAAGGGAGAAGCGGCATGCGAGTGTAAATTTCAATCTAAGCAACTATTTTGTATACACAAAATAGTTACTACTTTAGGTTGTTTTAACACTGACACTTATGTACTATAATCTATATATACTTGCAATAATGATGATTCATAATACAAAAAAATCTATAGATACAGTATCTAGACGTACTTAACTTTATACATTTGATAACACACTCGCAAATTATACTACAAATATGGAATTTTTGGGCTTTAACAATATACTAAGTGGAAATACATAATTGAAGGTATTCCGTAATTACATTATTGAAATGACCTTTTTTGTCTTAAGGAAAATGCTGCTTCTACTTTCCATCTGAAATGCTACTCATTCACTTAAACATTAATTTATCGTCATTAACCGAAGATGTCCAACGACTCCTGATATCGTATCATTTGGAAATCCCCCATCCGTCCCTAATTGGGGACACTGATCTGACACTCATTCCAGAAAATTGTATTAGAGATAAAATCCTTAATTCCAGCTAACTAGATGGAAAGAAGTAGGTAAAAGTCAGACGTAGTTAGCGCCGTGTCCGTTCGAACGGCAGGGTCGGTCACTTCAATTTCTTGCGGCTCACATCAAATGGGAATCGTGGTGCAGTTTAGGAGCTGATAGCGAATGAAAACGCTATAGCGATTTTGGAATATAACAGCACATGACGTAACCTAATACTTTTCAAGCGTATATGAGTCCATATTTTTGTATATAAATTTGCAGTCTCATATATAAAAAAAATAGCATAATGCTCTGTCAGTTTGCAAGGTTTCTACTCAAGTCTTTTGTGTAAAGTGCAGTCAAGATAAAAAGATTTTATATATTTTAAGTAAAAAGTCATACACCTTATATTGAGCCTTTTAAACACACAACGATGTTGACTTTCTCGCCAAATAATAAAAAGAGGTTGCTTATTAATAATTAGGAAACCTTTTGTATATTTGCACACTTGTTCTGCTTTTTTATTGAAACTATTAATGTGCAACAAAGAATATTTTAACTGTATTTTATAATGAAGTATATACTCATAATTGTTGAGAGAACTCCAGCGTTTCCGTTAATGAGAAAAGGTTAGAAAGACGACGCTGTAAGCTTATCACTTAAACACTTACATTGCAGCGCAGCGGAAGCAAGCCGTCGAGCTGCGGAAATTGGCTGAGTCGGCGAATTAAAGCGAGCGATACAGAGTTGGGAATTTCCCAATTACCTGCAGATACGTATCATTGTTCAGTGACGGTGTATTGAATTTTTAGAGACATTTCAACATTAGTCTTATCAGGGGTCATTTTTAGTTAAGTGTATTAAGCTATATTGCGAAAGAAATGAGAAAATATCATGCACATTTCTTTTTATATTTCTTATTTAATAAATAAAGCCTCTGCCTCTCTGTATTACTTAGTTCAAAAGTAAGCATCAGTAAGAGCTTGTGCTATATATACTGGTTAAAAAGATAATAGCTGATTCTATTGTAGTATGGATATACTTTTGGTAGTTTAAACAAACTCAAGGCCGCAGATACCTTTTTATCCACATCAGCTCAATAGAATTCAAAATAACATTACATTTATGACTACATTTACATTGTTACGTAATTCTATCACGTAAATTTTATGTGTAATTAAAAGCTTAATATATACATTTAAAATATGGTTTGCTTTTTGTATCAAAATCATATGAAGCGACTGGACACCACCTAATTGTAAGCAGTAGTAGTTCTTTGTGTAATGAAATCAAAAATATTGTATTGAGATTATTCCATCATAGCTTATCAAAAAAGTTAATGGAATGATTGCTACACAAATACTTCATAAAGAGTTCTGTAGAAATACAGGCAGGCTATAAACGAAATCTATATTAACATTATAAAGCTGAAGAGTTTGTTTGTTTGGTTGAAAGGGCTTATCTCCAGGATCTACTGATTCAAATTGAAAAAATCTTTTTTTGGATAGTCCATTTATCGAAGAAGGCTATAAGCTTTATAACATCACGATGCGACTAATAGGAGCTGAGCATCAATGAAAAATTTTGCAAAAATATTCGTTTTATTCGGAGCATTCATTTATTTTTAATTTATTTTTTATTCAGAGCTTTCGTTGCGTGCGCTGCGCAAACGGTTACAGCTACGCAAAAATAACATAAGCCAGAATTGTGTTACTTATAATTTAACAAACATTAATTGGAAATCTCACATTGAAAACATAAAAACTAAGTTATCAAGATTTACATACGCTCTTTTCGAAATCAAATGCAGCACTTATACAGCTACCGCTCTTTCGGCTTATTATGCGTATAACATTGCTGGCTTTAGTATAGAGTAATATGTTGAGGCAACAACGTAAATGTAAATGAATGGAGTGGAGAATTGTAAGTCAAATTGATAATTCTCGTAGTTATCGAACCATATATTTAATTAAATTTGAATTGTTAATATTAACATCAATATATATCCTGGACTTGTGCGTATTTTTCTTTAAACATATAAATAACTACATAAAATTTAACATTCCTTACCTTCACAACGCATGATCACACCATAAGGTATACATAACACCTGTTACAAATATATTTTAGAGTAAACAGAATAAATTTAAATATCGTAATAACTGTAAGTTGAAATATCCTCGTCATTATCGGGAAACTGATCAATTGTTTAAATGCAGCCATTCTCAAATTACAGCCGTGAGCGGCAATAAATTTAAGTGTCGAGTTATTGCGAACAACTAAAATGACGCTCGTATTTCTCAGTTATTAACAATGGGAATAAATATCAACTTTCTATTTCAAAATTAAGACTTCACGAGCTTATTAAGTTCTTAAAAGTTCAGAAATAATTATATGAAGGAAGGAAGAATTAAAAATTATTTTTATTGAAATTTTTATTTTTTTATTAAGTATAAATTAGTTTATACTTAATTGTATTTTTTTACATAGTCCATTTATCGAAGAAGGCTATAACTGTAATAATTTCTTTATTATTTAATTTCTTTATAATGTACATGTATTTAAAAAATTTCAACATATATTATTGAGAGACGTATCTTGCTAAGTCTTCTCAAGTCAAGACCCCCCGGTAGATTGACGGTAATAAATATCTTTAAATGAATAAATATAGTTATCAGAAAATACTTCGTATCAACCACGCTTTATAGATATGGGTACTTTATTTCTAGCTATCGCTGCATGAAAAATGCCTCTGCATGCCTGCCTCTATGGCATTTAAGCGCCATATGGCGCGTCTGAGGCGCGTAAGACAGATCTATCAACATTTACCATTCTTGACTAATACAGTAATAGTAAATGGAACAGAAATGTAATAACTTAAATAGTTATCAGAAGAGATTTAATACTCTTAATAAATAACAGATAATAGAGATGCCAACTAAACGGCTGGCTTCTTGTAGGAAATGCGGCGTTTTATGTGCCTCTGGAGTTGTAAAACGAAGTGAGATTTTAAAATATGAGGGTCCTAACGCCCTTATTACTATGTATCAGATTGAAGCTTTTTAAATTGATTGCAATACTTTGAGTATGTGCTTTGAAATGTAAGTTTGGAAAGCTAAATACAATAAAAATCCAACCTAAAAGACACAGGAATGCCTTGAAGTCACAGGAAGAAAAAATGTTTTGAAAATTCATTCGCGGTTTCATTTTTAATGTTATCCTAAGGTTAATAAAACTTGCTACAACGCCAATGAAATATTTAAAGCTACAAGAAAATCGTTAAAAATTACTTTGATGGCATGGTGGAGGTAGTTCAGGAAGTACTTTATTAATTTAATTATTGTAATACATTATTAGAATTTTAATTTTACGTTTTCATATGGTTATAAGCTGTTTATTTTCCTATGAAATTAATAAGTAATTATTTTGTCATCATCATCAAAAGCCTATGAGCACAGGCCTTCCTACCAAGCAGAAATACATGAGTAGTTTGGGCGATGACACCACCAGGTTGGCCTAATGCGTGCTGGTTGGTGAAAGCGCTATCGATAAAAAAGCCAAGAACAAGAGGCTTAAAGTGCCTTCCGAAGCCCGCTAGGTGGTTCTGGTCTCGATTACAAAAACAAAGGAATTTTTTGATTAGCCCTGGATAGAAGGATAAAACTCTAGCTGTTATTGTTCTAATAAAAAATATCTCAAAGGTATCCTCAAAATGTGTGCGCAACGCTCCTCACCTTTTTCATCTTATAATCCAAACAATAGACCCAACATATATAGGTATGCATCTATATGCTCACAATATCAAATGTCAAGAGATCCGACCTGACAGAAGTAATATATACACCTTTATTTCGCGAGACAAAATTATATTGGACCAGTCTGTCGCGTCTATCACTTACCTTGGGGACGTTGTGTGCCACTTTGTTGCTTAGGTTTCGTCCCTGGAGACCTTCTCGGGATAAGATTTGACAGAACATTAATTAGGACCCTCAAGATTTTTGGCTTAGTTTTTTATTTCGCTTGGTACGTTTTCCTTTTTTATTTCCTAGTTAAACCTTGCTTTATTTGTACAAATGTGATATAACACGATAAATATGGTTCTCTTTTGTATTGATAACAAGGCAGCTCTTATACCTTATCTCACCTAGTGGTAAGTGAAGTTAAAGTCATAGGTGAAAGCGAGTTAAAACTAGATTTTGCAACCACAGAAGAACTGGATATCTTACCTTAATTACCGGAACGTAAGAATAATGTTACCATTAGTGTTATGCCGGTAGACTGAGGTAAGATAGTGGTAACTAACCAGGCGGATTAATATAATGCCTCCAGATCTGAAGAAAGTGATCTTAGCCACTAGACTATAGAGGCAATTCTAATGAGAATTCTCCGATGTTAAGATAATAATGAACATAATGTGAAATTAAAACAACCACTTTAAATATTCAGCCTATACCTACATATAAATTTAAAACGAATAATGAAATCAGAAAAATTTTCTCGTAAAGGATTCTAAAAACAATGATTGTGCGAATAAAATACATTAATTATTAATTTGTTTCAATAATTATGATTACTATTGTTGCAGTTTAATTTTTTATTACAGTTTATCAATATGCAGACATAATGAACCGTGTAAGTTACCATAATTTAAACTCTGATCATAACCGTGCATTCTAACAAATTGCTTTAAAAAATTTCCTCGCAACGCTTGACAAAGAACAATCCTCCGGCAACTATTCAAGACTCATTTTTGCAAGCACTTTAAGTCAGGTGTATTCCTAATTTATTTATACTTAATACTGTTCCAAAAAGTCTGGTCCAAAGAGAAACGAAACTACTGACGGTCGAGTGCACCCACGTGAAATATTGACACGTAACGAGATCCTTGCGACTAGTGAGCCGTTTTCTGCACCGGCTAATAACTTGCCGTTTGTTGTCCGTGAGCGATCAGACGTGCTTTGAGGAGGACTTTGTATTAGTAACACATCAATAGCCTCGCATTGTCCAAAGAAACTGTTGTCTCTGTTGGTACTATCTAAAAAATACATAACTATGTGCATTGAAATTTCTAGTCTAGAAATAATGATGGTACCTGCATTTGTCTTTTTCTGATCAGATTGTAATGAAAGAGTAGCACTTTCTGTTATTATATAGGCAAGAATTTGTCCACAACCGCACCTGATGCTCAGTGTTGATCTGGCTTGGTACCTAAAATGTTTATTAAGGGTAAGTAAAACGTTATAATTTTTAATGTAGAATTTAAAGTAAACATTATATTTATTAATAAAGTAACTCTGGAAGTTTCTGCAAAGCTTGTACACAACACTATATTGTAATCGTATGTAAATTAGGATGTAAATGTATGTAAAGGTACATAAGTACATAAGTAAATTATTTATTATTGTATGCCTAAAGTCAAATATTGACTTTATGCTTCGATGGCTAAAGCCACACACTTTTATTAAAACTTATTTTTAAAGCAATAAATGAGTAGATATCGCGGGTCAGAGCAAAATATCATCATTAGCAAACTCACTGCTTTCTACACTACCTACTTTTTCTTTTGTTTCTAAATGAAACAACAAGTTCCTAATAGTAGAACAACATCTAAAATGTTTTGCACTTAATTCTCACAAGAATAACGACGTGCTCATAAAATGTTTATAAAAGCTTTAGAGCGAGAGGAGCGCATTAAGAATTCGGCTCAAAATACATGCATCTCGAATAATAAAATATACTTAGAGGTAAAATAAGATCTGATAAACTTTGTCTGAAAGAGATAGAGAAATAAGATTCAGAAATAGTTTCAGAATCTTATTTCTCTATCTCTTTCTAATAATCTGTATAGACAGATTATCCAAAGAAGGGTACTCAACTTACAGTTTTTTGTATATTTAAAGAAAACTATAAAATATTATTCGCAGCGACGATTTATCTAAGTAATAATTTTATTAATATTAAGAATATTGATCGTAACCGCATAATTAACTTGTAAATGAAATTGCAAATATTCAAAAAACTTGGTAGAAATACGTAGTTCAATGCTTGTGAAATGCATGATGTCCTAAGTGAACCTAAAAATTTTTGATTCCCGAATTTAGTTGATATTTCTTCTTGTTTTTTTTTTGTTTTTATTTCTTTCATTCTTTCTTTTTTCATTTGTTTGACTTTTTTTTCAAACAAGCGAACATAGAATATAATTAACTACACTTTTCGAGTATCCGTTTTTTGTATTGACTTGACGTATTCATTGAATTTCAATTGACTAATCTGATATACCATTCAAACCACTACTCCATGCATCAATTCAATAGTTAAAACAACCTTACAAAATACTGACATCTATAATATTTACATAAACCTGCTTATTCGCGAACCAGTCTTTTACCAGTCTCATAACTGTCATTCAACTTCTCCAAACCGGGCTTAGACTCGTAAATAAGTATTTTGTACAGCCGTTACTCGGGAACTTGCGCTTTGTTATAGCAATTTTAATGCTTCAAAATATTAATTTGTTGCAAACCCTGTGGGTTTCAAAAGGCCTTAAGTGAACTTAGATTTTGGAATTGCGATAAATTTTATTGTTAATATCTTACCATTGTCTTCGCAATATTTGGTTTCTTTGAGGTATTAATTACCATCAATATCAAAGCTCCCGTTTTAATGGAAAACACCATTATAATATTTCATATTTATATGAACCATCAATTATCTCAACTATCTCACCATCGATTTAAATTTAAACTCTTTAATGTATTGCACACTTAATTGAAATATTTCAACTATTGAAGTATGAATATCTTTTAAAGCAAGTTGCGTAACATAAATTGTAATTTTGCATCAATAATATTGGTAATACAATATTTTTTTAACTAACAAACATTATTATTTCAATAAAATAGGCCTTTAAATAGAATTTTCAAAAAATTATGTTTATTATTATTTTTTATCTGTATTTCGAATGCCTTGCCATTTACATTATAATTTTTACACTTTGTATAATTTCGAATCCTGAGCGTAATAATTATACTTAATGCATAAAATTGTACTGAGTACGTTATATAAGTTTTTTGGCGTGCCTTTTACATCTTATGCTCAGTAAAGTTGAACGATTAGAACCATAAAATTATACTAGGACTGCTAAATCTATATTTTTCGTAAGATCTATTTTTCTGATCCATAGCCTGTTCTAAATAAGTTCAATGAACTGTGACAAGTTGAATGACAGCCGTTGTGGGGTGGTGGCACTGAAACGTCCATTGATAAATAACCATAAATAATACTTTCGTATCAAAAAAAAGTTACAACGTTTCTGTGGTGTATGAGAATGTTTGGTACGGGAATAAATGGATACACATCAATATTAGAACGAAATTTATATCGCATGTTAAAAGTTGGATGACTATTTATTACGTACACATTATCGAGGTTTTTTTGTGACATGACACGTTTAGCTTATGTGACTTTTACTGCTTCGCCTTTATTATTTGGAAAGTTAGTGTATTATAATAATAAAGTATCGATAATTCTCAAATTATATTTAGAATTAGAACGTGAGAAAATATTAAAATATATATTCCATATTCATACAAGTTTTATTTGTGATATGTGTTTTATCTCTTGCATAAAACTTAACCTATGTACCAGGGCATAATGCTGGAAGTTTACGATCTACAATCAAGTCCTTAAAACTTTAATGTATGTACTGCTTAGCTTCAATGGAATAAACTATTTTATTAAATCTCGCATTATGAAATATTCCTACTGCAAATAAAGTACCCAAAGTAACCTAATCTTGAATTTTTTTTTTTTATATCAATAAATGCTTTAAAAAATGTAGAATATATCTATTATATTTAAGATGTTTGTATAATATTTTACAAAGATCTACCTTATCGCTAAAAGCAATGTGTTGCAGGTAGCCTTAGGATTGATAGAATTCAAAATAATATACTCGAGGCAAGGTGGCAACGTATATATCATATATATAAATATATAGGTTTTTACTAAACGTTAGCATGTGTACACTACATAATATAATGAAGGAAATTAAAAAGATACTTTTAGTAAAAGGGGCTTTTAAGTGGAATAAAGGAAGACTAGTGCATTCCTGTATTCCAGCGAAGACTAATCAGTAACCACTTGAGTTTCACATGAAATTCAAAAACGTGGTCATTGTCAGACTTGCAAACTTAAATCAGAAGATAAAGAGTTCTGTTTAAAATTTAATAATATTATTGCTACAACAGATAAGGATGTGGCTGACGGTTTTGAATCTTTCTTTTCTAATATAGCTGCCACAACCACAAAACATTTAAATTCTAGTACTGATCATGCCATATCATTACTTGAGTCAAGTATTGAGATATGTAAAAGTACATTTAACTTTACTTACATAACTCCAATAGACATTTTTAAAAACTTTAAACAAATTAACATTAAAAGAACAAAAGATCTATGGGGCATATCAACAGACCTTCTTAAAATAATAATAAACAAAATATCACCTTACTTAGCATTTATATTCAATAAATGTATTGATGAAGGGCAGTTCCCTGATCTAATGAAATATAGTAAAATCATCCCACTATTTAAAGCAGGTAATAAGAGTGATCCATCAAACTTCCGGCCAATTTCTATCCTACCTGCTCTAAGTAAAATTTTTGAAAAAATTATATTTCATCAGTTGCTGTTACACTTTAACTTTAACAAATTATTCCATGAAAAGCAATTTGGTTTTACTAAAAATAGAAATACTACGGATGCAGGGGTCGCACTCATCAAACATATATTTGATGCATGGGAAAACAAGCAAGATGCTATAGGTATATTCTGTGATCTATCAAAAGCGTTTGATTGTGTGGATCATCAGATTCTATTAGTAAAATTGAAACATTATGGTGCTTCAGATAATTCGCTACGCCTTATAGAATCGTATCTTACTGGTCGAATACAAAAAGTTAACATAAATGGCACTAATTCTTCCGGCGCGCCTCTGTATATGGGAGTGCCCCAGGGCTCCATATTGGGCCCCTTATTATTTCTAATTTACATTAATGACCTGCCTTATTTTGCTAAAGACCTCTGTGAAATAGTTTTGTTTGCTGATGACACTTCTTTGATTTTCAAAACCGACAGACGCAAGGACGTATCTGACGAGGTAAATAGTACTCTTTCTCAAGTCCTACACTGGTTCACGGCTAATAATCTTGTTTTAAACTCTAAGAAAACCAAGTGTATTAAATTTAGTATGCCTAATGTAAGGCGGGTCAATATTTGTGTTAAGATAAATGAGGAACCAATAGAAATAATTAATTCTACAACATTTCTTGGAATTACTATAGATTCCAAACTACAATGGGGCCCACATATTACGGCTCTGGCAGGAAGATTAAGTTCAGCTGCGCATGCAGTTCGAAAAATAAGACGGCTTACTGATGTGGAAACGGCGAGATTAGTTTATTTCAGCTATTTTCACAGCTTAATGTCGTATGGTCTACTGTTGTGGGGCTCCGCTGCTGACATACAGACGATCTTTGTACTTCAAAAGAGAGCCATTCGTGCAATATACAACCTTAGACCACGTGACTCGCTAAAAGAATTATTTAAGGAAATTAACATACTAACCGTGGCGTCTCAATACATTTTTGATTGTATTATGTATGTACGTAAATACAGTGGTTCTTTTCTTAGAAATTCAGACTGCCATAGCTTCAACACCAGAAATAAGCATAAGCTCGCCTTTCCAAGCCACAGACTGCATAAGACCGGTAATTGTTTTATAGAAATAAGTATAAAAATGTACAATATGATACCACAAAGTTTTATTGAATTGCCTCTGCATAAATTTAAGTCAACTATTAAAAGTTGTTTGATGAAAAAGGGGTATTACAAGGTAGAAGATTATTTTAAAGATAAAAATTTGTGGCCACTATAATTTGCTTCTCTGCACTTATTTATTATATTTTGCAATATTTAAAAATATATTTTTTAATGCACTGTAAAACAAAACATGTATATGTTTATAATACTAATACATAATGACATAATTGATTTGTAAATGTCATTATAAATACTAAAGGCTGAGAGTTTCTTGCGCCGCTTCTTCTCTGCAGCTACTAATTCGTCGAAGCGGTAGTAGGGTTGATTGGGAATATGCATACTAGTGTTATTTTTAATTTTAAAATAAGTATTATTTTAAAATTAAAACTAACAATTTATTTAGTACATATTGAAATACTATAACTGGGACAATTAGTAAATGCCCGGTTGATACCCAGTAAAATTATGAGTATTGCCTTTATAATTATATTTATTTATTTTCTTATACATATTCCCTGTTGTGACGATTTAAAAGAGCTTAGTAAATAAGTCTATTTAAATAAAGTTATTTTTGACTTTGACTTTGACTTTGACTATGTAAACCAAATATGCAAAATTTTTGGGGTCGCTCAAGTTTATTGAGTTGATCATCGGTATTTTTTTACATTAGCATTGCATACACTAAACTAAATTATTGTTTAAGTTATACATATACCCCTTGTGGATTCCATACACCGTCCTAATAATGTAAGGTAGCAAAGTATTTAACACCGAAACATTTTATTGAACAATTCGTGAAACTATTCACAAATTCTGCGGTAAACTCGTCCTAGTCTTGTAGTCAAAAATCGCTATACATAATGCTTTTTACGATTTGTTATTTCAAATTTAGTAATTATATTATTTAGGAGATATTACAAGATATTTAAAAATGTTTATTGAATATAGGCTAGATGCCTATTCATTTTTGTTACTTTCTCCGCTAATTGACCTGGTGAATTTTGACAGTAAATTTGTAGATTATTTGGGTTGTAAAGATGTGGTAAATACTGTATTAGTCTTTATTTAAATAAAATGTTCGAGTTTGATGGACTTATTTTTATTATAATGACAACCACCGAAAAAACAAGTAAATAACTATGACAAATATATTCATTATAAATTGTCTACTACATAGTAGACACTTAGGAGTTCTCAACATGGGTAAATGTGGTAGGATTAAGAAAGCTTTTAAAAGTAAAATTTATATAAATTGATAATAATAAAGGGGATAACACGTCACCCTGTAGAACGCCAGCAGGTGTATAGCTCCATCAACATAATGTATATATTTATTAAACAATCAATTTCTTAAAATGATCTTATCCCAAATTATGTCAACTATAAAGTATCTTCTTATGTAAAAACAGCAGAACATCAATAGTAATTTGTTATTGTTCCTGGAAACTTCACTGAGCACTTAATAAATCGATCATGCTGAAAATAAACGCTGTTTTAATCTTGTTAAAGTATTACAAGGGCTAGTGGAAATATTTATATATTATTACATTTTTATTTTTCCTGGTAACTTCATTATTCACAGATCATATTAAATGTGCAAGTGCTTATCATATCAGAACTTGCTAATGATACTAACAAAGAAATAACTCTAATCTAAATTATTTCTTTTGGACCTTCTTCTCTTTTGTTGTTACCGTCGAACTTCAGAAGGTTTGCTGACACCTCAAGACAAATAACATCCAAACTAATACCTCGTCACCTTGGTGGAGCTTGCGCAAAAGCCTGATTTATTTACTTAGAAGCCTGTTTTACTTTGGAAAGTTAAATATAGGCCCTCGTTGTTTAATGACGTTGCCACTAGGGATATAACGTCACGCAAGTTTTCTGTCTTGTTTGAA
This sequence comes from Acentria ephemerella, assembly GCA_943193645.1. Lineage (NCBI taxonomy): Eukaryota > Metazoa > Arthropoda > Insecta > Lepidoptera > Crambidae > Acentria > Acentria ephemerella. Next base: position 10,089,738 of record OW971884.1, on the reverse strand, counting down.
AGTCATTTACATTAATATTCACACAGCTGTATGATTCAAATTCTGTTAGAAAGAATGTCTTTATTTGTTAACTAGGTAAGTCATCAGAAACATTATTATTTTTTATATAACCTCAGTTTAAAATAAAAGAAATAAGTTTTAAGAGATCGCGGCCCATTGTATCAAAATTCCCTATTATTTCTCTATCAGTTTATAAAACAATTATTCTGCAAAATACAAAAATATCTAAGGTAGTAAAAATCAATCCCTAGGTGGGGTTTTTGTAATTTTCACATATTTCTAATTATACATCTATGGAAATCGCTTAGTATTTAACAAAAATAGTGAAAATTTAATTCATTATATTGTACCTAGTCATTGTTAAAGACAGTCACTGCAAGTACAGATGTTACAGAATGATAAAACTTGACCCGTTTAAAGTTTAACAACTTTTTGATATACAAACTCGAAACATAAATTCTCTTTATAGCAGCTGAGACGTTGGAATTATTTACTGGAAATTTTTAATAATTTTAACAAAATTATATAAAAAAAGGATTTTAGCGTTTAATAAATAATCAATTACACTTAGTGTAAGGGAATTATTGTAACAACGTTATTACTAATTAACAACGCTTGATTTCTAAAGAAGACGTACTTAATTCGATACAAATAATATCGAGACCGCAATCAAGATCGCCCTGCAGAAACTAGGAGTCCGGAACAAGGTGCATAGGTATTTCACGCCGAACCAGTAACACTTATTGTACAAAACCCATGTACGGTCTAGCGTGAAATATTCTTCGCACCTTTGTGATAGCTCTGCTCAGTACCTCCTCGATTGCAGCGTCGCGCTGTACCTATAATTAAAATTGATGTTTTTAATTATCCATTTTCATTTTCAAATTATACAAATTAGAATTTTAAATGAAATGTCAGTTTTTAATTAATAGAATGAAGTATTGAAAATGATAGTGTGAGTGTTTAAATGAGGACGATGGAATAGAGAAACTAAAAAGATTAACTGACATTGGAGTTTGTAAATAAGACAATATAATATTTTTTAACTTTAAGAAAAAAGAGTGAAAAGAGGTTGTATTTTTGATTAATTTTGTAGTGTCAAAGAAAAAGTTTCATATATCGCAACCATATATCGCTCTTCATTCATATCATGGGACATCAAATACAAAACTTAATATCCTCACTATAATAACACGAACGCTTACAGCGAATTTCACTTAAATACGCACGTGCGATATAACTGTGTAAGTTTTTCCGGGTTTATGGAATATCACATGATTTTCCTTATCCTATGAAGGTACCTTTATTGTACGTACTGCAATACCTTTCAACATCAACACGTGCTTTAAGTTAAATAATCTATTGGAGTTCTTTTTTCTGATTGTCCCCGTCTGTTATCCACAAATGGGTTTCTTATTTATGCCACTGCCACGTTGAACGAAGGAAGTACTTACTGTTCAATGCAATATGTTTAATTTTACGTTGATAATATTGTAACTTGTATTTTACATTACTTTGTAATAGTATTTTATAACCTCTTTGAGACTCAGCTAGAGAAAGAATACAATTTGCACAAATATAGCTAACAGCTATTGTCCACGAATACCATAATTAAAGCTGTATTAATGTCGCGTCAAATGATAAAAATGTTCTAGTATTAACATTGTCATATTGACACCAATATTTATCTATAAGTTCAGAATTTATGCAAATGTTTTGATGTTCAGCTACGGCTAGGTAGATATTAGTGCAACTACGGTGGGAAGTCTCACTAACTTATGAATTTCCTTGCTTCTTCCCTCAACAGTTTTGCGTTGATCAAAGGAATAATTCTTGAGAGTGGTAGAGAGTCATATTTTTCAATTCTATTTTTAGATCTGAAGTAAATAAAACAAACATCTCTAAATTCTAATTTTATTACTTATAACATTAATATAATTACAATATATAAAGCTTTCATTAAAAATGAATTAAATAAAAGGTACATTACTTGCATCATTAATAATTAAAATAACAAAATAGGCAATTTGCACCTATCTACCTGGTACTACAAGCATCTGGATAATTAGAAGTAAGTCGGATAGTAAGTTTATTATTATACGTAACGGGATAGCTGAAGGCCTAAGTGAAGATACAGATGAAGATGAAAGTGAACTACGCCTAGATTCCACCACAGAGATATTGGCAATCTTACCTCCAACTGCCGAAACATAATTATGCCGTTAAAATTATTACTAGTATTACGAGGGCAGACTTAGGTAAGATAGTGGTAGCTAGCTAGGTGGATTTAGAAAGTGCCCTAAAATAAACAAAACTGAGCAAAAATTATCTGCCACCACTAGGGATTGAACCACGGACCTTCAGATTTGAAGTAAGCTGAGCCACTAGAACATACAAGCGGCTTATAGTAATCATCACTATTACGTTTTTTAAAGCATTAAGAAAACTTTAGTGCCTTATTTCCTGTTAAGTCTCTTAACTTTAAACTTAAACGTAAAGTCAAAGTTTAGGTACATTACTCAAAAGAAAACTATCCTAGAAACGTGTAGTACTTTTTAAATATCTGCACAAAATAACACTCAGGAATTTATATTGGCGTGGTTGCAAAGCATCGAGCTACCATACGGCTTATGGGGAAACCAAACATTCCACTGGATATATTGACTTTCGTTAGTACGTTAAAATGTTTTATTTGTTGAGCGAGTGTGATATGGCAAAAGCTGTGAAATTGTTTGATGGATTTGATTTTGTTTCAAATAAAACATTACCAAATTTATCAAATCTAAAAGACTCTATATAATGAATTGAAGTTTCATAGACGATGCTCTTACATACGTATTCACATATAAAAATGAACTAAACATGACCCCATTTAACCCCTTAGTTTAAATGGTATTTACGAGGAAAAATATGCTTAGTCATAAAAACGATGCGGTACCAGCTATGTGCTCTTGGATGAAAGGACAGTGCCGACAAATGCCTTGTGGGACGACAAACCAAGCCATTATGTCGAAATCAGTAGAAAATATAATTTTTTATCAACGGTACCATAATATTGCCAGACTTTAAAACGAACGTCCAACAACTATTTGGTTCAAAATCAATTCTAATTAACAAAAAAGAAATTTTTGCCATTTATTTCAATCTACATATAAATGGTATTAAAGTTAAATATTGTTTAACATGTGAGAGAAACAAAACAAAGTTTTATAGAGCTTATGTACCTCAATAGAATTAATAACTACATAAAATTATGATGCACAATGTTTATGGCAGATTTACAAGAAAATTTATTGAATAAAAAACTAAATGTTTTTAAATCTTGAGAATTGATATGCATAAATTATTTCCTCCTTAATAGCTGACGGTACTGCATTATAACATAAAATATAATAGAAAAATAAGAATGCATTATTTTCGCACGGTTCCGAGATAGCGACCCTTGCCAGATTACGCCGGAATGTCTGTCAACTTGAGCAAGAGCGACAGTTAAAATTACATCCGCGATTAACACAGTACAAGCTGCCCTCGTTGAGGTGATTAGGCGAAAAATGCGACGATTCTTAGACTTTTTTTAAGCAATTTGCGTTGCCTCATCAAGGAACCATCTCGCTCGTTATTTGGAATCCTGAGCAATTGTAACATGGTAATTAAGTGGGGTGTTTTATATCCTTATACCAACTAAATTTATTTTTTCAATTCGGCAGTAATGTTAAGTAACTGTGTTAAAATTTAATTCTAGTTTCTTGGAACGATTTTTCCTAACCTAGGAAGTATTTTGAATCCAACGCAATAGATTTTTATTGTTACCTATACGAGATAATATAAGCACGATGAATTTTGGTTTAAGGAATTAATATCAAAAGTTTTATATGCTTATATGATTTTTTCTTTGTAACTAACAGTAGGTAAGCACTAATATATTCTCATAATGATATATTTAATCAAGCTAAGTTACACACAAAACTTTAGCAAAGTCACTTAGAATTTCATTACATAATAGTTGATGCCCAAAACTTCATTACATTCAGGAAAATTCAATTCATCTAAATGTCCAAGTTTCATTTGAGCCAATTAAATTAATCCTTCAACTATTTGATATTTCTTCAAAGTTTTCGGCGAAAGTGAGGTTTCTGTTACATTTGCTTGAAACCGAATATCTTAGTGACTTGATACGAGGGGACTTTGCGGTTCCTTGGGGAGATTTTTTATTGGTCACGCAGAATGCTTTGGATGAAATAAAATGAGTCACACTAAAATCCGTGTTTCCTGTAAAACTATATATGCTCTAGAGTTATTAAGTACATTTACAAAAACAATGTTTTTCGAATCTCACAACATTAAAAATTTGTACTAATATTACAAAATACGTGCCGTCTACGTTACGTATATACGTGAGAATACCTGAAATATTAAGATTAAATAAACATTTCATAAATCTTTATAATTATTTTATTTAAACTAAACTGTCACTTTAGTTTTAATAAAACCAGAATATTGAAGTTGCCCAAAACTGAAACTTCTGAAATAGTGAAATGACTCTAATAACAAACACAAAATCGTCATCAATATCAAAAACTTCGATTGACCCACCTGGGACCAGCAACGCTAAAGTTGCTTAATTTTCATAATTGATACCACTTGCACCACTATGCCATCATTTTTGTTTGATCATTTAAGTAAGGAGTGCTATCCCTTGTTCAAGCTGCTGCTGTAAATCTGAATGGACATCAAAACCGATGAATCATTGACTTCAAGTGATTGAACACAATTCCTCTTTTACCTTATAGATTTATTTTTATTTGAAAAAAGTTTAAGAAGACTATTGTCACTGTATTGTGATTAATGTATTTATTTAGCATAATTTGTTGTAACCGCGAATTCCTTGTTATATTATATAGAACTAACTTTCACCCTCTTATTAACTTGTTTAATTACTGCACTCTATGTATATCGGTATGTGAAAACAACCGTAATCCTAAAATGAGTTCTCCCAAGTATTAATGCGCTATACGGAACCCTTATCTTGGACCCCAAGTCAAAAGTTGAGAACAATGGGGGTGTCTTATATTAACTGTGATTACGCAGTGCGAGTTTCACATTTCAAAGGGTTGTTGCACCTTAGAAACAAGAGATGGGTAATAGGTATTTGCGTGTTTCAGACATCAGATTACGAAGGCATAATGAAAGTATATACGTATACAATGTAATGGGAAATATGAGATTATAATACAATGCTTAAGCAACAGATTTAAGCAATATAAAACCCAGTTAAGAAATTTTAAATTTCATCACCCATCAATTATTCTTTTTAACCTGTATGTAATATATATATCTGTATAATATTTTAAAAATAATATTTTTATAAAAATCTTAGCAAATGACTCGACACCGCTTGATGATAAAGCAGTAGTAGGTATCCATATGCAAAGATAGGCAGGCAGTACAGCATATGACAGACTAAAACAGGTAGTTAGCACCATCACACCCATGATGTATGTGTGAATAAAGTAGAGGAGAAAATAGTAAAAAAATAACTCCGTTAACCAGCACGCGTGTTCCTGAGTAGGAAAGGTGAGAAAAGGATAAAGTCAGAAAACTCTTTAGCGTACTCTCCATTTTACCATCGATAATAGGTTTTAAGCGCAGCTATTTCACGACGCATTCAACTCTATGGTCTTTACACTATAGAGCCTCTGCAATTGCGTTGCGACATAGCGTCGCTTAGTGCCTATTTTCATTTGTACCATGGAGAGTGCTTTAAAGAGCTCTTTGAACTAATCTCTACATCTCCCTTCCAGTCGCACGCGTGCTGGTCGACGGAGTTACTCTTTCACTATCGCCACGTCTACTTTACGCACAATGAGTTTTCGTGACTCCTTTCTCTGTCGCACAGCTAGAGCGTGGAAATATTGCCAGTGCACGTATTCCTTCTTTCAAAAGAGGCGCAAAAAAGCACTTTTTAGAATGGCAAGGAGGTAGCTAGGTCAGTATTTCGCATGCTATACTAGCTATCTTAACAGACGTACTCCTCTACTGTTAATCATCGGGTGGTGTCGAGTCACTTACTGAGCTTTTTTTAAAAACAATATGTTTTGGGTTTAATTTTTAATTAATTATTATTGAAATTACTGTTAACAATTCATGCAGGATATTAGATATACAATAAACTAATAATAATAACAAATAACAGAATAGTTACATCCAGAATAATTATATCAACCGAGTTTTGGTACAATATATTTTTTAAGGTTCGAGTAATCTCTTATACAATATTTTAAAAGATCAAGGTAACTACATTAAATAAAGCCATGCATAAGCTTCCCCAACTGAAAATACACTAACAATGTTACATCTAAAATATTAATAACAAATATATAAAGTCGTATTGAGGAGGGAGCAAGGAAAGTACAAACATCAAACAAAATGCTTTCTATTAAATAAAGTTAGGTAATGTTTTGAATGAGAAAAGACGTAAGGGTATTTGCGAGGGGAATATTCTATGAATCAACAGAATATAAGTAAATATAAATATATATTAGTTTACCAGGTGGCTCTACAAATATGAGGTGCTTTGATAGAAATTAACGTTATCCAGTATATGCTTTAGAAAAATGAAATTTATGTATTGCATATTTGGCTAAAAAATTTTTTAAAGAAAAATTTAAATTATTGGAATTCCAATACTCTCTTGTCAAAATGCTGCATATTTGTGACTATATTATTTCTCCTTGTGCTATATTCATTAAAATACTCATATTAAGATTTACAAACTGGCTAAAGAATATTTTCATAATATATGTATTACCTATATAAACGAAAATAGTTTGTTGAAATTTTGTTAGAAGTTACTTTTGCATTTATATCAATGCCAGAAAGATGTAAGAACAAGAAAATTAGAAAAACCTGTCCTTAGGCGGGCTTAACTAAGTGCTTTTTTAACTAAGGGTTGTCACGGCACGCAATGTGGACTAGAATTTACTTAACAGAAAAAAGACAGAACTATGATAACTACTGCTCTACATGATTAGGGTAGTAGATTATTTTATATATGTGTGTTAAGTAAACGTGTTACAAACTGTTCTGCTTGACTCAAAGGCCAACTCCACAAAGCCAACCCCTTAAATAGGCACAATTTCAGGAACTCCTTTCTGAAATTGTCCTGCAAAGGCATTTCAGTATCGCTTTCAAAACCCCTCAAATAGGTTCCGTATTCAACCCCATCTTGCTCACGTGAAAAGAGTTGAAAGGGTCTTTTGTGACCTTGGGCATATTCAGAGGTTACCCTGGAGCAATCCCCGGAATGGAATTTTTAATAACCCCCGGTCGCTTTGCGTTATGACAATTTTCATTTATTGTACCAGTACAATAGAGTAATTCGGTGTTGCGGACTGTCTGCCCGGTAATTGGGCATGAATTTTGAACTGGATTGCGGTAATTTTGCATATTGTCCAGTAACGTTTGAAGGGTTATTTCGTTTTATAGATGTGGAGATAATTGGGAAGTAAATTTTATGTTACATATCCAAAACATTGATTATAAGTAATGTATCAATTTCCAAAGATAACGTGTTAAAAATTATGAGTAGAAACAGAATTATTATACTCGTATTATTCTAATCAACACGTAAGTGACTTGGTATTTCAAAATCATTATCAATTATCGATTCTATAAGATACAAAGAATCAATAATTTGTGCTATATCAGTGAAAGAAGTGCGTAATGAATCCATAGTAAAATCATTATTGGTACAAATAAACAGCCAAATGATTTATTTTTCAGGTCAATCTACAAGTAAACAAAATTCTTTGGTGTAGGTATTATGATTTCCAAATGTTATTCAACCTGATAGATCTATAATTAGTACTTGTTTGTGCAGAAGCTATACTATTTTTCAGAAAGAAATCTCACAATATACTAAAAGAAAGCAGAAAAGTAACTTAGTTATTTTCATATAGTCCCTGGGGTTCTTATCACGAAGTTCCTCAATGCCGAATAAGATACTGCTGCTCCGTTACTACAGAGAAGTGCCCTGATGAGAAGGAAGTGGAAGAAACAGCGACTTTTAAAATCCAGCATTAGATCTATTTTAGATGTACGGCCCTAAACCTGCAAATTTATTCTATTCAAACACAATTTTTTATACGTCTTGATCCTCTGAAGTATTTTAAGGCTGCACATATTATGATGTTAAGAAGTATCTATACATTATATTTTTATACTGACATGGAAAGGCTAATCAATCTACCTGGTTATCTACAAACCAAATCTTACTATCGAGGCTTTTAGGAAAAGTAAGGATATCCTCATGAATAACACATTGATAAGGGTGAAATGGAATCAGCAAATAGGGAAGTGTGAATAAATGTAAAAATGAAATGTAATATATGTCTGAGTAAATACCAAATATAAAACTATCAATAAATACTAAATCCGTAGTTAATGTAAAACTATTAATAAAACCAGTGAAAAGATAAATCGAAAATAATGCAAGTAATAAAAGAATTATACAATTCCTTTAATTCCTTCCGCAAGCAAAATATTAAATTAAATCAGCAATTCGCTATTTTAGAGGCAATAAACAAAAGTTTACTATATACAACCCCCATAACAATTGGACGATTGTTGGTTACATTTTGCGATCCAAACTAACGATAAAAGATCGTAAATATCCTCCAAAACACACAATAAAACGGCCATCAATATCATTCAAAGAGTTATTCTGATAGCCCCCGGCAGGTAAACCGTCAAAACCTGGCCGTAAATTTTAATAACCCATTAATTTTTTCCCGCTGCATATTCATTCCGATCAGTATGTTGGCTTCTGAGCAATGAAACGCAAAATCGCTTGGCACATATCCAAACAAATTCGTGTGTGTAATAACGAAAATCCATTTTCAGTTATGTTTTATATGCGTCGGCAATACTATAACGTTCGGACAGAGCGCCTCCAATGCTCTGTTCGTTTTTAGAACAGGTGTTCATTTAAAAGTGTACCTTCTTGTGGAAGACATAAGACATTTAAGTGGGAATCTTGAATTTTATGTGTCGGAAATATCTGACTTAGTATATAGAAAATTGCTCCCCTCCTCTAGAAAATGTATGGAAGTTAAGCTTATGTTGCACTTAGTTCTTACTTAGTGCCCTTGTTTGTTTTTATTTCAATCACCGTTAGCTAGATTTCGAACTTCTTTTGTTTCAGAAGAGAAATTATTGTTAATTTTAACTGTTTCGTGTAAAATAAGGACAATTTTTAAACGTGAGAACATTAAAAATTTAAAGATAATGCCGTAGCCTCTTTAAATTATATGACTTATACTTATTGCAATGACTTATTTATATATTGAAACTGCATAAAATAGATAAATTATTAGTTTATAACAAAAATGAAATTGTCCTTATTCATTTTTTTATTCGCATTAATCTGAAATTAAAAATGTATCTATATTCACAAAATGATTTTTTTATCTAGAATGCTCTTTTAAATGACATTGTCCTATCTATAAAAGTTACGTTATATGTACTTACGACGTACATTATATAGACTATTAAAATAAAGAGTGTTAGCGTTAAGAATGCAGTGAGTCATACTTGGCTGCCGGTCTAGTCACGCCCCTTAACCAATCAAAATGATCCAAATTAGGAAGTCAATTTCACAGTGATCAGTTAAACGCATATTTTCTAATGCAATGGATGTGTCCTTTGCTTAGGAACTTAAATAAATTTATAAAATGAATATTCACATATTCCTAATAATAAAAGTGTTTCAGTTATTCGCAGCGGAGAAATAAAAGTAATTTACAACGTTATAAAGTACTTTAAACAATGTAATTTAAATACGACTATGGACACAAAAAACAGAAACTACATGCAGTGTGTCTGAGAGAAAAGTTCAAAATTTATTGTAGGTTCAAATTTATTATATTAATGACTTTAATTTTATTTTAGACACAAGTGTATTTCTATAAATAGATTAAAGTTAATATTTTAAAATATATTTTGTTAGACCACGGTAAAAACACCTTCACCCTGCAGTTGCACAATGACTCAACAGACAACTTAACGCGAACATACTATAAGTAATTAATCTTTGTACAAAGTGTTTGGTCGGCGCTATTAAGCCAAAAACTTAAAATCCAAAATGGAAAATTAAGGGAAGGGAAAAACTCACGAACATATCATGGTATTCGTGTCTCAGTTAGGTTAGTGCTATCAAGCAACCCGTAAGAATTTCATATTTTCATTACGAATTCTTACGAAATTGGATTTTGTAGAGTAATTACTTACACAAAGTAAGTATTACTACTATTTTATTTTGTTTTCTATTCAACTCACAAAGAACATCATTCACAACACAGTATAAAATGCAACAAGTGATCAATAAAGGAGTTGGTTTCTGATCACGATAAGTGTTTATCGTTCCTACAGTTTTTGTTTGAAATTTCCTTGGGGAGATATTTGTAGGGGAAAATATAAATTACTCAAAAATGTCGACAGTTCTGTTTAACGTTACTTGGTGTATGTGGTAAAGAACTAAATATCTTTTATAGATTACAAGTCAGATGGTATGTTATTATTATTATATGAATAAAATCAAAATTAGGTAAGTATAATATCAGTGATATAGCTTGCAATTAAGCATCTTCGCCTTTCATAAAGGCTCACCACAGAGAACTATGCTTATTGAAAAGATACATGTTAAATAAGCAAATACAAGCTTAAATTGCAATAATTGCTTAATTGCTTTAATACAAGCTTTAATTGCAATGGTTACGAATTTTTTTTTCTCTGACAATTCTTGCCAGTGTCATAGGTACGTATGTTCAGGTCAAATCTTGCGACTGAAATATAAATAAGTATTTCTAAACCTTAAAAATTTTGCATACACGTTTATGTGTTTGACACTGCATGGTTACTGAAGTGAGCGCACTAAATCAAATATGGCTGACAACCAAAGACCAATACGGTGGACTTGTTAATTTTTGTGAATATCAAAACAAAGTATTTCCACGAAGAATTCGCGCATTAATAAATAAGTAAATATAAATCTAGTACACTCTATTATATAATAAAAATGTTGTAATGTAACAAACTGTTTGCAGAACATTCAAAAAAATGTTGTTTTTATAAATAGTTTGCCCAAATATCAAAAAAAAAAATAGGTAATACTGCCAACAAAGTATTTCTTCAATATCCTCTTTATTATTTCATCGGTTTCATCCGCTGTCCGTATTTTAAATGAAACAAACGCTTAGGCCTATCCCTTTTTAAAAACATATTAAATATTTAAACGGGCCCTACGCAATATTTTTCGTATCTACAATTTATGCTTAACGTTTCAATCAAGTGTAAAATACTTTTAAATATTTTATAACCTCGGGCTTATATTTTTATATTTATCAAGTAAATATAACAATTTTGTAACTTACACATTTCTATATTATTCTAATTTTTAGAATATTACAATTAGGCCCTATTTTGATCCCACGTTTCATAACTAAGGCCAAACATTTATATACTAATATAGATTTAAGTTGCCATACTAATGTTGAGCGATTACCATAGTTTATAGAGTTTTTAACACGACTCCAAAAAATAAGATGTTTCTATGCTGCAGTATGTATATATTTTTTGTACTTTTATGTTTTATTTTTTGATGGAATATACTACAAAGGTGGTTCCATTTTCACCAATTCAGGATCCGTACAAGACGTCTTAGAAAAATCTATGGCCTTCCTCAGATTTTATAAAATTAATACAACATGTATATTTCAACAAGCGCCTAACAGATAGGTAAGTCGATAATACTGACAGTCACCGAGGTCAATGTTACAGACCTTAAAAGCATACCAAAAATAATTCAATTTAAGTACTTATCTAATTTAAAAGTAATTTTTGGAGTCAGGCCTTGCTGTTGCTATGGTTTTTAGTTATATTATAATTTATTTGTACATAAAGGACTCTCCTGCTCCAAACTTTCTCAACTGGCTTAAAGAGAGATTAACTTCTTAAAGGTAAAAATAAAATGTATTTTGTGTCAGTTTCATAAATACTGGCTTATACTTTAATATTCTTTATTATTCGTTTGGACTTAATTTGTTAATGACTAATGTAATATACTTTACTAGGAACACACAAAACTTTTTTTAGAGAAAGAGAGAAAAAAAACCTCGGTTAAAAGACAAAAAAGTCACTAATTACTTATAACTTATCTACTACTTACTTGCAGTAATCCTATCGCAGGTATGTTGGAAGATATTTTTGATAGAAATAAGACACACTTTTTGAGATATTTTTCTAGTTTTAATTTCTAATGTTTATGTGTACACAGTAAATTAATAAATTAATTAATAACCATAAAAGAGATCATGGACTATTTTATTCTTGTTATAAATATATTTATATATATGTATAAGTTTATACATATTCAAGTTCCTATATAGTATTTCTATAAAACCTACAAAATACTATATATAACCCGTCTCCTATTTGAACAATCGAACGATTTGGCTGGCTCTATAAGTGGTTAACTTATAATAACAAAAGGCGAAACAATCGTAATAACAATTAAATGCACACATACATCTACATAAGATATATTTTTGATATTTATATATTTAGTAACTATTGCCGACTCTTGTAGCCTTAATATAGGCTTCATAAGAAGACTCAAAGCTACTCAAAGGGCAATGCAGAGTGGTAAACTTATAGTGTCTCTGCGTGATCAAAACAGAAACGTTGAGCTCCGCAAGGGTCACCTACTACTCAAAAACCTGCGAGCCTGTCTGCTTTGTAGGGCCATCAGGGCTTACTTGGGCCGTAAAGATCCTCGAGTAGCCGCAGCCTAACCAGGAGCTCTACTTTGGAAGCTGCCACAAGGTGGTCTGCTGATCTGATAAGAGTCGTAAGTAGTTACTGGATGCGGGCAGGACAATCCCAATCGGTTTAGAGATCTTTGATGGAAGCCTATATGTTACAACAATTATTGACGTGTGTCAAAGACACATTTCTTTTTTAGGTTGTTTCTTGTCCATTGTTTTTGGATCAAGAACCTTCGGTGATTGAATATAGTTTTGTTGACTTCAATCGGGGCAGTGTCGTGTCATAATAAGATTTACAATCTGGTTGGAAGCTGAAACTTCGTTCGTTCTAGAAAAAGAAGTTTCAAAATAACTTCAATCAAAAAAAGGAAATAAGACTGACGTCCTTGTAATAGATCCTGCGCCGGATATTTTAAACTCCTCTTCTGTGCTAGAGGGGATCAACTTAATTCCATCCCCTGATTCCTGATCTCATTTCCGTGGAATGTCACTCACTGATTATTGGATAGATACTACCTTTCTGCCTTTGACAAATATTACATTTTTATTTCGAAAAGAAACTTTAAGTTCTGTCTGAGATGGGCTAATTTTGAGAGTTTAAGGTTACGTAAATTGAGCGAATATAAAAAATATAAACTATGCGTTGCTTCTCTCATTCTATAAGGCAATAGGACCGCACGGCAAAATTAACGGATGTCTAGTTGTTAACAGTCCCCATCTCTACTAAATTAGCGGTTCCGGGATCGAATCCCTGTAGAGGCAAATGTTGGTTTAATGAGTACGAACACTTGTTCGTGATTCATGTTTTGGTAAACATCTAATATTTAATAAATTAATTATTTTATTATAAGAATACTATCCATGTTTAATCCTTTTTTTTCTAGTAACATCATAAGTAATGATACATATATACTATTAATAAATTATTTATTTATGGAATCTTGACGGATATCTAATGGGATCTATGACGTCCACTGTCTATCTTTCATTACAATCTGTAGGAGTTAAGATGCTACACCAGAAGAAATGAAAATATTTGTTTTACCGATATACTTTTACTGTCACACATTAATATATAATGATATGTATGCGAGTCGCGAGTTAATGGCGAACTGACTGCGCGGGGCTCCGGTTTCGATGCATTGTTGGAAAAGTGCTGCATCGACAATGTGCGGTGTTTTGTACCACACACAATCTATAAATTAATTATTTAATTTATATTTTATTTTTCACTTCATTCTTTCACCTCCAACACAGAAAATAATGATACTATATTATCATTATTTTCTGTTTCCTTTCCCTAAGGGTTACCTGGAAAAGATTAGCTAACTTAGAAATGAGTCCGCCAATTATGTTGTTTCTGTTCTATATGTTTTGTTCTTGTGTACAATTAAGTATATCATGCTAATTGATTGATCGATTCTTGCATTTCTCGTAAAATACGTTCACAAAGGAATAATCTGACTTCTTAGTACTTTATTTTTCATATAAAACAAAGTAAACTCACGCTTGATATTGACTATAAGTATTCCTTGGCGATTAATCATTCCTTAGCAATTAATTTCCTAACTCTAAAAGATCACTCCTTCCATAAAAGGCTGCAAAACATCCCCAAGCACGAGCGAATGCACCTCCAAGCCTTAAGCAATGAGCTGTGAACGATTCGGAAGGGGCGGCCTTATGAAAATTTATGGGTAAACATTTTGAGATACGAGTCTAATGTCGACTATGACATAAACAACTTCTCTATTGGAACTGAAATAAATGAGAGAACATTCGATAGTTTACTTACTTTGTGAGTTACTCTGTGGTCAGGAGTTAGGATAATTTATTTATGTTCGAACTTGGATTTATTTTCTACTGAATTAAGTGGCCGCTCGTTGTTTTCTTCTTAACTAAGTAATTAAGTTGGTTATTATCAGAGTCAGGCTATATATTTTTACCGACTCCAAAAAAGGAGGAGGTCAAATTCTTGGTATTTTTTATTTATTTATGATGTCCAATTACTAATAGACGCCAATTCTTTTTTGTTTCAAAGGCCTCTCAAGACCAATATACCTCCCAATCCAAAAAATCTAAATGCTCAAAAAATAATGATGGATTCAAGGAAAATCGTGGGAACCGCTTAAAATCAATAGGCAAGTCCAACGTATTTTATGTATTTTCTGAAGCTGTTCAGGTATTTGCATCCAGTAGTAATCCATTAGTTCAAGGATTCTCACACAATTCTGAGCTGACCATCGATAATAACTTGGATAAGCTATTAAGCTGCTTATATAAAAAAGGAAGAAAAAGAACGGAATTTACATGATACACATTTCACACTCACATAAACCACAACAAAACCAACCCCTATACGTTTCCATAATAATAAATAGATGGTAGACATCAAATGTCTCCCGTTTTATTGAAAAGCAAAACTTTTCGTTCCTATCAATTTAGAAGATACCAGTGCAGCTCCGTATGTCAGCGTTCTCTTAAGAATTGTCGCAACATTTTCTTAAAGCGTCGTAAGCAAATATGAGCTCTCACAATGAGACAAACTTATTTACAGTGACGGCGCCCCGATTCTGAGTTTGTCCCTGGAAGTTTTTACCCGTACCCCTACCCCGGAATTTTAATGCGGCATTATTTGGGAAGTAAAGTAATTTTCCGCAGAATATTATCTTAATTAGAAGGTGAAGTCAGAATTATTCTTTTTATAAAGGCTTTGATCTTAGAAGTTCTGTAGAACTATTTACACATAAATGTCCACGTTCATTTCATGTATTGTAAAAAATTACTTCATCAGAAGAATTGATATTAAACAAATTGACTGCCCACTTGATATCGCCTCTTTTAGTATTTAAGATTCAAAATGACTCTCTCAAAACATCTGGGTGGTAAACAAAATACACAATTTTGTTAAAAAATATAAGATCTTTGGGGTAGGACTCAAATGATCAGTGTGTCAGAAAGTTACTTACGGGCACGCACGTACACAACTGATTTTTTGATTTACATTTTACCATGTATATAATGAGGTAGTGATTTTATCCTATTTATTTTATATTTTATATGTTAAAAAAAAATTGTTCGAGAAACACTAGTAGGAAAATATAAGTAAACTTAACAGTAGGTATATCGCGAGTCTACACAAAAGTTCTCTTGCGTCATTCTTTTTAGCCCACCCTAACCAGCGTTTTGTAGAAATTGTGATTAAAACTCGACACTAAAGCCTATTCTTTCACAAACAAAGCCTACAGCAAAGTTAATATCTTGTTTTAACAGCCCTCTGTAGCAGAAAATCTTGAATTTTTATTAAGTTATAACGACATGTCAGAGGTAGAAATCTTGATGCTTGGTTTTTACGATACCAACCAAACATTAAGAAACCGATTGAAAAGTAATTCTTATTGTAGGGGACTACAGTGTCTACAAAATGTGAATAGCCAGTTATAAGCAGCCATGCCTACTTTTTACACTGGCCTTTAAAACGACTACAGTAACTGCTTACCAGTCAGACCCAGATGTAACCTCTTTGTCACACTTTATATTTAAAAACGATATTACCCAATTTTTACTTAATTATTATCGATTTTCCTGTTTTAACCTTTTAATTTGATACCTATTAACCATATTAAGATGATAAAATAAATATGTAATCTGCTATTTGGCACCAGAGACCATCTTAGATTTTGAATTTTTAAAAGTGTATTTTTCATTAGATACCCGTATTGAGGTTGTAATAAAATACTGCATTTGTGGTCGCAGCCATTTTGGATTTACAATGAAACTGCATACATTAAATTATCAAAACCAAAGCTAGTACACAGCTTTGGCAGATCAATCTGTCTATCTACCAAAAACACAAACCTGAAGTAAACCTGTAAACCGGAAGTAAAGTGGAAGTGAACACCTCAAGGTTTTAATTATATATATTTGACTGCACATTTTCGGGTTAAAATTCAAGCCGAAATTGGATCAGTCAAAAGGATTATTTTTATAACGGTAACAGTAAGAAATGCACCCGTAGAAAATTCCACTCAAAAAGGTAATTTGTTCAGAGCACTCTTGCTAAGGAAACCAACAAAAGACTCTGTCTCCGCCTTTATGAGTCTCGCTGTGAGATAAAAAAGAACTAATCTTATCGTCCGCGTCTTGCAAATGCGAATCGAATATCACCGACTCGACAGTTACGCCCTGAGGAAATTAAAGATTCTATCCATTGCTAGAACTTAATCCCTCTGTAATAGTAAGCCGGAAAATTGCAAATTAAAACAGTTGTAACACTACTCGATATTGAAACTTATTTATTCAGAGATACAGTCGCAATTCGAATGAGAAATTCGGTTTGAGGCTACAGATAAAAACGTTGATTTCGGGGCGGAGGTTCCGGATAGGTTCAATTAATTAAGGATGCCTATACGGAAGTCTTTATCAAGGATTATTAAAGGTATAGCCTTTATAGTGGAACTTTTTATAGTGGAACAACATACGATGACGCAATCCTGAACTGAACATTGAGGTGTTTGTAATTGAACCTTTGACTTGCTTATTGTGGCTTCGCCTGTTTTTGTATTGTATCGAATTTTACTTGTAACGTATGGACTTTACTCAATAGCCCTGATTTTAAAAACATAATTTAAATGGAAATACATATTCTGTAGATTCCATTAGTATTCTATCCTATTCTATTCTATGGTAAGACAGAGATACACTCTAAAACCTACACTTTATACGTATCATTGAAGTAAAAAATTTAATACGCTAATTTTACATAAACAGCTATACTTTTAGTAATATTATTGAACGAATGCGACGCACTGTGCTAAAATTTATGTTTATCGATTTCTTTTAATAATATATTTAGTGGAGAACGAGATCCACTTCATATCTAAAAGCCAAAGTTAAAAACTAGCATTATTTTCCACACTCACATTGAGAACAAGGAAAAAGAACAAACACAAAAAAAATCCACTCTATCAGATAATCATAGGGTTGCAAGATTACCATTATAATTACCCATGATAATGTCAGTATATGCGAAAGAAAAGAAAACAGTTAAATGAATTAATATAACGTCATATAAATAAACATAAAAAATAAAATAAACCATAAATATATATTTACAAAATTTGTAATTAAGTTGTCAATAAATTACTATTCCATAGAAAAATGTAAATTGTTACCAGTATTAAAGAACAGAAACTTGTAGTCTTTATCTACAATAGCCTTATTTGATAAACCTTACAACGCATAAATTAACAAACTTAAATTGATTGGAATATAATTATATTAATAATTTAAGTTTTACAAAATATTTATTATACAAGTAGCAAAAGATCGTTTAGCTTAATGACCGTGGCACTCGAAACTCATCTCCAACTACAAAGCATTCAGGTTGCGTCCGCGGTAATTCCCCAACATTACCATAGTTGCCACGTCAGCTTGCAGAAAACTTTTGTTTAATATTATTTCAGTGTGGCAATACAAATCGTTGTTCTTTGGAAATGTATAAAATTTATTGTTACCTCATTTAGAGAGTTGGGACAAACTTTAGCTTCTGTTTCGGTGTGGAAAAGCCAGTTTGGTTTTCATTTCATTTCCCTAGGAACTTGTTACTGGTCGGTGACAGTTTATTAAATTTAACAAACGCTCATACTGACACACACATACGATTTTTCATGTATATGTACTAGTGTGGAGTTTTATGTAGTATCTAGTATAATCCCTACATGGAATAGATTTTTAAATTAATTCTACTAATTGTCATTATAATTTTTATTTCTTCTGGCGGCATTTTATATGTTAAATCTAAGAAATGAAAATATCTTATTTGCATTAAATAATGTTTGATTGCTTATTTATCTATTTAAATACAATCCACGATTACAAATAGTAAGAAAACAATAAATAATTTTGCGCAAATTATTAAATGTGAAAAAAGGTAGAAATGTAATATTTTTCATATTAAAAACTTACACTCAATGCACTAAAGTGATTGATGTTAAATGACTTACAATAAATAATCTATTTTTGCACACGTGGCTGCATTTCGAGTGAAAAACTACCTTAGCTCATTGCAATAAAAGTAAATTTCCAAGTGAAGAAGCTTGATAAGCTGGCGACTGTTTTTTGCTCATGGTAAATTATAACATTTTCTATACTCTGGTCATCATAATAAAAGAGAATATGTATAATAATGACAAAAGAATGCAAATAAATGACAGGACTTTGTAGTTGATACGTTGGTACTTTTGTGCTCTTGCGATTAGTAAGGTCGCTTGAGCTCAGTTAAGCTCGCCTAAATTTCCTTAAAAATACCTAAATTTTCTTTGCTTCTTGATATAATAACAGATTTAAACCACTGCAAATGGTTTCACACCACTTGTTAAGGGTAAGGTAGGTTCGAATTAACATAAATTTTAGCCATGTCCACCTTACCATCGATGACAGTAAGAAAAAACAATTATATGTCTGGCAAAGAATCCCAAGTTCAAGGTCTACATAATTTTGTGCTATAAATAAACAATAAAAAACATCTACTTCTGTTTAAATTTACCGCACAAAAGTAAAGAAATTGAAGGACTTTTTCTGCGTTTTTCAGTGCTATCGAAAATGGCCACTCCGTTTCACTTTATAGTGTATTGCAATAAATAAAAACAAGTAGCCATAGAGTTTCTATTCCTGTGCTTCTGAATACACCAGGATCGAATCAAATTGGATGCATTTTAGCCCTGTACTGGAAAACATACCCTAGTCATCAAGACATACAGTGGATTTTTAATTCTTATAAAAATAATAAATAACAGAGACTCAGCGTTTTTCCAACTGAGATATTTAACCGCTGAATATTAAAATAACCTATCTAACTGAGAATCTCAGCTACCTTCAGATCACGTAAGGCTTTTAAATAATTACGTGAGCGAATAACTGTATCAAGAAATAGGTTATATTTGTTTTACAAATAGGTCCTTAACCAGTGCTTACAAAGGGTTTAACTATGCAAAGCTAATATAATGGTTAGTATTTAAACTGGATCTTATCCCTATACTATAAGGGTGAGTTTAAGAATCTCATGCTGGTTATTCAGTGAAATCTATGTCTTCCGAAGTACGGTGGAATTTGAAAACACAAACTCCTTTGATTTGTTCCTGAGACACGAGAACTTAAAATTATACACCAACAAATTTTTAAGTATTCTTAGGTATACTAAGGTCGAATAGTAATACCGATGTTTCATTTAAACAAAATATATACAAAGAGTATAAACATTATCAATTACTCTTATGAAGATGTGACCCGAATAATTTTTTTTGGAAGTGAGTAATTAACTCAACCGCAGAATCAGCATTGTAATGAAATTCATTCGAAATAAACGTTTCGCAACTAACACCAAATAACTTGTAATACTATACCGCTTATCAAAATGTAATGCATCATAATTAGATAGGTAATAATTGTAACGATTGTATGGCTTATTCTAAGTGTACAAATTCATGCTATCGTTTATCAAGATGTAATAAAGGATAATTGGATAGGTAACAATCGTAATATTTGCGCTATAGAATAGAATATATATTGGTCTAAGCTGTTTATAGGTAGGCATTCAAATTTATTTTAAGAAAGTGTTTCATTGGAATATCTTTAGTAAAATTTTTGGCAGGTGATTTCTGCGTTTGATTTAAAGTAATTTGGATCTGTACAACCAAAAAGCAACAGATTGTGGCTTTGACTAGTAAATATTTAAACGGTCTAATACCATTGGATCAATCCCGGCCGATCATTACGACAGCTGGGTGTAATGTATCAAAGTTAGCCCTCTTTGAGCAATAGAATAATCTCATTCAGTGGTTATAGAGCAGATTCTGTATTTCAATTGAAGAACAGATGTATTCTTTTATATAAATTTAACGCATTTTGAGGTTCTTCTTGTCAATGTCAATTTTCAAGGAAACTTATTGCCTTAATCAGAGATTACACACAGATTACTATACTAATATTGCAAAATAGATAATCATTATTGAAATACAGTTTTCGTGTTATTTCCTAGTAATAATACAAGAAAACGACATATGAATATGTGAATGATAATAACAAAGATATTCATTTACCTATGAAGGCGTGAAGAAGGAAAATGTAAGAAATATATATTTCTAAATTGTTACATGTGTTATTATCATACAAATTTTTAGATTTCCGTTACCTAATTGAAAAATATGGTCTTAAATGGTAAATTATTTATTACAAGTAAAAACGATTTGCTCTCAACGGAATTTACACATGCTTATTCATGAATAGATTTTGAATTGTATAGGAAATAGTAATTGATTACGTTACAGTAATCGGCAATATTTGTTAAATAAAATAAGGTTCTATTAAACCTACAAGTGTTGAACAATGTCATCAATGCAAAGTATCTTATTGCTGTTAAGGCCCTAAAATTCACAGCGTCCATTAAGTTTGGAATATACTAAGCTTTCCTACAGTATCTTTGTGTAAATTGTTAGGAAATCAAACTGCCTCAAGATATCATGTAAATGCTAAGAAATTTGTCACAAGCAATATCACAAACAAACTAAAGACTACACATCAAATATAACTGAATGGCATCAATTCAGCTCCTTTTTTAGGATGGAGAGCTTCAAAGGTAATCTCGTCGCGCTGACTGATCAAATTTTTACGCAGTGTAATGCTTTAGCGCACTATCTTACCTGGCTTGGACAACCTCGGTAGAGAATTGTGTGAGACTAAGCCCCTAAGTTATTCTGACGTACTGCGTTTGACACTGCCATGGCCATGTCTTTCATCCACAGCACCATCACAACAATTTTTTTAAAGAGCTTTTCCTCGAGGTGGGTGTAGGTTGCTCTCAGAACAAGCGAAGCATCTCCTACAGAGGCCGTGTAATACAGCTACAGACGGGACAGATGTTGAAAAATTTCCAGTGCCAATTGAAAATATTATTGTCATTTTGTAAAATAATTTATTCATGTTGAACTCTGTGTACCTCGAGCCTATAAAGCTGCGAGTACCGACTTAGGGCGGTTAACGTTACACTTTAATTGTTCGTAAAACAAAAGTTTACGGCCGATAACACACTAGGGGTCGCAAGTTCTACAGGGGCGATCTACCAAGCTATTAGTACCATCCCTATCGATCAAGAGGGGCTCCTCCCTTACGGAATTTTGGTCGTAAAATTTTGAAGACTAACTTATTTTGTTTGGATTGTATTTTTTTGATATACCTACACCAAATAAAAAAAAACTTCTGCATGCTACTGTTATTTTTTTAGTTATTTTTTCTTTTAAATACAATAACAGAGTGTTGAGCTGTCGATTTTGGATCAGAGACGCAGAGATCAGGTCTGCAGTAATTTTTAATTCCTTGAGATTTTATACATAATTTTGTTGATAAGCTTAAGATTAAGATTGGATATCTTATGGATCCTGTAAAGCAAATCAGTAAGAGATGTATTGACGATTGTTATATAGATAGCTGCTGCCTGAACTATGACTAAAGTTTGTCATTTCTATTACAGTCTAATTGAGGTTACACTTATTTCTAGGATACTATTAGATCAAATTTCAAATCAGATAAACCTGGTATTGGAGGAGTATCTAGGCCAGTGATTCCCAAACTGAAGCGGTATTCCTTTTCCAAAATTAACTGTGATACCTCAGACCCCATAGCCCAATGAATTTTAAAATACAATCTCTAGTATTTTTCCTATACATACAAAACACATAATAATTTTAAAAAATAATCAGTTTTCGTTTATGTCTATTCTGAGAAACGGATTTCAACCCCAAGGAATCGATATCAGCCACTTTACGAATGCCTGATCAAGGCAATCGTTACGAATTTAATCTCCATTGACGCTAACGCCAAGTGAGTCTGTCTGGAGAGGGTCCGGCAATTGCTTCGACAGAGCCAGGATCTTAGTCGAACAGGGTTGTCGGGGTATTTAGTGGATATTTTCTGTGTTCGCAAAGGATACAGAATTGTCTGAGTGTTTAGTGGATATTTCCAGTGCCGTAATTATCACGCGAGTCGACTTCGCAACGCCGGGTATGGTCTATAAGCGGATGGCGTTAAGAAGACAAAAGACTTATTAGCACTTATCAACGCGTAGACAATCTTTTTAAGAACCGCTTTCTTTGTAATATTAAAATAAAGTGAGAGAGAGTATTTAACAAAGTTACAATTTATATTTCACAATGAGTACTTTCGAAAAAAGCGTGGAAGCAATATCACTCATAACGTTATACGATTCTAACTAAACATTTTGTTTTTGCTTCGCAAATGTAGCAACAGCGTCGACAATGAAGCTTAACGGTGGTTTACGATCTCATATATCGCTGGCTAGAGTTTCCGCTCGTACTAAATTCGTGGGTGTAAGTAATAAGCGAAGCATGTTATCGCTTAGGTATTATATTAAATAATTAAATAACAAAAGTATAACTCTACAAGGTTTAAATGCTTAAAATTGTTATCAAATTCATGGTAATAGCCATCTTTAGATGGATAACATCAGGGCAGTTTTTCATATAAACGTATTCACCTGTTTACACTCTGCATAATGTCACTAAAGAAGATCTATGGCAAATATTGGTATAACATTTTCTTTTAATTAAAATCAATCACAAAACCTAGCGCAGATAAACAACATAATGAGTTAACATATGCGTGGTAAAAAGGATGTGAATCAGTAAAACCTGCTATACAAATATTCACAAGCAGTCAAACAGCAAATTAAGTCTTATAATAATTACAGGCAGTGCGAAACAGAGAGAAGTAAAACGCATGATTATAGTATGTTTCCTCAGATTTCAATTTGTAATTACGTTTGACGAAACATTCGGACCCCGGTGTGACGCGACCTACCTGTTCACACATTTGCCGGGAAAATCTGCCGCCCCCCACCATGAAAGCGCGAGTCACAAGGCGAGACACAACTGTTCTGTTTACACATTCGCCCTCGCCACTCACCTCGAGGTACACGCGAATATGTAGCCACGTTAGATTGCTACTTAAATCCGCATAGCGTTTGTTGCCGATACTACCCTAATATTGTTTTGTTTTATTATATGAATTTTGATATATTTCGTATTTTTTTACAGACGCTTGTCTTGTCTATTAGTTATACTAAAATCTTTGAAGAGATATCATCATTTATTTCACCAACAGCGTTCTTAAAAACGATAACCTCACAACCATATTCACAATTCATTCAGCACACATTGGGGAAGAGAAAAATTAAATAAACAATATTTATCGCACCCCTATGGCATATTAAAATTTAAATAACAATACGAATAAAATTTTACTCAACCACGATAAATATGTTTTCATATAACTCCCTAGAGTGCATTAAAGACTGAATCCTGTAACTTAAATGGTACAAAAGCTCCGGAAACAATTTTTAGTATTTCACAACTACACCGCAGTTGTAACATGATTCTTCATTACTCCCAAATAGGTTCATCGTAACTGCGTCATAACTTATATGTAATGATAAAAATTGGTGTATACTTTCCTGTCATACATAGGAAAACCTACGAAGAGTATTTAAAGTGCAGTGTACACTCGACTTCAAATACTCTTCTAAGCAGTAATAAAGAAGAATATACAGTCCTATATACATTTCAGTGTATCTAATTTTTTTTTCTATATTTAGCATATCTTTCTGCCTAGAATAATTATTGTAGGGTAATTAATGCTATATTAGGTAAATAGGGTACACTGAACTTTAGTACCCTAATGTGAGTTTCCATCGAATTGAACCGATTCGATTGTTTTTGGCGTCATCAACAGAAAAATAAAAATAATAAGTCCGAAAGTTCAGAGCGCTTCGTATACCGGCTTATATCCGTACTGGTCTGGAGAACTGCTTTGGTAATTCTCGCAAACGACAGCTGAGGAAAAGGCAAGCAAGCAATGGTAGTCATTTCTTGTTCCGCTATGATCAGACACTGGGTGAGCCCTACAGACCGCAGTCGCTTAGCCAGTGGAGACTAAGTGTGTCAACAGATTACTCATCGCAAAAAAAGGCACAGAAAGAAAAGGTTAGTTGAAAAAAAACATGATATAAAAGTACATATGTGTACTAAAACATGTTATAGAAGTACATATGTGTACTTACATAAGTACACAGTAATTGGACCTACTAGCCGATTAAAAATGCATTACATAGAGCTTCGCTCCAACTACTGCGTTCAAACTGCAATTTCGCAAGTCAAGCACACAACTATCTATAAAGGCAATGTAAGACAGTAAGACAATGTAAGACCATTGTAGATATTGCAAATATTTGCACAAGCACAAGAATTCTGTATTCCTATAGAATCCTATGAAATGAACAAATTTTGCTCAAAGGCTTATAAAATTAACAGAAAATTTCCAGCGACCTTCCTTTTTATAACTCTCTCAAATAGTTTCCGTGCTATGGATCCAGCGTTGGATCGTTAATTAATTACCAAACTTTCCAGCTATGAAATATTTTGCCCGAGAATTTCTTTTCATCGGGTTATGAGGGAAAACAAATAACGGTTTGGAAATATTCGAGAACATTCTTCGGATGATCTACTTATAATGAGCCAACTCCACCGGAACCGAATTGCTGTATGAGTTTCACTTATACTGCTTTTGTATTGTACTTTAATTATTTTAAGATCAAATGTACTAAATAGAGAGAGGGAGGGTTAAGGAATTCTCTTGCAATATATAACACCATTGTTAGATTGATAATAACATAAAATTAACGTTAGATAGCAGGTAGAATAGTATTTCTAATCTTTTAATTTTTTTAAATATAAATTAGTCTCTCGCTTTGGAAATTCCAAACGATTTTAATTTAAACACCTTTATAGAAAACATGGACATATTGGAAGGTGCTTCCTAAAAATTACATTTGTAAGGTCGTAAATTGAATGCAAGTTTCAAAAATCCGCTGTCCTTTTAGCAGTAGTTTTGTACAATTTTCTGTTATTTTGTAATGTCTTTTTTAATTATCTTTGCGTGTATATAAATTGTTAAATAAATAAATAAACATCTGATAAAATCTCCAGATTTTTTCCTGCTGATCATCTCATCGGGTGCACTTCTTTTTTACAGACTTTAAATTCTGTAAACCATTCTAGGGACTCTTGGGGAACCCTACATATATGATGATGATGATGATTTATGTTTGTATATTCTAAGGAGGGCATGAAAGCCTTCATATGTATTTACTTACAGGCTACGCTACAATTACATTAACACTAAAGCGTAATTATCTTTTTTACTATTCGACAAGAACTAATTTGCCAGTGCTGCGTCGCTCATAATCCCGTTATTTCCGCTAATTTCTCGGCGAAAATGACCAAATAATGGCGTAGTTCTTCTGTCTTCAATCCAGGGGTAACTAACTACCATGAAAACGAAAGGTGGAATGTATTTTACTGGTATAATTATCTCTGTGAAACAAATAATAGCCCGACAATTAATTTGCGTGTGTGTGTGTGTGTGATGGAGAAGCGTGTGAGCGGAGTGACTAATGCTGTTGGCCGCAGATGGCATTTACAGCTTTACCGGGGTTTTAAGGAAGTGAAAAGCCTTGGAAAGTCCCCAAGCCTTAATGGGCGACTCGCCTCTGGAGGATTTCTAATCGACAGTCATAATCTCCAGGGGAAGTGTCCCGCTGTCTCTTAGAGTCTCCAGGGCGCTCGAGCCATAAGAGAGCGACAAAACTGAGAGTACTTATAAAGGCTCGGACCTGGACTCAGGCGAAACGTGTCGTGGAGGAGAGTTTGTGTGCTCGGGGTTTGCGCTGACGCATATATAGGGCCCCTCAGGCCCCTCGTCTCGCGCTTACTCCTGAACCGGCCCGTATAGAGCTGAATGCACTAGCTGTGGAATTAATCTCGTACGATTTTATTGCAAGTGCGTGCAGCCTTACATTTTGACCGATATTACATTTATTACTTTAGTGATATAAAATTTCCGAATTTTATATTTATTTATTTCTTATTTACATTTATGTTAATGGGTACACAATAAATTATTAATTCATAATAATAACCTAATAAAAACAGAAAGGGAATAGCACTAATGATCTTCCAAACTTATAACTTTAAGATTCTATGTCGAAAATACTGCTTTGGCTTCGTAATTCAGTCAAGCATTCTAGATACCTTTGCTTTCTTGCAAAGTTTTGGTAAGCGAAACTCGGTTTAAACGTTTCTTGAAACTTTAATGAAATGAGGATTTTATGTAAATATTTGAATGTCCTTGTTTCGCGTTTCTCGACTTTTATTCGATTGTCATTTAAGTTAAGATGTCCATTAATCTTTGTAGAATTTTCATCTATAATTTTCACATTTTGTTTCAGACTTGCTTCTAAAACTTATCATCAATGGAATCTTTTTTTATAGATATATTTTATTCATTATACCTACAGTTCATTTATAGTTAAATTAATAGAAAACAGCAGATATTTTTTCGCTTACTAACAAATCTTGTAAAACTAATCTAAATACAGGAATTATTAACACCATTAGTTCAGTCATCAGAACAACTTATAGCAATGGAGATCAATGAGAATCTCCATTTGGATTGTTTGAAATAGGAATTGCGTATAGAAGCAACGCACAATAGTTTTATTCGGGGAAACTCAAGATTAATATTGCCTTATCCACAAACAATTCAAAGAGCAAAAAGGAAAAAGAATCCTATATTGTATTGTATTTACCGTTATACAAACAGATCCTCAGTACACTATAATACACGGACCATTGACTACCTAAAATAAGCGGATAAGTCATATTACTTTGAGTCGGCAAAAATATTATTACGCTGACTTCCCTCTTGGATTCTCAGAAGTTCCATTTTGCCTTTGATCCTCAAAGCCTCGAATTCAAAGGTAAATACGCTCAAAAACTAGCCGTGTTATAAACATATTAGTGAGAATTCAGTCAGTTTCAATAGAATAGGCATAAATAAAATAATTTCTTTGAAGGCAGTGCACAATGTTTGGACTACTACTTAATTCTACACAATATATTACGACGACAAACTACCATTAACGCCGTATATTACATGAAACCCTAAGTAGTGATGGAAGGAATGACAGTTTTGATGTTTAGCATGTTAGTTAGACAATTTTCCATACAAATATAGTAATTTTCCGTTGTTTATTTTTGCGATTTCGGGTCTGATTTTCCCAGATAATTTTATTTTCAAACCACCCCGAATTAAGCCGACTGAAACACATAAAAAATAATTCAAATTGGTCAAGCCGTTTTTTAATTTTAGCGTAACTAACGAAAAGCTATTTATTTTTATATATAATATAAGAAGAATAAAAAAAAATTAAAATGTCCTATTTTAATTAGGTGGTAACAATGGTATTTAAAAGTGCAATTTCAAGAAACTTTAAACTGTAATCAAACTAAATTGAAACTTAATCTAACTCGAAATAACGATACATACAGATGTATAAAATATTGAACTGTAAGTAAAACGCAAAATTATGTTTGTAATACATAACGACATAGATAATTTGTAAATGTCATTACAAATTCTAAAGGCTAAGAGTTTTTTACACCGTTGATACCGCTCGTGCATAAAGGCTACTTGCCCTAAGACTATTTTTCTATTCTTCATGTGGCTAGGCTTACTCCATTGGCGCGAAGCCTGGCCATAAGGCCAGTTTATCTGGGAGTAGTCTGGTTAATTGCTATGGCAGAACCCAGGTCACTGCCGTGAAGGGCTGGTTAGTTACCGCGTAGGTTTAGTAGGTATTTCCAGTGTCGCTATCAGGCACTGCGGAGTCCCACACACACCGGTGGTAGGTCCGTAAACGAATTCCTCCTCGACAAAAAAAAATATAGGCTGACCTGATACTGAGAGCTGAGATTTACTCGCTATTCAGGCTAATGTTACTCAAACAAACCTAAATAAAATACATTCTCAACATTACCAGTTAGAAACTTTATCACAATCCCACAAAGGTCGGGTTTAGCTTAACTTCACAAACAAACCTTGGTAACGTCAACACAAAAATGTTTTCAATCCACCATTTTGAATAACAAGCCGATTCGATGGCGGCGACGAATTAATTCTGCCGTAACAAGTCTTAATTAAATAGGGAATAATTTTGGGCTCACTCAGACATTCAAATGTTGATTGTTTATTGAATCCTGGCGCAAATTGAATCATTTTAGAGAACTTTTTGTGGGAAATAAAATTTTGGTTCTGCTAAATATCTGACCGATTTATTTCTGCACCATGATTCTCTTCGCTCTCGCTGTGTTACAATATATTGTAAATTAGGTTACGATGAGGCTGACATGTCTAGCAAATAGATAAAAGCTGCTAATTAATTTAGGGGCTTTTAAAATAATATAAACTCTTATTTAATATTAAGATTTAAAAAATAATTATTAAAATTTCTGTTTTTTTTTTCAGTTTAGAATTATTACCTTTATTACGAATATAATCATATTTATCTTTGAGGAATTAAGCCTCATACTATCAGCCTCTTTCTGTGATCGATTCGACAAAATTAACTTAACTCCACCTTAACCGAACTTCACAGTCTCTGTCTACATTTCCTTTCTAACAACTTAAACAATTGTGGCTTCATTAAAAGTTCATTGACATTGTTCGTTCGTTGTCACACTAATTTGGCTATCTAGTGTGTCTGATATTAAAGTTGAAAATTTAACGAAATGAAAATTTATTTTTCATTTTCATTAGTGAAAATACAAAACACGTAATACTGATTTTTTTCTGGACTGTGTTCATGGAACGTTTATTAGTTAATTGTCTTTGACAATTGAGAGTTCTTTAAAAAGTCTTTTAATTAATTAACTCGGTTTTGCAAAGAATGAGTTAATCAACTCCCAGCGCTTGTGTATTGAAATATTTACAACAAATTGGCCTTTAAGTTTTTTGGTAAAGATACCTGCTATAATATTATCAGGAGATTTAAGTAACGTAGCTCACTTTAAGTCTAGGCAGAGTTTCTCAATCTTTATACTTTTTGAGTTGTCTTACGTAACGTATTACTACTAAAGAAGTTTTTATGTCACAACTGGCAAATGAAGAACTTTTCGAAATTCTTTTCTAATAACCTACTGAACGATTTTACCTCATAACCGTGGTGAATGTTTGGTGAAGAATTTGTAGTTGACGTAATGTTAACGAAAAATATTCCAAAAAAGTACGCCTGTTTTTGAGTAGGTAGGAGATACAGGGGAGTTTTACTCCTAGTAGAAAAAGGTACCTGTTTGTATCACATCAAGGTTATATCAAAATTGGTTTTAATTTTTGAACCAACTATGTTGTAAAATTTTAAACTGTCGAGCCATTCAATCTAGACACAGTTGTTATTTAATTTCTTGACATAAAAAATATATCATAAGAGCTTTCAACACCACTACGATAACTTTGCAAGAAAGAATTAATTGTTTAATGAATTTTAAATTCTACAAAGTGAAATGCTCTTGATGAGGAGTAAGCTGCTGTTTTTAAGCTCACAAATTGCACAAAAACTTCTAATACTACCTTTTCATCATGAATGTTTCTTGATGTTATTTTTGAGTTAAAATCAAAATAAAGACATTGGCCCCAATTCTGTTGTCCACGGACTATATGAAATTTAACTTATTCGCATCTCTGTCAAACCAATTCATTCAGAAGGGATAAAATGACTTTAAGGAATATCAAGTTAGATGACACTTAGACAATCCATATACCTTTCAATTGTTTTAATCGACATGTTTTATGATGCGTATTAAAATAAGGCAAAAACGTTTAAGAGCCGCCATTTTAGAAACGTCATATGACGTCATGTCTTTTTTTTTGGTTGTATTATATATGTGAAAGACTAGTATTGAACTGGTGTATCTATGCTCTCAGTACCTATAGCTATGATTCATCTCAGCTAGCATCAGTATAGTTGTAAAACTCACTTTTCCTTGCCCTATTAAATGCTTTTAATTTGAAACCTATACAAATTGTAGTCAAAGGATTTCAAATCACCAATTTGGAGCATTCCCATTTAGAGCGACCATTATGATAGATAATTGAACACACCTTTCGAAATGTGAAGTTATTTGACCTTACTCCGTTCACATTCTGAGAGAAAATGATGTACTATATATAAAATATCGTTTATTGAGTGAAGTTTAAAAACAACCTCTTTCGGTGTTAAGTTTAAAATCGACAATTACCACAGAAACAAAGCTTTATATAATAAAGAGTATATAATATAATCGCAGGTGATAATAAATATTGATTGTAACTTCATCATCATGAAAAACCTATAGGCGATCCACAGCTGGGTAAAAAAAAATAACGATTCTTACATGGGAGAGACACATTATAATACCATTTTATCATTTTATCACGTCAATAACCACATTAGTCAACGACTGTTTCCTATTTCTTAACGCACACCTCGAACTATGATTATTTAATTACTTGTGTGTGTGTGTGTGTGTGTGTGTGTGTGTGTGTGTATGTATGTGTGTGTGAAGGTGAGTGCGTGCAAGATAATAGTTATGCTATAACGCGATAAAATTATAAAAAACGACTTATTCTACAAAAGACTGAATCTAAATAAGGTACCGAAAAATTTCACCGAATGTCACCAAACTGGTTCTAGGGTATGTTTTCCATATACTGCACGATGTAGCAGTATTTTTTGAATAAAACTACAGCAATTTCACGTAAAACAACAACTTCAACTCAACTAATAATCAAATCCCAGCAAAATCTACAGTTTTTTCTGAAAAATATTGACTACCGCAGGTCGAAATGAATGATGACTACGTAAGAACCATTTGACCTTTTTTGTGGATTTAATTAAGATTTTTTTTACGTTGATTAAACAGCGAAGAACTCTTAATAAATAAACGCTTTAGAGATTGTCTAAGGCGCTCGTATTTTTTACGAGATTATGTTCTTACTTCATAATCATATTTTTACTTTCATGAAATTTTAAACAAGAAGGTGAAAACTATAGTAATACTTACTTTAAGTAAAAACTTGTCACTCTTTGTGATTAGCCTGCTCTTTCTGCAACATTATTAGAAACCAGATAGAGTGAGATAGCAATAGAAGATTTTCGTGTCAAATTGCTAATAAGAAATATTGAGGTTACTGTACTCTGTTTACTATAACAGTCTCATAACTAGTAATTTCAGCAATATTTTTACTGTGCAAGAAAATGGTCCTTCGTGCCGAATCACACAAACTTTTTTAAGGGTAAGGCTTTCGGTTACATTTAGTAGAAATGTGTTATTACTATTTATGT
This sequence comes from Acentria ephemerella, assembly GCA_943193645.1. Taxonomy (NCBI): domain Eukaryota; kingdom Metazoa; phylum Arthropoda; class Insecta; order Lepidoptera; family Crambidae; genus Acentria; species Acentria ephemerella. The sequence continues at coordinate 10,057,632 of OW971884.1, read as the reverse complement.
TTCTAGGAGTATGAATACTTTTAAGTACCTATACTTACTTTTATGAGCATGTGACCAAGACCAGAGAAACCGGGGATCTTATTGTGTAACTTCATATCTGTTGCAATAGCTTTTGGCTATAATTCATTACTGCGCACAAAAGCGAAACATTACAATAATATACAGTTAAACAGCAATGTAAATATGGGTACATCAAAATAAAAGCGAAAGCGAAAGATTCAGAGTAAGACAATAAGGGGCTGGTCGAAATGTCAGACAATTAAAAGGTATATAAGACAGTCCTGAAGACTCCAAGTGTACTGAGTAAGTACATCTTGGAGGTATTCCAGGATAGCAGATACTAGAATAAGGGAAGCACAAAAGATACCATTGGGTCATTGTGCTCCGGGAGTCTTTCCTGTTACTATATTAAGATAAGATAAAGGTATGCATTTACCTACTCGTCCTGTCTATATTGTTTTGTAGAAGTTTGTAAGTTAGTGTAGACTAAAACTCTATCTTGTTATTAAATGTCGCTTAGGGCCAATCTTCCGTTTTTATTTAGCCCGTAATACATAACTTAATCTTTAAGTTAAGTCGTTAACTTTACTGTCGCGTTTTACGATTTTAATCTAAGCAAATTCCTTCCGCAATTTACTATGCGAGTGAAGTCGACGGGCTCCAATTAATTTTGTAAAATACCTTTTACGGGAGCCATAAACTCTTACAAAATGAACCTGTGCCATTCTCATCGCAATGTGTTCACGACGTAAAGAAAAGAGATCGCTATGCGTAAGGAAATTGAATACAGTTTGTTTATACGCAATAGACCATGCTTTAACATAATAAATATTTTTCACTCGCTGTATAAACATGTTAAATGGGTAACGTAATTATAAGCAGGCAACTATTTCATAAGTAATTTTAAGTTCTAAATATAAACTTAGGGTATCATTAGTTGTCTGGGGGTGGTTAGGTTAATCGAAGTATTTGGCAGTATATATTTCACCCTCTTGAAGTACAATGGAGTTATCGGGGAGTCTGGGGTATTTTCAGTACAGCTATGATCAGGCACTTGGCGAGCCCTACACACGCAGGTTACCTAGGAAGTGGATTTAACAAAATTTTAATACCGAAATAGCTTTTTGATATTCTTTTTTACTTTATCATTTTATAAAATGATGACGCCAACTACAGATAAGTTATTCACTGATCAGTCATGGCCAGATTATTAAAAATAGAGTAAAAAAATGTCTTTGATATGTCGCTTTTAGCAATAAGGTCGCCTTTTGTACAAAATTAATTAAATGTTTCTTGTGTATTTCTCTTCTTAAATTAGCTGATGTACAATAAAGATATATTCTATTTTATTCTATTCTATATGTATACGAAAAATATAGTAATTTATGTTAGTTTTAGTAATAGTAAATAGTTTTCGTAATTTGTGTAAATAGCTGGCTAAAACTACTCACTAGGTTTTGGCGCTCAAGGAATTAATGTGAGGAATGAATTACCCCAGTGCTTTGAGTGTGGAACTGGAACAGCACGTATGAAGGCTCCACTGTCTGAACTAGAGAGAATACCTCAATAGTTCCGGAATAGTGGATATCCCGAGAACAGGTGGGGTATTCACTATCCCAAGAAGGAGGTTTTCCCGGAACACCGCAGATGTGCCTATACGGACGACTACAAAGTTCGCAGGTCGTACAAACCATCTACCACACGTCAATAGGTAAATAGTATTAGTGAATAGAATAATGATAATTTTTAATCCGTATGCTGAAAACTATAGAGTCCGACATACCTTCCTCCGTGACTCTTGTCGTGGAGCAGGTAGATATAAAATCTTTAATATCGAGAAAAAAAGGCAATCAAGGAAAAGTAAGCAAGAGGGGACGTATTTACGGTTTTCCCAGACGACGAAAATTTGATCAGTTGATTATTAAACTGGGGATTTTCCTCAAGATATGTAAGAGCTATTATAGTATTCTAAAGTTAGTATCTGAACAACTAATAAATATTTTTTCTTATTGTACGCATTAATTCGTAAAGCTAAACATAGGGAATGATGGATATTATTTAAAACAAAATATTTTAAAATCCAAATTTATAAAACGTCTAACAAAATACGGCCCGTAGAGATTTAACAGAACAGTTTGTTCTAATGGTAAATTCACGTACTACTCATACCTGTCATCTATTTTCCATTTCTGAAAATTACCTCTGAAAAATAAAACACAAAGTTTAGCTTCGTATTGACAGCATTTTAAAACCGATTTTAGAAATGTCACAAGAGTAAATAACATAAATAACAAAAACTAAGGATTAAAAATATGTACATCATACAAACTTATAGTTTTTTGTTATATTCTTCTTCTTCTTCTTATATATAAAAATAAATAGTTCATTAGTCTCGTCAAAACTCAAAAACGGCTTGACCTCTTTGAATAATTTTTATCGGTTTAATTCAGGGAAGGTTTAAAAGTAATAAAAACTGGGAAAATCGTAAAGAAAATCTTAAGAATATATAACTAAAACATGAACATTTAGTATGGAAAATATCCGGATTGAAATGTTAAATATTAAAATAGTCATTTCTTCCATCGCTACTTTCTTTTCATAGATGGCGGTAGTAGTAGCTTGTATACAAAGTTCACCGGGTCAATTAGTTTTATATCAAATTGCTAAGTCAACAAATCTTGTGTGACATTAGTTGACTAAAACGCTTTTAATACCCGCTATTTTATATTATTTATTCTTCACTTCATAAAAGCACAATTAGCTGGCTTAATGCCTAAGGCATTCTCTACCAGTCAATCAGTAGAAATAATAGTAATAGAAAAAGGCATATATGGCGATTAAAGGTAAGAGAAAAAATTATCGTAAATAAATCAAAGAAATACGTTACATTAACACTAAATACACTAATATAATAAATTATATTTACTAACATGTTTTATACATATATTTTTAAAATGATTTTTTGTTACAAATATTATACTCAATTTTAAGTATAAATTTATATACTGCTGAGTTTAAGCACATTTTGTTCAATTCTGAAAACCTTGTTGCCGATATTCTGTAAAATGTAAAGTTCCCATTTCCATAAATCCCAGTAGTTTTAATATGGAGAGTAATAATAATATTACTAACGAATCAGGAAAAATATATCTACAGTCCCCATCACCCGAAAACCGTGCCACATCTCAACGTTAAACGCGTCCAAAGCCGGATAATACAGACTGTGCCCTATACGTCGTGGGAATTCAGCGCAAATGGCTCAAAACCTTTGTAACTTGATGAAAAAATATATATTGTATACTCTGACCCTCTTCAGAAAAGTAGTTCAACGACTTCTGAAGATATTACTCCTAGCAAATGACATTTGACGTCCATACAGTGCGGATGCAATAATAAACGAATTTTAGACGTAGTTTTCTCCAAAAAGGAGTATTTATTTCTTTATCCTATGTGATAATGAGAAATAACGGATGTTTCATGTGTGTGTAGCTTCAAACGATCAGCTAATTTATTTAGTAAATAAAATTTCTTATTTCCGTGCTTTTCTTCATTTTCTTTTAATTTACATGGCATTTTAGTAATACGATGATTGTAAAATCACTTAGTACCTAATAGCTTAATATTAAAGATTTGTTGACTGACAGTCTACAGAAAGAAGACGTTAATGCATCCTATGCCCCATGATCACTCTAACTATATTTCCCTTAACGCCGATAAACAGCGAACTAGTTCAAGATCGAATCAAAAAAACACAGAAAAATACTACGTAAAATTTTATAATATATACTAAAATTGTTGAAAATAAGAAAATATTTTTATTTTATTTAATGTTTGCTATTACCTCTGCTGGTGGTACCAACTTAATGTAAAAGCATATTTCAAGCTGTCCGACGTGTTCTAAAAACACAAAGCCTCGACCTATTTCTGGTCTATAAGGATACAACCACTAAAGCGATGCCTCAGTTGTCAAAAGCTGTGAATACGGAAACTTTTTACATTATGCCAGTTTATGTAAAGGGCGACATGATCGCCGTGAACGGTCCGCTAGGCGGAGCAGTGCCTAATCGCATTACACATGGTTAATTATGCACAACCTCTCGTGTGGTCTAAGGTATGAGAGACTGGATGTAATCAGAAACAGCTTAAACCCATCCACTGCTAGGCACAAGCCCTTCTACATGGAAGAAATATATTAGGTGTTTCGACACTAAACACTGAGCCCAAAGCGGATTGGTGAATGAAAACGGTAGCCGTTATAACCGGGATCATGAAGCATGAAGATACGCGAAGTGGAGTGGTGTGTGTGCAGAATATGTGGTATTAGATTTTTTTATATGACAATGGTGGTAGATAAGCGTACGGCCCGTCTGGTGGTTACCATACCGAGACTCTTCTCTGTGAAATCTGGAGACCTAAATCATTGCAGGAATACAACACTACAAAGAAGTGTTTATTAGTTGCTATCTTCTGTAACATGGAGGTGATACAACAGACTGATACTGCATCTGCTGATTGTCGAACTTGAAGTGGAAAATACCCTTATGCCTCGCAGTTTGGTTGCATTTTGGCATTTGGTAACGCTTTCATGACAACATCAGAAGGCTAATAGGTTATTTATTTGGGAGATGTTGATAATAGGCAAAGGAACTAAAGAGGTTCCTTGAAAAGGACTTCGTCAAATGAGGTGAAACTGATTTTGTTGTTGCTGGCAACATAATCTTTGAGTTAACTTCGACGCCTTCACTCAAAGGCAAACTGGTTTTGAAAGATGAAAAAAATCATCTCGTTTCTCATAATTTCAGTGCTAAATTCTTAAACCAACTTTTCCTTCTCGCTACTTTAATCATAATATGTAACAAAACATCTAGAAGTTACCACTTTACGTAAATTTTTGGATAAAATAGGAATCAGTTCTGCATAATTATTTGATCATACTGTCATGTATTCGTAGTTAAAATTGTTTTAAGATAATTTGAACGTTGCATTAATCAGCTCCTGTCTTGTTCCACACAGTTACGGTAGATAGAGATTATCCAAGGGCCACGTAGAATCGGAAAATTAATTGTGAGAAAAACGCCAACTAGATTACTGGGGTCGGGCACAGGTCTTACAATCGATCCGTTGATATTGAGTAATTAATTAATAGATATATATTAGAGCTCACTCTCACTTTACCGTTCTATTTTTGGAGTTATTATTTTTATAGCTACGTTTACAGTAATAGGAACAGAGATTGCAATAATTTATTGACACGTCACCACAGCATGCTTCTATGTGCATCGAGGAGGTTTTCATTATGCCGAATTCATTTGTTGCCGTCAACTATCCTTTAATGCCTAAAACTCATACAAAGCTATTTCAACGTCCAACATCTGCTAAGCGTCCTGTGACGGCTTACCATTTTCTCGGTTATGAGTGACACTTTCGCCCAAAGACAGTATCGTAAAAGACTTATGAGTGGGAAAACTTTTATTTTACGCGTATTTCTTCAGGATATTTACTTAGTCTAATTTTTAGAGTAATATAATTTTCAGAGCAGTTTATTAAGGAAGCGGCAAAAATAGTTTGTATGTTTCATAGTTATGTCAATGCCCAGGGGCGGTCGGTAAAATTACGAGTTATTCAGCAGATCTCGGATCGTTCTCTCTGACAACGGCCACAGTGGTTGCCGGGAAACTCGCCCAGTGCCAACATGATCACTAGACAAGTCCCACTCACGCCCGTCGCCTAGCCATAAGTATTGTGTAACCCAATAAAAGAAGGTATGTCAAACATGCGATAAAATTTTAATAAGTTGTGTTTAGGATAGATATTAAATTTTTTGATATCTAATTTAATTTATTTACATTTTTTAATTTATCGAGTTAAGTTAATTAAGCTTTAGTTCAGAAGTAAATGTGACAGTTCAGTCGATGCTACGCTACCATGGCGTTTGATTCGGTGCTACTTAAATATTAAATCTGAATTCTTTAACTCATCGAAATTATAGTATAAATCTATATACAAGTCTATCTATCGTATCATTATATACATACATATTAATGGCAGGAAGAGGCACTAAGTTTCAATCTTCGCAAAGGTAATTATTACATCATTTTTTTTATTTTGTCTCATAGTCTTTCTCTCTCTCTGGTCATTTACTTTTTGTAGGAACTCCGAATTATCGAACAAGTTCAATAGAAGTGCTTCAAATGTATAAAACTTTTAATAATTTTATAGTCTAGGTATTTGCTTCAAGGACAACACAATATTTACTGTAAACTGCAAAAACATTATACTGTGCTAACAACTTTTTATAAAACAATCACTGGAAGAAACATGTTCCTCGTCTAAAGGAACTATATCAGCAAAAAAAGATTAATTCGTCAATTACATTAAATCTCTGCACTTACATCTGAGACTTTACCGATTCTACTTCCCGCTGGAGTCACATGTCAAATGCGTTTTAATAAAACCTTATTAAAACGCATTTAACTTATATTTTACGAAGAAAAGAGTACAACATAAATTTAATAATATCTCAGATCGTCATTAATATTTTGCATCATTCAATGCTTAACTCAATGTAACGAGAATATTACACGTATTTGATTTCAGGGAATGAAAGTTTTACAGTCAATTAGCTTGTGCGATAATAATTTCGAATTAAAAAGCACTCTAGCAAAATATAGGGTTGTCAAAAAGAGGTAATTTTGGAAATTGATAGTGTATACAACGGTTAATATTGAACCGAGTGTATGATGTATTTTATTTTATAGAGTAGTTATTAAAGTTCAAATTCAATTTTTAAGATACAACTTCACTATATCACTTCGACAAATATGAACTAGATAATTGGAGTTAGTGTGAAAATCATTATTGTTAGTAATTTTCGCAGCGATGGTGGGGTAATTTTCAATCAGAAATATAGAAATTTAGAATTTAAAATTTGAATTTAAAAAATATACAAATCAAAGCAAAAATCAAAACCCTTTATTAAAAAAAACATTAATACAAACAACGTTACTAGAACAATTAAACGAAACTATTTTTATATAGTCGCCTTGTGTTTGTAACAACAAAATCTCGATGTTTCGTTTCGAACTAAATAACAGTATGTTTTAAAACAGAATAGAACTTTGTCAAAACTGAGCACTGGTCCAGTAAAGACACATAGCATGACATCATTATTTGCATTGGGCGACATATCCAATGTATTACGTGACGTCACCGCCGTCACACTGATGCTATACAATGCTTCAACAACTGGCTGTTTGTAAAACAAAACATTTTAAAGGCTTCCAGTTATAATGAACGACATGACAGCAGGGTATATCTGGGTAAATAATAATGCAAAAAACAAGAGTGTAATTATGACTGTGCCAGTGTAACTGTAGAACGTGAGAGGTAATACCATCATCATCTATATACGTCCCACAGGTGGGCTCGAACTTTGGAAAAACGCACGAGGAGACTCCCTCAAAATGGTAGTCCTCAAATAGGTATACTTGTAAAATCGATTGAATTATTTCAAATGTCTTTTTGGCTGGTAACTACAATGGAACCAAATGTCACACCACATAAATTTATTTAGAGGTCACATAATATTATTAAAGGCATAATATTATTAATACATGGGGAGATTGAGCCATAACACCATCATGACAAATGCAGGTTGTTGAGTAACCGGTTGCCGTAGCAACCAGTACCATCGGCTTATCATACCTACCGAAGCAAGTAAGAACTTGGGATAGCAACATTTTGAATAATCCATTTTGGGACCAATCATGGCGAAAGCTGCTATATAATCGAAACCCAGAATAGAACGGAAGGACAGTTATGCAAATTTCTACCTTTCCAGTTAAAGATTAAGATGATAGTGTGATGGTGATGTTTGTGTTTGATACAAGAACGAGCTATGCTGCTTTCGCTAGATACTAACAAGACAAATTTGAAATAGTTGTCTACATACATTATGAGTCATTTTCTTTCTCCGCCACAACATCACGGACAAAGTCATTTTGTAATTCGATTTTTTGTCGTAAATTCAAATAATTGGAATTCTTTATCGGCGCATGCGTTCCTTCTACCTCCATAAGTTCCTTCATGAGAGGTGTGAAAAAGTACCGTATTTATGGACTGATCAATACCAAGGCATAAGCTTAACCCGGCTTCAAATCTAGCGCAATAGCAATTAGATATTGGTAATAGTTCTATACCTATGCCTAAGATTTAATAATACTGGCCTAGAGTCTGTTGTGCATTAACTAAAATTAAATTTACGTTCAGTACTACTCTTTCATTACAAAAATACTATAAGTGATTTTATTTGACGTTTCTAAAATGGCAGCTTTAAGGTATGTTTTTTAACGCTCATCTCAAAACATCCCAATTATAATAAATATATTATGTCTTTTCTAAGTGTCAACTATCTCAAAGTATGAAGGGGTCATATCGAATTGAAATGAAAGCGAGGCAAATAAATTAATTTTAGTTCAATAGGATGCTAGCCGAATTGCCACCACATTTTTAGACATTACGCCACTTAAATGAGAATCAAATAACATACAAAAATCATGCAATTTTGAAAAGAAATATCTAATTTTAACAGTAATACAAGATTTTTAATCAAAGCATCTTAAAATAACAGTAACAGTCAATAAAATAACAATAGACCGAAATAACCGATTTAACGTATTCAGATTCGTATCTTTGGGTCGAAAGGAAATATAAAACGATGACATTCGATTAAATGTCAATTATTTAGCCCTGAAGTTATGTTGAGATCAAATCACATTAAAGGTCAATAGCCGATTACTGATAAAAGAGAGGGGGAAGGGGGATAAGCGATATATGATTTCAAAGTTGAAAATGTTGTTGTTGCATGTGATAAAGTTACATCTTAATAACATTTAAAGTTTCATTAATTTTTAAACTGTACTTATTGTTTTTAAAATTGAATTCTTATTTAGATATTTTGAAGTTTTGGTTGATATATCTTTCCAGACGTGACAATAAAAAATTTCTTTCGGTTTTGATTATCTGAAATCATACAAAATATATATTATTATATTGGGGTTTCTCTCAGGCTGGTAAGGTTGAATTATTATTATTAAGAGCTAATTCAATTAACTTACTTACTTTAATTTACTTACAAGGCTTAATGTTAAAAGGATAACGATTCAAAAATTATTTAATTCCACTATCGATAACAGTTAATGAATCGAATAAATCCCACTGATTGCCCAATCAGAATGCGGAATGCAGGGTTGGGGTGAAAGGATAGCATTTCGTTCTTTATTGCCTCCGCGCTTAAAATCTAATCGAAAAGTTTTATGTTCTATTACTGACAAAAGTATAGCACCTTACCCACTTTTATAGTAGATGAAATTTAGGAGTCTTTTTAATGGCCTAAGACTTTTATATATTTTGCTACGCTTGCCTATTGTTTGCTTATCACATTACAGTTGAATTAAAATCTATACAAAAAAATACAATCAGTGAACCATACCACTTCCCCCTTTTTTGAAACCGAATTAGAAAAAATTGTTGTAGGGGTTTTCAAAGTGGAAGGTCTTGTCTCTTATGTTGTTATCATAAGGTTATCATAGACAAAAGCGGCCCATTTTTCTGACGGCAAATATGTATAATAACGTTAAATTTAATACCGAACCTGTGTTAAGCAAAACAAGGTCGATTTCTTAAATGAATAAAGCTCTTACATACTTAAACCCACTTGCATTTAACTATTTGTTAATCCCGCGTTAGATCTAATTTTAATCACGCATTTAATGCAATTGGGTATTCGAATAATACAAAAGGTAAAGCTTTAGGGCCTTACAATGAATTCATAAACATTATTAACTGTACTACAAAAGGATTTTGTAAAGACTTCGATGAATCTTTCAACCTTCCACTTTTCGACTTCATTTTATGATAACAACGTCAATTATTTATTTATTTTTTGAACTGTATACGCATAATCTAAAAATAACGTCTTGTGAGGTGTATCTATATTTTATAAGATGATAAATAAATAAGTATATAAAAGAGGCAATTAAACGTGGTAATAATCGTAGGTACAATAATATTGCTTATAGTGACCTAAATTAAACGGCGAGTCATTGACGCCTATAAAATTTTTGTATGATAACCCTGTACACATCTATTAAATGAAAATTAAGCACTACATCATGTGAAATCTACCAGATAGACGTAATACACGTAATATCTTACCTCAGAAGCAAATAAAGAAAGGCGATACCTTGGGAATAATGATTCAACGTTACCCGCCATAAGGGTTTATGAAGACTTCTATCGCTATCATTATTTCCTGGAATATCATAATTTATTCACTCAGTATAACATTAATATGATACATATATTGCCAAGTGCAGCTCAAAGTAGGTCACACGTTTTTAGACTACATATTAAGTAACATAGGAAATAAACAATCTTTTTTGGTCTTTGAAGAAAATTTGTTACTGAAAATAAAATAGTATTCTCTCGAATTAACATTAACATTTAAGTGTCCCGGGCATCAAAATATATATAAAATATAATGTCGGATATGAAATAATTTACAAGACAGAATATTTAATTTTCATTTCAGAGTATATTTATTTTAAATTATTACACCTCAAGATGTAACATTCCCCCCCTCAGTAAAGACTCTCATAGTAACTCTCAGACAAGCCTGCTCTACTCTCAACCCCAAATAACATCATATACTCCTCCCAGTCTACCTAAATACCTATATACTTATCTCTATAACAAATAATACCTATATTAAGCCGTACCAGAATATCAGACTGTGTACTTTTATTTAATATTATATTTATAAACTAAAATTGGCCAAGCATGTGATCATCTAGTAATGGTAGGACTCTAGTTGTGACGCAGATAACCCAAAGTTCTTTTATGAGGTATGTGAAGCTTACTTTAGTAACTGAATGGGCATGTAAGATAAGGATAATATAAAAGAATTAAATAATAAAAGATATAAGGTATTTAGAAAAGTTCAATAATAAGTAGTTAAAGTTAAGATAATTTAAATTTAGGTATTCCTATATTTCTTATAGAATGACATGTATGGGAATCCAGTAATAGTGATTGTTAATAAAGGAGGAGATTAGGATATATAATTGAAAGCTACTGTTGTCTCCGCAACCATACTTGGATATTATGGGTCAATACTACAAACTATCCTTTAGTTGCGGGTGCCTTACGAGCTCCAACCGCCGCCCCAAGGCGAGTGAAGGCCAACCATAAATTGCCTTCCCCTGAAGTAATATTTTTGTATTGGAATTTGAAGCGCCCGAAGGCTTGTATGCAACAGAGTATCTCTGAGCACAAAAGTAGGTCAATTACTACATGAATGTAACCGCACTCTAAGTATCCAGATTTGTTTATAATAAGTTTTCCTAATGATGTTGCTGATAAGCATAGCTAGAAATACATTAGCAAACATGCCACCAATACAATAGTATCAATACTAATATGCTAAGGGTGGATCAACTTCTGTACCTCTACGTGGGATATTTATCCAGAGGTTTCCACGCATTCAGAGTAAATCAGACCCAATAGCCAAATTAGTATAACCGATGATAATTGTAGCCCTACCTAAATCCTTATAGTAGTGGTCAATGTCAATAAGCCAATGAGTGGTTCAACTTTGAACCTCCGTGTGAGATATTTATCCAGGGTTTCCACGCATTCCGTAAGTTTATCAGATCCTGTCAATAAGCCAATGAGTGGTCCAACTTTGAACCTCCGTGTGAGATATTTATCCAGGGTTTCCACGCATTTAGTAAGTGATTCAGACGCATCAGTCAGATTAACGTTGATAAACAGTAGAACGTATAAGTGAGGGTGTTCCTTACACCGGCGCATTCACGTTTATAAATATGTCGGCAAGGTTAGCATCACTAACCGGCAGACAGAATAACGTAGTGTTTTGATGGTTGGTAGATTGTAGAATATCAGTGTGCATGATTTCAAATGTAAGTCAGCAATCCTTATCATGCTGTTATATAGCAATTTGACTTAAGTATGAATTATCTGGTACTTTTTGTAGGCCATCCATAGGACAGGGACGCAAAATGTTTTCACCTTGCAAATAATCTGCTAAGGAAATATAACCTTAATTATGGTAAGTTATTGATATCTGGGTGTTTAATTCACCAAATGGTTTTGTAATATTGTGCAACCATTATTTCGGTGCGTTCGTAAGAAAATAATATATAGACTAATCACAGCCTCATAATCGTATACCTAAGCTCACTAACATCATCCTGGTCAGTAGTCATACATTCAATAATATAACCCATGAGTGAGTAACCGCAAAATGTTTTAAAATAAGTAAGTAGGTAACGGGAAATAAGTTAATTATAGAAGTAAAATATTTGTAAATATTAGTTACGTAATTAGAAGTTATTACTTGGCTGAAAAAGAAATACAATTAGTAATAAAAATTAATAAAGATTAAAATTAAATTAATAATATTAAGATTTTATACAACTGCCATCTGCAATTCCTGGAAGACAAGACACATGACAAATTATATTTTAAAGTGACAGTCCGTAACCGACCGTAGTCCGACTGCCGGTAATGACGCATTACTTATAATTTCTGAAAGAGAAACCAGGTTAGCACACAATACATCTTAAACTGCCTTATCCTGCTACACGGCTCCACCTGATGTGTCCTCTCCTAACAAATACCTGGTTAGAGAAACAATTGCGATGGAGAATCCGATGCTCGCGCTCGACGCCATCGCTCCCCGTCCGTGCCCCAAGCCAAAGTGCCGCCCCCCGAAACATCTCGAATCCTCGCCGTCAGAGTTCATTTCGTTTCACGTACTCCTATTAACCGACCAAATACGAAATTAGAACCGAAACCGTTTTTAGTATGAAGTCATTTGATTTTACTCATGTTTGAAAATCTCCTTCCTTTTTCTCTCATGGTTCCAAATCTCGACCCTAGGCGGCGCCCTCTACTCCCGTCTCCTCCCTCTGTATGAGCAATCGATTATACTTAATAATCGAATAATCGAATATATTGTAATAAAAAAGAACAAATAAATTAAATAAATGTGACATAATTTTGTAGTTATTTTTACATAATAAAAATAATTATATTATGATTCATTTATTTTCCTTAAAATATATCGGAGATCTCCCCAATACGACAATGCTTTATTTCTGAAGAAGCTCCCAACGACGAAACTAGTTGACATCGACGCGCTTCCACTCCTATATATATATATAGGGAATTAAATAAAAATATTGAAAATAATGTTTCGATTATGAGTCAAATAAATTTCCTTTTTTCTTTTTTAATTATTTTCCTGAGCGTAGACCTCCGTTCCGTCACAATCGCCCCCTAAATTATTACGAAGTTTACCGAAGTGATAATTTACTAACTTAAAAGGAACGGTAAGAATAGCGAAGGGAAATAAAATAAGCACTAAGAAATCAGGTTAAAAATCAAAGCGAATGTATAACCAGCCGTACCCTATTCTTCTACGACTACATAATTTATTTGGTTTAGTTAAATTATTATTATATTATTATATGTTATATACATAACTTTCATAATGATATTTCCGATAATTTATTATACGAAATACAATGATTATTTTCAATATTAAAGAATATTTCACATCTCAATGCGCTCCATTACAGCCCAAAGTTAAATTTAAGAAAGTAAAATCATAAAACATTCACCCTAACTTCTTTGAATAGTTTGTCAGATATGCTTTTTGTAAGTATTTTTAAACCAACCATTAGAGGATTAAACAAGAGTTAAACAATATGCACAATTAATAAAACCTCTCATGAACAAATATCGCCTGTTGCGAGGGCACTTAACTAATGGGCAAGATCCTGGTTGTGAGGCAGGACTATCCTAGTGATAATAAGTAGCTCGTCCATACGGAATGTTGTGTCGTTAAGCCTATCAAACGACCATTCAAGGCATGGAACGATTACCTATCTCTCCCAAAAATCACTTGTCCCTCATGGCAAGGAGACCATAAATATCCAACTGAGAAATTCCATTTGCGCATACCACTCTCCCCGAGCTAAAATCATGTAAAGTTGGAGCATGTTAATAATTTGCTTCACATGTACCAGGCTACAGTGACCATATTACATTTATATAATTTCAATCTTCCAAAAATCACTGTTTCCCAACAATGCAAAACAATTTATAGTGTGCGTAATGGTATTCGGTCTTAGCCGCATGTAGAGTATTGAGTTGTCTGTAAATAGCAGACCTGCCTTGCCCTAGATGTGTTCAACACATCTATCAGAGCACTAACCTAACAATATATTCACAGTAACTCAATTGTGTCATGTAAATGTATCTGACAAACTACCCAAATGAAATTGTTTCATAATTACAGTCCTGTGACATTATTAGAGCCCATTTATTAACTAAATCATTACATACATCATCTTTATTTATTCAATTGTTAAAATTGAATCACTTCCCAAAACATACTTTGACTAGCAATCATTCAATATGTTCATCCTTCCCCGATCTCCTTTTCAGCACCTCCAACAACATCCCAGATCATCAAAATTATGAAACGCTTTAAATAATTCGAATCGAAACTATATATCTATAATGAAACTGACTATATTTTACAACCCCATTTTTTTACTTCAAACCCACTAAATTTCTTCCCTATTTTCACTGTAATCCAACGCCTTCAGATGCGTCAAACCGACGCCTAAAATACAACCAGGAATATGAATATACAATTGCCAACATCTTTCCATGGAATGTGTGTTTTTAAACCCAAATGTTAGAACGTCATCATAAAGATTGAAATCACCAAACTTCTCGCACCTTAAGCGTGAATGAATACAATTTTCACAAGGAAATCCAAAATGTGGAAGGGAACTTAGTTGTGAATTAAGTCAGCGCTAGTCGCAATATATTGTTCAAATTAGTTCGAAAACCAATAAGTGCCAATATATCCTTTCCATAATCTAGATTATCCACTTTTTAGTTCAAACGATAATCATCCAAATCACAGTAATGCATAGTTCAGAACCTTCAAACAATAAAATGGCCTAAACATTTCGGAGCATGTGAAGTGTATTTAATTTGATTCTTTCCTGCGTGTAGAGTATTGAGTTTATTCTAGTACGCAAAGTCTATTAAACTAGACTTATTTAACCTATGCCCAAAATAAACCCAGGTGTATTTATCCATGGTGAAATGTCAACAACAATAACACTCATATCCAAGATGTATTGTAATTTAAAATAAACAAAATATTGAGTGACTACTAAGTTTATATAAATGAAAATAATATACTGAATCTAAAGTAGTGTGGTAGCTTTTATATCCTACAATGCCATTCCTAATGAACCGCGACCCTAACTAGGATCCTTTAACATTTTATATCGCGGTTTAATTAATCGGTTTTGTTGTAGTAAAATTAATAATTGATCTGATATACAGAATAAAATTAAATTATCAAAATTAATAGAATCACTAATATATATATATATATATATATATATATATATAAACATGTCATACTGGCACACCATCCCCTAAATTAACGCTGATTATCGCGACGTTCACCGAAGTGATTATTCGAATAATAAAAATCCAAAACGTGAAGTACCTACGCTTAGATGAAAGTTTCTAAAATGGAACAATGCTTTTCGTATCATCACCTGCCTGTCAAAAAAAACATCATTTAACAACATTCCAAAATTAAGAACTAATAATATTTGAGTCAGTACCATTCCACCATTACAAACTAAAATCAAACCAAAGAAAGATTCAAGCGGAGTATCACCCGAAGTTTCTGAAATGTCGACCACCAGCATCAACCAGTCCAACAAATTATAAACAAACCCTAATCCCAGTAGAACATAATGTGCGTTAAAACAACCGCTTAGATTGATAATAGCATTCACATTGTTATTTGACAGATAACTAATTAACTCTGGAAAAAAAAACAATTTAAAATTAATAAAATTACTCTCGCCCCCACATCACCTAGATAGAGTCAATACAAGATATCAGAAGTATTTAAATAGATTGAAGTTTTGTCAAATTTTTACAAAAATAACTTCACAAAATGTGGCTGTTTGAGTCGAATTCCTCTGCCTTCCTTATATACTGAAAAAAACTTACATGAATAAAATAAAATTTTATAAATTGATTATTGTAATTTAACTACTTATTCAATGTTATCTAAAGCTGTTAAATAAAAAATAAAATCAAATTAGTTATTATCATTTGTAAAATGATCCTAAAAAATGATATATAAACGTCAAACAAACAAAGTTAAATCTAAGAAATCTTAACAAAGTTCTGGCTGTATGAAAGCAAAGTAACTTTGTAAACGAACTTCGTCTTTGACAGTTAATAATTATTGTTATGCATGTTATCAATAACATCTTACTAAAACTGCATTATCTTAGCAAGAATAACTATTAATTGACACAGCTAACAAAACAAATGCATTGCACAAATATATGGCATATACACTGCATGCATGTACCTAATTAACTACAGGTTATTATTTTTCTTTTTTTTATATATTATTGTTTTAATTTGCACCATTATTTAGGTAAACACGCTTAGTTTTTGCTTGTTTACAGTGGTCTGCTTTTGTACCATCCTCAAACAACATATCAACAAGCTTGACTAACAAGTAATTTAGGCAATAATTGGAATTATGTAAAATAAAATGACTCCTTGTACCGCTATACCACCAAAGTGGAAAACCAAAACAGAATTCTACACTGAAAATTTGAATTACTAAGTAAATCAAGTAATTGATGTAAAAGTGAAGTACCTAACAATCCTGAAATATCTAGTGCTAATGTATCACCTAGTGGCTGTGTGTAGTACTTAATAAAAGGGAAGTACCTACTTGTTATAAGATAAATGGAGTTATATAAAATAAAGTGATGTACCTACATTGCAAAATGAACAAAGTGAAAAACCAAAATAGAATTTTACACTGAAAATTTGATTTACCAAGTTATAGTGAAGTACCTAACAATCATGAAGCATCTAACAATAGTGAAGTACCTAACAATACTGCAATATTTAATAATAGTGTCACCTAGTACTGGTATAAGTACTGAATAAAAAATGAAGAATTTAAAAATCATGAAGTACCTAACAATAGTGAAGTACCTAACAAACTAAGGTGCAACCGAGCACAAATAAAGATTAAAGTTACCCACCACCTATGTTTTAATGTGAAAACTTAGTAATATCAAGTGATTTGTAGCATACTAAACTTTAATAAATTAAAAAGCAATGAAACATTTATTTTACTAACTCATGGTAAGTCTTTAAAATAATTATTAAAATTTAAATAAAACAAAAGTGTAACATATTTAAATCCACGCCCCCAGGACCTTTCACATATATAGCAAATCTTAAATTAAAATTAATTGTATTATATGCACGCCCCCAGAACTCTTGGTAAGCTTCACATTTTTAAAAACCTCACCCTTTGCACAAGCAACAAATTGTGACTGATTTTCAGTCACTTATCAAAGTACAACAGTCTTCAATTTAAATATTTGTTTATCCTGGTCACGGCACCAAATTGTAACATTCCCCCCCTCAGTAAAGACTCTCATAGTAACTCTCAGACAAGCCTGCTCTACTCTCAACCCCAAATAACATCATATACTCCTCCCAGTCTACCTAAATACCTATATACTTATCTCTATAACAAATAATACCTATATTAAGCCGTACCAGAATATCAGACTGTGTACTTTTATTTAATATTATATTTATAAACTAAAATTGGCCAAGCATGTGATCATCTAGTAATGGTAGGACTCTAGTTGTGACGCAGATAACCCAAAGTTCTTTTATGAGGTATGTGAAGCTTACTTTAGTAACTGAATGGGCATGTAAGATAAGGATAATATAAAAGAATTAAATAATAAAAGATATAAGGTATTTAGAAAAGTTCAATAATAAGTAGTTAAAGTTAAGATAATTTAAATTTAGGTATTCCTATATTTCTTATAGAATGACATGTATGGGAATCCAGTAATAGTGATTGTTAATAAAGGAGGAGATTAGGATATATAATTGAAAGCTACTGTTGTCTCCGCAACCATACTTGGATATTATGGGTCAATACTACAAACTATCCTTTAGTTGCGGGTGCCTTACGAGCTCCAACCGCCGCCCCAAGGCGAGTGAAGGCCAACCATAAATTGCCTTCCCCTGAAGTAATATTTTTGTATTGGAATTTGAAGCGCCCGAAGGCTTGTATGCAACAGAGTATCTCTGAGCACAAAAGTAGGTCAATTACTACATGAATGTAACCGCACTCTAAGTATCCAGATTTGTTTATAATAAGTTTTCCTAATGATGTTGCTGATAAGCATAGCTAGAAATACATTAGCAAACATGCCACCAATACAATAGTATCAATACTAATATGCTAAGGGTGGATCAACTTCTGTACCTCTACGTGGGATATTTATCCAGAGGTTTCCACGCATTCAGAGTAAATCAGACCCAATAGCCAAATTAGTATAACCGATGATAATTGTAGCCCTACCTAAATCCTTATAGTAGTGGTCAATGTCAATAAGCCAATGAGTGGTTCAACTTTGAACCTCCGTGTGAGATATTTATCCAGGGTTTCCACGCATTCCGTAAGTTTATCAGATCCTGTCAATAAGCCAATGAGTGGTCCAACTTTGAACCTCCGTGTGAGATATTTATCCAGGGTTTCCACGCATTTAGTAAGTGATTCAGACGCATCAGTCAGATTAACGTTGATAAACAGTAGAACGTATAAGTGAGGGTGTTCCTTACACCGGCGCATTCACGTTTATAAATATGTCGGCAAGGTTAGCATCACTAACCGGCAGACAGAATAACGTAGTGTTTTGATGGTTGGTAGATTGTAGAATATCAGTGTGCATGATTTCAAATGTAAGTCAGCAATCCTTATCATGCTGTTATATAGCAATTTGACTTAAGTATGAATTATCTGGTACTTTTTGTAGGCCATCCATAGGACAGGGACGCAAAATGTTTTCACCTTGCAAATAATCTGCTAAGGAAATATAACCTTAATTATGGTAAGTTATTGATATCTGGGTGTTTAATTCACCAAATGGTTTTGTAATATTGTGCAACCATTATTTCGGTGCGTTCGTAAGAAAATAATATATAGACTAATCACAGCCTCATAATCGTATACCTAAGCTCACTAACATCATCCTGGTCAGTAGTCATACATTCAATAATATAACCCATGAGTGAGTAACCGCAAAATGTTTTAAAATAAGTAAGTAGGTAACGGGAAATAAGTTAATTATAGAAGTAAAATATTTGTAAATATTAGTTACGTAATTAGAAGTTATTACTTGGCTGAAAAAGAAATACAATTAGTAATAAAAATTAATAAAGATTAAAATTAAATTAATAATATTAAGATTTTATACAACTGCCATCTGCAATTCCTGGAAGACAAGACACATGACAAATTATATTTTAAAGTGACAGTCCGTAACCGACCGTAGTCCGACTGCCGGTAATGACGCATTACTTATAATTTCTGAAAGAGAAACCAGGTTAGCACACAATACATCTTAAACTGCCTTATCCTGCTACACGGCTCCACCTGATGTGTCCTCTCCTAACAAATACCTGGTTAGAGAAACAATTGCGATGGAGAATCCGATGCTCGCGCTCGACGCCATCGCTCCCCGTCCGTGCCCCAAGCCAAAGTGCCGCCCCCCGAAACATCTCGAATCCTCGCCGTCAGAGTTCATTTCGTTTCACGTACTCCTATTAACCGACCAAATACGAAATTAGAACCGAAACCGTTTTTAGTATGAAGTCATTTGATTTTACTCATGTTTGAAAATCTCCTTCCTTTTTCTCTCATGGTTCCAAATCTCGACCCTAGGCGGCGCCCTCTACTCCCGTCTCCTCCCTCTGTATGAGCAATCGATTATACTTAATAATCGAATAATCGAATATATTGTAATAAAAAAGAACAAATAAATTAAATAAATGTGACATAATTTTGTAGTTATATTTACATAATAAAAATAATTATATTATGATTCATTTATTTTCCTTAAAATATATCGGAGATCTCCCCAATACGACAATGCTTTATTTCTGAAGAAGCTCCCAACGACGAAACTAGTTGACATCGACGCGCTTCCACTCCTATATATATATATAGGGAATTAAATAAAAATATTGAAAATAATGTTTCGATTATGAGTCAAATAAATTTCCTTTTTTCTTTTTTAATTATTTTCCTGAGCGTAGACCTCCGTTCCGTCACAAAGAGACAAAATTTAAAAAGGAAATAAAATGTTTCACGAAATTATGAGCGGACATTTTTAAATGATATTAAAAATTACCGCTCATAATGTCAGTATTAATTTATTTATAATTTTTACAAACACAAAACTATACTTAATTGTATAGGTTATCTATATGACGCTTAATTGTCAGTTATCCATGGATTCTTTAAAACTATAAAACAATTGCTCTTAAGGACGTTAAACACAATTGTCTTGTAATACACTATTTAAAATTTAAGTATATATTATATCTAATTAAATTTAACAATTTTGCCTTAGAACTACGACTGAAATATAGGAAAAATTAACTGCTCCATGCAACAAAGCATACATTCTAGTCGAGTAAATTTTTCAAATCAATCTTTTGAATTACAAATAAATTTATTTAATCAATTCCAGAATTTATACAAGAACAAAAAATGTTCAAAAATTCAAAAATTATGGTTCAAAATATACGAAAGATTAAAACTTCTCACTCCCACCCGTAACATCTCAGTACTCATCTGATGATACAAAGTCAAATTCGCAGTAACCTCGTTCTGGATTGAATCCGTTCTACCAATCGCCACCCGCCGATATTAATGTCAGCCATCAGTCTAGCTGTCTGATTAGATCAGCTGATGCAGCCGACAACACTCCAAGATACCATACTAAACGTAATATCAGTAAAACAATGTTAGAATTAAACCTTAATTCAATATAAAAAATATCACTTGTGGAAAAAGCGATGAAATTTTAGGATAATCCAATGTGTCTTAAGGAACACCGGGGGGCAATTCTAACTGCATGATTTCGTATCTTCTTGTTTGTTTGACATAAGTGGAGCCCAATTATGTAAACGCGGCAATGTTTGGCGAGTTAGTAAGTAAACGTAATAGACATCACACACGTCTGTATTCATTCGTACGCAATGCAGAAAGTACGTAACATTGCTATAATAATTATAGTAGGCGCACGTAAACTAATAAAATGAAATATAATTATTCATTATTTCCGGGAGGCACAATTTTACACAGCTACCTTATAAATTATTTATTTCTTTTTAGTGTTGGAATTACAATTTTTTGTTACAATTTAATACTGCTTCTTACTGTATTGTTACTTGAAATAAATATATTTACATTAATCTTTTTCATCGTTTGATTCCAATTAATGATTTTAAAATAAAAATTAATAATAATTAGATATATTTATTGACTATACCAAAAAATTCACAGTGCTTAACGTAGGTGTCATAATTATCACTAACCGCCTACAAATCCTACTGCTAGGCACAGGCTTTTAGTGAAAGTGGTTGCCATAACAACAGGGGCCAATGATTTAACGTGCTTACTAAATTACGAAAGAGCGGGAGATATCAAATTTTGATTGACCTGTGTAGAAACCAAACATCATATTCTATCGATAATATCAATTTAATACGATGAATCATACGTTTCACTATTTTCTGAGCGGGCCACCACCATCACATATGGGTATAAAAATAACCTACGATCTTTTCTCAGATCTATCATATAATAGAAAAAATATTTCATAAAAAGCTGCCGTTTCAAAGGAGTTCAAACTTTTTTACTTTTTAATTCCTGTTTTGAACGTAGCAGTAAAATCTATTAATATAATTAATATCGACTGGTAAACATTAGCTTGTAACGCAAAAACAGAAATAGTTCGAAAGGAAATCACGTTTCGACAAACAAAGTGTACGGCTTCTCTCTCTAGGTCGATGTGATGTGGCAGATACTGTGGCGGAGACTAAGCGAAGCCTAAATGAAGCAGTTGATTTCGATAAGCTGATATATGATGAAAAAACACTGGGTTCTCCTCGGTAGTTTTTTTCAGTAGGAAGCTGCCACTACGATAATAACTTTCTTAAATAATGAGTTATTATCGTATTTTATTTGGTATATTAACAGCCAAAGCACAATATAATATACACAAGTCAATAAAAGAAATAATCAAATAACTTAATTTATTTCACAACAGCTATATAATAGAGTACTATATAATACATAACATATCTATGCTAGTGGTATTACAAAATTAATTTGAATAAAAAATGTTTTGAGATAAATAAAAAATGATATATACAATTGCAAAAAAAGTAACAACTATTTGAAAAAAAAATATATTGTTTACAGGGGTAGTGACCACCCGACGAGATGGCCATCATTGAACTTGGTATTATGTAGACGCTAAATACGCTTGAGAATGGTGTTGCTTCATTTCTTGCCTTGTGATTCTTTTTGAAACGCGTTCTTCTGCTTTTGCTTTTACTATGTCAACCTCCACTCACTGCCTTTTCATCTAATATCCGCACTATGAGTGCTCTCCTCTCAAAGTACAAAAGATCCTATCTCCATACTAAAGCTAAGAACTTATATCATTTGTAAAATGAACTCGTAAACTTATTAAGGACTCTAATATTACTAACTCATTACAAGGACAATAAATAACTGGCAACATCCTTTCGAAACTGGGTTCTCAATCTTTGAAGCCGGATTGCTATATTTTTCTCTTTGATTGTAATTAATTACTTTGTATTTGTTAGCTTGCTGGCTTTAATCAGAACAGATTCTCTTTGCTGCTTCATAATTATCAATCTATATTGGTAGTAGTTTCGTGTTTCATTTCATTTATCATCATCAGTCTTTAATTAGGTGGTTATATAGGGCTTGCTATTGAGATGCAATATAACAAGGAAGTAAATATATTTTTTTGTCTTTGGGAACTAAAATTGAATTGATTAACAGATTTAGCGTAAGCCTAAAGCAATCTGGAACACAAGACATAATAAGATTTAACGATAATATAATAATAATATTTCTGACACTGGCACCTATTAACCATCCCAAATTAAACATCATTAGGAGCATGTGTTATAGATACTAGATAAAAGACATATTTTTATGCAGTATTCATCAAGAAATTTAAAATTATCGAAATACCATAAATACGCACATTTTTACGATTGTTCGGAATTCAAAACAGTATTCAACACGTCATTTCGCTATTCGAATTTTCTTCGAAATATTTTCTTATTCATAGAGTTATCATTTTAGCAGGCAGTGAGTTTTGACATTCTCAAAGATGATGATTATGATTTCGATTACTGAAATAATAAAAATTGAACCACAAGCAACCAACTTTTGTAAGCCGATATTTGCGCTGAAGTCCTTTAAACTCGAGGAACTTTTAATCTTCAAAATTAAGTGATAAGCTATCATTGTTTTGAGAAATGAAAAACTACGTAAATTCTTTCATTTTCTAGCTAATTTCATAACCAGTAATAATAACTGGGGGTGAGAGGAGGGTTTAAATTTTGTGATTCTTGTTACCTTAGTGGTTATATCAAATAGTGTATAAAGTGGTTTTCTGTAAACATCGATGCAGTTTTCTAATTTAAGAAAAGAATTGGCTTAAAAATACAGGAATGGTACATATTTTGTTTGTTTATCATGCAACATAAATTTGAACAGCCAACACTAAAAGTGGGCCGTTTATTTTATAACAACTATAATAAAAACACCCCATTCGTGGTGTATAATATAAAAACGTGTACAAATTTTATGAACATCAATCAAAGCCTAACAGTCCATTGACTAACCTTTACAGCGGTATTTAATCTGGGAAATAAGTTTTCCCCTACTTTACTAAGCTACTTCCAAATAAACTTTACAAAGATTCACATTGAATCAAGATTAAGTGGTAAGAGTGATTGAATTAAAGATTAATTCTACTTTGGAACATCGAAAGCCAGGATAAACTAATAATTTAGAGCTTCGTTTAGATTTGGAAAGATTTTTAAGAGAATTTGGAATTCTTCACAATGTCTTAGAACAAATGAACCTCGGCTCTTATTTCAACTGAATAACGATAGAGAAAACAAGATCGTTCAGAAGATCAGAATAGTAACAAATTGAAGCATAAAACACAAAAACATTACCTTACTTTTCCATTCTCATTCTTGTGCTAATAATTTTCTTCCTCTGTTTATCACAATTATACAAATAAAAAATTATAAAGATTTAGTAAAAGAGCATGTCAGTGTCAACCAAGCTTAAAGTCTACCAATAAACACGTTTAAGAAATTTTCCAGTTAGAAGTTTATGTTAAACAATTTTTTATGAAAAAGGCTACTATGAGGTTCATTTATTTTTTTATCAACATTTTTAATTGTTATGGTATATGATAAGGACTTTAGATTTAGTCATATATACATTATAATAGTTTACATTTCTGTGATTGTAATGTTATATCCACAATCATTTTATCTGTTTTAACTATTGATATTGATATTGACAAACAATTATTGATGACGTGTAAAGTGAGTGACAAATCTAGTTGAGTTTTTAACAAGTTTGAGTTCAACACCCCTGGTAAATTTAGAAATAGATGACTAAGACTGACTGCCAATAAGTGACAGTAAGTTGACAGCGTAATATCATGATTAGTGCTGAATATCCAAGAGTAAAAGTACATAGAAACAATATTTTTTATAACGAATGTTCCTCGAAGATTTAAACGATTCCTGGTCGTGGGCATTTTCTGTTTTATTCAGTGATAGTGTCTCAAAAATTCATCTGGTGATAAAATCCATATTATTAAAATGATCTCAGATCGAAATATACATTATTATTTTTAATGTGTACTAAATCTCAATGAATTTTGTGTATCTCTAAATAAACTTAGTTATTATTACTTATTTTTTCGCTCCTAATTGAACTTTCTTGTCTAAAACTATGAGGCTAGTCCAAATTTATTCATAATATTGAGATGTTTTTATGATAAATACGAATATTTCTTCCACGGTTATGAATATTTATTTAGTAATTTAATTCAACATTGTTTCAACAGCAACCCAGACATAAGCCAATTAAAGAAACACATTATGCAGATACACATTATTTACAATATACATTATACGTATAAGAAACATATTAATATTTAGAATAATATTAGTATGTTTCTGCGTTATAGGTCAAAATAACTCTTAACTTTATTTAACCAATTGTAAGGTTACATATAAGTGAGTAAGAGAAATTTTATGAATTGTAATATATTCTTAGGTAGTATGGCTATTTAAGTAGATAAATCCTTATCCGTGCAAATATAAACCATTACATAAGCCACTCGCAAATGAATATTTTTTTCAAAAATATTGATATATATCCTGCATCGCTTCGAGCCGAGTGTACAGTTAGCTTGTCAAAATTTACGACGTCAGCGCAAAAACATGGCGGACGCATTATATTAATGGACGTTTAATGTCCTCCAAAATTTTTGATTATGTTAACATTCCCGGGTACCCCAAGGGTGACGTTTGAAAGAAAAGAGTAGTTGCCCGTACACAATATTACAAAATACTGGAACAATCTTTTACGTGACTGAGTCTGTAGCTTGAGTATAATAATTGAGAAAGTATATTTTCGCCACTATCTTCAATATTGAAAAATGTGTTAAACAACTTCTGAATTAATTCATATTAAATATACTTAGTTAAATCTAGATAACTTTTATGCTAATCAAACTTATTACTATTCTGTGTGTAGGGCACATCCCATTTTTCAATTCAATCCACCTTGTTGTAAATATATATCTACTGGAAATCGGATTATATTTAACAATATGTTGAACCTCAATACTAAAAGATCACTTTGATGAGTTTCCTAACCTTAGTACAAATGTTCAATCAGCTGGCTACCATTTATTGAACTATTTACAGACGGTATCGCTTCCGAAGCGTTGAATTTTAACACATTTCATTGCACATACTAGAATTTGAGAGTTCAATCATCAATATGTTGGCACTTTTCCTGCGTGTAATATGCTAGGATACTCCATTCCTATATAAGTTGCTGCACAAGCTTTAGTCTCTGCAGACATATATATCGAGTTTAAAAGCTAACCGGGGCATTAAACGTGTTAACAAAAGACGCGTTTACGACTGGTAAAGTGCGAACCCGTGTACTTGGCTGGATAGACGCCATTTTAGTCGTGGGTTTACGGCCACGCATGACTTTTTTTAGGAAATTATGACATCCCATTTATGTAAGGTAAATAGGCATGCCTCATTGCTTGGGTGTATACGTGGGGAAGGGGACAGTTCGGGTGTTTGCTTTAGATTTTAGCGATTTTTCTGTATATATGATTAGGGACTAAAATAGCTGTACATTTCAAATAACTATTAAACGCGATGATAAAAAATGCCGTCTAATGAAATCGTATAAAAATTTAATGCGAACGAATTTCGACAAACACGCTAAACGAAACACGTCAACTTATAATAAGGTTATGATAGTATAATGTATAAGAAAGAAGAAGAAGAAAAAGGACAAGAAGTATACGAGTGCTGTAAGTTATGACGAGAGCATTTTCTTCAGGTTCTAAAACTAGAATAATACCTCAAAAACGGGACAAGCTTTCTGTCCAAAAATTGTAATAAGACTAGAAGAAAGGACGGGAATGATACAGGAAGAGCAAATTACAGAGCAGCTACGAATAACCCCAAAGAAACAACCATTCCTGCTTAACCAGGAATAGTTACTCAAAAATGATTCTATCATAAATTCTAACCAAGTAAAAGACAATTGGAAAATTTCCTACTACTTTGAAGACATACGATACTACAAAATTAACCACATGAAATATATCATCCACATACAGCAGAACTCTGTAAAATAAATTTAGACGCCGTCGCACACGTTCACTGAACTACCTCAAAACTGGCATACGAACGACTGTACATTTTGGAACGTCTGAAGTTCATTGAACCGAGATTTATCACCATGAGAGGAACTTCAAAGCGTAGGCCACCTCTATTCCACTTTCACGTGGGCATATAAACGGCACACCAGGACTCGATCACTCCGACAGCATGAGTTAACATGACACAGAATGTAGTTGGAATACGTGTCGTGTTTTGAAGCCACGTTCAGCTATAAATTGTGACGTGTCAGAACGAAGGCGTCACGTAGTCCCATTCGGGAGGTTAAACGGGTGTCCATACACGGGGTATGGCACACCCGCGACAAATAAGTGTGGAAAATTGGCTCGCTTAGTGTTTGTACAAATTTACGACTTAATATAAAGTAGCTTTTACGGCGGGAATTCTCAGTCGGGTACGTGACGCCCGTCAGTACCATTGCAGTTATAATATATGAGTTTAACAGTTTGTGTAATCGAAGATTTGTTTTATTCGTTTCATGAATATTAAATGAGCGATTGGTATATTTCATCTTCTCACTGAAGTAATCTACGCTTAACTATATTATAGGATGGCGTAGATCCGCGTAACTAGCGTTGAATAACTCCGGTAGTGTAATTACGCGGTAATGCATAGATTCGTGGATTTGCAGTATTCCTGACGATATACCCTTACTATGAACCCTTACTTAAATCATATGTAGAAGTATAAGCATACTTGTATAACTCTTACTACTGGTAAGACTCATCGTAGAAACATTTGAGTTTTTAAAATATTCCCAGAATATATATTTCTGTCAAAATTATAAAACACTATTTTAAAACGGCTAATCGAGTAATTAGTGTCACAGTCAGTCCATAATGCCAGTAAGTCATAATATTTGTAAGAAGAACGTGACTTTTAAAGTGCCATTGAGCCAAAACGATTATTTATAATCCCTGTCTTAAAAGATATTCCATTCTGTCTTTATATTATGATAAGTAAATATTAACTGTAAGTTTAAGAGTAAGATTAATAAATATTAATCGTGTTTTAATAAGCCCAGTCTTTTCATAAAAACGCTAAATTAAATCCTCATTAGTATTCATGGTAAGTAGATATTGTGTCGTATTTCGTCGTTTCGGTTGTCACTGGACGTTCACTTGAAATTATTATTTGACGTGCTGAAATTCTGTTATTCGTCACGACATATTCAAAGTTTTGGTTGTCGCTATGACTTAACAAAGAAATAAAGACTGGACTTGGAATGGATGCAATGGATTATACATTGCATCCATTCCAATTCCAGTTTTAACCTCCTTAACAATCCTTGTACAGCTCGCATTAAGAACTCGTCGAATAAATCAGGGTTCTCTAATTTATCGGCGCGAGAGAATTTCCTTCGCCAGAGAAAATCGTATAAATTGATGGATTCCACAAATTCCTGACTCGAGACCACTGAACCGTGGATTTAAATGAATTTTTTGGGGGCGTGGGAGGTTTAAATGTTCTTCTTAATGTTTGTAACGTTCCTGATCTTAAATCGGACCGATTTAAGCTTCTATCCGGAATCTTTAATGTAAGACCTTTTATTAGCTTAGAAGAGTATTCTGTTGAAGAGGGAATTATGCAACAGATGCACTTATTTAAAACTAGGAATATGCTTGATATAGAAGAATATAGCTTTTTCTTTATAGTTTTTATCACTTATGAATCAAAGTTATATTGTACACGTAAAATATTAATCCAACCAATGGTACGGACATTCCAATAAATTATTTTATGTGTCGACTTTTCCAAAAAGTAAGTAAATTAATTTAGATTTGCTTCACATCAAAAAATATTCACAGTCGCGTTTAATATAATTCAAGCATTTTTGCGTATTTGGGGGACATTAAAAAAATGTGTTTAGTTTTATTTAATACATTCCTTTTTACAATATTAAGCAGTAAGTTCCTAGAGTCAATATTAGACCATCAGTTTTGTTGATTTGCCCTTTTGTCATTCTTTAAAAATACTCGAATAGCTGTAGAAAATATTGGAACACGTATCTATGACATTCAAAAGTTGCCTTCGATTGCCCAGAGCCTGAGCCTGACTTGAGGACTACCTCAGAAGTATAGTATTTCAATTAAAAAAGAATTTTGAAAATCGGTTAAGAATTTACAGCGAAATCGGTGAACATACACACAAGAACATTACATACAATGGAACATAGAACCTCCTTTTTTGTTTGTGCTTAGTACAGAGCTATTCCAATCCCAATTTCTATTTCTACAATTCGTAAATAATACCGTCCCGTCGTAAGTATTATTTCACCTAAACCCACGGTTTCGTTTACAAATTGCTTTGAACCCTATTTTAATGGTAGGTTTTCTGGAATGTTCTCTGGACCTTTATTAATAATTTGGGCCCAACCAAGCCTTGGAATTAGCCAATTAACGCTCGAATCCTAATAGATTTAGAGATTAAGCCTTGATTTGTTTTTGGGTGCTTTACAGTAGCTATTTGCAGTAATTATAATTAGTATTTAATATCTATGAGAAGCTAATTCTGCGTACTGTAGATCACTTTAACGATCTCTTCACTTCACGTGTTTAAAGATATTAGTTTCTATTAAGTGTATTGAAACAACAACTACGCTTCATAATCAAAGGTGCCTAATTGGTTATTAGACAGTTGAATGGCAACCGTGAGTTAATGACAGGTACAATCATTATTTATCAGCAATATTAAATTAATATGACCTTTTGAGACATATATATTTAAGTGTGGATTTAGTTGAAACACTTTCATCCATTTCTACAATTTGATATATAACAAGTAATTATATTCCTTAATCAAATGATAATAAAATTCAAGAAACATAAAAAAATCTGCGCGTGAGTCCTTAAACGCTTATAAAATTAATGCATACGTTGTTGGTGCTATATTGATACGGCAACTTCTATCAAGGTAGCACGAAGTTATGGCTCACCAGAATACCACCTCTGATAAAACCATGAGATTACCAAATAGCACCTCTGATAGAATCTGCATCTTTTGATAATGGATTAAACTTGGGCCTTTATAACCTTTTATATAATAATGTGTCACAGGCAGTCCTACATATAGCTGGCAAGGGCAGAATGACGGATGCTATATTTATTATTAAATTATTATTCTAATAAATCATTGCATACAATAAAACCAAGTTCCCACCAAGTCTGTCTAGTATCTTTCATAGTACACAAGATATATCTTTGCACTTATATATAACATTATCAAAAAAGGGATAAACTTAACAACATACGAAAAACTATAGCAAATACATATATATAAGAAATATAAAAAGATCAAATTACAATTGTATGTTAGTAAGCATAATTATTTAATAAATCATAATGAATAATGGATAGTAACGTTTGTAATAGTTTCAAATAATAAAAAAACCATCCATAAATTCAACCTAACTGTCTTCGTATTGAACGTTATAAGTTGTAGAAATCATAGTTACAATTTTGTCCATGGCCGTCCTCTTGTCCACAGCTGGAGATATCTGCGTAAATCAAAAACCTATTACTACTTATCCTTTTCTCGCACGAAATCTATGTTGTCCTTATTCCTTGCCAGGTAAATATTTTAGATTGGATCGCTGTGTGAATATGGCTTTCCAGTATTTTATTCTACTCATATCAGATGGTGCGGAACGGCATGGAATAGAAATTGGCAGCTTACGAATAACCGAGCGCCTTATGGAACAATTGTTTCACTGTAGGAAGACCAAAGTTTCAGAAAGATAGACCGCATATGAGTATATTGTAAGCAAAGAGGTATTTCCTGAAATTCTAAAAATAAAATTTTTCTAGAAATTTTCCTGTATTTTATTTTAAGACTAGCTGTGCCCGATGCATGTCGGAAAATAGGTAGGTTATATAATTTTACTTGGGGATTTAAATCAAGTTTATGAAAAATATAAATATTAACAAGCTGTCAAAGACTATATTTAGAACTTTTAGAAAATATATTTTATTTTTTCAATTAACAACTTCCATTATACGAAATTAAACAAATTAATTATTGATCACTTGAATATTGAACATTTGGGAATATTAATACAAAAAAGTTTTTTTTATATAAGAATTATGTTTTGATCATTTAACTCTTTACATAAAGAACCATTTCAACAGTCCTAAATAGGTGATTGATTTCGAACAGTATTCGTTACCCTTTTGTTCTATCTTTATCGATAAAATCAGAATTTATTCCGAATAGAAATGTTTCATTCTCAAACAATCGGAGATCCCATCTTTGTATGATCGCCTGTTTATGACCAAGCTAAGGTAAGCTTAGATACGGATAGAATCGATATATGGCAAAGATTATTATAGAGATAGTTGTACTGTAGGTACCGTTTATTATATGGATATTAATGTAGATAAACAAGTAGATATTAAAATAACTAGAGATTTCTTTTTTGTGACACTGTACTATTTCAAATAGCTTCAATACTATTATCATCTTTTAGACTTGAAGAATTAGAATTATTTTAGACTGTAATTTGCTTATATTAAGCTATTTTTAAAATGTATTAAATAATAATTATAAGGAAACTAACTTATAAGTAGAAACACTTCCTAGATCTTATGAAACAGGAAGTGTACCAATAAATCTGGTAGCAGTACCTCGCCAATTGGTGAGACCAAAATAACTAGGTAGTTCAAATATAACATACACAGGGAGATGAGCTAGGTCAAACTTGCCAACATTAGGACCATATGTCAAAGAAAACATGTTCTTTATTTTAACAAGAGTTCATTTTAAAAGTGTACCTAAATTTATTTACACTTTGTTGTACATCCACAGTCACATAACACACAGAAAATTTAACAGTTTATATACGGTAGACAATGTTTATACAATAGGCCGTCTGGAATCTCTTCCAGACAACCTAATGTTATACTGGATGTATAAAAAGAGAGAAACAGGGATGTTATTGACATTGGGTAATAATAACAGAAAATTTACAAATTAACGTGGAAATTAAACTAAAAAACATCATTATAAATATCTTTAATTCACACACACACAGTATTATAGTGACAAATAGTAATGTAATACCAGAAACACAAATGAAACCAATACCAATAAAAAAACAATTAAGTAATTTATTAAATTATGCCAAAAAATTGTGTGTTGATGGAAAACAAAGGCATTATTACAAATACGAGAAATAGACGACAGCGCCTCTCGATGAATGCCAGTACCCATTTTTGTGGTAGTGTATGTAGATAGTACTTTAGAGGAAGCTAGTGCCATCCATCGGAGATATCACGAACAATCGCATGTTTTATTTAATAGCAACAAATTTACCACACTTTTAGAAATCTCAATCAATCTATCAAATTAAATTGGTCAATTTCGTAATGAAACAAAATTTGACATTTAGTCAATAGATGGCGTTGTCACTTTAGGGGCACATTTCTACAAGGCGGTGGTAAGAGTTTTTGTATAGTAATGACTACTCTTGCATATTAATAGTTAATTTGTACCACTATTTACGTGTGTGTGTTGTATCATATACGGGGTTCCGCGTTTTTCATATATGTTTGCTACATAAATCTTATTTTTTGTAATAATCCCTACTTTGCAATGAGGTCACCAGAGGACATTGTTCTTAACGTAATACATTCTACATGGTAGATATAGAGAAGCCCTTTTGCTTAATACGTTCAGCGTTGGGAAAATATTAAATAACACAAGGAGAGTTTGAAAAAGTCTCCTATAATTATAATTGTTACATACAACACTATCAAACGCGTAAAAATGCTAGAAGATTTAGCAGTGGCAAAATTAAAATTAAAAAAATAGAGAGATTCTGCATACGACTTAGATTGGGAAGGCTCACCTCCGAGGCAGCTGGCTACGACGTGCCATGGCACTACGCCTTTGTAATTTACGTTTTCGTTTGAGTTACAACGATTTAAATTGAACTGGAAATACATAGAATTTTATTTATTATTATTTATTTAAAATTTTATGTACACGTAAATATAGTTAAAACGATACAACAGAAAAACAAAAAATTGTACAAAGGTACTGCTGCTGGTACTGTAATTTTCTTATTGTTATAATTAAATACATCACATTGTTTATCTGTATAATGTGACATCTAAATTTGCAAGTATGTATTCAAAAATATATTTATCCGTTATTACTGTTATTATTTCACCTTTGGCAAATTTGACGCCACATCCATTGCTTGAGAATCATCTTTCCATCACCCACGTATTTGGTTTTCCCTTATTTATATGGGTCAAGTTTCTCAATTTGGCTTCGAAATAACAAAATAAATAGGTAAAGAAGGCCAACTCTATAGATAATTACAGATACACAAACACATAAACACGTGTTCTTATAACGATGTCAATTAAAGTCAGAGGATAACTCCTTAGTAATGTCTTAATATCGCTATACAAGCATCTGAGTGTATACAGATGATTTCAATTGTTTACCTTTAATGAACAAGTCAAAATAACCTTTATTTCAATTTATCAAGGCTCACAATATGTATGTAGAACAGATTATAATATACTACATATCAAATAAACGTTGTTTCATATTATACTAACTGAAGGAAGCTATTCCATTCAATATAAGTAACTAAAATTATTTGATATGTTTCGTACATAAAAACAAAGTCAACGTACTCAGAATTAAAGAAAAAATGAAAATCATTTGAATTATAGTTTTCGCTCCTTCCATAAACCAAGTATCTTTGCTAAAAACTGAATTTATAAAGACACCGAGAAGACAACCCAACGCTTGACGACTCGATGTAATTAATTACGTCAGCCTTTAGAACATTTCGTATAACCACTGCAGCTCGCAAAACGTGTCGCAGTCTAGGAATTTATGAGTAACTATTTTGTAAATAAATACAAATGGTATTAAATTGAGAAACAAGGCTAGGTGTTTTTATTATAGCGTACATAAATATGATAATAAATGTTCGTGGGAGCAATAATACAATAGATTAAAGTAGGATATAATATAATATTAAAATTAGGTATTTTACAATCTATTGTAAAAAATAAAGAAAATAGTAGACAAGAAGAAAAGAAACAAAAGACCATCGCCGAACTCGGTTTTATTCTAAAACGTCACACGCCGCTCTTCAATTCTTCATGGAGGCGGCATGTCTCCTGCTACGAAGCCTCCTTGCTAGTTTTGCGCGTGAACAATGAATATTTTAGCTTCTTTTTTCTATTTTAACATCAACAAGAAGTTATTGATATTGGTCCCACTGATGGGCACAGAGGAGTTTCGGCAATAAAACCAATATGCTGTCCGTACGCGGGCTGGTGGGTCAAATCAGGAATCAGGATCAATAGTTTAACATGCCATCTGCAGCACGGAGAAGCTCGGAATAACTAACCAACTTTGACTAATCTTAACCAACAAAGTTCATTTGTTAATTTGTAATCAGAGTACTCAGATCACTTACACTGAGCGAGTATATATTGTACCGCCAAAGAAATTTGTTCTAGAGTACCACACATAACATAATCGAAAATTATTTTTCATTACTCATACTCGGTAGGTCTGAAATTGCATGAGGAGTGGGTTGAAAGTAATACCTTTCAGTTCTAGGGAGAATAGTATACTACTGAAAGTTTGTAAATATGTACACTAATTCCTTCTTTTTGTATAATTCTCACTACTATAGGGAAGGCAAAGGATTTTAAACCCCATACAGGGTTTTATATATACCCTTATACCCTATAGTAGAAAAAAAGGCACTTTTGTTAGTATTCTATAAACCTTTTTATATTTATTTACAACCCAATGTTCAGTTTTATATTTTGTTTAGTGTGCCTTCACTTACTTACTTTTCAACTATCAAATAAATATATAGTAACGTCAAACCGCGGCTTATTGCTTCACCTTCTCCTCACACAGTTACATCACAAAATGACACCCTTTTCAAATAAAAAAATACTCAAGCAAAATATACAGCTTCCAACCGACAACAAAAACTCCACAATTGTTTCTATTTTCACATATACCAACTTTCTATACAGCCACTCAATTATACGTGATGTAAAATAACCACAAAAGAACAAGACAATTAAAGAATTTTAATTTTGAAATGACTTATAACTATTTCCTTAAAATAATGGCCGGCCATTGAAAAAAAAACAAAATAGGCGAGAAAGAGACAATTCGATCTTCATTTGTTCTTTAGAGTTGTAGAGTTTTGTTTATAATTGCGTTTTATAACTTTATATTCCAGTTTTTATTTCTCTTTCCTTGTATTCGTAATGAAAAGTACAGTGATTACCTCGGGTTAAGACTTCACCTCGAGTAACAAGACACTCTCATATGTTGGTAGATCACAGATCAAGGTTATGCGGTCTACTTAAGGCACTGCCGACAAATTATTAAGGAAAAACATATTTTCGCTCCAACACATCTTTAATAATATACCAGTAAGTAGACAAGATTTCTTTCCATTCCTGGCCCACTAATCTCTTGTGTCAGACCATAAATAACATCAGGTGAAACAAAACTCAACGCATTTGCACGCAAAAATAAGTCTGCTTCTAAATAATGAGTAATGTTGACGTAAATAAATTACAAGGACGTGCGTAATGAGGAAAAGGTTTTCATGATCTTTAATTGCCTTTGTTATTTAAGGCCTTATTTTTTAATTATTATCAGATGTATTATTGCATGAACTGAAAATCGAGTAAGAAGAACTATACCACTTCATAAACTTGAATAAGAGTAGATACTTGATATAATTTTAACTTTGGATTAAAAATCTGACGTCTTTTAATCCTACTTATTTATATTATATTATAAATCAAATTTGTACTTTAGTAGTTTACTTTCATTGTACAGTAATTATATATTTATTATATTTGTGTATTTAGTGTTAATGTAATCGTATTTCTTTGTTTTCTTTTTTCTTTGTTTTTTTCTTTATTTATAAATTTTTTTCCAACATTTTAATCGCCATACATGCATTTTCCTACTGTCACTACTGGTAGAGAATAGGCATCAGTCCACCAATTATGCAAGAATAAGTAAATAAATAAATAAAAGTCACAAACGTTTAAGTCCTACATTATACACGAACAAAGACATCTACGAGTATTTATTTTTATTTTAAGTACATATTTTTATAGTTAGAAAACATTAAGCAGCAACTTTTTTATTACAAAGAACAAAGTGAATAACAAATGTAACAATGAAATATTCAAGACGAAGAAAACTTGAAATTCTGAGCAATGGCGCGAAGTTGAGCCTAAGCATTTTTCGCTCTTTGTAACTAAACAATAATTCTCGGAAAGGCAGTCGTATTAAGCCAACAAAAACCTGAACAATATCTTCTAATGAGGTTTGTGAATGTTCCCATATTTGAAAATAAATAAAAAAGTCGTTTTAATTTAATAAAAAATATAAGGTTACTTGTAAATTATTACTATTAGTGTGTTTTAACCACTTTTTTGTATAAAAATAAATAACAATATGGTTACATTACACTACCTATGAACTTCCAGTTCAAGTACAAAATGAATTAATTCCAACGGTAAAACCAAAAATAGATTTATATGAAGAGCCTTTACTATGAAAATCGTGATAGTGAAACATAAAACTGACCTTATGTTTTGAATACTGGACTTATAGTAAATAATGTTGAAGTAAACAAAAAAAAATATTTTTTAATAAACTAAATTTTTTTGCTAAAATCTTTCTGTGAACAAAATCAAGCATAATTTTGGCTCAAATTTGGTAAATATTACTCATATTTTTAAAAAGCTAGCATTGATATATTTTTTAATAATTTATCCATAGATTATATATTAATTTGAATCCTTATTTAAAATAAGAATCCTAAGTATTAAAAATATATAGATTATTATTTCTTCTGGAAAAATAATCAAAGTAGAATAAACTACGAAATAACCCAATGCTAAAATTATTCTTAAATAAAATTGTTCTCGATAATTTAAAAAACTATTTTTTCCTTTACATAAAAAAGCTCAACAACACCTCGTGGTAAGCAAAAGGAGTATATGCTGTGATAACTTGGATATTCTATCTTATCACTATCGACTATGCCGGCCCAAAAGATGACGTTTCACATCTGTTTCAGCCAAGTCAAAGCCCTTTATACTTCTTAGGTAATATGTATTTATTGGAATAAAAACATTTTAATTGTACCAAGCCGCTGATTTGTTTTATTTAAAAGAACTTTATCTATTATTTAGGATATAAAAATCTATTTTAACACACAAATATTTGGAAGCGAAGTGACCTAGAAGCCCTAGATAAGATAGATAGTCTTTTGTTTTGAAAAACAATCAGATTACCAAATTAATTTTACTATACACGTACTAAAACAAGACTATGAAGATATAGTAGATTTACAACTACTGGATATGGTAGGAAATAAAATATCAGACATTCCGACGTCCACTGTGATTTAAGCCGAACTGAACTGACTCGCCATCGGGATCACCATATCATTCCCGTACAATGCACACTTACCAATCATTGGAATGATACTTAGCCTTAATGCAGATACTGCATGGGTACATATAACAGAGCGAAATTATGAAATACCAAACATTCTTCAATTAGCGATTCGATTGCGCTCATCAAAAGGTATGCTATCTAGGGATACATTTCAAATCCCTCTCAAGGGCACTTACAATCCGCACAGCGCTGTGAGTACTCATAAGCGTGATTTGGAATGTACTGTAGCGGCAGGCTTTTGAATAATGTCGTTCAGGATTCAAATAGAGTATCAAATGTGTCGACATCAACTGAACTTTCTCTGACAAACCGCTAATCTTTTCAGTATTCCGCTTTGTCTCCGAAGTAATATTTTAATTAAGGCTCCGCCTGTTATTCCTCAAAGCAATTAAAACTTACACCAACCAGTGACGTTTGTTTTTGTCAACTTAATGTAATCCGCAGATGCACAGTTCGCCTCTTAATGAAAGAACTTTGGATATATTTCGTTTTTCTCTCGGTCTGATTAGCGTTTTAGATTTACAATTTCGAGCAGTTTGATTTTCAGTATTTTTATTGTTGAAATTATACATTTGAATGATATTTTTGAAGAACAACAAATAGAATATCAAAAGTTTCCCACCATCCACCGTCCAATACCCACGGAACAGGATTTTATTTTAGTTTGTATATTTTCCTTTTATCTTTCAAACATTATAGTAATGTCAAATCAGATTGAACAAAATATGTTTACTAACAATGCCAATCTACAACAACCATAAATGCGAAGAAATTAAAAAAAAACCATTCAACAATTTTTTTGTAGTGAGTGTAACGATTTGTTGATTAGAACAGACATGAACAAATGATTATCAATTTATTTTTTCTGTTATGCACTCAAACAACATTGAATAAAGGTCTGTAATTTAAATATTTAAATTACAGACCTTTATTCAATGTTTAGTGTAAAATAAGAAATAAATACCATGAAAAGAGTACATTACCAATTTTGAAATTGTAACGGCTTTTTAACTTTTTGTTGATCTTAAGCTTATGTTTGGTTTAACATTTTCAATGGTTATGCAAAACTCCCAACAAACAGCAAAGGTCAAAACACAACATTGACGCAGGTTTCCGTTTATCTGTCTGTCGCCGCAAGCGAGCGAATCGCATCGTTGGCCCGCCAATTTGCCTGCCCCGACCCGATATTGGCCAATAAAGCCTGCAATTTCGGCTGAAACGTTTTAGCATGCGGCCGCGACAGAAAATTACTTGCAAACCAACCTAATACAATCCTACATATAAATTATTCCTAGTACGTATTTGTGCCGCGAAGGCGATTCGGAACAAAGAGTTTTTAAATGTTTATAAAACATAAAGTGACGTGAAAACAAAAATAGTAAGAAGTTATCCAATTTTGAATTATTTTTTTAAGTTAGTGCTTAGTTCTTTCGAGAAGCTCCAGCGGTTTTTAGTTTTGTGTAAAACTATTTTTTTTTTGTGTTATGTTTCTAAGGTCAAAGTTAGAACGGTGACCGTCTTATTGTCGACTTGCCTGTATGTTTCTATATTTGTTAAAAATACTCAAATATGAAAAATGTGTATATAAATTTTAAAGTGGATCCAGTGGATCCCATCATCAGATCCTAACTTGGTGTCAATGGGACCACCCCAGGCGTTTATTCCATCAAATAAAAATAAATTGTATCTGTTCACAACTGACAGCGAAATCTCGTAACAATATGTTTGTCATTCAAAAAAATTTTGAAAAATTACACTCCGAAGTGCACTCACGAATACAATTTGTATTTTTTGTAATAATCTAGAAGATATTAATAAATACGCATAATCGTGACGATTGAGATAAGCAGTCACTTTCAGCAATAAATACAATTATGAGTATTAAAAAATTAATACGTATGATTCATAAATCATATTACAGCGCTAGATGGTAGAATGAATCCTCTTTATATGTTCAATACGGTTTGATCTTGAACATCCCTTTCTAAATATCATATGATATGACAGCTGTCTTTCTTGCAATCATATTGGGAGAGCAAATTCACTGCCCTTAAATTTAAATTTGGAGTGTGTACCTCAGAATCAGGCCCAACGGCCGTGATTCTGTTTTGCTCTGGCTTTATTGCAATCTGACAATTTTAGTATTTAAATTTAGAACGAAATACTTTTCACGACTTCATATTACTCGGTTAAAAACTGTTAATTGTAGACTAAGGACTCCTAACGGGCCAGGTCTTCGTTATTTCATTAAGGCGATGTTTGCCCCTATAATTGATTCCCGCCGATGAAACTTGCGAAAAATTGGGTTTTTAGAAATTTGTAATAATTGAAAGCACAGCTATCTCAGCAAACAGTTATCAGAAATTACTTCGTCCATTGCTAGCCAATACAGCTGCAACCCTCTGCCAGGCACCCTGACAGGGGTTGTAACTATAATAAATTAAATATAAACTAAATAAATTATTGATATACTTACTATATAGTATGAAAGCTGAATTTCATAAATGTTCTTTAGGGAACTATCAAGTTATGTTTCCGCAGTAGCTAGACAGTGGCGATTGTTTTATTTATTCGGCTTACCAGACATATTAAAAGTCTGCTGTTGGCGAAAGATATATACGTAAGCGGATAAGGAGAGATTCCTTTATACTCCTGGCGACAAAAGGCTATGGTTAGTGGTTACCATCGCCTAACATCGACAATGGTTTTATATTCTCTGGCATAAAATCAAATTTTATCTTTTATCATGTATTATATAACTATTATCATGTATGTATTCGTTATACGTCGCCAACTTCCCTCAAGTACTTTATCTTGAATCCTGTCCATCCTAAGGTTACCTGGAAGAGATCGCTTTTAGCGATAAGGTCGCCCTTTGTACAAAATTAAAGTTTTTTTTGTATTTCTCTTCTTGAATTAGCTGATGTGCAATAAAGATGTATTCTATTCTATTTGTATTATATTTAATATGTTACATACCTACAATATAAAAAAAATACGGGAAGACATTCCAACATTTGTTTCTCCAGCATTTCTGACTGGAACGCCCACTTCGATTGTCCTTTTTCATTTCCAACCGACAAGTACAGCAGAAAGCGTGTAAAACCAAACGGCTAGACCAATAAATAACGTAGGAGCAAACCTAACGCACGATCCTAGTGCTAAACTGTCTAAAAATATGCCAACTACCAAAGTTATTTCGCCCCGCAATTGGCACCGAAAGAAGCGAAAAACAATGCTTATGTGGGAATAGAGAGAATATCTTGGAATGACAAGCATTAACATCAATTATAACCGTGTAACATTATCGAATATTGAAAAGTAATTCTTATTTGTATCGGTACAGAATTTTGTTTTGTATGACATTAATATGTAACCCTCGTTGTTAGTGAAAAGGGGTTTAGAAGTTGAATTAATTTTATGACGTTGCAGAATATCACTTATTACGTATATGGTGCAATGAGAATAAATGGTTTATTGGTGTTGCAAATACACCTATTTTAATGTTACTGTCGATTCGTAACTGTGTCAAAAAGCACATTTGCAAAAAAATACTACATAATAAGTAACCTACTGCAACTAAGCTGTAGTGAACCTCAACTGTTGTAGTATAAGCTAGCTACTTATACAGGCTCTAAAGATTTTAGATCAATAAATAATTTTGTGTTATTTAATTTTTTCATTTTACTGTTTTCCACGAAATCAATTTATCTGAGTCATCGGATAAATTGATATCGACAAATTCAAAATTTAGGGTTTTTTATTATATGGAGATTTGGCGCGATTAGGACCGCGCTGAAATGACTGCGACGCCATCTTGCATCTCGCAAAGAAAAATAAGCCGATAGATGATTACGAATGGGGATAGACCTTTTTTATTTGTAGCCAATATGTGCCAATGTATAGGTTAATCGACGCAGACTGCTTTTGTTCGTCTTGGATTTACTTATCTCCATTAATATTGAGATTTTGAATCAGTGTTGATCGATTGCTTGAGCATTAAATAAATTTAAATATAAATAGTATTTTTTATTATAGAGCTTTTAGTTTGAGCCGAAAGAAAGGTCACCGCAACTCATTGAGAAAGCCTGTTGGGAGCTGGGGCTTCTCCTCCTTTGCTCTTCTCCTTTGCTCTTAACAAGCTAGTACTCCCTCTGACTCGCTTAGCCCAAGGTGCTAAGAGCTATATAGACTTCGGTAGATCTCTTCTAATTTTTAATTTTATCTTCTTTCTAATGCTGCAAACCAACCGCATGTTTCAACGCCGCAAACAAAACGCTAAACAGGGGTAACAAACATTGATTTGTGGAATACGCTCGAAAATTGATATCCAACATAAGTGTAAATGGTGCACCATACTAATACGTAATGCTAAAAAAATTTAAAACATGAACGCGATAAAATTAAAACACTATTTGGACGTATTCATCAAACTAAACTACTTGAGTATAAGTCACTCACTTAGTCGAACTAAAAGCTTACCATCAGGTAGGCTATTCGCTTGTTTGATTGTAGCGAGTACACTACTCGACTCGTAATCGACATAATCGTACGATCCAAGCATAAGCCTCCTGGCATTTTTCGTTGGCTATCAGCCAGACCAAGTCAGTTGGCCGCCAAGCCAGCCCACGACTTCTCTCCTAATTGCATTCGAGCTGTTTACGCGAGTTTGAGCCGAGAACTTCTTATCCAGGTATATGGTTACTTTTCAATTCCTATTAAGAAGTGGGAATGTGCTTTTATAATTAATTTGGGGAAACAGTTAGTTATTTTTTAAATTATTTAGGAAATAAATTTTAATGAGAAAGATTAAGATTTTTCATTACCGCCTTTTACTATCCTCGGACACTGGGTATTTCAATTTCAACTTTTATTGAAAACCACAGTGTAAGTACATTATGGTACATAATGGAAAAGTTAAAATAGCTGTTCTTATAATAATTCAGTGTTATTCAACAATATAAATTTATTACTTATGTGGACTATGGACTGTATATAGGAAAATAATATTAAAATATAAAAGAAATAAAACTAATTATTGTTGGTGGTAGTCAAGGCGACAACAAAACTTTACTCTTTTTAAAAACAAAACAAAAATAATAATCATAAAAAATTACATTAAAAAAGGTGTGCACCCGGCACAACTTATTTTGTATACCATGGTAAGTGTACGGTAAAGTAATCGAAATTTTAATACATATTAACATAAATAATTTAGCATGAGATCATTTTTTAATAGTTAGAACTGAATACATAAATTTCATTGTTAATATTTTTAATGTATTAATAAATACAAATTTGTTGGCAAAAGTTATATTAAAACCGTTATTGAAACAAAATCACCAGTGTGTGTGTGTGTGTGTGAGTATGCACGCGGGTGTCAGTGCGTAAGTGTGTTAAAATCATTCAAAATGCTTAAGACGTAAATAGAATATAGGTTTGATAATACTAATGGAATTCAAATTAAAATATTTATTGGATACCATAAAGTCACATGTCGATCTTAAGGATGAACATTCTATGATTATGGACCCTGTTGGGCACAGCATAATATTTAAGCTACATTATAACCGTTATTAAAGAAGTTTCTTCAATAACTATATTACTTAACACTTAATGCAATCGTCCAACGTCTGCCCTTCTAACAACTTTGTAGCTATCAAAACACCGAGGCAGAATGAGAATTTGCGATATCATTGTTCTTATATACTTACTTCAAGTAAAACTAGCAAAGTTTGATGAATAAAGTTATTTTAAATCCTAACTTACAGTCTGCGAGTCAATTATTAACACTTCTGAAGCGTACACTAGTGGCGTACCCCGACTTTGTGTACAACAATTTTTTTTATTCCTTATTGCAAAAAAGCACAATTGGCAAACATAACGCCTTAAACATTCTCTACCAATCAGTCAGTGGAAGTTGTAAACGCAAATTGTAATGGCGATCCTATGGTAAAACAAGTACAAAATCAAATAAATAAATTACGATTACATCAAATACTGCTGGCACGTAAAAATCGCCTCAATAATTCCAGACCATTGAGACGATTTTTCCGCGATTGTTCCGTGAGCAGGAATATTTGTAATATTTATGTTACTACGGACCATGTCTCCAAGAAACTGGTCGCGGTAACTGCTTAAAGTTGCCGGTCAATTCACATTTGATAATGACTGTCCAGGTTTGCTAGTTTAAACCATTTATGACCATCTAAGGTCCATCTAAGGTCATAAATGGTCATAGCACTGCCGGAACGCTGAGTTTACTCGGTAAACATGAATATAGACGACCCATATCGTCTTCAAAGCATTCTAAGAGGTCACAGAACATTAATATGTGTGCAGCAGTTACTGCAAGCTCAGAGATATGACGTTACTTGAACAGTTATGAATCAAATCGACAGGATGTTAATAGTTTCTTACAAATACCTTTATAATAACAGGCTTTTCTTGATACAGAATGAGTTTATTAGATTTCTGTATCTGAAATCTCATAAAGGTATAAACCCGTCAGTATTTGTGTTGGGTATGATTGGATACTTTAAATTAATAACTAGGCGAGAAGTAGCACATATGTATTTGAAAAATTCTCTGGTATAATATGTAACCCGGATATTTTAACTCAATTCGGATGTGTCCCGGATGCGGACGTATGCCACACACACACCAACCTGCTGCAGCCGGCGCCAATAGCTCGCGCTTTGCGCACTCTTAATACGATGACTAGCCAATTAGTTTTATTTTCGTGCTTGCTAAATTACTTTACTGTGGTCACTTATTAAATGAAAAATTACGAGATAAGTTCATTTATTTTCATTACTAATGTACATATTATACTGAGATATCATGAATTGAAAGTACTGTGCAAACATCATGATTTAACTATTAACATAAATATTAGGAATAAAATAAATTAGTATCAGTAATTTGAGATAAAAAGAACTTGTCCGCCGCATTAGATCAACCCTGTATTGGTAGATTTAAAAGTGTTACAAAAAATAAATAAATATTTTAATTTAGTTCAGCTGGCTACCACCCACACAGGTTCACCTGGGAAATTCATGATTTATAAAAATTGCCGCATCTCTTTCCAGATTTGTTAAATTCTTTTACAAATCCCATGAATTTTAACTACAACTTTTACTCAATATCGATTGATAACATCACTAAAAAATATTTTTTTAACCGTTTACCCTAGAATTTAGGCTTTAGCGTGAAAAAAGTAACCATGCAAATTAGAGTGGTAAATTTCTAAGATCAACTAACTTGTCTGTTTGACGTTTTTTATAAATACTCGTATTAGAATAAAAT
The DNA here is from genome assembly GCA_943193645.1 of Acentria ephemerella. NCBI lineage: Eukaryota > Metazoa > Arthropoda > Insecta > Lepidoptera > Crambidae > Acentria > Acentria ephemerella. Next base: position 10,012,785 of record OW971884.1, on the reverse strand, counting down.
TATAAAAAGTTGCCCTTGGGATCCCATCTTCAGTTCCTAATTTGGTAACCTGGTCAAGAGTTTACTCTATCGATTTAATAAAATTTTCAACATTCAGAATGATCGCGTAACAAAAATGCAAGAAACACTCAAATTTAGAATTTTCTCCTACTTTTTAAATCACTTAAAAATTCAAATGTAATCTTCAATGTATATTTTGGGGTTTACGAATGTTGTACTAAAACCTCCCAAAATATCCTACGCTTGGCTATCGACATAAAAAATTCAAATATTAAAAGCATTTCCAGTAAATAATCTCGGGTTCCCTACCTTTCAACATATCTATATGCACTCTTACTAAAATCATAAGAAACCCTTATTGATAAAATATTCAGGGCGAAGCGAAACCGTCTGTGAAATAACAAAATGCGAAATAACAAAGTATTCAAACTTGGATACTTATCAACAATCGCTCTCAAAAACTAGGAGTATGTTAAGTACTTTTCAGGTAAGCTTCTGATCTAAAATATATATTTTTTAAAATTTACTGAATTATAGGATACAAAATTTTTGTTGTAAATATACCTATCAAACTGATAATTAGTTTGTCGGCAGTAGTTTCGCTAAAGTATATTTCTAGTAGATAGTGAGTTGTTTATATTTATTTATAATTATGACGCGGACGTGAATTGCTAAAACAAACAAACATCCAAACAATCAACATCGTCAAAACTAACATCTGATAATAGGGTTCAAAATACAGCTAAATATAAATATAAAACAAATGTGTAGAGTACATGTGCTGTCTGGTTGAGTGGAGCCTTGTCTACTTTGAATCCCTACGGGATCGAATCCCGGTAAGGCAGCTATCATAACTCAATCTCTTATTGATGCTTAATTTGGGCTAGGGTAACAGGTGTGCGTTGTGAGAAATATATGTAACACTGCTTTGTAGTATTATGTCTCTACGGTGAGTAAGAACACCAAAGCTATTCGACAGCTCGTATTTGCATCAGGGGCTCTATTGCCTTAGCTTTCAACACAATACATTCTCTTGATTTTTAAAAACCAATCAATTATAGAATCAAAAGAAAATAGGAAAGTTTTAAAAAACGTACCTTAAATGTTACGACGGCTTTTGTGTTGTGGAAACCGGTGATTGTCATTTAAAAATATATCAATTTGCAGTAAAATATCGTACTGAAGATTTTGATCACACTATTCTCTATCGATGACAACGTATTACTTCCAAGGCGCTTCTGGGCATGACATTACCGCGCCCCAAAAAATCTGCTCGTGATTTACAGTCGCTTTCTCTTTCTAGGGTGCCATAAAAAAGGCCGCTGTCAAACCCAAGTTGCAAGAATCGACCAATAATACGAGTACATACAAGGAAAATATTTCGAAGAACAAGTGCGAGAGAGAGGTCATTCAAACTTTAACACGGTATAAATGAAAAGTTATGGGAGATCGTGAGAGAGGTGAGATGTTTGAGTTGGCTTAATAATATGTTGTTTAGTTTACAGTTTGTATCATAAAACAACTGGTTGACCTTTGATCGTAATCTGTTCATAGACCGTAATATTGTCCGTAACAAAAGTTATGGGAGATCGTGAGAGAAGTGAGATGTTACACATCTAACATCCTCTCCAAACTGACTGCCACGGTTTTCGCGCGTGACAACGTGAAAACGCGGTGGTTTTCTCGAACTACCTACCATAGCTCTTACCATGGTATGGAGGGCTGCGGAGATGGAGCGGGAGGACGATTCTCTAGCCGCTTTTCTCCGGTGTAGACGGATGGGCGTGAGATAGCGGGTAGTAGTCGCCCGTCAAAGTCAAAGTCAAAGTCAAAGTCAAAGTCAAAGTCAAAGTCAAAAATAACTTTATTTAAATAGACTTATTTACTAAGCTCTTTTAAATCGTCACAACAGGCCCGTCTTCTTAAACCCTAAGTGTGGCCGCGTGCATGGGAGACAACCACGCATGTATTACACAGGCACATCTGGGATTGCCCAAGTAACTCTGGGCAATCTCCATTGGCGCAAAGCCCGGCCGTATGGAAGGGCTACCTGGGGATGACCTAGTAAATGGCTTCGGCAGAACCCAGGTCACTCCCGCGAAGGGCAATGGAATTACCGGGGAGTTTTAGTGCCACTTTGATGACTAGCACTAGCGCCCGCTGCTTAGCCAGTAGGCGGGTAGGTCCGTAAACGGATTCCTCTTCGAAAAAAAGGATATAAATAGATCGCGTTCAGATATACCCCATTCTTCGCTATAAAAGTAGTTATACAAGCGTTAAACATGAACTTGAACATATTCCAATACTTCCATATGAAAACAACTCATTCAAATAAAGCAAACATGACAAGTATGCTCATAAATGTAAATACGGCAAACCCTATTTCGTTATTCATAATGGCGAATCTTATTGAGGTGCCGTATATTGTGTAGTACATATTCGCGGTAATACGTTATATTCTATCGTCACAAATCAATCCCAACGGATACCCATGACATACGGATAAATAAGCGAGGGCAGCTCGACAGTAACCGATTAGATCAAGCCACTGCAGGCACGTACTATATTGGATAAACGTCAATCTTGACGTATGGCTATAGTTGCGATATACCTACAACAATCTTCTTATACTAGGGGATTGTGGTACAAGTTACTAGTTAAAGCTGAGACCTGACGAACCTTATTTATGTTGAGTAAAGTTGCTAACATTATATTCAATTGATAAGCATCGAAAGGCATCTAAGCACTGTGTCGAAAAGAATGAGAATTAGTCGTTACTGTTACTCACTTTAAAATCAACATGTCGAGGTGTTCTGTCTGAAGAATTTGCTAAAGATATTCTGAATTAGTATGGTTATATATTAATATTATTATATTATATTAGTGTTAGTCGGCCACTCCCAAGGCACTGGACAAAAACTATAATTTAAAATTCCCACATTTTAACAAAAACTAGCATCATATTCTGGTTACAATAACGTTATCCAAATCAAAAAAAACAGTCGATAGAGAAGACAACATAACGACAATATCAATGTCAATGTAGTATAACTAGGCATGGGTTTGATTTTTTAATTAATTAAATAATAATAATAATAATACTTTTTACCAAATTTAATTTACACATTGATTTGTAAGCTTTTATTTTAAAGAAAACATTTCTAGGAGTAGCAATACACTCAGTTGAGGCGTAAAAATTTTTGATCTCAATTCTGTGGGTATTCCCTAAACCTGATATTAAATTAATAATCCTTTTTTCATATTATATTATATCCTTTTTTGATCAGACTCAACTAACTTGACGTTTCGAAAAGTCAAAACGTCAAATCAGTTGGGTCTGATTCACAGATTAAAAAGATAGTGTCTGATTGGACTATCCATATACTTTTAACTTATTTTCAAAATGCATATTGCACGCTATATTACGGTGGTCTTTAAAATCAAATATTTGAGATGGCCTCATATATATGAAGCTTTTGAGTTTAACATAGTCTCTCATTATATTGTGTCACTATATCTCCAATAAACTGTCTTTAATGGAGTAAATATCTCCGTCAAAATGCCCGCTTCATCTTGTCCCTTGCAATATACGATAGTGTGACAATCGTATGGAATAGGTAGATAAGTTATCTTACTCCTATTACTGTCATCAAGATTAGTAAGGATAATGAATATATTAGCAAGGTAAACTCAAGAATTAATACGGTAACATATCAAAAAGTGATTTTATTGTTTATATTATCAGCATATTGCTACTTGCAAAGTAAATTTAAGTGAATCTGTCCGAGGAAAATGAAATACATTTATTTAAATGGTCTGAAATCCGTTTAAACAGATACAGTATGAAAATTCAAATAAATTTAATTTAATCCCAGTGTAAATGATTTAAGAAACATTAATGGTGGGCCCATGGAAATTTGCAAACTGTTCTCCAAATAGGTTAAGCTGTGCGGTTAGATGTGGCGAAAGAGAGATAGCGAAATTCATATTGATCTCCATAGGGTGCTAGACCTTATTTCGGAATGGATACTTAACTTATCGAGATCAATGCTAAGAAAAAAAAGGTGTGTGAATTTACAATCAAGAAATCGCCATTCTTTCTTATTTCTTCTGCTGCTGAGGGAAAAACCCCGGGTACTGTAATCAAAACAGCCTCATGGAAACTCGGAGACCTTAACTTCTTTTGACGCCTAGATGCTGTAATACAAAACCCAGGTACAGTCTTACCTGGAATTGTTACGTATAATTGTGTTATTCAAATTCAAATTATTTATTGCGTACCGTAATCTTACATACAGGTGTCAAGGTTAAACAATTAATCATTATGGACCCTGCTGGGCACACCAGAATATTTTAGATGTGTCTTGGGACATGGGAAGGATAGATATTTTTGAATTTATATGGTGCTGTTACAATAGTCTGCGTTTAATTGGCGATGCAGAGGTAACCAATACCCTAGAGCCTCTGCAACAGCGTCGTGACAAAGCGTCGCTTAATGCCTCGGTAGGTAGTTCTTGTACCATCAAGAGTGCTCTGAAGAGCTGTTTGACCTTAACCCTCCCTCTTCTTTCCTGCCCAGGAGCACGCTGCTGGTGTACGAAGTTATGCATTCATTGTTTCCCCACCTCTACTTTTCGCACAAAGAGATTTCGTGACTCCTTCCTTTGTCGCACAGCCAGAGCATAGAATTCCTTACCGGCACGCGTATGCCCTCCATCATGCAAGAACTAAACACGAACGCTCATTTCACAACACCAGCAAACTACAATATTTCAAAGCATGATCTACCATAATACGAAGGCAGATATCTATTGTAAGTCATTTGAATGTAAGTAGCTACCTACTGGATAAATAACCCATTCCTCCTGTTCATTCTAGTTTAAATCGGTGAGGTAGTGCTTTTTAATGTCATTAAGTGTAACTACAAAAAATCGGTTCTCTGCAGTAATTTATTTAAGGGAAAAGCATTGTGCTGTTACAGAAATGGGTCAACATTTTTTCTCGGACTCCACCACGTAGTATAGTATTAACAGCATGTTACCTAGTTAAAAACGTAAAATATCTGTTAACTCGTTGACGCCTACGTCGCTGCGGAAAAATAACGCTTCCAAAGGATGCTTCTATAAAATTGGAAGGTACACGGGCGCTCCAGTATAGAATTGTAATTATTAACGGTTTCGAAATAGCAATATCAACTTAGGACATCTGTAGATCTAATTATTTAGATTTTGCATTATAGTGCTTAAGGACTATAATATAAAAACCTTGATTCGTTATAAAAAACAGTCATATCTCAACGATATTACTGTTGAAGAAACCAAATGTTCTTACAAATTTTTCAAAATTTGTGAAAATTGAATTTGAATTTACCACATCAACATTTTATACAGTAGTTTTCTGGACCACAGGTTTTCTTGAAAAGAAACTAGTTTAACTCTTTCAGCCACACTTTTTTAATTAACTTTCACTTGAGAATAACTCATTCAGAATACTACATACACTCTATTATTTTAAAACATTAAATGAACCGTAACTTAAGGACTGAGGCGGTACCGGGAGCAGTCTGTGCAAAAACTTCACGTTAAATATCGAACTGCCCGAAAAGACATGTGTACTTTGATTTTCTGAAAGTTTGAGCTTTGATTGTAATATTAAATTCTATTTATTATGTGCCTCCTGGAAAACACAGCATCGCATTATGAAGAAGCAGTGTGAACTCACCTTAAAAGTTTACTTACTACCGTGTGTAACAAGGCCTTAGACTGGCTCCTAGTTATCATCTGTACCCCTTTGTCATCTGTGGTCTGTCACCGCAAGGAGGGAACCGGCTTGTCAGTGTCATTGCGTGTGTTACTCGCTACCACTAAACAATTGTTAAGTTTTTGTTTTGAAGTTTCAATAGTTTTTGTGAGTTAATTGTTTTTTATTCGTGATGAATAGTGATGCGGAATTCGCCCCTCATATAGGGGATACTAATCCAAGCGTTGCGGCTGCAAACGAGAGCGAATCCGACTCCGATTCGTCAACATCATCACGATCAGAAAGTGGCAGACCTCCTTTTAAAAGGAGGGATGCTGTTGAGGATCCACGCCTGGAGGCATTAATAAACCAGGTAGGATTCCTTTCCAACCTATATATGCAGAGTATTGGAAACAATCAGTTTATTAACAACGATAAGACAGTCAGTGCTTCATCTTCAAACGAGCCCTTTTTATCTATTCCGAAACATACACAGTCCTCTGTTATTGACTTAGGTCAGATAGCTATTAACATAGACCAGTCTAAGTTAGTCAAACCAGCCCTTCCGGAAAGGGTGGAGAAGATTAAATCTCTCCAACATTTTGGTTTACCTACATGGCAGAATGTTAGGTATTCTAAGGTTTTGCAGTCATTTGTAGCCACACCTGGCTTTACTGAGTTAAGGGTTAATGACGAATTAAGTCATCTTAGCAAGTCTAAAGATTATTTAGCAGGTACTGAAAATATTATGGCAGCCTTAGTTAATGCAATGTTTGAATCAAATGATTTACTCCGCTCTGGCTTACAGTCAGTAGTAGACTGGGCTTTTAATTCTCCGGAGGAATTAAAGGCATCAACCCTTGTTGAAAAGATTATTTCTGCTGTTGGTACAGGATCTTCATTTTATAAAAATTCTGAAAATATTTTACAAGTTTTATGTGGTAAGAGATCTGAATGCATAGAAACTAGAAGGGAACGGCTCATTAAGGAAATTCCTAATAAATGTATTCAGTTGGCTCTTAGGAATATTCCTCCATCGGAATTACATTTATTTGATCAATCTCGACTTAACACCTTAATTCAGAATTTTGGTGGTCCGCAACAATGGATCAATTCATTGGGGAATAAAGAATCTAAATATCCAAGTTCTCTTAAAAGAAAAGGAACAGATCCTTCTTTTTACTCTTCTACCAGCGCAGCTCCTAAAAGGTCAAAGAATGAATTTCCTCGGAGGAACTTTACTTATCAGAATAATAATAATAATAACTCTAAAAGTAGGGGTAAAGGTAAAGGAATAGGTAAGAGGTCTTCCTTTCGCCCCTCTGAGAAGTACAAGCAATGACTCCAGGCAGGGGTTCAGGGGGGGGCAATTGGAACATTACATAAAAAGATGGGAAGAGCTCGGAGCAACCCCATTTATACTAAGAACTATATCAGGCTCTCGGATTCCTTTTGCTCAAAAGCCTCCCTTGGTATACCCCTCACGAACTGTAGTTCGGAACTACACTACAAAAACATCAGTGCAGATGTCTATACAAATTCAAGAGCTAAAGAAACTCGGAGTTTTAGAAACAATTTCTTCTTTGACCCCCGGTTTCTTCTCCCGGATGTTTCTAGTAAAAAAGAGCGATGGTGGAGTCAGACCTATTTTCGACCTTCGAGAATTGAACAAATTTGTGAAGGTAAAACACTTTCGCCTCATAAGCCATGCCACAGTCCCAGAATTCCTTCAGCCAGGAGACTGGTTGATAAAGATAGACATTTCACAAGCCTACTTCCACTTTCCCATTGCAACGTCTCACAGACCCTTTTTGCGACTTTTTTACAACCAAGAAATGCTTCAGATGACTTCTCTTCCATTTGGCCTGTCTTCAGCCCCAAGACTTTTCTCTGCAATTACTTGCTGGGTTGCGGAGACTCTACGCAAGAGAGGTATGCGAGTCCTGGTTTACCTCGACGATTTTCTGCTAGCAAACCAGGACTCCTCCAAGCTAGCATCACAGGCCACGGAGGCTGTGATGATTTTAGAGTCCCTTGGATGGAATGTCAACCGAACGAAGTCAATACTGACTCCAACAAAGTCGTTGGAGTTTCTAGGTATCAGTTGGGATACGGAAAAAAATGTAATTTCATTACCTCCCAAAAAGCAGACCTCAATTTACAGGGCCTTGACAAAAATGGTGATAACAGAAGGCTGCAACGTTCGGACTGTGCAATGCCTACTGGGACAACTAAATTTTGCATGTTTCGTAATACCGAGAGGGCGCCTTCATTGTCGCCACTTACAGATCACTCTTGGGCAATTCCCTTGGTCTCAGGCAAGGGCAAAGATATCCATCCCTCGGAGGGCGATGAGAGATTTAGAATGGTGGCGCGGAGCCCTTTCTTCGACAGCACCGATTCACCCTATGAGCATAACACATTTTCTGACCACCGACGCTTCCGACCTCGGATGGGGTGCTGTACTAGACAAGAGAACCATGTCAGGGTCTTGGGCTCCTCATCAGAAGCTTTGGCATTGCAACAAAAAAGAGATGTTTGCCGTTATCTTCGGCATAAAGAATTATGCGAAGAGTCTCAGGGACTCACACGTACTTCTGCAGACAGACAACAAGACCGTCTTGGCTTATATTCGCAGGGAGGGAGGCACTCGGTCCATAGGGTTGCTATCTCTGACGATTCATCTTCTAAGACTGCTAGACAGGTGGAACATCACACTTTCAGCCCAATATCTCCCAGGCAGATACAATATCATGGCAGACCGACTGTCTCGGAGGCGTCTGGTTCCAGAATGGCATTTATTGCCTCAAGCAACCGCGAAGATATTCAGGCGATGGGGAGAACCCGATATAGACCTCTTCGCGTCAGAAAGGTCCGCTGTAGTGCGAGAGTACGTTACAATAGATTCGCGAGACAATTCCGCAGTGTTTGTAGACGCCTTCTCAAGAGATTGGAATTATCAGTTGGGGTGGGTTTTCCCTCCTCCAAACTTGATTCCAAGAGTCCTCTCACATCTAAACAGGGCGAGGGGAACATACCTGTTAGTAACACCGGATTGGGAGCAACCATTTTGGCGAGCGGATCTTCAAGCACGAACACTGGACGATCCAATACTTGTAGCCAACTTGCCGAGAGTTTTGGTGGACCTAACAACCGGAAAATCACCCCCAAAGGTGGACCGCTTAACCCTATTAGTCTGGAAGATTGGGGGTGGGGAGACAAACTAGCCTCGTGGTCCCAAGCTGAAAAGGATCTCCTTCGGCGAAGTTGGCGCCAGTCTACATTCAACACTTACCAACCAGCCCTAAAGAGATGGATTACTTGGTGCAGTACTAAAGAAGTTGATCCTAAATCGCCTAAACCTGACGAAGTCGCCCAATTTCTTGCTGATCTCTTTTTAAAAGAGGGTTTTGCTTATAATACAATGCTAGTACAGAAATCGGCAGTCGCGACCTTCTGTAGACAGAGTGATGAAATTTCCTCGAATTTTATGGTGAAACAGGTGTTAAAAGCCATCCAAAATTCTAAACCTCCAAGTTATAAACCACCAGTTTGGGATGTTAGACAGGTAGTTGACTGGCTTAGGCAAGAACCAGAGGAAAAATCATTATTTGAAATTGCTCGGAGAACTGCAACAATTCTACTGTTAACATCTGGCCGTAGAATACATGACTTGACGTTATTAAGGATTTCCAAATCACATTTTGATGATAAGGGACAGGAGATAATTCTATGGCCAGTTTTTGGAGCTAAAACTGATAATGGTTTAAGGCGCCAGTCTGGTTGGCGGCTCCTCCCAAATCAGGAGAAGAGTATATGCCCAATAAGATGGGTTAGACTCATGATCCAGGCAACCAAGGAAAGAAGAGACGGTGAAGTGGGTAAATACTTGTTCATCTCAATTAGGGGCACACCCAGGCCAGCTTCGAGAGCCTTAATTGGAGGATGGGTGCGCTCGGTTTTAAAGGATGCAGGAATAGATGCCTCCCCTGGTTCATGTCGTTCAGCAGTAGCATCCTTAGCCTGGCTTGAAAAGCGACCAATCGATGAGATTTTAAATAGAGGTAATTGGACAGCAGTTCAGACAATGAAGAAATATTATTGCCGAGAGATAAATAAGGCACAGGAATGCGATACTGATAATAATTTGTTTGATAATTTTCAAGCTATTTGACTTGTTACAAATTGATTAAAGTTGATCTCATAGTTATAATTGTTATACCTGAATATTTAAGATTTGATTATTTTTAATTCTAAGGTAAAAGATTTTAATTAAAATTGTTGTATCCAATCGGTATCTAAGATTAAAATTGTTTTTTGTTACTTATGAGAAATTAAATTGCTTAGGGCTCATAGCAAACTTATTCTTTTAGTTAATCCTACTTAGATCATACTACTATCTATTACAATTCCATTTCTAAATCAACATTGCGTGTGTCTTTTTATGGTCACCAGCAGATATCAAACACGTCTTCATAATGCGATGCTGTGTTTTCCAGGAGGCACATAATATAAACGTTTTACACAACAATAAAACGGTTATTATGTGCCGAAAGAAAACACAGCATCGCAGGAAGGTTCTTCCTGGTGAAGACTTCAATGACACTGACAAGCCGGTTCCCTCCTTGCGGTGACAGACCACAGATGACAAAGGGGTACAGATGATAACTAGGAGCCAGTCTAAGGCCTTGTTACACACGGTAGTAAGTAAACTTTTAAGGTGAGTTCACACTGCTTCTTCATAATGCGATGCTGTGTTTTCTTTCGGCACATAATAACCGTTTTATTGTTGTGTAAAACGTTTATATTTTTCTAATTGCTTGTTATTCATATTTTTATTAATAAATCTGTTACCATTACAACTCAATCAATCAAAAACAAATTGTATACATTATTTGTAGCAAAGTTGAATAAATATTTTGACTTTAACTTATTTCTGGGGGCAGGAATATTTGTAATGTTCGGGTTGCTATGTATGTAATAAAATCCCGTCCTCAGAACTGCCTCAGCGCTTAATATTGGTTTACTGTATATCTTTTAAACTGTACTCATTTCAACAAGCAGTCTCAGTTCAAGTGGATCAGCTATGCAAGTTTCAGTTGTATTACAAGTGACCGTAGATACTGAATAATGAGGTCGAATTATAAAACCAGGAGCCTACTTTAAAATGAGAATTTAGTATTGGAGTGGATTGTTCAAAACTTTTTTGCTTGAAAGCCGATGAGCCTGCTGGTGTAATCGCAGCAGTTTTCGCCATGGTTTCTCCCAGTTGGGTCAGTAAAATTTATTAGCTGTGGATAGTAATGAAAAAGGATCTTTATTTCTTTCAGTCAGATTAGGGTCAAATTTTAAACTGATAGCAAATCGCGTCACACTTTTACCGAAGACGAATAACTATTCACAACCCTTTCCACCTACTATCGCCCAATTGATGAATTGATCATACATTTTATATGAATTTATACAAAGAGAAAAAACTCTGCGATGTTTGAGACTTACTGACAGTCACACCTGTAAAAAACTAGAGCAGCTGAAAAGAAATAATTAAAACCCCCAAACCAACAAACCAATCAACTTATTTAATAATTTTGTTTTATTTCTACAAAGACAATACAATTCCCAACGTAAATTAGCAACTCGAAAGATCGTTTCAATTGCTTTCAACAGAGTAGTTTCCTTGAAATCAAAATACTTTCGGTACCGAAATCCGTTTTAATTGCCGCACCTCATTAATTACGGTCCAGATTACCTTCAATCCCCCAATAGGCATTAGAAATGTAAAACAGCCAGCGAAATGAGCTTTCGGTACAATCCGTCAGTTCCTTGAACATTAATTAACCCGAGGGAAATCTTTCTTCCATTCAACAATTTGAAATCTATCATTTAGAACCTTTATGGAGGATAATGTTTTGGGAATAACCTTCGTTTTAACAAGACAATCAAGTGTCTTATTACAATAAAACACTGGATAAGTACCAACCAATGAAACATTTACAATTGTTTAAGGTGTATTATTTACCGTATACCGTATATACCGTAACCACTTTTGGGAAATCGTGCGTAATGGTAGGCCTTTAAATCTTATGAACGATTATCCAAATTTATATACTAGTATAAGCATGAAGTTAACAGGTGTCTGGTCTCTTTCGTCAAGGTCTCAGACGTTGGCTACAATTATACATTGTCCGGGCGTCACTGTAGATGACATAACGAGTAAGTTATGCCACTGCGCGTATTCATACCTCTGGTCCACTCAATAGTCTAATAACTAGTACACACTCGTTACCTGTAAAATCAGTATAGACACCTCTCACTTCATTTATTTAATAATTAAGTTCACCAATAGCGATTTATTATAAACATTGGCAACTAAACAAAATTTTGTCTAGGTTTCAATATATAAATATTCAGCTATTATAAGTGCACATAAGATTTGCCATATTCAATTGTCAAACTTTTTAAATGAGTACTAAAATGGAAAGAAATAAATGTGTATAAATGTTAACCAGCAAACTTATAAGCCCTTAAATGAGACAAAACTGTAAACGAAGAAAGCTTGATAGTGACGGTGAATCGCAACAATTTCAATATTTTTATAAAGAATTCATTTAATACATATAGGGCATCTTATTTAAAATTTTCATAGGGCATCAAATGCATTAAAACTATTGTCAGTAGAATATTAACGTACCGTATCTGTAATATCAAGTAGTGAGGCGATATCAGGAAAGTCATTTACTTGCTTATCAATCTGTCATTTTCTTTTCAAAGGATTATTTAACTGTATTATACGTGGATGCGCTGTTAACAGAAGGGGCTGTTATATACATATTTCCATGTGTATTCTTATGAATTTATTTTGCCTTGGAATGGAGGGTACTAATTTAATCCGAAGGTAAGCCTACTAAAAGGGTTATGCACTACATTTTCACGATTCTGTGTACGTATTAATTGTTAACCAATAATAGTTTTTAATTCCATTTACATTTTTTTGTAAACATTTACTATTTATTTTACCAAAGGTCTTCTGTATTTACAAATGTGAC